>OZ025277.1:12271481-12891481 GCA_964019165.1 Mastigias papua
GATTGCAGATTGAAAAGTGATGAAAATGAGCCATTTTTGGTCACAAAGTAAGGCTATAGCCTTGGTACTTTGCTCAAAAATCACCCACAAATGATCAAATTTGAAATTGATTGATTTTGATTGCAGATTGAAAAGTGATGAAAATGAGCCATGTTTGGTCACAAAGTAAGGCTATAGCCTTGGTATTTTGCTCAAAAATCACCCAAAAATGATCAAATTTGAAATTGATTGATTTTGATTGCAGATTGAAAAGTGATGAAAATGAGCCATTTTTGGCCAAAAAGTAAGGCTATAGCCTTGGTATTTTGCTCAAAAATCACCCAAAAATGATCAACTTTGAACTTGATTGATTTTGATTGCAGATTGAAAAGTGATGAAAATGAGCCAATTTGGGCCAAAAAGTAAGGCTATAGCCTTGGTATTTTGCTCAAAAATCACCCAAAAATGATCAAATTTGAACTTGATTGATTTTGATTGCAGATTGAAAAGTGATGAAAATGAGCCATTTTGGGCCAAAAAGTAAGGCTATAGCCTTGGTATTTTGCTCAAAAATCACCCAAAAATGATCAAATTTGAAATTGATTGATTTTGATTGCAGATTGAAAAGTGATGAAAATGAGCCATTTCTGGCCAAAAAGTAAGGCTATAGCCTTGGTATGTTGCTCAAAAATCACCCAAAAATGATCAAATTTGAAATTGATTGATTTTGATTGCAGATTGAAAAGTGATGATAATGAGCCATTTTGGGCCAAAAAGTAAGGCTATAGCCGTGGTATTTTGCTCAAAAATCACCCAAAAATGATCAAATTTGAAATTGATTGATTTTGATTGCAGATTGAAAAGTGATGATAATGAGCCATTTTGGGCCAAAAAGTAAGGCTATAGCCTTGGTATTTTGCTCAAAAATCACCCAAAAATGATCAAATTTGAAATTGATTGATTTTGATTGCAGATTGAAAAGTGATGAAAATGAGCCATTTTGGGCCAAAAAGTAAGGCTATAGCCTTGGTATTTTGCTCAAAAATCACCCAAAAATGATCAAATTTGAAATTGATTGATTTTGATTGCAGATTGAAAAGTGATGAAAATGAGCCATTTCTGGCCAAAAAGTAAGGCTATAGCCTTGGTATTTTGCTCAAAAATCACCCAAAAATGATCAAATTTGAAATTGATTGATTTTGATTGCAGATTGAAAAGTGATGAAAATGAGCCATTTTTGGCCAAAAAGTAAGGCTATAGCCTTGGTATTTTGCTCAAAAATCACCCAAAAATGATCAAATTTGACATTGATTGATTTTGATTGCAGATTGAAAAGTGATGAAAATGAGCCATGTTTGGCCACAAAGTAAGGCTATAGCCTTGGTATTTTGCTCAAAAATCACCCAAAAATGATCAAATTTGAAATTGATTGATTTTGATTGCAGATTGAAAAGTGATGAAAATGAGCCATGTTTGGCCAAAAAGTTAGGCTATAGCCGTGGTAGTTTGCTCAAAAATCACCCAAAATTGATCAAATTTGAAATTGATTGATTTTGATTGCAGATTGAAAAGTGATGAAAATGAGCCATTTTTGGCCACAAAGTAAGGCTATAGCCTTGGTATTTTGCTCAAAAATCACCCAAAAATGATCAAATTTGAAATTGATTGATTTTGATTGCAGATTGAAAAGTAATGAAAATGAGCCATTTCTGGTCACAAAGTAAGGCTATAGCCTTGGTACTTTGCTCAAAAATCACCCACAAATGATCAAATTTGAAATTGATTGATTTTGATTGCAGATTGAAAAGTGATGATAATGAGCCATTTTGGGCCAAAAAGTAAGGCTATAGCCTTGGTACTTTGCTCAAAAATCACCCATAAATGATCAAATTTGAAATTGATTGATTTTGATTGCAGATTGAAAAGTGATGAAAATGAGCCATTTCTGGCCAAAAAGTAAGGCTATAGCCTTGGTATTGTGCTCAAAAATCACCCAAAAATGATCAAATTTGAAATTGATTGATTTTGATTGCAGATTGAAAAGTGATGAAAATGAGCCATTTTGGGCCAAAAAGTAAGGCTATAGCCTTGGTATTTTGCTCAAAAATCACCCAAAAATGATCAAATTTGAAATTGATTGATTTTGATTGCAGATTGAAAAGTGATGAAAATGAGCCATTTTGGGCCAGAAAGTAAGGCTATAGCCTTGGTATTTTGCTCAAAAATCACCCAAAAATGATCAAATTTGAAATTGATTGATTTTGATTGCAGATTGAAAAGTGATGATAATGAGCCATTTTGGGCCAAAAAGTAAGGCTATAGCCTTGGTACTTTGCTCAAAAATCACCCATAAATGATCAAATTTGAAATTGATTGATTTTGATTGCAGATTGAAAAGTGATGAAAATGAGCCATTTCTGGCCAAAAAGTAAGGCTATAGCCTTGGTATTGTGCTCAAAAATCACCCAAAAATGATCAAATTTGAAATTGATTGATTTTGATTGCAGATTGAAAAGTGATGAAAATGAGCCATTTTGGGCCAAAAAGTAAGGCTATAGCCTTGGTATTTTGCTCAAAAATCACCCAAAAATGATCAAATTTGAAATTGATTGATTTTGATTGCAGATTGAAAAGTGATGAAAATGAGCCATTTTGGGCCAGAAAGTAAGGCTATAGCCTTGGTATTTTGCTCAAAAATCACCCAAAAATGATCAAATTTGAAATTGATTGATTTTGATTGCAGATTGAAAAGTGATGATAATGAGCCATTTTGGGCCAAAAAGTAAGGCTATAGCCTTGGTATTTTGCTCAAAAATCACCCAAAAATGATCAACTTTGAAATTGATTGATTTTGATTGCAGATTGAAAAGTGATGAAAATGAGCCATGTTTGGCCAAAAAGTAAGGCTATAGCCGTGGTAGTTTGCTCAAAAATCACCCAAAATTGATCAAATTTGAAATTGATTGATTTTGATTGCAGATTGAAAAGTGATGAAAATGAGCCATTTTTGGCCACAAAGTAAGGCTATAGCCTTGGTATTTTGCTCAAAAATCACCCAAAAATGATCAAATTTGAAATTGATTGATTTTGATTGCAGATTGAAAAGTAATGAAAATGAGCCACTTTTGGTCACAAAGTAAGGCTATAGCCTTGGTACTTTGCTCAAAAATCACCCACAAATAATCAAATTTGAAATTGATTGATTTTGATTGCAGATTGAAAAGTGATGAAAATGAGCCATTTTTGGCCAAAGAGTAAGGCTATAGCCTTGGTATTGTGCTCAAAAATCACCCAAAAATGATCAAATTTGAAATTGATTGATTTTGATTGCAGATTGAAAAGTGATGATAATGAGCCATTTTGGGCCAAAAAGTAAGGCTATAGCCTTGGTACTTTGCTCAAAAATCACCCATAAATGATCAAATTTGAAATTGATTGATTTTGATTGCAGATTGAAAAGTGATGAAAATGAGCCATTTTTGGCCAAAAAGTAAGGCTATAGCCTTGGTATTTTGCTCAAAAATCACCCAAAAATGATCAAATTTGAAATTGATTGATTTTGATTGCAGATTGAAAAGTGATGAAAATGAGCCATTTTTGGCCAAAAAGTAAGGCTATAGCCTTGGTATTTTGCTCAAAAATCACCCAAAAATGATCAAATTTGAACTTGATTGATTTTGATTGCAGATTGAAAAGTGATGAAAACGAGCTCTTTTGGGCCAAAAAGTAAGGCTATAGCCTTGGTATTTTGCTCAAAAATCACCCAAAAATGATCAAATTTGAACTTGATTGATTTTGATTGCAGATTGAAAAGTGATGAAAATGAGCCATTTTGGGCCAAAAAGTAAGGCTATAGCCTTGGTATTTTGCTCAAAAATCACCCAAAAATGATCAAATTTGAAATTGATTGATTTTGATTGCAGATTGAAAAGTGATGAAAATGAGCCATTTTGGGCCAGAAAGTAAGGCTATAGCCTTGGTATGTTGCTCAAAAATCACCCAAAAATGATCAAATTTGAAATTGATTGATTTTGATTGCAGATTGAAAAGTGATGATAATGAGCCATTTTGGGCCAAAAAGTAAGGCTATAGCCGTGGTATTTTGCTCAAAAATCACCCAAAAATGATCAAATTTGAAATTGATTGATTTTGATTGCAGATTGAAAAGTGATGATAATGAGCCATTTTGGGCCAAAAAGTAAGGCTATAGCCTTGGTATTTTGCTCAAAAATCACCCAAAAATGATCAAATTTGAAATTGATTGATTTTGATTGCAGATTGAAAAGTGATGAAAATGAGCCATTTTGGGCCAAAAAGTAAGGCTATAGCCTTGGTATTTTGCTCAAAAATCACCCAAAAATGATCAAATTTGAAATTGATTGATTTTGATTGCAGATTGAAAAGTGATGAAAATGAGCCATTTCTGGCCAAAAAGTAAGGCTATAGCCTTGGTATTTTGCTCAAAAATCACCCAAAAATGATCAAATTTGAAATTGATTGATTTTGATTGCAGATTGAAAAGTGATGAAAATGAGCCATTTTGGGCCAGAAAGTAAGGCTATAGCCTTGGTATGTTGCTCAAAAATCACCCAAAAATGATCAAATTTGAAATTGATTGATTTTGATTGCAGATTGAAAAGTGATGATAATGAGCCATTTTGGGCCAAAAAGTAAGGCTATAGCCGTGGTATTTTGCTCAAAAATCACCCAAAAATGATCAAATTTGAAATTGATTGATTTTGATTGCAGATTGAAAAGTGATGATAATGAGCCATTTTGGGCCAAAAAGTAAGGCTATAGCCTTGGTATTTTGCTCAAAAATCACCCAAAAATGATCAAATTTGAAATTGATTGATTTTGATTGCAGATTGAAAAGTGATGAAAATGAGCCATTTTGGGCCAAAAAGTAAGGCTATAGCCTTGGTATTTTGCTCAAAAATCACCCAAAAATGATCAAATTTGAAATTGATTGATTTTGATTGCAGATTGAAAAGTGATGAAAATGAGCCATTTCTGGCCAAAAAGTAAGGCTATAGCCTTGGTATTTTGCTCAAAAATCACCCAAAAATGATCAAATTTGAAATTGATTGATTTTGATTGCAGATTGAAAAGTGATGAAAATGAGCCATTTTTGGCCAAAAAGTAAGGCTATAGCCTTGGTATTTTGCTCAAAAATCACCCAAAAATGATCAAATTTGACATTGATTGATTTTGATTGCAGATTGAAAAGTGATGAAAATGAGCCATGTTTGGCCACAAAGTAAGGCTATAGCCTTGGTATTTCGCTCAAAAATCACCCAAAAATGATCAAATTTGAAATTGATTGATTTTGATTGCAGATTGAAAAGTGATGAAAATGAGCCATTGTTGGCCACAAAGTAAGGCTATAGCCTTGGTAGTTTGCTAAAAAATCACCCAAACATGATCAAATTTGAAATTGATTGATTTTGATTGCAGATTGAAAAGTGATGAAAATGAGGCATTTCTGGCCAAAAAGTAAGGCTATAGCCTTGGTATTTTGCTCAAAAATCACCCAAAAATGATCAAGTTTGAAATTGATTGATTTTGATTGCAGATTGAAAAGTGATGAAAATGAGCCATGTTTGGCAAAAAGTAAGGCTATAGCCTTGGTATTTTGCTCAAAAATCACCCAAAAATGATCAAGTTTGAAATTGATTGATTTTGATTGCAGATTGAAAAGTGATGAAAATGAGCCATGTTTGGCAAAAAAGTAAGGCTATAGCCTTGGTATTTTGCTCAAAAATCACCCAAAAATGATCAAATTTGAAATTGATTGATTTTGATTGCAGATTGAAAAGTGATGAAAATGAGCCATTTTGGGCCAAAAAGTAAGGCTATAGCCTTGGTATTTTGCTCAAAAATCACCCAAAATGATCAAATTTGAAATTGATTGATTTTGATTGCGGATTGAAAAGTGATGAAAATGAGCCATGTTTGGCCAAAAAGTAAGGCTATAGCCGTGGTAGTTTGCTCAAAAATCACCCAAAAATGATCAAATTTGAAATTGATTGATTTTGATTGCAGATTGAAAAGTGATGAAAATGAGCCATTTTTGGCAAAAAAGTAAGGCTATAGCCTTGGTATTTTGCTCAAAAATCACCCAAAAATGATCAAATTTGAAATTGATTGATTTTGATTGCAGATTGAAAAGTGATCAAAATGAGCCATTTTGGGCCAAAAAGTAAGGCTATAGCCTTGGTATTTTGCTCAAAAATCACCCAAAAATGATCAAATTTGAAATTGATTGATTTTGATTGCGGATTGAAAAGTGATGAAAATGAGCCATGTTTGGCCAAAAAGTAAGGCTATAGCCGTGGTAGTTTGCTCAAAAATCACCCAAAAATGATCAAATTTGAAATTGATTGATTTTGATTGCAGATTGAAAAGTGATGAAAATGAGCCATTTTTGGCCAAAAAGTAAGGCTATAGCCTTGGTATTTTGCTCAAAAATCACCCAAAAGTGATCAAATTTGAAATTGATTGATTTTGATTGCAGATTGAAAAGTGATGAAAATGAGCCATGTTTGGCCAAAAAGTAAGGCTATAGCCTTGGTATTTTGCTCAAAAATCACCCAAAAATGATCAAATTTGAAATTGATTGATTTTGATTGCAGATTGAAAAGTGATGAAAATGAGCCATTTTTGGCCAAAAAGTAAGGCTATAGCCTTGGTATTTTGCTCAAAAATCACCCAAAAATGATCAAATTTGAAATTGATTGAGTTTGATTGCAGATTGAAAAGTGATGAAAATGAGCCATGTTTGGCCAAAAAGTAAGGCTATAGCCTTGGTATTTTGCTCAAAAATCACCCAAACATATTCAAATTTGAAATTGATTGATTTTGATTGCAGATTGAAAAGTGATGAAAATGAGCCATTTTGGGCCAAAAAGTAAGGCTATCGCCTTGGTATTTTGCTCAAAAATCACCCAAAAATGATCAAATTTGAAATTGATTGATTTTGATTGCAGATTGAAAAGTGATGAAAATGAGCCATTTTGGGCCAAAAAGTAAGGCTATAGCCTTGGTATTTTGCTCAAAAATCACCCAAAAATGATCAAATTTGAAATTGATTGATTTTGATTGCAGATTGAAAAGTGATGAAAATGAGCCATGTTTGGCCAAAAAGTAAGGCTATAGCCGTGGTAGGTTGCTCAAAAATCACCCAAAATTGATCAAATTTGAAATTGATTGATTTTGATTGCAGATTGAAAAGTGATGAAAATGAGCCATTTTTGGCCACAAAGTAAGGCTATAGCCTTGGTATTTTGCTCAAAAATCACCCAAAAATGATCAAATTTGAAATTGATTGATTTTGATTGCAGATTGAAAAGTGATGAAAATGAGCCATTTTGGGCCAAAAAGTAAGGCTATAGCCTTGGTATTTTGCTCAAACATCACCCAAAAATGATCAAATTTGAAATTGATTGATTTTGATTGCAGATTGAAAAGTGATGAAAATGAGCCATTTTTGGCCACAAAGTAAGGCTATAGCCTTGGTACTTTGCTCAAAAATCACCCAAAAATGATCAAATTTGAAATTGATTGATTTTGATTGCAGATTGAAAAGTGATGAAAATGAGCAATTTTGGGCCAAAAAGTAAGGCTATAGCCTTGGTATTTTGCTCAAAAATCACCCAAAAATGATCAAATTTGAAATTGATTGATTTTGATTGCAGATTGAAAAGTGATGATAATGAGCCATTTTTGGCCAAAAAGTAAGGCTATAGCCTTGGTATTTTGCTCAAAACTCACCCAAAAATGATCAAATTTGAAATTGATTGATTTTGATTGCAGATTGAAAAGTGATGAAAATGAGCCATTTTGGGCCAAAAAGTAAGGCTATAGCCTTGGTATTTTGCTCAACAATCACCCAAAAGTGATCAAATTTGAAATTGATTGATTTTGATTGCAGATTGAAAAGTGATGAAAATGAGCCATGTTTGGCCAAAAAGTAAGGCTATAGCCTTGGTATTTTGCTCAAAAATCACCCAAAAATGATCAAATTTGAAATTGATTGATTTTGATTGCAGATTGAAAAGTGATGAAAATGAGCCATTTTTGGCCAAAAAGTAAGGCTATAGCCTTGGTATTTTGCTCAAAAATCACCCAAAAATGATCAAATTTGAAATTGATTGATTTTGATTGCAGATTGAAAAGTGATGAAAATGAGCCATGTTTGGCCAAAAAGTAAGGCTATAGCCTTGGTATTTTGCTCAAAAATCACCCAAACATATTCAAATTTGAAATTGATTGATTTTGATTGCAGATTGAAAAGTGATGAAAATGAGCCATTTTGGGCCAAAAAGTAAGGCTATCGCCTTGGTAGTTTGCTCAAAAATCACCCAAAAATGATCAAATTTGAAATTGATTGATTTTGATTGCAGATTGAAAAGTGATGAAAATGAGCCATTTTGGGCCAAAAAGTAAGGCTATAGCCTTGGTATTTTGCTCAAAAATCACCCAAAAATGATCAAATTTGAAATTGATTGATTTTGATTGCAGATTGAAAAGTGATGAAAATGAGCCATGTTTGGCCAAAAAGTAAGGCTATAGCCGTGGTAGGTTGCTCAAAAATCACCCAAAATTGATCAAATTTGAAATTGATTGATTTTGATTGCAGATTGAAAAGTGATGAAAATGAGCCATTTTTGGCCACAAAGTAAGGCTATAGCCTTGGTATTTTGCTCAAAAATCACCCAAAAATGATCAAATTTGAAATTGATTGATTTTGATTGCAGATTGAAAAGTGATGAAAATGAGCCATTTTGGGCCAAAAAGTAAGGCTATAGCCTTGGTATTTTGCTCAAACATCACCCAAAAATGATCAAATTTGAAATTGATTGATTTTGATTGCAGATTGAAAAGTGATGACAATGAGCCATTTTTGGCCACAAAGTAAGGCTATAGCCTTGGTACTTTGCTCAAAAATCACCCAAAAATGATCAAATTTGAAATTGATTGATTTTGATTGCAGATTGAAAAGTGATGAAAATGAGCAATTTTGGGCCAAAAAGTAAGGCTATAGCCTTGGTATTTTGCTCAAAAATCACCCAAAAATGATCAAATTTGAAATTGATTGATTTTGATTGCAGATTGAAAAGTGATGAAAATGAGCCATTTTGGGCCAAAAAGTAAGGCTATAGCCTTGGTATTTTGCTCAAAAATCACCCAAAAATGATCAAATTTGAAATTGATTGATTTTGATTGCAGATTGAAAAGTGATGAAAATGAGCCATTTGTGGCCAAAAAGTAAGGCTATAGCCTTGGTATTTTGCTCAAAAATCACCCAAAAATGATCAAATTTGAAATTGATTGATTTTGATTGCAGATTGAAAAGTGATGAAAATAAGCCATTTTTGGCCAAAAAGTAAGGCTATAGCCTTGGTATTTTGCTCAAAAATCACCCAAACATGATCAAATTTGAAATTGATTGATGTTGATTGCAGATTGAAAAGTGATGAAAATGAGCCATTTTGGGCCAAAAAGTAAGGCTATAGCCTTGGTATTTTGCTCAAAAATCACCCAAAAATGATCAAATTTGAAATTGATTGATTTTGATTGCAGATTGAAAAGTGATGAAAATGAGCCATTTTGGGCCAAAAAGTAAGGCTATAGCCTTGGTATTTTGCTCAAAAATCACCCAAAAATGATCAAATTTGAAATTGATTGATTTTGATTGCAGATTGAAAAGTGATGAAAATGAGCCATTTTGGGCCAAAAAGTAAGGCTATAGCCTTGGTATTTTGCTCAAAAATCACCCAAAAATGATCAAATTTGAAATTGATTGATTTTGATTGCAGATTGAAAAGTGATGAAAATGAGCCATGTTTGGCCAAAAAGTAAGGCTATAGCCTTGGTATTTTGCTCAAAAATCACCCAAAAATGATCAAATTTGAAATTGATTGATTTTGATTGCAGATTGAAAAGTGATGAAAATGAGCCATTTTGGGCCAAAAAGTAAGGCTATAGCCTTGGTATTTTGCTCAAAAATCACCCAAAAATGATCAAATTTGAAATTGATTGATTTTGATTGCAGATTGAAAAGTGATGAAAATGAGCCATTTTGGGCCAAAAAGTAAGGCTATAGCCTTGGTATTTTGCTCAAAAATCACCCAAAAATGATCAAATTTGAAATTGATTGATTTTGATTGCAGATTGAAAAGTGATGAAAATGAGCCATGTTTGGCCACAAAGTAAGGCTATAGCCTTGGTATTTTGCTCAAAAATCACCCAAAAATGATCAAATTTGAAATTGATTGATTTTGATTGCAGATTGAAAAGTGATGAAAATAAGCCATTTTTGGCCAAAAAGTAAGGCTATAGCCTTGGTATTTTGCTCAAAAATCACCCAAACATGATCAAATTTGAAATTGATTGATTTTGATTGCAGATTGAAAAGTGATGAAAATGAGCCATTTTGGGCCAAAAAGTAAGGCTATAGCCTTGGTATTTTGCTCAAAAATCACCCAAAAATGATCAAATTTGAAATTGATTGATTTTGATTGCAGATTGAAAAGTGATGAAAATGAGCCATTTTGGGCCAAAAAGTAAGGCTATAGCCTTGGTCTTGGCTATTTTGCTCAAAAATCACCCAAAAATGATCAAATTTGAAATTGATTGATGTTGATTGCAGATTGAAAAGTGATGAAAATGAGCCATTTTGGGCCAAAAAGTAAGGCTATAGCCTTGGTATTTTGCTCAAAAATCACCCAAAAATGATCAAATTTGAAATTGATTGATTTTGATTGCAGATTGAAAAGTGATGAAAATGAGCCATTTTGGGCCAAAAAGTAAGGCTATAGCCTTGGTATTTTGCTCAAAAATCACCCAAAAATGATCAAATTTGAAATTGATTGATTTTGATTGCAGATTGAAAAGTGATGAAAATGAGCCATTTTGGGCCAAAAAGTAAGGCTATAGCCTTGGTATTTTGCTCAAAAATCACCCAAAAATGATCAAATTTGAAATTGATTGATTTTGATTGCAGATTGAAAAGTGATGAAAATGAGCCATGTTTGGCCAAAAAGTAAGGCTATAGCCTTGGTAGTTTGCTCAAAAATCACCCAAAAATGATCAAATTTGAAATTGATTGATTTTGATTGCAGATTGAAAAGTGATGAAAATGAGCCATGTTTGGCCAAAAAGTAAGGCTATAGCCTTGGTATTTTGCTCAAAAATCACCCAAAAATGATCAAATTTGAAATTGATTGATTTTGATTGCAGATTGAAAAGTGATGAAAATGAGCCATTTTGGGCCAAAAAGTAAGGCTATAGCCTTGGTATTTTGCTCAAAAATCACCCAAAAATGATCAAATTTGAAATTGATTGATTTTGATTGCAGATTGAAAAGTGATGAAAATGAGCCATTTTGGGCCAAAAAGTAAGGCTATAGCCTTGGTATTTTGCTCAAAACTCACCCAAAAATGATCCAATTTGAAATTGATTGATTTTGATTGCAGATTGAAAAGTGATGAAAATGAGCCATTTTTGGCCACAAAGTAAGGCTATAGCCTTGGTATTTTGCTCAAAAATCACCCAAAAATGATCAAATTTGAAATTGATTGATTTTGATTGCAGATTGAAAAGTGATGAAAATGAGCCATTTTTGGCCAAAAAGTAAGGCTATAGCCTTGGTCTTGGCTATTTTGCTCAAAAATCACCCAAAAATGATCAAATTTGAAATTGATTGATTTTGATTGCAGATTGAAAAGTGATGAAAATGAGCCATTGTTGGCCAAAAGTAAGGCTATAGCCTTAGTATTTTGCTCAAAAATCACCCAAAAATGATCAAATTTGAAATTGATTGATTTTGATTGCAGATTGAAAAGTGATGAAAATGAGCCATTTTGGGCCAAAAAGTAAGGCTATAGCCTTGGTATTTTGCTCAAAAATCACCCAAAAATGATCAAATTTGAAATTGATTGATTTTGATTGCAGATTGAAAAGTGATGAAAATGAGCCATTTTGGGCCAAAAAGTAAGGCTATAGCCTTGGTATTTTGCTCAAAAATCACCCAAAAATGATCAAATTTGAAATTGATTGATTTTGATTGCAGATTGAAAAGTGATGAAAATGAGCCATGTTTGGCCAAAAAGTAAGGCTATAGCCTTGGTAGTTTGCTCAAAAATCACCCAAAAATGATCAAATTTGAAATTGATTGATTTTGATTGCAGATTGAAAAGTGATGAAAATGAGCCATGTTTGGCCAAAAAGTAAGGCTATAGCCTTGGTATTTTGCTCAAAAATCACCCAAAAATGATCAAATTTGAAATTGATTGATTTTGATTGCAGATTGAAAAGTGATGAAAATGAGCCATTTTGGGCCAAAAAGTAAGGCTATAGCCTTGGTATTTTGCTCAAAAATCACCCAAAAATGATCAAATTTGAAATTGATTGATTTTGATTGCAGATTGAAAAGTGATGAAAATGAGCCATTTTGGGCCAAAAAGTAAGGCTATAGCCTTGGTATTTTGCTCAAAACTCACCCAAAAATGATCCAATTTGAAATTGATTGATTTTGATTGCAGATTGAAAAGTGATGAAAATGAGCCATTTTTGGCCACAAAGTAAGGCTATAGCCTTGGTATTTTGCTCAAAAATCACCCAAAAATGATCAAATTTGAAATTGATTGATTTTGATTGCAGATTGAAAAGTGATGAAAATGAGCCATTTTTGGCCAAAAAGTAAGGCTATAGCCTTGGTATTTTGCTCAAAAATCACCCAAAAATGATCAAATTTGAAATTGATTGATTTTGATTGCAGATTGAAAAGTGATGAAAATGAGCCATTGTTGGCCAAAAGTAAGGCTATAGCCTTAGTATTTTGCTCAAAAATCACCCAAAAATGATCAAATTTGAAATTGATTGATTTTGATTGCAGATTGAAAAGTGATGAAAATGAGCCATGTTGGGCCAAAAAGTAAGGCTATAGCCTTGGTATTTTGCTCAAAAATCACCCAAAAATGATCAAATTTGAAATTGATTGATTTTGATTGCAGATTGAAAAGTGATGAAAATGAGCCATTTTTGGCCAAAAAGTAAGGCTATAGCCTTGGTATTTTGCTCAAAAATCACCCAAAAATGATCAAATTTGAAATTGATTGATTTTGATTGCAGATTGAAAAGTGATGAAAATGAGCCATTTTGGGCCAAAAAGTAAGGCTATAGCCTTGGTATTTTGCTCAAAAATCACCCAAAAATGATCAAATTTCAAATTGATTGATTTTGATTGCAGATTGAAAAGTGATGAAAATGAGCCATTTTGGGCCAAAAAGTAAGGCTATAGCCTTGGTATTTTGCTCACAAATCACCCAAAAATGATCAAATTTGAAATTGATTGATTTTGATTGCAGATTGAAAAGTGATGAAAATGAGCCATTTTGGGCCAAAAAGTAAGGCTATAGCCTTGGTATTTTGCTCAAACATCACCCAAAAATGATCAAATTTGAAATTGATTGATTTTGATTGCAGATTGAAAAGTGATGAAAATGAGCCATTTTTGGCCAAAAAGTAAGGCTATAGCCTTGGTATTTTGCTCAAAAATCACCCAAAAATGATCAAATTTGAAATTGATTGATTTTGATTGCAGATTGAAAAGTGATGAAAATGAGCCATTGTTGGCCAAAAGTAAGGCTATAGCCTTAGTATTTTGCTCAAAAATCACCCAAAAATGATCAAATTTGAAATTGATTGATTTTGATTGCAGATTGAAAAGTGATGAAAATGAGCCATGTTGGGCCAAAAAGTAAGGCTATAGCCTTGGTATTTTGCTCAAAAATCACCCAAAAATGATCAAATTTGAAATTGATTGATTTTGATTGCAGATTGAAAAGTGATGAAAATGAGCCATTTTTGGCCAAAAAGTAAGGCTATAGCCTTGGTATTTTGCTCAAAAATCACCCAAAAATGATCAAATTTGAAATTGATTGATTTTGATTGCAGATTGAAAAGTGATGAAAATGAGCCATTTTGGGCCAAAAAGTAAGGCTATAGCCTTGGTATTTTGCTCAAAAATCACCCAAAAATGATCAAATTTCAAATTGATTGATTTTGATTGCAGATTGAAAAGTGATGAAAATGAGCCATTTTGGGCCAAAAAGTAAGGCTATAGCCTTGGTATTTTGCTCACAAATCACCCAAAAATGATCAAATTTGAAATTGATTGATTTTGATTGCAGATTGAAAAGTGATGAAAATGAGCCATTTTGGGCCAAAAAGTAAGGCTATAGCCTTGGTATTTTGCTCAAACATCACCCAAAAATGATCAAATTTGAAATTGATTGATTTTGATTGCAGATTGAAAAGTGATGAAAATGAGCCATTTTTGGCCACAAAGTAAGGCTATAGCCTTGGTACTTTGCTCAAAAATCACCCAAAAATGATCAAATTTGAAAGTGATTGATTTTGATTGCAGATTGAAAAGTGATGAAAATGAGCCATTTTTGGCCAAAAAGTAAGGCTATAGCCTTGGTATTTTGCTCAAAAATCACCCAAAAATGATCAAATTTGAAATTGATTGATTTTGATTGCAGATTGAAAAGTGATGTGTGGCCAAAAGTAAGGCTATAGCTGTGGTAGTTCTGAAGAAAATAACCAAACTTTTAGCTGAGTTATGTGGATTGCTGATCGAATAGTGATGATAATGAGTGAGTGTGTGGGCAAAAAGTAAAGCTATTAGGTTTTGGAGAGTGTTTAAAAATGAGGGGTCTTAAAATTGAATACGTTGATGGAAGACAAAAGGTGAGAGCAATGATAGAAGGTCTGCACAATGTAAATGTGTGATCTTGGTAGTTAACCCAAAATGGATGTACTGTAAACTAGGGTAATGTTTACCACTGGAGAAAGGATATGGTATTCTTAAGTAGAATTGATCGAAGTAAATCTAGACTATCGTTGATACTGTTTGCCCAAAATCGATGCACTACAATTGGGAGCTAGGGCTCGTCGTCTAAAAAGGGTTAGTAATTTGTTAGCGAAAATCGGTCTACTCAAATGCAGGCTAATTCTAATGAAGTCTCTAAGGCCATTGTAGCACGTTCTGGTCAAAAAGCGATTGATTGAAATCTAGACGAAGTTGTATCCAAATGTCACAGGCACAAGTACACTTTCTCGACAAAAAATCAATCGATCCATATCATGGATGATTTTCATCAATTTACCGAAGTTGCAAGTATGTTGTGTTACTAGAAATGATACTGTCAAAAACTTTCTGATTAGTGTGAAAAATTTTAGCCAAGTGTCGCACGGATATAGCACAATATCCGATCATAAATATGTTAAAATGAGAGGATAACTGAAAAGAGGTGGAGTGGAAACAAACCGCATCATGGTAGTAAATTGAACCATTAATTACATCTAGAAAAGATATACCTGACTGCAAAACATAACAAATTAAGTTTTGCTCCTATCAAAATAAGGCTACTTATGCTACCGAATACTATATATAGGTAAAGGACTACAAAAAACAGAAAAAAGACCAAAAAGTAAAGCTACATCAAAGAGAGCATATTAGCATCTGGCCTAGATGAAGAAAGCCAGAAGACATAAAACGTCCATAGGATGCCCGGGCGGATGTGACGAAAATAGAGATTACTAAGCTAAAAAAGAATATACTAAAAGAGAAACTAATTGAAAATAGAGATCCTCATAAGACTAGAAACCTGCGCCCCTAATCTCAACCATAGTATATAGTTTGTCTCTCCCCGCGACAAATGTAACAGCTTTGATATGTTACGTTCTATCATGCAATGAGATTCCAGACTGGACAAAGAACATTGTAAAAGTGAAAGGAAACCTCGACATATGCATTAATGCACAAGTCACGAAAACTGGCAAATACATAGTAAACAAAGCCACCTAATGACAAAAACACAGGCAAACTTGATCCAACATAGTTCCACCAATGACTGATCATCTGATTCCTGTCATCTTATCTCCAAGGGACACCAACAGGAGACGTATTCGGACAAAATATTCGGACAAACGATTTGAAAGAAGAATCAGAAGCTCGATGGCCATAATGGAGTACGAGAGAAAGTGGAACAAAACTGACAAGGATGCATGACTGCTTTGAATAAAACATACAATAAAAACCCGTAGATAAGGACCTTCACTTATTAAGAACCTACAACCTGAAATTGCATATTTTTATATCAATTAATTAGAACTTTTTCAGCTTGATATTCTAATTAGGTTCTTATAAATAGTTTCATTCTCTGCCTACTGAGAACTAAATCCAGTCTTTTTGCCATTCAACCCAATTCAATGATGCTTCAAAACCCTTACAAGCATAACTGTGATAGGCAAGGCTTTCAGGGACAAGATTGATGAGAAATTGGCTAAGCCAAGAACAATTACATTTGGTTAAAATTAAAGGATCACAAACTATATGTGGCCAAAATACGTCTATAATAAACTATCCCTTTATGGCATTTGTTTGGATCCTGTGTTAAGAACCTGCACCCTGGTTACAAGATATGTCTCACCAAATAAAAACACAAACAGCCTCATTTCAAAATTTTAGGTTCTTATGTATGGGTTTTTACTGTATTGCCTAAAATCCAAACCGAAGAATGCAGTAACTCAATCAAACCGTTAAATGTAACATAAAACATGCGTCTTTCATGAGCCTTCTTAGAGGCAAGACCTATGTCGAAATGTACAGTTCAACAAACCGACTTTAGTGAAATTACAGTGCACCGTATGAACTAAACGACTGGTTCGCTCTGCTTGTGAATCATTACAATTGTCCCTATGATCAACAGTCGATGACAGTTAGTACATAATACATAGCAGTTATCAAATAGGAAAACAAATCATGATGACGACTGATTTTGCACGGAAGAGAATTCGCTAAACACGCCATTGTCAACGTCTTCACTCAGCACTGTAAAACAAGAAACAGAATAAAAGTATGTTCTACGAATGTCTCAAATCAACCACTGTAGTGGTCCAAGTTTCATGATAACACTGGGTTCTTTTCAATTCCTTAACTGTTAAAGATATCTTCTAAGCCAATGACGAACAGAGACACAACCACTGGGGGGTGTGGATGTATCATATCCCCAATATTTCCAAACAACGAGCCAGTTCGAGTAAATGTTTGGAGACTTTCTACATTTATGTCAAGTTTTTTCGCATTGGAATAGCTACTCACAATATAAGAGTAAATACAAATAACTGAAACGTGATTAATCATTCTGAGATCGTACGTAGCACTTCATCGAGTAGTATGCATAGAAAACAAGATCAAGTGTACCATTTGCGCAGTAACCTTCGAATGAATCTCTTGCACTTAAAGGCCCATGGAATTGACTTGAAGTTTCATCTTAACTGTGTTGGGAAAATTCGTCCAAAACTTCTGAACCCCCCTCCCCCATACACATAAATTATCAACAAGTCGATGCAGATGTAGATTTCTTGAGTATTAGTCGCTTGAAAGTAAAAATCACTCGAGCTGTGGTACAACTGACAACTACAAATCCAAGCAAAAGGCAATACATTTAAGTTACAATGACTTGTCCCAAATAAGATTCCGCACATCGGAGAGTGCCTGTTAGAGAGGACACCTATACTGAGCCATCAGCGAAGTAAGGGTGGATGGCCAGTTCCTTTCCTCGCAGATTTTAACTTCACAGTGTTCCTCGCAGATTTTAACTTCACAGTGCTGCTACCAGGTACCCATTTGCGGCTGGGTGGGCAGTGAGCAAGTATCCCATCTATGATCCAGAGGTTCGGCTGGAACCATCGATGTTCCGCTCAGCAGTCAAGCGCTCTAACCACTCGGCCACTCATTCGTGGAGACATAATATGGTGTCTTAATTTGCTTACACCTACACCTATTGTAGTTAAAATTTGACCTTTTCTTAGTTAAGTGTAACCTGACAAAAAGCGGTCACTCAAGGGGTTGGCCAATTTCAGTCGCAATAGAGGGACCGACGTTCTATACATGCCAAATTTATGCAGAAGCTGCGTTTTCCGAAATCAACATTCAAGTTACAAAGACGGGGAATAACCAATTATATTTCTCTGCCTTGCAGCATGTTTTTGAAATGACCGTTTCTCAGTGAATTAAACTAAATAATTGAACGGTATACACAAGGGGAAATATAAGCCTGGTCCGTATGAAAATAGCCGCTGGCTGCGGTAAAGAGGTGACGTTTTTTGAACGTAAAGCTGGCATGCAACTAAGAATTTACGGCACTAGTCTAATCAACATAATAAGGCATGCCAAACACTTTCTAAAGAAAATTCTGTTGGTACTACAGAACTTCACTACAGCACGAAAAAGCGGCACCATGTTCTAGACATACTGAAAAGCCTATTTCGTCCGACACTTGTCAGAATATGAAACGTCGGATAGCGCCCGAAAGGTGAACCGAATATATCTCAAGGTCTTTTAACCTTAACTTTTGAAGTCTCAAGGTTCTGGGGTTTCAGAGGTTGGAAGGTTTGGAGGTGGGCGCTACGGCAGGTTACAGAGTATGCTAAATGCATGCCTGTGTTCCAGCAAAGCTAAATGGGCTACCATGCATAAACAAATGGTGAAATAAAACGAGCACCTAAAAGTGACTTCGCATATGCCCACCTAGCATTTCAGTCACAACTATCCATTAATGATAGACCAGGAAGTATGACATTCCGGATATCTACTTACCGGATCTTTCCGGTGGTGTAAGCCGTGGTGCTTCGGTGGTGAATTCCGGGTCAAAGTTTGCCGTGTCCGCTTCGCTCTTGATTTCTGGCTTAAATGGCGGTCGTAGCTAATGGAGGAAATAGGAAAACCTTAATGAGACGTTTAAATATATGAAACGTACTATATTCTCATATCCTTTATTGGGATCTAAAACCTATTTCCAATAAGCAATAAAAAGAATAAACCCTATAGACGTTTCTAATGTTAGTGATGGAAATGGAGTTCTTATGAGTTTAGTACGCAATCTCAGTTTCTGTACAATTCTCAAACAGATATACCTGCACTTAAGTATTGAGTATAGAAATATCTCCTAAAAATCAAATTTTTATCTCCTTTCCACAAAGTAGCAGTTGGCACAAAGTTACCTTAATGGTCATTCTAATTTGCTCTAAGAATGACCAACTACCTATTCCAATGCTCAAGATTTCTTCAAGTGATATTACAAAATTATTCTAAATAAACACCCTTCTTATGTAACTTCAAGCGATAACACTTATAAAATCCGCCAGTTTTTTAAACCTACTTTTTATCACTTACTTATGTTTTGACAAGAAGTGCACTAGGATTTTAGTACTTTTGTTTTTAATTACTGTGTTTCCGACTTGTATGTATCTAAATGGAAGGGTGCCTTTGAAATCAGCTCAAAGCCAAGAGGGTCTCCCTCCTTAAATATCTGGAATGAAGTATTATCGTTATGCAAAGAGACAACTGGCGCAAGATAGTACCAGCCTACTTGAAATTTCGACTAGACAAGCTCGGCCCGAATTACTCTTGGTATGATTGGGTTCTATCTTGTGCTGATAGAACCCAATCATACCTGGCATATCATACCCAATCATACCCAATCATACCCAATCAAACCCAATCATACTCAATCACACCCAATCATAGCCAATCATACCAGTACGGTCATGCATAGTAGTTTACACACCTTTCTATTGTAAACATCCTCCCAGTTAATACCATGAAAGAAAGCATGCTCCATGACATCAAGTGCGTCACGACTGCCTCCTCCCAGCCTACACAACAATAACAAAAAGTTTAAATTAGAAACTTAACGCAGAGCATCTGAAATGTGGCAAGAGTGGGTAAATAACGACTGTCTAAGTTCAAATGAACAACGACACAGTGACGAAGTCATTGCCCCATGGGTGCTCAAAAATGGCGAGTCTCGTTTCAATAGTGATGATCCTCGTCTTCAAAAATGGCCAGCCTCGTATAACAAAGGAGCTGGTTCCCATAATATCAAGTCCCTTGTTTCAGAAACCGTAAGCTTTATTCCATTGACTGAAAAGCCACCAAAATTTCACAAAATAACAAGTTCATCACAAATTCAGTAACATATCGTACATAAATAAAAGCACTCTTATTACGCCTTTAACTCGTATACTTATCAGTCTTAGTATATTTTGGTTCAATTCAGAAGCATACTACATTATAATCAAAGACAAATGCAAGGCAGCTTTAATTGCTCCGCAAGCTATTCCCAGTATCAAACATGATTCAAATAATGATCATATTCGCTTTAAAACAGGTACCAACACATAACAGCTTGCAGGAGAACTAAGGTTTGAGTACATAAAAGAGGGTGACTTTGTGATAAAGAAGCGACGAGAATTCCTTTGAAAAATGAATGGTGGAATAGACAGGTCTCACCTCGTCCCTGACCATACAGGGGCTCCAAAGCCTATGAAATGATCCTATGCTGATATCTAAATTTCATAATAATATAAGGGACGTCGCTTCTACAATAGCTCAGGGCCGCCATACAACCTCTAGGCGGGCTTGAGGGCAGTATGTGCTCAGAGAATAGGTACACAGATATAATTCAGCTGGGTAGAAGACTTTTGGGTAAAATACACATTTTGAGAATAATGAAATCTTATTGCAATCAAGTAAAACTATGAGAAGGAGTTTTAATTCTAGCTATGAATAATTTCATGGTATTTAATGGTGACAAATGAACAGTGGTTTTGTGGAGTACTCAAGGGTAAAGAAAGTCAGGTGAACATGCAAGGCTAGTATTCGCTAAGTATGACTTTCATGTATACCAAAATGAAATGCCAAATTTTGTCATAAATAATAATACTAATACCTACCTTCGTCTACAATCTTTGGTCAACAATTCGGACAGGATACTCTTTGAAATTTCAGAGAGACGTGATGGGAACCTAACTTCTTCCTAATATGAAACGAGAAAAAAAAGTATAATAGTGATGAAGTTGAACACGAGAAAAGTACATAAGTGAGTGACAAGGCGGGACACGAAACAGAACGGTGTGCATTGGAAATGTTAAGACTGTCATATTAAACAACGCATATGTATCTATTTCATCTAAAAGAAAAGACATCCTTATCTATAATCACCCATATCTGTGGCGCAGTTTTGATCCTATAAGGCCTGTAGAAACATTTTTCCATTCAGAACCCTATGGACAACCCATAAAATGATAAACATCGGAATGTAACTGAAATATTAAGTGGATGCTTCTTAAGTAATCAAATCGGATTCAAACAAAACCAAACAAAAACTACTTACGTTAAGAATGAGATCAAATAGAACTTCATGGTCTTTGTTATAGAAAGGTAACCTGCCACAGAGCATCTCATAAAGGACCACTCCGAAGCCCCACCAATCAACACTGCGGCCATAATCGTTGTCTTCTAGTACCTGAAAAGTTGTAAAAACATAAACTACCCATCTCATGAAGCAACCATTATACTTCTTTAGGCACACCGCAGAAGGAAATGCAGATTTTCCAAATTACCACGGAGGAAGGCCTCGCCTTGTCCTTTGCCCTCACAGCTCAACACCCATGTGTTCGCTATTGCTGTTGCTGTTCTATTTTAATTAGTCAATCATTTTAAATTACCATAGGGTTGACATGTAAATCCATGCTCCCTGTGGTATCGTGTTGTAGTCATTGTCAGTAAATACTTATAAGAATACAAAAAATGCAGATTAGCAAAAATGTAGATCTCATGTATAGAGTTCTTTTAAGACTGGGTTCTTTCGAGTTATATTTATTTAGAATTACAATGACCCCAGCTCGATATATCCTGGCAATCGATATTGTTCAAAATAATCATTCAAAGCTCAGGGCGGCATGCGGCTTGTGAGTGAAATACCAACAAGCATATTTATTCTATATATTGCACGAAGTGGGGTGAACGAAGTGGGGTGAACGAAGTGGGGTGAACGAAGTGGGGTGAACGAAGTGGGGTGAACGAAGTGGGGTGCACAAAGTGCAAGTGACATGCATAAATTAAAACCACGTGTTTGCAAGTTAAAGACCACTGGCAGCTCGATAGTGTAAATAATAGCAGAATACACGTTCTTTAATGATAAGTGGAATGATCATCAAATATAAATATTCACTACATGGGTTCTATTTCTTACCCGTCTTTTTTGGTCCAGTATCAAAATTTCTTAGCTTTTTCTATGTTTTCAGTGTCAAAACCTTTCCTAAGCCTTTCCTGGCAAAACTTCTTGAGTTCTTGTGTGCAGCAAAGGACGTTCTACATTACGTTGTTGCACAGACAGACAGGCACAACAGAATTACAAAATTAATACAAAGATACCAATAATATAAAGATACAAAGATCAACACAGCAAAAATACACGAATTAAATCAAAGAGATAATAGACTTGCAAAAAAATTAAATCTAAAATTTATATGAACTTATCTACTTTAATAGGTCTCAAAGATCAGCTGTTGAACTTTCCTAACCTTCTGAGCAGATGAGTGTTACTTTCATCTAAATTAATTTCCTATAAACAAAAATATACATGATAACTAACCTCTGGAGCAAGATATTCTGGAGTTCCACAGAACGTTTTTGTCGTATCCCCATATGATATATCTTCTTTACATAGGCCAAAGTCTGTTATCTTTATGTGTCCTTCAGAGTCTAGAAGCAGGTTTTCGAGCTGCGGGGAAAATATTATGTAGGTCTGAATTTCTTTTACTAATGAAACATTTGGTCCCAAAAAAGGCCAAATAGAACTCAATTAACTGGCGAAACAATTCTGTTGGTTATAATGCTGTATTTAGGCAGCCTCATACCCAAATGGAGTTTTAATCAAAATCCTCCTAATCAAAAGATACACATACACTGTCCTTACTTTCGAAACAATAATTTGCCAAGATATCATACTGGCATGTTAGCAATAACAAATCCAAAGCTTAAACCTAAATGGTGTGTGTGTGTGTGTGTGTGTGTGTGTGTGTGTGTGTGTGTGTGTGTGTGTGTGTGTGTGTGTGTGTGTGTGTGTGTGTGTGTGTGTGTGTGTGTGTGTGTGTGTGCGTGCGTGTGTGTGCGTGTGTGTGTGTGTGTGTGCGTGCGTGTGCGTATGTGTGTGCGTGGTGCGTGTGCATACATAGGTATAATTGTGGGACAAATGTCCATAACTTGGTAAAATCCAGAGTCTTTTACCTTAAGATCTCTATAAACAATATTCTTTTCATGCAAATATCTCAAAGCACAAGTGATTTCAGTTCCATAAAATCTTGAACGTTCTTCGGTGAAAACTCTCTCTCTTGACAAGTGAAAAAACAACTAGAAAACAAAACAGGTGTAATAATATATATATATGTATGTATGTATGTACGCATACAACGACAAGTTTTGTGGTGTGTGAAAACAGACGACATAGAATAATCAAACCTCGCCACCATTGACATATTCCATAACAAAACAAAGTCTGTCTTTCGTCTCAAATGAGTAACGCAGTTGCTGTAATAGAAAATGAGAGAATGCAATAGTATTATGTGTTGAAAGGAGGCCGCCAAACAAAATAAATCTGGCTTACTTCACTAGCAAATGAGCAGCAAGGTATGAAAATTAACTGACTAATAATGCATAAGGACACATAGGGGTATTCATCTCATCCCATTCACCTCAATTTAAAAGCCTTTACGACACAAAATTCACCCGTGTGGCCTACTGGCCAGATAGGATTTTGGATGCGTCCTAGTGACAGATAAACTGTCGGAATTCAGCCTCAGTTATCTTGCTAAAAATACTGCCAACGCTTTTCTGACAATCTGTAGCAGTCATCTGCTTATTATAGAGATACATTAGAAAAATAAGTGAGAACTAGCAGCGACCTATGGCAAATAAGAAATGGATATATAGAAAGAGTCTAAGCAAACCGTGAAAGGAACTCTGAGAACAGCACATATGGCTCAAATTCCACTATCACAAGCAGTTTATAACTACCAGGTATTGCATTTTTGCCTGCCGCACTACAAAGGCTTATTGGAGGAACGAATGAAAACTAACTGCAATTAAAGGAAATTGAGAAAAGAGTCATAGCAAATACTTGAAGGGCTCTGAGAAGAACAGCACATATGGCTTAAATTCCAAAATCACAAACGGTCGATATTCACTAGCTTCTACTTCCCATCATTCCATAAGTCAGTCGGTTTTATGTTAGCTTATGGATGACACGCAAAATAGCTGGACTAGAGTCCTTAGTGCTGCAGGCAAGGATACAAGATAATAAGCTACTGCAGCTAAGTTAAGCATAAATATTAAAACTGTACATGTATATAATATTCATATCTCGCAACAATGCTCTTTAACGATTTTAGAATATAACATATACATATATTTTATATCACCTATTTCAGTTTATTCAAAGATTTTATCTAACTTTATGTTATTGTAACACATTACAAATGGACGGCCCATTGCAAACCAGCTGTGCATAATGAGGTACCGTCCTAATCAAAGACGTCATTAAGAATTATTATTGTTATTATTACAGAGTGATGACGGAGTAAAGACAACTATCTTTTCAAAAACCAGTTTGACATGACTATCAATTTACCAGCTTTAATACTTCTATACATGAAATACATATTTCCATTCTGACTCACACCTGCAGTAAGAAGAACTAATATACTAGGTATGTCTACAGCAGATTGTAAAGAAGATGGGAAGGGAATCAATAAATTCATTTCAACTCACCGTAAGGAACGGATGACTGGCAGTCTGAAGAACTCGGTTTTCAGTCAATGTATGTTCAACCTCGTCCTAAGCAAATATTATTTGATTTTTAGTGAAGAACAAGGCAAGTATCTAAAAATAATTGATTAGATATGCAAGTATAATAGAAGAAGTGAAATAACAGTGGGAGAAAATGTAAACCCGAGCAGGAGTTGAACACACGACCCTTGACATTTAAAGAGGAGTGCTCATTGACAGAACACTCAACGTACAAAATCGTGGGTGTAGAGTTCGACTCTCACTAGCGTCTGTCACTTTCTCGTACTTATATACTTCTCTTCTTTCCTAAATCCTATTGTACCTTGGCAAGTATGACTTCCTTTTTCAATATCTTGATCGCTGAAATTTCTCCTGTCTGCTTGTCCTTTCCCAGCATAACCTTGAAGAATGGACAAAAGTCTCAAGGATGTAAATAAACCAAAGCCTCGATTGCATGGCTATTTCGCATTTGATACGATCTGCTACGATACTCGCCAAAAGTCTTTGGGAGACTTACAAAAAACTGATAAAAAACACTTTCCTCTATATAATGTCATCGTTGCTACATACACGTACCTCCCCCCCTTCCCCATAGAACAATGCTCGTTCGTCTATAGGACACCTGAAGCTGGAGTGCACGTGAAATTTTCCCATTATCTCACGTACTTCTCTCAAAAACCAAAACTGCTTGGGGGAGGGCGGTGAAAGTTCAATGCAGAATACAAAAGGTGCAAAGCGTTCTAGGACTGTTGGCACAGGAAGTTCTAATTTAGGGCTGTTCAGAAGATATCGGGGCCTAATAGCTTTTTCTATTTCAAAGAATCTTTATATCATCGTTTCCATAACCTTCATTTACAGAATCACAAAGACTCGCCTCATTCCATAAACATTTATGACCTTCGGTCACATCACTGATGACCTTACTTCGACGAATGGAAGTAGATGTATAATTTCAAGGCCAAAATGTTTCGTTTAATTACAGATCACAGTTCATGGCGCAAATCACAGCCAAGCAGAATTATACACGACACAGTGCGGAAATGCCGTGCAACTTTTCATGACTAATGAAACAAAACTACAGTCATGTTCTCCTTCTATATCGGTTCAAATTGTTTTCATGTGCAATCAAACTCCTCTTCCAGCTACAGAGGTAGGAGGCGGGGCCGCTGAGAGGGTGCAGCCCTCCCAATCGGGTAGAAGTCCACCACGTTCAGACAATTTCTTTTGGAACAACAATGGCTTTTACAAAGAATAGATTCGGCTAAATACGGTTAGAGAGCAATCGAAACAGTAAATCGTCGTCTATCCTAACTGATCTTTTTGCTCATTCCGGTAGGCAGTCTGCAGCCCCCCCTTCCCCAACGTTAAGTTCTTCTAGGCCCATGATTCATGATTCGAGCCTAGATTTCCTGTATCGGAATATACAACGGAAGACACGCTCATTTAAATCAAAGAAAAGCTTAAGGTGGTAGTACACCAAAAAAGCTTTCCTTCTATTATATGTTTAAAATACACACAAGTACATCAATGTTGGTAGTACGCATTTGATTTTTGGTACACAAACACAAAAGGTATTTGAGTATACAAATATGATAGTTTTCAGCTAACAAGGGTTCTAGTTGTCATGGTAACACAGATATAATGTAGGGTGCTAGTTCCATTAAATTGCTAATTAGAAAAAAAAAATAAAGAGCATATGAGGTGACATATAATTCCATACTGTTTCTCTTTGACTGGTTGTTACTTTGTATTATGGATTTTTTGAATCTACTGATAATGTGGAGGAAAACCCCCAAAACCCTTGTTTCCATAGCAACAGTAGGAAAAGTAGCAAAATCAAAAAATTGATAATACAAATTAAAGTAATAACTAAAATGTACTTCCTGTCAATTTGCAAATCAATATGGCCTATAGTTTGCTTTGAATAGCATTTTTAAACTCTAAAGCAACAAAAAGTGCATTTAGAGAAAAATGCAGATAAAGATTGGGAACTGCAATTCTACACAGTTGCTAAGTATATGCAGACTAGAGGTCAACTAATAAAATTAAATTTTTTCCTCTACTCACTAGCAGCATAGTGCTACAGCTTTTTTCTTTTGAATGGGGGAATAGTGGTAACATCTTCATCCCCCACAAATTTTATCTTCAATGATTCTTTGTTGCAGTTAGTTGGCTCTTGCTGTTTTTTCATTTTAATAAGTTCAATATCATTGGCTCCTTTCTTTTTACTTTTTTTCTTGCATCTGCATGTGTTCTCTGGTACTGAATCTGTTCCAAAACTTCCAGCCTTGTATGAAAGATTTGATGACTTTAATGCTGTTCTATTTTTAAACTTAATTTGCTTCCGTCTTCTCTTATATTTCTTGGTCGCTTTCTGTGCAGCAGTTCTTAATCTCCTATTATCTTCTCTCCTCAATGCCCTAAGCATATTTCTTCCAACAGGCAGCCCCAACTTTTCCATGAAAACAGCTTTAGCAGCAGCACCAGTATTGAATACACTAATTGCTTCACATACACCAATTGTCACCTGTCTTTTCCCTAAAAATAATGTCTTAGGAATAAGAGTCCACAGAGTTCCATTTAGGCTTTCATTTTGATTTTGTGTGAGCCCAAGGAGGCATCTCTTCAGTAAATCCTCATTACTTAGCCTATCAAAAATTGGAGACAACTCTTGCATGAATGCATGAGGCAATCTAGCAGCATTGTGATTTGAATTTGTCTCTGATGCTTCATCCCTTTGAAAATAACACCAGGAGTCCTTAGCTTTTGGACAAAACCTGTGCTGAAAGGCAAGTGACTTGGTAGGCTCTTCAATTATATGGTGTTTTATTGCATTAATTGCCTCTTTCATTCCTGCTAAGCTCCCTTTGTTCTGTCTTATGGCAAAACCATAATAATTTTGAAGTTTCTTGATCATCTGATTAGTAAGCCTCCCAGCACCAGCTACCCCTTTGCCATCAGACAACTTTGTTCCCTTCATTCTCCTCTTGAACTCTGTAAGGGCAGCTCCCATTCTCTTTTGGACGTGTCCTACACATTCTTCCTTTGATATTGGGTATGAATCTCCAAACTGCTCATGTACTGCTCTTGAGACATTGCCAAAAGAACTGCTATCCCCATCTCCAACAAATGTTGTGTAGAGTAACCTATGCTTCTCAATACTTCTGGTAAACATATTTATTGCTCCTTTGGTTTCCATGTCTCCTGAAGAACCTGTATGATTTATTTGGCACACTCGAGCATGACTATCCCACCAGTTCTGATATTCAACTGAATCTTTTTTATAATTCCTATGGGCCATGCATTCATAGCAGACATGAGAAAGAACTTGGTAATCAAGAACTTCTCCAGTCCTAACTGAGAGTAAAAATACAGCTCCTATTTTGGATGTGTGGCCTCTCTTTTGCCATGTGCCATCTACTGTAACTGATATACAAGTTACGTCTCCTCCATCAGACCACGAAACAACTTTCTCAGGCTCTTCATTCTTAACAACATTTTTTAGCCGTGTTGCTGCCTCAGACATCTTCTTCTCAGTTTCTTCTACAAATATCTTTTCGCATTCTCTTTGATGCTCATGATATGGTTTCTTGTGTATTGGAGGAGGTAAGTTCATTTTGGCACAGAAGTTAACAAGTTTCTGTCTGTTTGAAAAGGCCAAGGCAGATCTTCTGTTTACTTCAAATTTTCCCTTTTTTCCTGGTATTTTATTACTTGTGTAAAAAGTTGATTTAAAGCCACATTTTACACACCTTATAAACAAAGTCTCTGCCAGTCCATTCCTCTTATTATTTTTTTGGAAAATTCTTAATTTTGACTTTGAACTTTTACATGATGCACAGATAGCTGCAACATTTAGGCATTCTTGTAAAAGAGTGAAATCTTGTAACTTTATACCTGCTGCTGGTTCTATTTGTGGTTGTGCCGAATCAAGCATGCCAAGTTGCCTTCTTAGGCCTCTTGTAGCAGGTCTGTTAGGGGCAGCAAACTTCTGAAAGTCACTATTTGCGAGCTTTTCTGCTGAGGCAGTCCTTGTTTGCATGTCAGTAATTGTATCACCAGTTTCATCAGTTTCAAAATGGCTGCCATCAATATTACCATGGGCTTCATCTACCTCCCACTTCTTTTTCCCAATAAATCCTCTCTGTTTTCGCTTTGAAATTCTCCCCATATCAGGCAAAAGTAAAGTTGAATGTCCTTCTAGCAAATTGATATCTTCCAAAGAGGAAACCGCAAGATGTACGGTACATACCCAATAAAAAATCTCTACGTCAATCTACTCAAGCGTTTTAGTTGGGCAGTTTCCTTACTTTATGCCTTCTCAGCACTGATCAGTGCCTAACAGAGCACAGGGTCATAGCCTCATCTGTAAAGTGAGGCTGAACAACGAACGCGGGAGATTTGAACCTTACTACTGGGTGAGCACATAAAAATAGGTCCCTAGTAACATGGGAACAGACTGAAAAAATGGTTGCTAGGGGAATTCTTTCATACCCACTGACCAAAAATTGCAATTTATGTGTAGATCCCTCATATAGAGCAGCAAACCATACCAATATTCAAAATCTCTATAAAATTTGCTACAGAACAAGTCAAAGAAAAAAATATGTGTAAAAACTTTTTTTTCACTAAATTCTATGGTGTACTACCTCCTTAAACCGTACCTTTCCAAATGTACCTTTGCCAAGCACCTTTAACATCTCAAAGTCCTCCAAACCCTGTAGAATGAAGCCATTTTAATACAGAAGCAAAGCCAACAAGTCGATAAGATACAATGAAATTGAGAAACAATATTCCTATATTCCTGTATCAATTGCACACTCCATATGTTTAAACATACCACTGCATGTATGGCACTTTCGGTCGCATTATTGCTGTTCTGTTCTCAAACTTATTTATCACAGTAATAAATTTTCTTTTATCGTTCATAGTATTTTATCTTCTTTTATTTACTTACCTATTGTTTTTTCTTCTCATAATCAGAGCTTTCATTATTGAAAACTATTAATTACAGCTAATCGAAAATCCCAGAACTTAGAAGCGGAAGCAAAACAAAAGCGTGCGTCATCAGATCTACTAAAATGTTTGAAGGAGAATAAGAGCCACGGGGAATACTATTGTGAGAACCAGAAAGAACCGCGAAGTTTGCAATTAAGTCACCTTGTTGATCAATTCACCATGTTGCTAAATGTAACGGAGTCATGTTGACCAAAGACCATAAGAGGACAAAGACTCGCATTTTGGACATATCCGATTAATTTAAGAACGTCTGGAGACGGGCTCGTCCCATCCTCAGTTATGTTTCCAGGAGTAAACAACGACCAAATGTATGATACTCTATTACGACAACTCTAAACCGCATTTGATATTCTTACAAGAAATGTCACCTATGATTTAAGAAGTGCTAATACCTACTTGCTTCCCATTGTGAATACCGCTAACCGAGGCACTGAAACAATTAGATACAAAAGACAGTGTATCTGGCAATCAAGATTTCAGCCTCAGTCCCTCAATTCACAAAAAGAATTAGACCTTGGAAAGGTAACTGCAATTGTAGGTTAAATAACAACTGGGCTCTACATCTAGGACACTGCTTTGATCCAAGTAGTTTAAGTATAAGAAATAGGATAACGAGAAGTTTTCCTTTTTATTTTAATTTCCATTGATACAGATGGCTAGCTGAGCTAGCCATAAAGTCAAGCGAGCCATCATTTTCAATGGAAATTGAATTAACATCAAAAACTTCTCCTTATTCTGGTCCTTGCAAAGGCCCGGTGCAGAAATTTCTAATTACCTTTTTAGCGGTAATACTTGGTGCAACAGTAGTAGTCTTTCGCTTGGCATCCTCAGCTTCTTGTAGACTTTTTGCAACTTTCTCAATTGCATCAACCCAGAGCTTTCTGGTTTTTCAAGAAGGAGAAGGCATATAATTCTTACAATCTCAAAGTTTCGAGGATTGATTTACGAAACAAACATATTTTACGTCAAAACTAAAAAGCCACGACGAAACTTATTTCCTGTACTGATAAAAATTTCACTCAGATTATGAAATAGTACAACAATAATAATACAGGCACCACGCAGCTATTTGGTTAGGTGGAGCTATAGCTCCCCTTTTCTCAAGAATAGGCCTAGAAACTACTATGAATGGACTCTGTTTACTTTTGGACGAAACATCAGATACATACAGCAATAGAGTATCTCCACCGAACGATGCACAATGTAGTTTCGTTCAAACAGAAGAAAGCAAGACTCAATGACCTGGCGATATTGAACTTTCACAACAAGCAAGCTGATACGATGTCCTTCGTAGACATCACGAACGATTTCGTTTATAATCACAACATGCATAGGAACGTTGGAAAGTATCTAGACCTACTAAAGAGGGGCGCTTTCCCACTGTTTTGGTGGCAGTCAGGAGTGTTTCGAAGGAGGGCCACGAGGGCCCATGGCAATGCTAGAAATTTTTCTCTTCTCTTCCTGTTCTGGAGTATTGATTGTTCATCCCAGCCATAAAAGACGGTGAATTTCTGTTCAAGCATTACACGTACATCTTATTATCACAACTGAAGTTTTCAATGTCAATCCTCAAGGAATGAAGTTGTATCATCTAGCTATTTCACTTCACTAAAAGTAACCCTGGGAAATGCATTTGCAGCTATCTGGTGAATCAAAAATTTCTCTCCTCACTGCCAACTACGGTGGCGACAATTAGAGAGCACTACAAGCAAGAAAAATGGCCACAGTCATTAAACTTAAGAGATCTGCTGAATATCTCACCATAAATATTAAAGAATGGCTATCTGTTGCTTGCTTTAATTCTAACAGTGCAGTCATAAAGTTTCACATTTCAATGATATCAAATGTTATCCAGAAACATGTACTTAGTAAAAAGTAAGTACGCCAGTCATGGAAGTTTATTGTCCTTGGGCATTGGTCGGCTATTCTTTAATCACTGAATGTCAACCAAATTTGCAAAGCCAACTTTTCGTCTTTTCATAATTTGTTATATTATTGTTATATATTAATATGAAGCATGCAGCGCTAAGGAGGTAAACAAAAACACCACAACACACCTCTCTTCAACAGTATCAACATGGAATGTCCTCTCTACAAGAGTTGTTAGTTGAAAACACCTGCAAAAGGGGCATACATCAGACTTAACCATAAACATATATATATATATATATATATATATATATATATATATATATATATATATATATATATATATATATATATATATATATATATATAAGGTGCTAAAAATCAGGGGAGTTAAAACAAGCCACTGTGGTCTAGTCGTTACGACACTTCCCTGGAAACCGAGAGACTCTGGTTCGATCCCAGGTGGTGGCAAGTTGTAACTTTCTCCTAATTTTCCTGAGCATTATATCAACCTTTCTGCTTGCACCAAAAAAGGAGAAATCCTGGTTACTTGCTAACTACTGATTGCATATATATATATATATATATATATATATATATATATATATATATATATATATATATATATATATATATATATATATATATATATATATATATATATATATATATATATATATATATATATATATATATATATATATATATAATATGTATATTATATATATATTTATATACACATATATTACCCACAAAGTATGTATTTGTACTCATGTATATACCTATCTTTTCAAAAAACAAATGTACAGTGAAACCTAAGTTGAGCAAATCAGAAATCAAATAAAAATATCAAGGCTAACATGCCTCACTGCTTGAACAAAGTATTGAACTTAGAATGCAGTAATAAAACTGGCTTAGGCAGATCTTGCTAAGCATGTGTGGTGTTGCTTGCTCAGTTACTTTGCACAGCCATTGTGAGTGTATTTCAAATAGTGTATTCATTAGTGTTTGAGGTTTTTGTGTCTATTTATGATCTCATGCTACTATGACTGGTTATCGTGGACAACAGACCTAATCAACTTTTAATAGTTTCGTATGGGAAATATTGTTTCAGTTTTGCAACAAATAACTTTTGGCAAACTTTTTGGACTGAACTACATTCAAGACCAAGGTTCCCTGTGTAACTAATTTCTCAAGTGTTGAGGTGCCACAAAGCATATGTCACACAATTTAGTACAAACATCACTTTGATCTCATTTGAAAAGAAATTTATATACCATAGACACAGACCTGATTAGAAATGTATTTGGTTTAGGCTTTTCCACTTGCATGACTTGAGCCTCTGCAAAGTAAATAAAGCATTTGAAAAACATCATTGTCTGTGAACCTAGATGAATCTGCCTTATTCAGTTTAGTTGATATATTTTAAAAATTTCTCCACATACAGTTAAACAAGCAATTCAAGCAATATGTGATAATGAAAATCTAAATTAAACATTTATACAGAATACAAAGAGTTGAATGTAGGGGAATCTCTGAAGGGGGACCTCTCCTACTAGCTAGGCTAATTGTGGAGAGCCCCCCCCCCAATGTTTCCATAGATAGCTAAGGAGAATTTTTAAAAACTCACATTTTACTTAGGGCTGTAACAGGTTGGTTATGATTGAACAATGAATGAAATTTGTGTAAGAGCTGTTGCTAAAACCTTGAAGTTGATCATGAAAGCTACAGGCAGATGGTATATATATGGGCAGGCCTTTCCCGGAGACGGAGGCTATAGCCTGTGCCCGTGCAAATCCAGCACAAAATGAATTTGCGAGGGCTTTTTTCTTTCCGCCCAGTTTTTCAAAGCAACGTTCTCATTTAATCACACAGCTTAGCTTTCCAACGTTTGACCTACTTACCATTAAATATCAGGATGGTAGTAAATAATGTCTATGTGTTTATGAAATGGCACTATAAATAGGATATTTCCATTTCCTTATATAGCACACGTTAACAGCTTTTGTATTACCCTCCTAAACCTTTCAATGGAATAGGAAATGTTTTCGCATGAAAGGAACAGCCTATAGCATGATTACCGTTGTAATGCAAACTTTTAAGGTAGTAGTTCACATAAAAATGCCTTCTTAAGGTGAATAGTGTTTAAAGAATTGGCAAGGTAATGTATTTTTGCTTTTGCAAATACTCAAATGTAAAAAATAATCGACAGTTCTGCAAGGGCTAAATAGCCCACGCAGCCAAATGGGCAAGGGCTTTTTATAGCCCACCTGGTATTTTTCCCCACAGAGGCCTGTATGGAGATGTTATTTCAACACATGGTATCAAAGTAACACACAGGCCTGAGACCATATTGGAGGTTTATAATACCAGTAAGGGAAGACCTTCTGTCAGCACAAGTGACTGCCTTCATCTTTTCTTTTAAACAAAAATGCTCTTAGCATGCTAGGGTATTAGGTTATCTATTTCACCATCTATGTACTTCATAAAAACTATTTTAACATAAGTCATAGAAGGTTATGAAATATACTTACTCTCGACAGAGAAATTGTTGAGTGGCTCAATGTCTCTTGTAGGTTTCTCTTTGTACCCAAAGAAATTCCCATTACTATACAATTTGAAGTATCTTGGTCTCCAGTTCTTTATGTACTCACCTAAATAAATGGAAATCAATAAAGAGCCACAAAGAAGTGATTTCAAAATCAAACAATGACATACATATAACTATAAATGGGAAGGAGAGTATCATATTTTCCAAAACCTCATTATTATATGTCAATATGCACTTCCTTATCATTAACTTTCTTCTCAATTGTGCTGTTTATTATAAGTGTGACATGTGTAGCTGGACAATGTATCATTAACAAAGGTGAAGTCTATATATAATTTAGAAAAATTCTTAATATCAAACACACTAATTGAAATTTCCAAAGCAAACTAAAGTATATTTTGGAATTTCATACATCAGTGGGGAATGGGCCATAGGATTGCTAAATCCTGATCCGATAAAGACTGCAAAAGCCAGATAAATACTAACCTCTTTTCATTAACCAGCCCTCCTTAACAATAGTATCGTTTGTCATTGTTGCTTCCACCAAACAGTTACAGATAGACACTCTATGAATGAACAAGGTAGAAGTGCCATAACAAAAATATCATACAGAAAACACTTCAAATTAGCAACAAATGCTTAGAAACCAAAAAGTGCTCTATAAAATTTAGTGCTATATGGTAATTTTATACACAGCTAAATGACGTAAATGCAATAAACCATGTTGGAGAAAGGTATCTCTGGTCGAGAATACAAAGCAAACATAGTGCAAAAACATTGATCATCAATTACCACACTGTCATTGGCTTAAGCATATAATCTCCTCTGCACATCTCTCAAAGTAATTACCAGACTCTTTCTCATATTCCCATCCCTTCTAGTATCCCTGCCTTTCTAATAATTCTGTCTTTATAGTAATCTCCAGCTCAGTCCATACTTTGAAAATTAATCCTACTTCTCTAATAATCCAATATGTGGGGTTATAAAAATTTGACTACCAAATAACTTGAAAGTAGAAATAAATGGGGGGTCAGAGAATACTCTGAAAAATAACAATTGGGGGCTTTGGACAAATGGGGGGGGTTTGGAAAATAGAACACATGGATATTGTGAGGAACAATTGAGGAAGACTGACAAATCATGGATTCTCAATAAAAAGCAAAGTAAAGAAAATTGCAGCTATATTGTAAGTGATTATCAAATAACTTTCTGATTGGTCTCTAACTAAATCAAAACTGTTCCTAGGAAAAATACAATTCCACTGAAAAATCCTCAACACAAGTAAATAGGGGGGGGGGTTGGAATAAATGCCTGGAGGTTGGAAAAAGTTAAAAAACTAGCAATCGAGATGGGGGGGGGGCAATTATTTGGTATTCAAGAGTAGGAATGCAAGGTGTTACAAAGCACACAAATATATGACCAAATATAAAAAGTGTCAGTTCAACAGGTGCACAATAAGGTCAATATCAGGATTGGGAAGGGAAGTTCAGAATGTGAGCACCATGTTTTGCAAAAATGCAGCACATTAAAGGCTACAAGGAAATCTTCCAGAAAAATAATCCTGCATATCAGAGTTCATTTTCTGTTTCCCTAATAATCCCTACTCTCTAATAATCCCACAACAGACTAGGAGGCTGAATCAATAAACCCATGTGAGGAATACACAAGAGAACACAGTAACCACAACTGTAAATATGCTATACCCTGGTATGCACAAAATACAACAAATTTGCAAAAAAGCCACTTTACAATCACAGTTGCAGGTTAATTTTGCATATATGATATATGTGCAGCACATATAATGTTTTCATGTAAATGTTAAATCAATTAACTCATATTATTTACAATATGTTCTTATTGTATGGTTCATGTTGAACAAATGGCCTGGCATATTTATTCACACCATGGTCAATTGCTTGTTCACTTGTATCCAAATATTTAAGAAATTCTACGTCTGAATCTCTAACAAAACACTGGAAAGACAAATTTTTAGAAGCTTGGCTGGCTTTCAGTCTCTCAGTGTTTTTCATGCTTTATACTTAAGCAGTGGAAAAATCCTTCTATTTTCAAACGTCATGGCTAGATATGATTTTCTTTTGCATGAAGTTGGTATTACCTTCTACAAGGCAATAAACTGTTCTCATACACCATTCGTCTTTTCCCGTTATATTGTAACGGCTCTGAAAGTGTTGAAGGAAGAAGATACGGCTATTGTGCTATCTAAGAATGGCATGTGATTTCCTCAACCTCTTACATGATAGAATTTACATTAAAGAATAAGTCCACGAGAAAAACCTTAGCGATATACTGAAAAGAGCACTAAATCTGAACATGCTGCAAAAGATTCCTTGTGAACGTACAACCAATATTATCATTTTCCGTAATTAGAGTACAATTAAGTAGAAGGCTAGGCCAATGTTGATTTGACAGGAAAAATTAGCACTACATACTCACCTTAGTAATGATAGATGAAGGAAAGCCGGCACTTTCTTTGACAATTAGACTCCTGAGAAATTAGTTAAAAAGATGACGATGTCGCAAACAAAAAGTGAAATGTCAGAAGGTGTTTCCCCTGTCCACCAAATGACCAAATAAACCAACCTCACGTTCGATACGGTCTTTGCTTCCTTGTAGTTACATTCACTAAAGAACTCGCGGGAAAACGCGAGAGGTACAAAACCGGAAGAAAGTGGAATGCTGACTAGCGACAAGGGTAGACGTCATAAGGTTTTACTACCTGACATTTCTTAGAGTTCTTCACATTCCGACAGGGATTAGTGTACTTTAACTTATAGCTCCTAGCCCTCCCCTGGGACAACATCTGAAAGTGCAATGACTTGGGGCCTGACATGTGGCATGAAGAAGCTGCCTTTTACTTTCCGTTAATCAGAGGCGGATCCAGAGATAAAACTGACTGCCGCACAGCACAAGAAACATATCAGTAAAAGGGCGTGGTCCAAAGGCTGTGCGGTGGCCACACCCATTTTTACCAGTAGCATATATTTACGATTTTTGTGGGATTCGCTTCTCTTCCAGCAATCCTCCTATATCATACCATAGCCTTCATTCTTTGAGGTACGATCGTAAGCGTACAGTTATCGCGAGAGCCTTAATTTGATTTTCTAATTGTCTTTCAAAATTTCATATCAAACTCATGTCTGTTCTATTTTGTTGGCTCAGCATAGAACAAAGAAAGTAATTGATTGGCTCTCCTGAAGTCTGTCAGACTTTTCTGGATCCATAACTGGGTATTACAAGTCAAAACATGAGTTTTCGGAACCATAGAGAAATTGTCTGTCATACACTAATACTTTAAATTATAAAACTAATAACCTTTCATGTTCTCTAAAAGCCCACTATAATTTACTAAATCAGTAATCAATGTACTTTTGATGAGATGGCTCCACCATTCAATTAAAATTCATTTTTCTGCATTTCATGTATGTACATTGCATTATATAATGCAAGTCAGGACCTCTACTTGCTTGGATAACAAAACGGAAGAGTGTATGTTCCTAGCACCATAGTAGTACTGCCCAATATAGACCTAAGTCAATTTATAACAGTCTTCCTGACAGTCTTCCATGATGGGGATGTTCTGCCTGGCACACAAGATGAGTGCCTTCAGTATAGAAAAATGCTTATTGGCTTCAACTATATTGTCAACTGATTGCCTATAAGTTTTGGTCAAATGTTCAACATGACATTTCAAAATTTCGAGGAAAAAGCTTGTAGTCATAGGAGATAGTCTGTGAATTTGAACATTTTTTCAAGCTCCTTCTACCTTATTAGGTCAAATAAGTATAAAGGATGCATTCATTACCATATGTGGAATCTGAAGGAATTCATATCCATTCTTTGATAAAATGAAAGCAATTGGAGACAAAAAGCAGCACCAATGAACCCAGAATAAGAAGGGCAAAGGTGCATTGATAACAATGTAGGGATAAACCTTCTATTCTTTAAGATTGACACATAGGGCATCTAACCTTTGCACCTGGTTTCTAAATCTCCTCCACAATTTCAAATATGAAGCAATCATCTAGTGTCACAGTTCATAAAAACTGATGATAGCAAAGTTGCACAAACTAGTAGGGGGGGGGGGCATTGATAGGGCTCCTTCCATACATTACATCATTATCACAAAAAGTAATAGTACTAACAGATAAAAGATTCAATGAGGAGGTAAAGTATGGTGATAAAAAGTAATTTCTATAGAGTTTACATGGGAAAGAAAGTTTTATCTGCTTTCTTTTGAGTAACCAGAGGAATCCATATATGTTGTAACAGTGTAAGTAATCACAATGATGACTGTCACACACAGTATGGTATGGTTTAAAAGAAGAATCAATTTCTTTGGTGCTATTTCCTTCTCTACACAAAAGGAACCTTTTTGCATTCTCACTGCATACATTCTTAGGAGAAGCTACAATAGTGGACAAAAGTTCTTGGGACACTTGGAAGAAACAGATAAAAAACCATTTTCCTCTACATATTATCATAGTTGCTACAAACATGCACCCCCCTTCCCCCTAGAACAATGTTGATTCGTTTGTGGTACATTTAAAGTTGGCGTGCACGCGAAATTTTCCCATTATCGCAGGTACTTCTCCAGAAAACCAACATTGTTTCAGGGGGAGAGGGGAATGAAAGTTTGTTGCAGACTGCAAAAAGTGCAAAGTGTCCCAGGACTTTTGTCGGGTGTTGTAGGTCATAAAAACACTGATAGACAGCTGACTACCTGCAACTCCACCAATCTAAAGATATGGAGATACACTCCTTTTTATAAGAACCAATAAAATTGAGGTTACCGCTGGCTGTTCTTAATTTTTCAAATTTTCAGTGTGAATTGCTCTTAATTTGTTCCTAAATGATTGAGGTGTAGGCACTTTAGACATTAGACAATATACTGTACAAGAGAACATTGGGTGTTTATGAAACTGGTATTATTCACGTTGATGATTTGGGTGTTTCAAAGTTCCAAAAGTTACACAATTTGCTAAACAATAGACTAAATAATAGTAAACAGTCAGCTATATAAGTAAATACAATGACGCAAAAACAATTGCAATGTAACAAACAAAATAGGCCAGTGGATCTAAACGAAGAGAGTCTAATGGGCTTAGGGAAAAATCTACTTTCATAATGTCACGTTGGATGATACCATCTTGGTTCATAAACTGAAATTAAATACCTAACAGGAAACCTCCGCTTTGCCGGGGAGGATGCATAGTCCCTTCATTGGTACAAATCTTAAAGCGGACCTATCTCAGTTAGGCCACCATATTCAAGTATGAGCTTTGATATAACTTCCAAACTCATTGCATTGGATCTCGTGAATAAGATATCCAGTGAATTAGTAGACGTTAGTGAATAAACCCTCAGATAAAACTCCATGTTGTCACCCAGTACGCGTATAATACAGTACAAGTGGGACAGACTGATACTGTCCTCAGTTAGCCTGTCTTCCGTAACCAAATCTTTATAGACGTGCACGAGATGCAAGTCGAGCGGCATTGCACTAAAGCACGACTTTCCTGACTGCCGCTCGATTTTTAATCAAAAAGACCGCCTATTGTTTTGAAATTTGACATGCCGCTCGATTTTTTGATCAAAAGTGCCTTCTATTGTTCTTTGATTGAAATGCCGCTCGATTTTTTGATCAAACAGTACCGCCTATTGTTCTCATGCTTGAAATGCCGCTCGATTTTTTGAAGGCTAGACAATAACTTTGAATAGAACTGACACCTTACACAATGAATTTTGACATGTCCTACAAAGCAAGGCCTCCATAGCTCTATTGTTACCAATATGCAGCTCTATTGTCTGAGGTGCCGCACCAAAAGTCCTTTGTAGAACTACATTCTTTAAAGTCTATCATGTTCGTCTTCACTACTGGGAAAGCAGTGATGATGTCATGGTACGTAATATTTTTGACTGCCGCACAGGCGGCCGGAGCGGCGTCCTGGATCCACCTCTGCTTTTATCCACTGAAATACTCATTTTGGCTTCTTTCCTCGTCCCTTCATTGGCGGGGGGGGGAATGAGAATTGAAGTTGTCTCATTGAGATGTAGCAATTTTGATAATAAAATGAATTTCTCACTGTCCCCAAGTGAGGACTGCAGTCCTCCTTGGCTTCCCTCTGTAATTTAGGTGTCCCTATATTACAATGATGACTCCTACAAAGCAAATCTCAATTTATAATCAAAATACAGTGCACACATGCAAAATGGTGTTCAATAAGCTGATTGTAGGATTTTGCTTCCTCCAGGTCAAGCCAATAAAGGGGAGCCCTGATTCCCTTCCCTCCCCATGCCGACGTTTGTCAAGGGATACAACAATAACAAGAAACTGCGCAGGCGCCTCTTTGGCGCGAGAATGTGAAGCCGAATCTCTAGTATTGTGCAGAAGGTAGACTGGCTGTATAATTATTCATAATTCCGATATAGCATTGAAGTGTGGAATTACTCATGGATGGGAACACCATAAACGTTCCATGCCCGTTTGATTACGCATGGCTAGACAATGCAGAGAAGAAGTTACTTGTTGGTTTTGAAGACCTCCACGGCATTTGCTTTATGATACTTGAAGGTAAAGAATGAGAGGATACAAAGCACGGATTAGCCTGCTGGACTGTCTCCCCAATAAAGCAACCAACATAACGTCCTGAAGCTAGTTAACTGTGTTTCAATACTGTTGAGGATGTCTGGCTACTCTGAGGCACTGCATCCGCCTCTTAGAATAGAAATATGACCCTTAGAAAGATGAAACACGATTGATTTCTTTGGAAAGGCGCCCCGGAGAGAGACCCCCCGCCTTTTATGAGAGCTAATCCGCACCTGGAGGACACTCTTTTTGTTGAAGAAGGACACCTACTATAGTAAAGATTAAATCTCATAAGATGACCGATTAAAATATTTGTAAATGACCGTTAAGAAACATGCCAGGCCTATAGATTATCGTGACTCTCGTGAATTATTTGTCGTCACCCTTACCTAGACACTACATTCAAATCCGTAAGAATAATAGACCACTTCATTCCCAATCCCAGACGCCAGAAATTTCGTGATTTGACTTTGTGAATCATGCTCACTTACTCTTATTGACAGAATACATGAGAACTTCAATGGTAAACCATGGCAGTTACTGCTGCAATTGCAAAGCAGTTCATCAGCCAGCTGGGATTGATATTGCAAAAGAGAGAAAACGGTAATATACCCCATTTGATTTATTGCTAATGAATAATAACTTTTTGTGGTTTACTAATACATGGAAGTGATTAGCTTGTGTGATTAGTAAACTTTCCCAGAGCATTTCCTCCAGTTTTCCTATATCCACCTCAATTCAAGATGTTCCGTACTTACTGGAAATTCCTGCTTTCCACAAGACATATGATTGCTATTCCATTTTAAAACCAGATGAAGGGCAGTGGTGTAAGTGGTATTACAGCAATAGTCAATGGATCATTATCCAAATCCTTTCTACATCTACATTAGTTCTTCTACTTCTACTTCTACTTCTGATGTATTAATGGAGCCACTTTAATACTGAAGGCTCTTTCCAGTACTGAAGAAAAATGAGGAAATTTAGTACTGAAAAGATGGAGAACAATATATTTAGTAGAAGAGCAGTAATAATGCAACTGAAAGTAGTGTGTTTTAATTTGAAATGAAGGAAGGTTGTAATTCATTCCCCTGCTTTTGATGTCAGATAGATAGAATCTGTCTCAGTTTATGAGTTGGAAGTTAAGTGACTTCAACTCAATACTACATAGATTTTCTATCTGCAGGTGCTTACAATTGGTTACATTTTTGTTTAGGTATAAAGTGAGATTGTCTTCAACTGTTGAAGAATGGAAAGGCAGGTTTTACAAATCAAGAAAGAGGTATAAAAGATAAAGAAGAGAGTCTCATAAACTGAAAAGAAATTCATGTGATGAAAATATAGTTTATGAGTAGTGAACAGGGAGGGTGCTAGTACTACCAGGCCACGCCCAATGACGTAAGGGGCGTGTCGGATGACGTAAGGGCTCCTGCGCATGTGTGGAAGGCGTAACCCTAATGAGGTGAGGTAATATGAGGGTTGTAACCCTAATGAGGGAGGGTATTTAAGGGCTAAACCTAATTCGGTGAGGGAATATGAGGTGCGTAACCCTAATGAGGTGAGGGTATATGAGGGTTAAAGCTAATGAGGCGAGGGTTAAGGGTAATGAGGGGAGGTGAATGAGGTGTATAGGCGTAGGCCTAAGGGTGATGTGGATGGTGTATATGAGGCGGAGGTGAGATGGAAGAAATGTGGGAGGTTAAAGAATGCGCATGCGTGGAGGTGAAGGGTGAAGGGCGGGCGGGCAAAGGCTATGGGCGGGCGGGCAGGGTCGAGGTCTAAGGGCGGGTGGGCAGGGTCGAAGTCTAAGGGCAGGCAGGCAGGGTCGAAGTCTAAGGGCGGGCGGGCAGGGTCGAAGGGTAAGTCTAAGGGGAGGTAGAGACGATGAGGAGAGATGAGTCGAGTGTGCGATTGTGAGAATCATGTCATATATATAAACATATAATCAAAATATAATTCAGGTAAATGAATAAGCAGTTCATAGTAATACTTGTAAGTTTTTAGCTGGTCTTCGCAGAGCCGAATGCACATAGCGGGATGCACATCTTGCATGTTTCACCGTGGCAGAGGGCTCTGCAGATAGCACACAGAGGGTTGAACGAGACGTCATTGTGTTCGTCGCCCGAGATCGTGTGATGATGATGAGCGAAGAAAACGGTAGTGGATGCTGAAGACTTGGAGTCACCATCATGGACACTGATGCTGGGCTGATCGTTGTCCGTGGTGGTCGTGGTGGCTATGATGCCCATAATGACGAGTAGAATAAACGGCAAGAACAGCATGATTAGATGACTCGTACACGTATAGTTGAAACGAAATGGCAGCAGCAGCGATAGTAGCATGAGTAGCAGTAACTAGTGATATAGAAAACGAGTACTAATAACGAAACGATGAGAGTCTATAAATTGTAAAGTGGTAGTTACATTTGTGTGAACGGGCTGGGCGAGATGACCCGTCTGATCCTGTGTAGTATATCGTTGACACGATCCTCGGTAACGGAGGTGGTCTCGTCGTCAAAGTGTTTTGTCTGCATTCTCTTTCTCTCGTATAAATAGGAGACCTGTGGAAGACTGACATAGGAATTCTGTCGTATGATTTTTTCCATCTCGTCTGGAGTCATTTTCTGCTGTATCAAGTCGAGCAGGTCGAGTAGGTGTTGTAGTGCACAGCCGTGTTCGTACTCTGGTCGGTCTAGCATGATGCGGTTGACGATCATACCTATCATCTGTTTGTTTTGATAGTGATGAAAGTCCTTGTTGGTTAGAAAATCTATGATCTCCAAAACGTCTTTCCGATTGTGTGTACTCTCGTCTAATTGGTCGAAGTGGTGCTTGATGTTGATGAGCATCGGCTGAACTATCTGTATCTCCCTGTATTGGTTGGATGTTATGATCGAGGCAGGATATCTGATCGCACTCTTGACGAGAAATAGAACATCTGCTGGTCGTCTGTCTTGTTGTTGTCTTGAAGCCATGATGAGAACTGACGGTCTGCCCAGCAGGCTGCTCGTATATGTAGTCTGGGTCGTCACATTCAATTGATTCGTCAGATCCTCTCGTCGATCGGATTGTATGTCTTGTTCTTGTTCCTGTTCAGAGCCGATCGTTGCCGTTGTCATAGAGAATACTTTTGTGGATGTTCCTGTTTTCGTGGCGATGTCGATCGGTGAGTTGAGGGGTGAGGTTGTCTGTGATGCAGTACTGTTGATACCGCTTGGACTGTTGCTGGTATGGAGTGTTTGCGTTGCTCTTGATATCGTCGTAACCTCTCGGCCAATATATGTCGTTCTTCTAGTTCGGCTCGTTCTTGAAATTTTCGTCGTCGGTCTTGCAGTATTTTGTCTTTTTCCTCGTCTGTTATCAGTATCATGTGGCACGGTGTTGCTTGTATTAGGTCTTTGAGCAGTTGATTTATGGTGCTCCATTTGTGACTCTTGGGTGTATGCTGGAATATGATCTCCATAGCGGCGAAGTGCGTACACAGTGAGGTGATGCATGGTTTGTTGCCACAATTTGTCTGATATTTTGCCCAGTCGTCGTCTGTCAAATGTGAACTAATCTTGTCTAGTTGTAAGATGAAATCACGAATAACTCTCGGTACGGAAAGTCCCTTGACGAGATATCGATTTGGTGCAGGTTCAGTATGCTCCATGGTATTGATCTGAAAGAGTTTCCACGGGATTTCTCGTATTTATACAGTCAGTCGTAGGTGATAACAGTTGGGATCATAAGACCATGTTTAGGCGAGTGCACAGCAATACCTCGGTTACCTACGGAGGTATTGCCATGCTAGTGGTATGGAAATGTTTTCTCCCCAACCCGCCCAAACTGATCTGTACTGAGTATAGTGCTATGCTACCGGTATGGAAATATTTTCGCCCCAACCTGCCCACAATGGTGTGTTGAGTACAAAGGTCGAATTCCTGAGATAAACCTCAAAAAACCTCAAATAACCTCAAATCCCTCATAAGAGGTATTTCTGAGGCAATGTGAGGACTTTTGAGGTTATTTGAAGGTATTTGAGGTTTTTTGAGGGGATTTGAGGGTGAATCTCTGTATATATAGTGGGGACATTTCCCTACAGCCAGATGCTTGCTATACTAAGCCTGAAACTCTAGTAGTGATACAGCAAAGTTTCTTATAAGTTACAAGTTTCTTATATAAGTTTCTTATAATGGATCTCAGAGAAAGATCAAGTACTATGAATTATTCTGAGTATGACGAGAGAGATGAGGTGGTGTTACGGGAGGTGGTGGTGGACGAGGACGGTCGAGCATTACCGGCACTTGAGCAGGCAGGAATGTTTTTTTTCTCAAATTTTGTTTTCTCAACTGAAATTTTTTTCTTCATGTACTTTTTGTCTTTTCTCGTAATTCCCGGGTATTTAATATTTTTTATCTTTCAGATACGACCATTCAAGCAGTTGGCTAATGATCTGACTCAAGAGGCAGAAGATGCATGAAACAGATGAGAGCTCCAAGAACGGCTGGCTCGGGAGCAAGAGCACATACGAAGAATTCGTGTGGGGTTGAGTCAAATGTGACGGACTGTTCGTCTTGGACGATACCATCCTCGTTGCGTGGATGGTGTGGCAACGGTGACGGTGACAGGACCTGATGGTCCTGTCGATACTGCTACCAGTACTCATGCCAATAGGTTGTCATCCTCGACGGACTCATGACGGCTGCCCTCGATTGCCTCTCTCGTTGAGGGTGTAGGTACTACCGAGGATGCAAAAGTGACTGGTGAGGAGGTGAAACTCCCGGAATCCAGATCACGAAAAGCCGGTGAGGATGTGACAGTCCTAGAATCCGGTGACTCGGTTGCCTACTCCTCGGGCTCTCCCGATGCCTGGAAGGACATGGGGTCATTTCGTCTATATCAGACGGGACCTCTCCCGTCCGACCTGTACTGGAAGCCCAGTGTGGAGGCCAGTAATTGCTTCAGGGAGATCAAGGGACTCGAGACAGAGAGGTGGCAGCTGCTCGATTAGTCAGTCGACATCACAGCCGAGACGTGGATCAACACGTTGGCTCGAGATGTCGGGATCAATGCGTCAACAGATCTTTCGCTCTTGGCCGAACTGATGACCTATCGGTTTCAGTCGGAATTGTGCGGTAGTCGTGCGGTCGTCGAGATACCGATGGGACTGCGATCGGACATGGGTGCCTCTTGTTGCGTGTGCCAATCCACCCTGTCGGAGCTGTCGACAGTCTCTCTGAGACTGTTGTCGGTCGCACCGTGCGGTCATCTCCTGTGTCAGGACTGTTACGCCACTCTGTTTGGCATGAAACTCGACGACGATAGAGTCCCGTCCCGTATCGGTCAGCCTCGGCTGGACGTGGATGCGGAGGAAATCATCTGCGAGACGTGTCGACGGACTGTGCTCTGCCCTCACTGTAGGGTCAGCCTGATGCAGGAGGAGGCTGAGGTCCGACGGGTTCTGACCCTGATTTCTACGGAGCGTCTTCGGGTACGATTGCAGATCTATCGGAAGGCGCTTCAGAAATCGCAGGTCAGAGAGGAGAGGTATCGTGATGGGTACAGGTACTCCTGTGAGCGTGCAGACCATGCCGAGCGCTTGTGTCGGTATCTTGTCTCTTGGGACAGTATGACTCGATGGGCCCGTACTGCCATGCTTGTCGAGACGACGCTTCCGCCTGTCAGTGGTGGGGGTGCTTGTCCTGGCAAGAAGCGCAAGACCTCTGATGCCAGCACTTGCACCAGGATCGACAGGAAGAGACAGAGGAAGAGGGCTCTCACTGTCACCATTGCCTCATCGTCGTCGAGCAATGTGACCGATATCGGCCAGACATAGTCGGTCAATCTCGGCTCGATCTCTTACATGAGAGACACAGAGACATGAACTTGTATATTTAGATATTTTTGTATATAGTTTGCTGTCGAAGATCAAAGACGATGAAGAGACTGACCTGATTTGTGATTACTGTATATATATTCTTACATTGTACAAGTATATTCTTATTGATTGTTGTTATGTATACTTGTCTTACTATATGCTGTTGTCATCTTCTTGAGTCGAACAGTGCGACTGGAAAAGGTCATCGTCTGGGTGTAGTGCATCTGCCAGTTGCATCTGGCTATAGCTCTGAAATCGTATCCATAGTACTTTGCTCATGTATGCCTGTTGCAGTGCATTGTTAACCCAGGCAACCTCGGGTCTAGATGGCCAGCACGACTGCGAATTGAAGAACTGTGTATCATCGGTCTCTATTCGTATCTCCCTCTTTCTTCCGAAGCAATACATAGAATGGATTAGACAAATGTTGAAATAGTGCTGGTGCGAACCTAGACTGTTTAATAGTTGTAGTATCGTTTGTACATCCTCGTTGCTTGCGAACAGAAAAAATGTTTTCACATTGATAATGGGTGGTAGGTCATTTTCACCAGAGTCACTATCAGGAGCAGCACCAGCAGTGACTGCCACGAGACCGATAGCGACACCTGTGAGCACAGCAGCTAGTAGTACATTGATGCGAGACATGTTATCGAGTGCAGTGTGTACTCTAGTCCACTAATCTATAGATAAGGCAGAATACGAGAAATAAAAAACTACCGATAGTAGAACAGAAACCGGTGTATAAATTATGAGAGATAATAACTAGATATCAAGTTCAAGTAAAGCGGCATCATCTGTCTGCATGTCATCCTCTGCTGCATCCTCTTCCTCTTCTTGATTCTCTATCTCTCGTAGGACTACACGTTTTTTACTCTCTTGAGGGGTGTTCTGCTGTTCTCATCTGTGAGTTTTTTCTTCAGCATCACGGAGCTAGGTGGTGTAGTCACTTGAGAGTCATCGTCTCCATCTGTTGAGTCGATTTTTTGTAACTCCAACAGTTGCTGAAGAGATGTGGGTGGTGGTCATAGCTTCCCGTGTACTGGTGTCACTCTATCATCTTTTGATATGTGCATCAACCGTTTCACTGTATCCTCAGATGCATGACCAGCCGATGAGTGGTACAACTGGTCGGCCACTGTAGTATAGAATAGTGAATCTGCTTGATGCAGCTTGGTAGTTATGCATGTTTGTGGAGTTCCCGAGCCACCCGTATCTGGTGGAGCTAAATAGGGTATTAATGCCAGAACCTCACGAGGTGTTAACGTCAATACGGAGACGTCAGATATCGGCTGGTTATTGGCCGTGTTTATGCGATGAATTATCGCGCACACACCCACCCACGATACCATGTCGCAGGTATTCACTCCATAGAAACTGGTCTTTACAAGATGTGTTATTATCTCATCTTGTTCTTAGTGCTTTGTACGCGGATTTGTAAACTTGACAATCTCTGTCCAATAGTCGTTGCTACTGATTGGTGTTGTTGTACTGTGTTGTCGTCGACTGAACGCATTCTCGGCTAATTGTTTGTTCGTCTCCTCTTCTTGAGGTGTTGACGGTATGGCACAGTCAAACAGTAGCCCGTGATTGAGAGCTATGTATCTGGCAAAGTTTGCACCGGTTGCACGCCCTATTGTGGTTTTGAACACTGACACAGCCTGGCGCACTTTAACAATAATTTTAGACAATGCTCATAGCACATTCTGCATCGCTGATGGTGAGAAATGGAGTTTCTGTTTCGCTCCCTGTCCGCTGTCAGACTCGAACTTTTCCTTTGCTAGAATGATACTCTTTCGCCAATCTATCTCGGGAATTGTCGCATCTCTGTATTGCTGAACATAGCAGACGAGTTGAATATCTTCTCGGTCCTCGACACTGTGTGTGATTATGTCTATGTCTCCACACTGGAAGTAGCCAGGATGTTCTGGTAACGATAGAGTCATGATGATAATCTACTGTCAACACGTAACAGCATGTTATTTTATAATATTAGTGTGAATGGGTTCAGTGGTTGTATCCGGGGGTATTCACAATACTAAAATTATCCATACTATCACCAGTTTCGTGTCAAGTTGACGGATACATTGCCATGATCATGCGATATCTGATGCATGGCAATGTCTCAGCTGTCAACTCTATATGTCAAGTTGATGGACGTTGCATTGTTCCTGTCATGTTGACGGGAGCATTGCCATGACCATGCACTGTCTGATGCATGGCAATGTCTCAGCTGTCACATTGACATGTCAAATTGATGGACGTTGCATCGCTCCTGTCATGTTGATGGGAGCATTGCCATGACCATGCAATGTCTGATGCATGACAATGTGTCAGCTGCCTAACGGAGAGTATATACATGTCCTGACTAGGTTTTACTATAAATAGGGGTGTGTGATTGCTCGCCGTCTCCAGTCGAGTGGAGTGCTGAGTGAGGTAAGTGATGTTTTACTGTCAAGTTTGTGGTTCGTCATTTACATCTGTAGCCACGCTTGATGCACATACTGAACAAGTACATGACAAACATACATGCAGAATTTGTACAGGTGAGCATGACAATGAAGATGAGTGTGACCGAATTGATGGACTCGAGACTACGTCAAACGTTGATCACGTTCGTTATTCTCGAGATGAGCTCGTGAGGCATGTGCGAGATCAGCATCAGATACACATATCCGAGTGTCGACACTGTGACAGACGACTATTTTATGGTGATGCAAATCTTGCCTGTCACAATACTGTTGTTCACAGATGAAAATGTATCTATTGTAACGAGACTTTTCCAAGTTGCAGTCAAGTGCGACAACATGTTGTCACTTGTCATGGCTCGCATACATGTCACTTTTGTGATAATATATATTCTGCATCATCGCCTCTGTACATTCATCAGAAGCAACATTGTCATCGTAAATTTAAATGTACTACATGTGATAGAGAGTTTCCGACCCTGGTTCAGTGTAACACTCACATGAGTGCTCACATATCTAGAATCGGAGCATGTTCGATGCAGCGAGAACCATCAATGTGACGACATGGGCTGGCATGGAATCGTTTGGTACATGTCGATAGGCCATGGTATGATGATGCCGACAAACTACTCGGTTACGGTTGTATACAGTAGTGAATAAACGATCGATATGTGGAACTACGAGGTAGACAGGCTCCTGGTACTAGTGAAGATGCTGATGCGGACCTGAGACGACAGGCAACAGAGCACGTTCTCTCGTCGTATAGAGATCGAATTCAAGATATCTACAGGAGATCAGCAACTGATTATGTAGACCATACTACGGCAGTAAACGGTATCATTGAGAGATTTGATGTCACATTACTGGAGAGACGAGATTTTTTGACACAAGTTGAGAGTGCGTTACGAGATATATTTGATATAATTAGACGACAACAACCATATAAGCTTGGGATCGCGTTTGGGTTTTTACTGTATAAAACTGAGACTGATGAATTCAGTACATTTTTTGTCATTCAACATCTTAGTAGGGATCTATCGAATCGTGTTGTCATAAATCAGATGCCAAATATATGGTGTATTTGGAACGCACAAGACGAGGATAGTGTTATTAGTGATATACGTAACATGGAATTTTTCGATCTAGTTCGTCATCATTTCGATACGAATTATAACTTTATTATTGTTCGAATGACTCATATGGTCATAGAGGTGTTTCCTATGGATCAGTGTGCTTTGCAGGACAGAGTGTTGGATCAAGGTGGATCACAGTTGTATGGACGAGGACGATCCGATGATGAGCAAGATCATGCACGACAGTTTATTCATTTCAAAGCAGAGGATGATGAAGATACAGACGATGATTATGACAAAGACTATGAAGATGATGAGGACCGATGACCGTCATCAGGATCACAAGACGAGATTAAACAATATATAAATAGACTGCAACATGGACCACACCAGACACTCGTTAGTTTAGATCGAGAAATTACGAGACGGACATCTTTTGACCGATTATGTTTTTTTGCCCAGCTGGCCTGGTCGCATTTGAAAGTGACAGAACCAAATGCATCAGGATCTCGATTGAGAGAGGTAACAAAAGAGTACTATGAGGTATATCGTCAGCAGTACAATGTTATCGAGGATGATATGTTTTGCGGTATACATATAGCTACTATCCCATATATGGAATATTTATTTCAAACAAGGATAAATGTGTTTGATATACGTCGAGTGGAGACTGACGACAATGGAAAAGAACGTCCGTATATTCAACCGTTGTATGTATCATCTGGATCTCATGTGTATAACAATTCGTATCCTACAGTGAATCTATTATTTTTTGACAATCATTACTACAATATACGAGATATGAAAGCTCTGAATACCCCTCATGGATATACATGTCCGTCATGTGGAAAATCATTTGCATCAAGAAAGTTATCTACCATTAAAAGACATATGACACACCATTGTGACAAACGTCATGTTCGTTACAAGAAGGGATGTATACAACCTCCAGAAAATAGATGGGTAGAGGCGCGCCGAGTGTTCTCCATACCCAACGAGATGTTGAGCGATGAAACGCTCTGGTACACAAGTGAGTTTGTAACATTTGATTTTGAAGCTCGTATTGACAGAGTTCCTGTAGAGGAGTTCAGTGAGATGGGTGATCATGATGCATACGAAGACGATGGAACTCGATGTACAGAAGAAGACTATCTAGATCGAGGACCGAACGAATCAAGTGTGTTAGTTAATATTCCCTTATCGTTCGCTATTGCCACAAACATACCCCTGTTCCTGGCTAGAAGAGCGTGATGGTATATATGTAGCGTACAGATGTAACAAGAATCCGACCATTCTGACTGACGAATTTGTAACATTACTTGCACGTATAGCAGTTGTGCGTAGACGATTAATGATTGAGAGATACCAGGATATTATTCAACATACTCACGAGTGGTTTGCCGAGAAAGGTCTCACTATGGATATAACAGATCTGGAGGGTACTGTTGCACCGACAGTATTGGATGACACCAACAATACTAATGATGCATATCGCAATATGGACACTCTACGAAAAGAGGTACATCTTATCAAAAAGTTAAGAGAAGTTATATCCGTATTGCCTGTGTTGGGTTTTAACTCTAGTGCATATGACATTCCCCTGATCAAAAAGTGGCTGTTTCCACGACTTGTATCCTATGCAGGAGGTGATACAACCCGTATACAGTTTGTCAAGAAGTCAATTAATCGATATGCCAGCTTATATGCGAGAGCAGGAGACAGTGGTTTATCGTTCCTTGATATCATGCACTACCTGGCTCCAGGATTTAATTTGGATCATTTTATTAGATCATTTGCCAGTAGTGAGAGTCAAGACCGTCTTGGAGATAAATCAGTGTTCCCCTACGAATATATTGACAACTTCGATCATTTATCCGAAACATCCCTGCCTCCCTATGAAGCATTTTACAGCAGACTTTGGAATGGAAATATTTTAGATTTGGACTACAGAAGGTTTAAGTCAGAGGGAGGAGAAAGTACGGGTAGAGCGGCACCTGCAACAGGTCAGGAAGTGTATGCTCGACTACTAGAACAATGGGCTACACAAGGATGGAGAACGATTGGAGACTATCTTCGCTATTATAATATTCAGGATGTCGGTCCATTTTTAGAAGGGGTAATAGCCTACTCACATCAACTACGTGCTCAAGGTGTTGATATGGTACGTGATGCTATCTCACTACCTGGTTTAGCCAAACACATTTTATCATACGTACCAGCACGCATGCTGCACTATATCTCCAATCCGTATATTTATGAAGAGATTCGTTGCAACGAAGTGGGTGGACAATCGATCATTTTCACGAGACGGAACGATGAGGACCATCCATATGTCAAGGGATTCAATGCAAATTCCCTGTATTTATATTGTCTGGGAGAAGGTCAATTTGTAGGACAGCCTATTATATATAAGGAAGATGGTGAATATTTGTCTAGAGCAGAGAGTGAGTCGCTGCAAGGATCTTGTCGACCGTACGGACGGGATAGTAAAGAGGCAGAAAGGTATTTGACATATTATGGTGATTTTATACTGCATCCTATGGGGGTAATAATGACTAGACAGTATTCGATAAGATTGACACGCGGTGAGAGAGCAGCACTTACAGAACGGTATGCTACTCATGACATTCCCCAAATGGCGGTTCCATATCGTCTAATAGTCGATGGTTATTATGAGACCACTGTGGATAATGAGACTGTTGTTGGACTCGGCCGGCGACAACGTCATGTAATTGAATTTGATGGACGTTATTGGCACACATGTAGTTGTAGAGCAGGCATGTACTCGCGTCGACGTCTGCGAGGAAACTACATGTTACAATGAGATCAAATCGCATTTATGACACAGTGTCGCCACGATATCCTACGAGATCGAGGGTTCGAGTTACACATAATGCAGGAATGTGATTGGTATAGTGATCCGAGACACGAGGTAGTACCACAAGACTATCTGAACGATCCGCTTGTGATACATCGCAAGACACCCTGGCTAACATCAGCGATTCGTATCGAAAATCAATTGGAGTGTGGTAAGGTTCACGTATAGCAATTCTTGATTGTATGTTTCTAATTTTTAAAACTGAGACTTAAAGTTCTTGTTATAATTAAAAGAACGATCTCACCACTGTACTTCTCTTTACTTTGTACAAATGCACATTGCAGGCCAGTAGACAGTAAATCGTATTTGTGTATGTAATCTTCACCACGATAGAAATCAACTGACTATTTACAAATTATGATTTGGTATATCTATTTGCTCCCCGGAATTACGTATAAAGATGAAGTAAATAAAATCTCTGTTGGAAAGGAAGGGCTAAGTAAAGTTTGGCAATGTGTTGAAGAAAAACTACTGTGTGAAATTAGACCTGAACAAAGAGCAAGGTGTTATGACACAATGGAATGTTAGTGTGGTGTTAGTCAAGAGGAAATGATGGCAATGAACTGTAGAAAAACACGCAATGAAGGAATGAGTGGAGTGGAGCATAAGGTAACTAAAAAAAATGGAATTGCTACACACGGTATCGTGATATGTGACCTTAGTGTTCGGGAAGAGTATCGAGAGTTTTTTACGGATTTTGCTCCGATCATTAAGCATGCGATAATAAATTATGAAGATATTGGGACATATATGCAAGAACAATATGATCGACTGGGAGTAGTTATAAAAGATAGGAGAGCAGTGATTGACTCATATTGTGCAACAAATATAGCACTGATTGATGAATATTTTGTGTGGTTGTTATCCAGGGAAGTCATACTGGAGAGGTTAAGAGTCTTTATCCGGTACGACAAACAACCTATTTTTAAAGAGTTTGTTGAAGAAATCACGAGATTGAGAATCCAAGGTGATGCGGATCCAGCCGGCTCATCTGGTGTGCAGGCACTGACTGCAAAATTGATTGGTAACAGCGCATTCGGATCGTGTATAACTAATAAGGAGAAACATCGTGATGTATCGCTTGTTTCATACGGAGACATGCCCACTACCAGTCTTGCATCATTGTTGAGTCTTATTCGCTACAAACGAGTAACACCCAATCTATTGGAGGTAGAACATCGACGTCGAAATATTACCTATGATCAACTTCATGTTATTGCAAAAACGATTTTTGATCGTGCTAAATTATCCGTATTAAGATTTTATCATGATTTTTTAAAAGAAATCTTGTATCCGAGGTCATATCAATTAGTAGAGACGGATACTGATAGTATATATATTGCGTTACGAGACGAGGAGTTTGAGGATAACATTCTGCAACTTCGCAAATATGACCGAATTAAAGATGATTATTTGGTATCGGAGAACGCACCATTTGGAGTCCAACAGCCCAATCGATATAAACTAGAGTACGAGGGGCACCTAATGGTGTCTCTGTGTTCTAAATCGTACTGTGTGTATAACGAGACAACTCGTAAAAGTAAATACTCATGTAAGGGTGTGCAGAAAGCAAATTTTCAACGTCTTCATGAGGAAAGAGGTGAAGAGGAAAGAGGTGAAGAGGAAAGAGGTGAAGAGGGTGAGGTGCTCGGTCAAACTATTAGTCTGTACGAGAATGCCCTATCCGGAGATACGGGTCTGCGTGCTACCAATAGAGGTCTGAAACGTTAACGTGGACAGATGATACGTCAGGAACAGGAGAAAGTACTATTTAATAGTGTATACGTGAAATGAAAAGTATTGGCAGACGGTGTATCGACTGTTCCGCTCGATTTATAACGTGTATATAATGGATCTTGATTGTAAGTACTGATTTGGTTCTATTTTATTACTGTTTTCCTTTATAGTGTTGTTATTATGATGTCCGACTGTGTAGCACAAGATTGGCGAATGAACGATGTGCGACATCATCACGATCAGGATACACAGTTGGTTAAACTGGAATGCCTGGCAATATACCAGCGCGAGACTTTCCTGTTTCTCTATGATTTTTTTCTATCGTCCCAGTCAATGTTGGTGTGTGCAACTGCTGCGGGAGATATTGTTCGGCTCTGTGTTGATCATGTGTTGTCATCAAATGATAGAGAGTGTGTGCTACCTGTGTCTATGTTGAAAACAGATGATAGTGAAGATGACGAGACATTTGCTGCACGACTACGATGGTTTCCGCAAAGTAGAGTCGTTCATGAGTACGTGTCCTCTTACCCTGTAGGGTTCTTTGAACGTATGGTTAAGATGATAGTGATTGTGTTAGAGATTCGTATGAACGTCTTACACAGACAAGTTGAGCGCTATTTGAGAAGTACAGACCGCTCTGATACAGTATGTATTTCGAACGAGTGTGTGATGGTGATGTTTAGAGATGCCTGGAGAGATTATGTCGTTCAGGTAGTTTATGGGACTACAATACCCAATCATATCGTACTTGGGCGATATCTACAATGGTGTTCGTCAAATGCATCTGGTGGTACAGATCTGTTTATATACTGTAGAGACGTGTTAGGAGTTGAGATACGATGCGAGCGACTTGTTGTCGATTATTATTCATTTGGATTAGATGATGTTAAGGAAGGTACAAACGTCAGTCGATTAAAGAAACGTTACAAGGTTGAGTTGGGACCCCATGTCTCCCCGTCGTATGTGTCCGTCTTTATGAAACTGTACCTTACTCTTATTGCAGATCCTATTGAGTTTGTTCGTCTGGAAATGGAATACAAAGAGATACAGACTAAATCAGTGGAGGGAAAGCAACCACCCGTGAGGGGTCGTCGACGACGTGATCCTGATCTCATTACCAATACTTACATGCAAGAATCTAGAAGATGAGAACATGTACTGATGAGCACTGAAGTAATGGATACTCCACTGCTACTCTCTAAGGTGAGAACTCGTAGTGATTGTATGTGTAGTTTAGTTCGTTGCCAGTGTCTTCTCTATCATGTCTTCTCTATCATTCGTCACTGGACTCGGTTGATAAGCATACTGGCGATTGACTGGTGGTGTAGCACATCAGTAGGATTTCTTCAGTTTTTTGCATCATCTTTTTGTAATAACAACTGCTTCTGCTGTACACTTTGCTGTAATATAGATCTGACAATGCCCTAAGCTGATTTGGTATACAGTATATTTGATGTTAGCAGAGCTTGTTCACAGACGAACATCTTCATTGATTATTGCATGTTTGTCTGTTTTTCTCTCCTCTATTGAAAGAATATCTTTATTGGGAAAAACTGGCGATGATGGTGGAATATTTCAGTGTGTCTATCATATGTATGAGTATGTTTTCTCGTTGTCTCTCTGTTCCCTGCGATGAAGGTATGTGTACACTGCTGTGTTGGTCATTTATGGTAACATCTACCTTTAACTCTTTCTCTTTGACTATCAGATCAGCCATTCCTACTCTGTATAAAAGCAGTACATGCCTGTTTTGGATGTGTTTGGGATTGATGCGAGCTGGGGTAACCAATCCCTGGGGAGCACCCAATACGTCATATGGTGTTATGTACCACGATCCATACTCTTTCGTCATGTAGTTGTCTGGGAAAAGATTATCGATATCTGATTTTACTTTCCTTTTCTACTGCATATAGTGCCATACCGTTTATTGCATGAACGCATGCTTGTATTTGTCAAGCAGTACTGTGTTATCTCCATGCTTATGTCCTTCCCGTTTTACCTAAGACACTCTTCCTTATGCAGAACTGTAATCAGCGGAGATTTATGTATCGTGAATCTCTGCTTGCTCTCGTTCTCTTACTATCTCCATGTGTATATCCTCTTGGCAGCAGTGTTTTGTTGCTCTCCTCCTCTTGCGATAGTACAGTTGTCAGTAATTTCGATGTTCTGCTGTTGATGTCTCCTTGTCGTCATCATTCAGCTGTTTGTATTGTCATCTCTTCTCATCCTCAAATAGAATGGTTGTTGAAAAATTGGGAATAGTCCTCATCATCCATGAAATGCTGTCTGGATATTGTGTCATTTGTATCTGGAATTGATGACTGTTGTCTTTATCAAGTATGTAGTTCGTCCCTTCCATTACTTCTCGATAGTACGTCGAGACTCATCGTTGCCTGGTTTAACTGATATCGGATTGTTTATTGAAGGAGTAACAATAGTAGCAGTAATTTTGAGAGTAGCCTAAGTACACGTAGTAACAGAGCTGGTTGTAGTAAGCTCAGAATATATATAATATGTAATGTGTGTTGCTTGTATTGCAATGTTGTCGTAATAAGCTGCAATGATATTATGAACAACATGACCTTCTCCTCCTATCCTTTCCTATCAAGGTTGAGTGTATTAGTAACAGCTGAACTAATACATCCAATCTCATGAGTTCTCAATTATTTTAGGATATTCAAGACTCATCGGATGACGTCGCTAATAATACCACTATAATCAATCAGGATCTGATAGACATACTAGCCATGCTAGAGGAGACTGTGGATACCACAACTAGCGAAACGACGACAATGATGGAGAGACGTACATGCGGTATGGGAGCATATAGCAAGGCATTGAACAGGCACAAGCAAACAGAGGAACAACGACAACGAAAACTCAGACAGATTCGTAGACGAACTAGTGTTATCAAATACGATATGATTATGTGATGAGTTTTTCTTTTCTACCTACAGCATATGTGCAGAAGTTGGTGCGAAATGATTGGGCTAATGGTGTAATGCCGAGAGAGCTGTCAAAATTGCCAGACTATGTGGAGACGATTGTTCATCGAGATTTTATGCATGGATTGTCGTATTGACATGTACCTGTTGCCAGTCATCAAGTGTGCAGTCACAGACAGTTGAAGAAACAACAGGTGATATTATGCAGACCAGTGAGTGGACGTTGATCTCGCCACCACGGACGAGTAAAGATGCCACAACAACAAGGCGTAGGTGCTGTGTTGTCGCTGGATAACAATGAGAATGATAACGACGATTCACCACAAGCTCTCCCCACGTATCCTGCACTGTATCGTGGGGCGGAGCCAGGACCACGTCCAATGGATAACTATTATATCTATCATAACCAGGTTGAACAGTTCAAGACAGATCTTAAACGGGCATTGATGCGGCTCGTGAGAGAGTACCTGAGACTGGAGGAAGAGAGAAGAAAGCAGTCTACTACAGTGACGAGCAGACCATCAATAGACGATCATCGTCTCCACAATGAGGAGATAGAGAGCGAAGACGACGAGTCAGATGATTACAGTGAAGATTTGTATTCTGATGTGTTAAGTGCTACGACCACTAGTATAACCAATTGATGAGTTGTGTTTTATATAAGTATGTTGTGTTGCCTATCTGTCTCTCTATCTCTGTGTATATTTCTTGTGTCGAATCTCTGTATCTGGGAGTGAAAGGGTGACGGATTTCGATGATGAGCATCTGCATTGATATGTGGACAAAGTTAGTACGTATTATTTACGAGATGTAGGCGGGCGTCTTGCATGTCACGACTTTGAGAGACGAAAACAAGAGTTTTTACTATCAGAATGGCAGCATATGATTAATTTCTGTAGGGATAAGTTAACATATGGTCTAAACGAGCAGACAGATGTTCGAGATCTACGGATGAGAGTGCCATTCTCGTGTTTGATAGTGGGCAAATCTCAGTGCGGCAAGACGGAGTTGCTAATAACGATTTTACGACAGTGGAGATATGTGACCACAGACCACGATGGTTTGTATACAAAGCGATTGTACTGGTACTATGGAACGGCCTCGGATACTCAGATGAATGAGGTTAAATCTATTTTTGATGTGTACAGACGTGAGTTGAACGATGGTGATTCCCCGGATATCGAGTTACATTTTGTTCACGTAACTGATTTTGATGATCCGGAAGTTACTCGACTCCTTGACAGAATGGAGCGCTCTATTGTCGCCTTTGATGATCTGATGGCAGAAATGTGTAGAAATGATAAGGTCGCTTCTGTGTTCACTCGAGAGGTGCATCACAGACGTCTGTGCGTATTTCATTTGTGGCAGAACGTGTTTCCACGTAAATCTGCTGCACCGACGATAATGAAAAACACACAATACAAGATTGTATTGTCGACTAGGTGAGTGGTATGGCATTAATTGCTGCTGTGTTAGCGATACCTCTAGCAATGCAACTCGTACAACCGATTCTCGGAAAAGTACTTGGAGGTGGTAGGACTGTGGGTCGAGGACGCTGCATTCGGGGGCACGGCAGTAGACACGGAGCACATTGGGGATTCAGATGGTGCGGAAAATGTAGCAGACATCACCGATGTTGGGGCAGAGTACGAGGACAACATAAGAGGTGGAGGAGATGAGTACATCTCTAGGACACATGATCATTTTCTTTTACTTTTAATATGTATTTATATATAGTATCTGTGCTGTATATTGGAGGTGGCAAAACAACCTACATCTGGTCAGCGAACTGTTATTCGATTGATACAGTTGTTAACTGGTAGTGGTTTAAAAAAACGACGAAGACGCTGATACCGATGACGATCACGCGTACGACGCATCAGAAGAGGCGACAGGCTGACAGTTCTTGGTAAAATAGGGTCAGCATTCTGGAAAGGATCTCCGCTCGGGTGGTTCAGCTGATGGGATGACGATACAGACGAGGGTGACGACCATCACGCTCTTGTAGGGGATGAGGGACTGTAGTTACACGAAAGAATAAACCAAAATGCAGACCTGGTCCACTACTAAATTTCACTAAGGCATTTAAAATATCGAGATTGAATCCGCTTAGCTGGTTGTTTTAGGATGAGTAGATTTGCTGTCGCGTCGTTGGCTGTGAAAAAGTTTGCACCGTTACTTCTGAAACACATTGGAAAAGCACTTGTTCCTGCAGCTGCTGGTGCCACTCTCAGTGCAGGATTTGATAAACTAGTTGGTGGGAGACGACGAAGATGTCGACGGGAGCGAGGACGCGGAGTACGATTGTTTAAAGCTCCTGGATTACGTGCTCGATCTAGACGTATTAGACGAGGTCAACTATCTGGAGTGAACTTGACATCTAGTCTCATGAAGAATCCTTGTGGAACTGGACGTCTCGTCTGGAGACGAACAGGACCGCCTCCGTTCTCGCTGCAGCGACGTCCATTCACACTTCGAATATGAAAAGTTTGGATTTTATGTTACGACGAGCACAACGTGTGCATCGATTGGGTGATATTGCCGCTACGGGAGGTCTCGGATGACGAGGTAGTCGTTATGGACCGATCCGATGAGAACTCGCTCCGGATCATATTCTAGATTGTGGCGAGGATGTTGATGATGAGAACTATTCAGTATATGGACCAAATGAGGCACCCAGTCTCACCTCGTATTACATCGATACACGATTGGACTTTCTTCCTGAATGATTTCGACACCAATTGGTAAACCAGAGTATTGACAGACGAGCTGATCGAATTTGATCGTATTTTTTAGACGAATATGGATATATGCCGCCTCGAGTCCAACGAATCGTATACGGACATGTGCATGATGTGCACGGATTACGAGATGGACCACCTGCGGCAAGGAATTGCCGACGGATACCTCACAGACAACAACAAGCTCACCGACAACAACAAGCGGAACAACAGCCAGCTGCGGCAGCAGCACCTGTACAAGAAGACGATAACGATGATGATAATGATTTTGGCATAGTGGCAGGAAATGATGATGATTTTGATGATCCTGTACCCGGACCCTCTGGGGTTATTGATCCTATACCTGGAACCTCTGACGAAGTTAATGACATGGTTAATCAACTGTTGTTGGATAATATCAATCATGAGCACCAATCGGAGAGTATTGACAATGTTGCAGAGAGTACGGAGACAGCATTAAGAGTGGCAACAACAGGACTGGAGGAGTTGCGACGTATACTCGAACCGTATAACGGTGATCCAACAGCACCACCAATCCTTCCAGGAAATGTAATACGTCATAGAGGAAAGATGCAACCAACATATGATTCGTCACACTTACCTGATGATGGTGACAGAACATTGACACTGCCACCTGTTCATCGTAGTTCACCTCCTGCAGACGTATGAGATACAGGTCAAGCAACACCACCAGGAGATCAACAACCACCTGACAATGGAGGACCACCAGATAATGGAGGACCACCAGATAATGGAGGGCCACCAGGAGGAGGACCTCCACCAGGCGGAGGACCTCCACCGGCTAGAGGACCAGCAAATGATGAGGGAGCACGAGAAAAAATACGACAAACGCTTGCACGATATTGCAACCAGCAACAGTCGACGCGAGCGACTACACGACGAATATTGGATATTGTACATGATGCAACCCTTCATGCTATGGTTTAATATGATTCCGTACAAATATACATAAGACATAGCACAGACACGAGAACATTGTAACACACACACAGAATGTCGACACATCACAGTGTACTGAAAGGATACATCGATAACATATTATAGGACCATGAGTTGGTGCTTCCTATAGACTGCTTGCTCATTCAGTGACATCCTTCATTGATCCAAGTTGTTGCATATCATTATTTAACGTGCAGAGAACATGGAGGCAGAGAGAGGAGACGATGATGTTGACTGTACTCTGACTCTACTCTGACTAAACTTTACTTTACAGATAACATGAATATATACATAAACATTGAACAACCGAAATAAACATGATGTACGTAAAGGAAGGGTAAGGTTGTTGTTAGGAGATTGTTGAATAGATTCGTGTGGAGATGTTTGCATGGAGAACAACAGAATAGGAATGACCAGGTGTTTGATGACAGGAGTGACGTACGGTGATGTCCCAGGTGTGTGATGTTGTGAATGTGAATGAATGACAAGAAGAAAATCGGCATTGACTATGGAATGGCCTATGTTACAATGTTTACGTGTCACTACAGTATCAACAAAACGTCCTCAACTATCACTGTTATATGGAACAAGTTTAGCCGGTGGGCGGTCTCTGCGAACACCTCATCATCTACCTCCCGTAACACATATTCTACATGGTCAACTGCATCAAACTTATAATGCACTGGTTCATGGACGTGGTATGGGAGGAAACAATACTACCCATGTGATACAATGTACGGCCCTACAGAGAAAATTATTTTCATGCGATAATTCCGGATCGATACCTCATAGACCTGTGAGATTAGATCCAGGTAACTCGTCGTATGTGTCACGTATTGCTCATAGTGTATTGATAGATACTAATACTGCACTATCGCCTCACGGAGCAGCGTCGAACCCTGTTGCCTATAGTCAGGCTCTTGCACGAAGTAAGGAGATCAATAGCTCTCTGTTGCACACTCTGGGACGTCAACACGGAAAACGAAACCGACTACCGGTACAGAGAAAGTGGTATATGGACTCGTCACATTACAGAACAAGATAGACTATAAATCACGATTTTACGCTGTATCCTACAGACAGGATGGCATCAAGCAGACGAAGGAGGTAACATCGTCACAGCAAACTTAGACAAGGATTTCATAATATCTACTACAAGGCGGGTTCTGCCGGCGGTACCATATTCAGCCCTGGTATATTTATATATCAATTACAACACATGACAGAGCTGCCGGGAATGACACCTATTGCTCGTACAAAAACGGGTAAACCTTTATTTGTACGACCAAACATTGCACTGTACAGATCAGTTGGAGGAACGTAGATAATGGAGGATACCACTGCAGGATCGAGCGCCCACCTGAATGGTGCCTATCGTGATATGGTACTTGTACTGAAATCATTGTATAAATTTTTCTGTCCTCCTCTCAGATGATATTACCATCTACCAACAGTCACATCGTAGCAAGAAATGTAACCGACACACGAGCCAACTCTAGTAATCCACCGGTGTACAACCACTACATGAACAGGGCGGCACAATTCAAACAGAATACTGTGGATAACCCTGATGTTGATAACAGAATTCGACTGTCGTTAACAGATCCGGAATTACAATGACTAGACTCGAAACTGGGAGCACTGAAATGAAACAAGGCCCTTCTGCGTACGTCTATGGGTATGAAAACGTACAAGAAACTTCTGACGGATAGATCTACACAGATGAGCGTGCTGGAAGAGAGTGAACACAACAAATTTAGACAGTTTGTAAACAATCCTCAAAATACCATCACACCATCGCCACAATCACAGGGAGATGTTCCCTATTCTACACGTGTACTATGACAGGCCCTGGCTGCCAACCCCGATCTAATCAATACGGATATCTCTGGTCGTATGTACGTTGATAAAAAGTTGGTATCGGATGATCCATGTTAGGCTGGAAAAATTATACATTTTATAACACACGATTACAGTGACTTACCGCGAGCTCCTGAAGGGACAAAGGAGGTATTACAGGGTCTGAAACGTCGAGGATTCAACATGCGAGATATCGGTAATACATATCTTAGAGAGTCGGTTCTCGCTCATACACCCCTGCATGATCGCAAACGGACTAGACCAGCTCCTGAGACATCTACACCTAAAGTACCGTCAAGAGCATTGTCACACAGTGCACTAGCTTGTTACAGTCCTTACTTCGCCTCGTCACAATCCCCAGCTCACTCTACTCCACAAGTGTCGCCACAGATAAAACGTAATGACACACAGGAACCGATCGAGCATTGAGAAAGACGTCGACAACGTCCACAACGAGAACGAATCGAGGAGGAGTCTAGTGCACTCGAGCAAGAATTATCAACTACTCCAGTAAGCAGATAAGCCCTGAGATCGCGACGTAAATACAAGAAGAAACATAAATAGAGTGGTGGTACACGGTCTCACTCCAAACAACAATGAGTACAGGACAGGACGTGCCGTTATCATCATTATTTCCACCACCAAATATCGACACAGCACAATTGCCGTACGATGAGGATGATGACAATGACGAGGACGCTGACAATATTCGAGATACTACTGTTGTACCTCATGAGAACGTAGATGGTCGTCATTGATCTGCAAAAAAAGACGACCTACCAATAGTGAGGCTAGAGGCGCGGTATCTGATAATGTGTCATCATCATCTAGTGCATCATCCTCATCGTCATCGAGCGAGGAGACCGATATCCCAGTGAAACGAAGACGAGCACAACGAAAAAAGCCACGACAGACACAGGGAAAACAAGCAGTAAGACAAAAAAAAGCTAAACGTAATATCGACAAGTCAGATCGACGTGTCGATCGATTAATATCGGAGGCACTAAAGTCACATAAGCGTGAACAAAATCGAGATATTATCAATAGTCTTAGATCACAGCTCATGAAAATGCTTTGTTCAGCAGTATCGGGTGCTCCTGTACCACCTACCGGTACTGGTCGTACTACAGACGATGATGTTACTAACAATCATGCTGATGATATTGATAGTAAATTGTCTGCCGAGTATTTGTCATGTATCAAGCGGGCACACAAAAAAGATGCCGATGAAGCAAAATTCAATTCGTCTCAACACAAATCGCTTATCAAAAGTCTATTGAACAATGTTACAGATATTTGAGACTTGTCACTTGTACGTATCCCACAATTGGATAGTGAATACGGGATGGATCAGTTACCGGTCGCAGGTGGAGACACAACTCTTGATAAAGATACACTACAATCGTCACCAAACAAGACTATACCGGAGGCTATGTATTCCGCTCTCACAGACTCATATTCTGCATGTACACTCTTAAAAGCTTTTCTGAATAAACTCATACCGTATATAACTATACCCTATATAGCTGGTAGTAAGTAAATTACCTATTCCTCCTATAAATAGTACGCTTTTTGTTGTGTTATTATATCGAAGTTGGTAGCGATTGTTATTTGTGTTGTCTACTCTGCACTCATGGCTGTATCCAATCAACAACTATCACAATTGTATACAGATCTGACATTTCCCGGAGCATATAAGGGATTGGAAACGTTTAGACATCATCTCCGGTCCGTAAAAAATATTCATGTGACAAGTGAACGATTGAAAGAGTGGAGACAATCATATGATGCCTATCACACATTTAAACCTACACGAATTAACAAGTATCCACGTCGGCGATATAAACTATTGAATCCAGACAATATATGGGAGGGAGATCTATTGGACATGTCGGCGTGTGCTCGATGGAACTCTGGTATTCATTTTATTCTTATGCTTGTTGATCAATTCTCGAAATGGCTATTCACCTCGCCATGTAAGACAAAATCTGCACAATATGTAGTAACTGCTCTACGAGATATATTCGAATATCAGACATTAGCTCGACCAAAAATTCTCTACACCGACAGGGGACGAGAGTTTACAAATAGTCCTGTAAACAGATATCTAACCGAGAAGCTACACATTCAACACGTTTTAACGACAGGTAACAACCTGTCTGGTCTAAAATGTGCGATAGTCGAGAGAACAAATAGAATGTTGAAACGAGTTCTCGTTCAGCATAGTGAGGGGAATTCCCGTCATCGATATATAGACGATTTACAGCACTATGTACGTGCATACAATTCAACTCGACATTCTAGTCTCGGCATGGCACCGTCAGATGTTAACCCTACCACTGTCGATACGGCATGTCAAGTATTGGATAAAATGGCCGGTCATAGACAGACAATGCTGTGAGCATGGGATCGCAGCGCACAGCCCAAACTGAAAGTGGGTTGGTGGGTATGATTACGACATGCAACCACGGGTGCATTTCGACGAGGATATCACGAGATATTCGGTTGACAATTGTTTCAAATTGTTGATGTGACCAAAACTGATGGTGATATCTTCGTATATCATCTAACCGATCTGGCAGGACGTCGACTGAGTACACCCTACTATTATCCCGATGTATCACATGTAGATTTTCCAGACAAACTCACGCTGACAGAGGAGAGGGCTCAACAGTTCACAGATCCAGACAATTCAGTACGCTATCTAAAGGTGAAAATCGCCAAATATCCACTGTATGTTTGGATACCACAACAAGTACTAACTGCTCGATCAGCACAAGAGAAACGATCACATACCATATCATCACAAGTATTTATGCATTGGTTGAATTCCCAATAATAATGGACACATCCAAAGCATTGGGAGGAGAGGGAGATACTACATACCTTGTGAGTATGTCCAATTCAAACCCGCGAAATTCAAATGTAAAATTTACGAATGAAATATATGGTGGCATTGAGTTCGACAGACGATACCAGTGGAATGTGGCACTACTCAAAGCATCGCTCCCCCTACATGACATACAAGATGATACTATAGCCACAGACATCTGGTACAAAAGATGGCATTTAGGAGAGGAGTCACCCGTTGATGACGGACTGTATGAACGATTGTATGCATCTGGGTATTTTATGAAACCAGACTATAAAAAAATATTGAACACGCTGCCACGTCTACAACCAGTACCCTCTCACGCACAAGAGATGGTGGACTATAGTGCACTAACATATCCAACAGATCTATCATATTTTCTAGATTTTGTCTCGTGGCAGCAATACCCATACGACGTTGCAGTACCACCGAAAAAATCACAAGGATTTCTCGGTATCAAGGCAGCACCAGGTGCCCTAACAGCCGATACATTCGATATCGATATTCGACGAACTACTACAGTCACAACAGATAATTCCAGATCGACAGCCACCTACTGTTGCGATAAATCAGAAGGAGGATATGTACAATATATTCGTCTGAGCAGAACATTGGCAATTTTATTGGGAGTCGATGACTGGGAGGAGCAACAATTCTATCCGAAATGTAGCTATACAGTACCGGGTTATGATGCACCATCACACAATATCACAGTCGGTGTAAATGATCAATTGGAGTTCGTTATTGATCCTACGGCACCTCTGACTGTGATATTTCCTGCAGGACACTATACACTTGAGTTATTTAATAATACATTGCAAACACTATTACCAACAGTAGGATTACAAGTAGGAGACTGTACCTTTACACAGGACACATCAGATCTGCAGCGAGTATTAATGACGTGGTATACAATAGTGGACAAAAGTCCTTAGGACACTTAGAAGAAACAGATAAAAAACCATTTTCCTCTACATATTATCATAGTTGCTACAAACATGCACCCCCCTTCCCCCTAGAACAATGTTGATTCGTTTGTGGTACATTTGAAGTTGGCGTGCACGCGAAATCTTCCCATTATCGCAGGTACTTCTCCAGAAAACCAACATTGTTTCAGGGGGAGAGGGGAATGAAAGTTTGTTGCAGACTGCAAAAAGTGCAAAGTGTCCCAGGACTTTTGTCGGGTATTGTCTAATATTGAAATTTTTCAAAACACGTTATACCTGCAATGTGTTGGTTGGTCAAGGGGTAATCGATGGTGCTAAAAACGATGGTGATATTTAAAATTCTGTAAGTCATCTCTGTGACGTCATGTCACTTGGGTGTCTATCATTCTGTCCCTCCGGCAGTGCTCCTACCCAAATCGGTATTAGGACATAATTTTTATCTTCCAAAAACAATGTAATCGATGAAACGAGCCTCGCAAAACTTATCTTGAAAATATAGGAACAGTTCGAGAAACATAGCTTGCAAAAACGCTCTAAATACCGGCTTTACTTGAACTTTGCCAGAACTTGCAAACGAGGCCAAGACAGACGTTAGCACATGTACTAACGGTAGTATTGCTATGGTTACGCAGATGCAGTCCATAACTTATTAATTTCACCATTCGTTCTTATTCAAATTCCTAAAATATATTCTGCTTATGTATTTTGGCACCTTTTTCTATACAAGAGGCGTTATATGTGCACTGCTTTTATGGCTGGTGTGTTAACTGGCTATGCATTACAGTTCAAAATGTACCCAAGAAACACCCCCATTGAAAACATTCGCTATTGATTACATATGCCTGTCTGCATGGCGAAATTTCAGGAATACTTCCGTTATCAGCAAAACAGACAAAACAGACGGCAGGGATATTCAAAGTCTCCTTCGTGTTACACAATTACTAGTTAGCTAAAAAGAATAACGATCAAAAGTACATTCACACTAGTAATCTAAATGGCTTCACTAGATAACAACAACAATTTATTGATGCACTAGAGATAGAGACAATAATGAATGATGCCAACCGCCAATATGTTCGTCAGATTCACATGTCTGGTGAAGAGACAGTCACTCTATGTGGCTGTTGTTTTGCTCATTGGCAGTTTATTGTTACATTTTGTCACTTCAGGTCAATGCTGTAATTGCCCCTCCCTCTGTCCTTTTTGTACCTACGCTTTTGTATGCAGCTTGACAACAACGGAATGCGATGAGTATCCCGCAGTGTGTTGTTGCTATGCATTCCACAGTTTACACGGTTTACACCACAGTTTACACTTGCAAAAAGCTCTGTATTTCTGCATACGCTTAGTATTTAATTTGTGTAAAATACGTAAAAGATGTACACAACATGTGTACACCCATCAACAATATTCAAGTTTATAGAAAACGTAGTAGTGGTATGAAAATTGGCCTTTTTCCATGGTTTACACTTTCCAAGGTATTAAGAGTTAGGTCATGTGATTCTTTATGCAAAAAAGTGTAAACCGAGGAGTTTTTCCTCATTATTTCCTTACCAGTATACTAAAAAATTCATGAAAAATCATTAAAGCATGTACATAGATAGTGTACACCTGGCATGGTGGTCACTTTTTTGCTTTCGTCAAGGAAAGCACCCTTTTTCGCCTGATTTTCAAGTGTAAACTGTGAGTGTAAACCGTGTAAACAGTCGCTAGTGCATATTGTTGTTGTTGTTCAGTCTGATTTGCATTGAAGGACGCTGAGCCGTGTAATGTATTGCATGTATTATATTCCACAGAATGTAGTTTGTCCACTTTATTTTGTCAAATAATCATTTCCCGCATCTTTCCATAATTCAAACTGACTGTTAAGGTGGTCAAGGGGGCTAGAAGTGATAACAGGTTGTACAGCATACCATATATTATCACCATCGAATTTACTTGTGTGCTCATTATCTGGGTCCCCGAAGATGGGGAGGCCTTGCCCCTCCCCTCATAGCCTTTCTGGCCTCTTCAGAGGGCCTGAATCTGTTCTGTCATGACTTAAAATTTCTGAGAAAACGACCCTTCTCCCTTCTAGTTAGTGCTGGAGGCTCACAACTCTTTTTCTGGATGGTTTTGACTCCATACACTGTTTGCCTATGCGTTTACTCTAGATTTAGAGATCTTACACCGAGTTGTGATTTCACTATGCGGCAAGTTAAACTCCTTTCGCCACAAATTAACAACTTCATTCTTCTCATCAGTAATTTTCACTTCTCTCGTCATCTCATTTCAATCTCTGTGTACCCTTATGGTACACTTTTGTGGCCATCTGCGGCCGCCTATGACAGTTGTTCAATTCCTACAGTCAAGCTCACGATTACGAGGCTACGTCTTTAATACGATGTTAAGCGCAAACTACTGCTCATAATTCTTCTGCGTTTTTGCTATATAGAAGCTAGAGCCTCATATTTTTGTGAGCATGACGTACAGTTGCACTTGTGTGTACAAAAGTACTGTTTATATGCACCTTCAAGAGACAAACCCAATAAATTTACCCTGTGACGTCAGCATGACATCATAGGGTAAAGATACGTAAAAACTGTTGTCACTATCGTAATCAGCGCTCCCGAAAACCCTATGATCGCCCATGATTGCAGCCAAATAGCTTTTATCTTTCAAATTTGATACCAGACAATAGTGGACAAAAGTCCTTGGGACACTTAGAAGAAACAGATAAAAAACCATTTTCCTCTACATATTGTCATAGTTGCTACAAACATGCACCCCCCCCTTCCCCCTAGAACAATGTTGATTCGTTTGTGGTACATTTGAAGTTGGCGTGCACGCGAAATTTTCCCATTATCGCAGGTACTTCTCCAGAAAACCAACATTGTTTCAGGGGGAGAGGGGAATGAAAGTTTGTTGCAGACTGCAAAAAGTGCAAAGTGTCCCAGGACTTTTGTCGGGTATTGTAGGTCTAAATTCGCAGTGAACTTCAATGTTAAGAGTCCGTATGCATTGCTTGGATTTGATATGGGAAACTACTATACGTGGTGGGCTGGAGAACCAGTAAAGACGGCAGTATCTCAGCACATCTCCCCTATATTGGTCAGCACATCAGATGCTCCAGAGCAGGTCACCGACTATCCTCCTCAGGTATGGTTATCACCCGATAAGACACTAGATCCGTATGTGTTTGAATCTGTCAAAACTATGGGGAAAACTCTACAACTTTGGGGTCTAGTTGGAGCAAAACTATGTCTCTCAAACAGAACATATTGTGTCACGGTATTGCACAAATCGTACACCGCCGATACTCCATATGAGGGTGCCTATTCACAGACAGAGAGTGTTATATCTATGCCTCATGTATTCGTACAAGATGCAATGACCACCACAGAGGATAGAGATTACGCCGATCTCGTAATATGTATACGACACCCTACATCCGTAACTATGAATTCGTCAAGTTTATACGGTGATCCACTAAATTACAAGAGCAGATCATATCCCCTGCCACTCCACAAAGGCAGTATAAACTCGCTGTATGTTCCGAGGGGAATATCCTACTGTCTAAGTATGTATTTGCGACGTTTAGAGTATCAGACACGCACCCTATTGATTGTATCAGACACGATAGTATACGAGAATGTTACTGCTGGTCTGTTGGACAATACCCTGGATCGTCTGATAGGAGATGCAATAATACCCCGTCAGACACCGTGGACGAAAGAGTGGTTCGATATTCCCAAACCGATGTACAATAAATTGAGAACGGATACATACGAAAACACGTACACGTTTCAGATATCAATGCGATACATGTCGCCGAGTCTTATACACGCACTGGCAGGTGCTCTATCTGAACAGGCACATCATTACTACGTGGACAAGTTTGTCATATTGGTAAGTCACACGTCTCCCATCTCACTGACACTCGTCTTCACGCGATAATGTTTTGTAAGAAGTTTTCAATCAGTACAGTCAGTCAAGCATCGTTCTGTGTTCGACACGGCAAACAGGCAGATGGTCGACCAACCAATTACGATGATAATGATATTCTTATTCCCCGTGTACACGGAGACGATGACAGGGACGATGGGTCACAGCGATTGTATATCTGTGCCTCGTTGTACAGAGTGGTTTTACGACTTACATCAGCAGACGTACCACTGTATAATCAGTTACCATCAGCAGACAGTGGAACACTATGTGTCACACTGAGCGACAAGGGGGCCGGAGACAATATATCGGACAACCCCAACAAATACGAATCAGTCTATTTCAAAAAGGTGAAAGGAGCCACTGGCGGTATGAACATTCATGACAATTCTAGTGGAGAAAGCATTCGTTCTAAGCAATTTTGCTAATGCAATATACAGTGCAACACCTATGTTACGAGACCCGTACGAGATCGTGATCGAAGATACACCCAGACATCCCCTGTACTACCCGATACCGCTAAATCGTGCAGCACTTAGTCAATATGATGCCCAGACAATGACTATCGATCTGTACCTAAAGTTGACACGAGAGGATCAGAACACAGGATTGGATCATATTTACATTCCGCTACACAGGGGAATATTAGTGGGAGATCAGACAACTCGTTCAATCGTGTCTCGTAGTGACATCCAATTGCTTATTTGTAATGACACATATCTGGATTTTGTACAAACACATAATATGGACAGATCGGGTCGGCACCTACTCGGTACGGTGAACATTCGACATTCTGCAGCACTGACTACCAACTTTCCACACAAGGTCGATTTCGGAAATGTAGCATCGAGAACAGACCAAGAGGTGACTCGTAATGATCTTGAGCTACCGATTGGTAAATTGTGGGAGATAGCGGTTACCAATGTCACATGCATCTCGCCTGAAGACAACAAGACTGTGTTGATACCTACACCGTTGGTAGCAAAATCAATCTGTAGCTATGACCTGTATGCCGGAGAGATAATGATCGGTCCAGCAATGATGTTTCCCTATTATCTACTGGACAGGACGAGTGCGACAGAACCCAGTATGTCTGATGTATTCAAACAATTGTGGGATCAATTGCCTAACTCATCGTTGGAGACGTATGTGAACGATAATTTTGGTGTAATGTATTATATGTTTAGAGAGATAGAATCCAGATATCCAAAAACATCAACACTAAGTACTGTGTTAGACCGACAGTTTTACGCAACCGACTATGATCTGATGAGCACATATTTGTCAACAGAGACGATCAAACGATCACCACTGCTTTGGTGGAACTATCTCGATACTCTGTACAGAGACAATACATCTGCCTACACTATGTATGGAGGAGATTATGCCCTATTCTCTATCGATGACCTAGTTAAACATAAACCGTTGACTACGGCATAATTACAAAATGCTCAGACGTGGGCTACACACACTATGATATACGGATGGAGATACAGAACGTATTTGGTGCGGACTGGTGCATGGGCTGATGTAGCAAATGCTGTCCCCACACTAGACTTAATAAACACCGGGGGAGGCAGTACACTTCTGAACAGAAATATTAGAGTAAAGTTACAACCGAATTCTCAACAAGCTATATGGCCATGGGAAACATTATGAGAACAATATTTGGATTTAAGCAGATAAAAATCACTCCTCAGATAGTTGATAGAGTGACAGGTAATATCACACGAAAATCTCTGTCTATTGTATACAGTAACATAACCGACTCATAAATATGCCCGTGTCAACTAGTTGCAGCATCATCAACAGCTCCGCCAATGGCACCGCACCCATGGGTGCACAGAACTGGTCAACCGGTACCAACAACAGGATGGAGTAAAACATGTCCGTGGTATCTACCTAAACTATCCAGTTACTCTTTAACAAGCAGTCCAGATTATTACTATTTCTGGCAACGATCTGCAAAGCCAACATTCTCGACAAGCGTACTGAACCCGTACAAGTGCGACGATATATTTCTGTACTGTAATTTGTTACCAAATACACGCCATATAGGCAACCATCTATCACCCATGCTCGCACAGATACCGTGTTCTAGTTATAAGATGGGTCTAACCCGTGATCAATTAGGTCTCTCTCTTTCGGGTGGTACCATACTGACGAAATCGTACACGATCGAGAATCCTGTATTTACAACTCTAAAATCGGGATCAAATCTGGATGATATGCGACTAAATATCAGCAACTCATACGGTGATACTGTGTACACCGGAATACTCGAACTGCATATAACAGTACGTGAGAAAGACACACAAAATGTATGATAGAGTGTACACTGAAATAGCTGCACGCTCTCATAGGTATGTGGACACAATGTTTAACAATAATCAGTTACAGTCATTGCGAGAGGCTACGGGAGACAATAGCGGATGATCGCCCGGCATTGTCAGTTATATTCCATCATTACTGTATGGTGATCAGAGCAAGGTAAGACGAGATCGTTGTCTCGGTCTCAGAGGTGTTACTGGCTTGGGTCGTCGACGACGCCGATGACACAAACGCCATTGGCCTGCTCGAGAACTCGGAGAGGGTATCGGAAGCATACTGACAAAGGGACCTAAGACGGTGGCTAAGAAAAGCGAACGAGTCATATCGAAAACGGCACAAAAACATAGCAAATGTCTCGCGGGACAACTAGCTACTCAAAGGAAAAAATAGCACAAAAACTTCATCAACGAGGTACACGACAGTTGACACAACTGAAACAAAAGGCGCAGACGGCCATACGTCGCAACCTCAAATGTATAGCGGAGACAAAACTTACACACCTGGGCCAGTCGGTAAGCAAACAAGCACGTCGGTCTCCGACTGTTGGAAGTTTACTCGCACCACAATCTACAAAAGCACTAACTCCCAGAAAAATAAAAAAGACATCTCGGTCACATCGATCAGTGTCAACACGACGAGGTAGGCGACACCGACAAGGATGACATCGACGACGACCTAGCGGTTACATAAACTCAGCTCCAGGATTTATCAATCCTGCACCCGGTATTGTATAATGTCTGACACGGTGATGAAACATCTGTCTCTGAAGAAGACTCTGAAGAAAAAACGCAAATGATCAGCAGCGACCACAGCAGAACAGCACCCTACAAAAATTCATGGATGTGGATGAACAAAGTCTAAGATGAGTGATCCCCTGACAGTAGCAGCCCGAGAAGCCAAGCTAAAATTTGCAGACCCACAAGATGGCACAACTGCGATTATGCCCGACGAGTGTCAACGAAATAGAATAGTAGGTCGTGGTGACGTGTTGAACAATTTCAGACAGGTATCGGTAACGGGGGAAACATCATCACAAGGTGATTCGGCCCGACCTGACATGATGGCACCGAGTTCTCGTAGATTCGGGACCGGTCAGCCAGGTAGCGAGCGGTTAAATTTCCTACCCTGAACAAGTATCTACAATCTAATCGAGAACTACAACATCTATAAGATTGGACCGGTGAATCAAACAGTGCCCAACGATGACGAGACGATAACATTTACCGTGGAACAGCAGCCGGGTCTGTTCCTCGACTCATCAGAGATGCTCGTCGAGCTTGATCTTCAGATGTACTATGATAAGACAACACCATGGGAATCGGCCGCACCGTGCACGGTGAAACACAGAAAATGCATATCACCGGTGAACAACGTAGCCGCCAATCTGTTCAAGAGTCTCACGGTACAGCTGAATGATACGGTCATCTGTAACTATGAGTATTCTGCCGTGGATTACATGGCCACTGTGCTAGGCACACCAAGCGACATGTATGCTAACGGCGACACATATGATAAAGGTTTCTGGAAAGAGGCGGCAGGACATATGACAGAATGGGATGGCTACACCAAGGCAGCAGATGATAATGCTCCCCCAAAGAACACCAAAAATGATGCATGATCAAAATTATTAAACCTATTCTGGAAAGGAGGAGTTAAGACATTCTATTTCAAACTTATGTGTCCTCTCACACAGAGTACACACATGGCACCCCTAAATTTCGGCAATCGTCTTACACTGACCTTCCAGCATCACAGCAACGCTTTCTACCTACTATCGGGACCTAACAACTCGGCGGTAGCAAACGTACCCCAAGATCTGGCGACAGTTGCCGCTAAATGTGATCTATTCATCAAACGGATGCAACTACGAGTAAGAGCCCTTCAATTGGACAATAGAATAACAGCAGAATACGTACAATCGTGCCCGGACCTCTCGCCCGACACGTATGTGTTTCCCTATCACAGGATCCTGTACAACAGTTATCAACTGGATAACAGAAATTATGACATCCCCGTAGCGTGTGACACGCTACCCGACAAGGTCGCTGTCGTGTTTCGTTGAAAGACGGCTCGACTCGGTGAGATAACAGAGAATCCCTATATCTTCTACAGACTACCATCCGGTACGAAGATCGAGATGCTGTGCAACGGATCATCCGTATGGAGATTTCCTCTCGAGTCGAAACAAGATCAATACGATAGGATGCGAAAGTCTCTGAATCTCGACACCGATCAACCGCTGATACAGTATATAGATCTGCTGGTGAGCGACCAATCGGCAACCTCGGATTGTCAGTACAATCTTTACTGTGATACTCTGACACTGACTGGCCGACTAGCCGACGGCAGTGTCTGTCAAGATCTACGATAGGCTGTTCTATCCGTACAAATAGAACTACCAGCCGGTAAGGTATTAGACAAGGACAACGAGATGATGATGAATATGTACGATTTTCGGGAGATCAGAATACCAACACGAGGTACTCCAATGAAGAACTTTATTGGTTGAGATCAGTATGGACAATTTTCAAATCGAGAAATGCGCGCGAATAGACTCGCGCTATCTTGGTCGTGTTTTTGCGGGATGTCTGCTGACCGACGACATAAATAAACTACTCGAGTCGTCAGTGAATGGATTACGTCTATTTCTGGCCAATACTCTACTGCAGAGGATTGGAACATTTTCCCATAGCATTCGTATTGAATACGGGTACACACAAGAACGGAGGCACACACTGGCAAGCAGTCTATTTTGATCACGAGCACAGAGCCTACTTTTTCGACTCGTACGGTCGGGTGCAGAGACCGGAGTTTACCCAATTTATAGAAGTTATAATGACATTTTCGTATCTTCGTCAAAGATATCGCGATATACCCCTACGACAACTACTGTCAGATGATCTATTTACAAATGATGGTCTGAGCAGGGCAAACATCGACAATCCCTAGATGGTAGACATTATAGTTATTTTCTGTATCAGATTCAAAATGATTCCAGTAACGTATGTGGAGAGTATTCACTGCTGTTTTTGTACAATATAACACGATGCAGAATGCCCTGGAAAGATGCCTACAGGTACTGGGAACAGTTCTATCTCATACCGACAACATCATCAGATTCGTGCCCATGTTGTCGTCCCGCAAATGCTGCAAGAAGTCAAGGACAGCCCCTCACTCGACGTCAACAAGAAGAACTACTGAAAAATGACAAATAAACCAGAACTATTTTCTATAATATTTTTCAATTCTATATAAGCAATGTTATGTCGTAAGCATGTAAACAGCATAAACAAAAGGTTCAGCAATGTATATATGTTATGTTTAATGCATTATTTTGTGACTTCGTCTTCTTGTTGGTCTCTGGTAGTCTGTGTCATCGTCTTTAGTGTCACTTGTGTCATCATCACTGCTGCTAGTAGAACAGATGTCTGTGTCGGTAACAGGATACGATCGGCTTCTTACCCCTTTCTTCTGTTGTCGTTTATCACGTGTAAACTCTGAAATATATTGTTGATTATTTACATTAACTGACGTATTAACGGATCGGTGCCAGTCGCCTCTAGGTCCTCCAATGTCATTTATAAAATTGGTTACGCTGTTAATCGTCTTGTCACACACAATGTAATTGTATCGTAAGTTACTTGGTTCCGAGTGTAGTGTCTTACAGGATGTCATACTATCTCTCAATACTGTTTCAACTAGCTCGTCAGTTGCTGCAAACATCACATTCTCTATGGGCAGAGGAGATCCAGTAACTGCCGCCAAAAGAGCAGAATAACCCAACCAGCCCTTGGTTTGTCCAGCTATGCACATGATATACCGTAACATCCGAGCTCGCTTAGACACACATATAAATAGATGATCAGTCAGTGTGCTCGAAATTATAGCAATCTTTCTAGTCTTTTCACTAAGTTGTCTAATAGTGGAAGCGCCAGAGATTGAATCGTACATTGTCAATGATGGTAATTTATGTAAAATATGAGCAATAACAGCATTAACCAATAATTTTCTGGTGTTATCTCCCCCCAGTACCAGGATGCTCGACAGAGCCAACAACATAATGTTGTGATGACAGGAACAGGTGAGAGTTATTGAGGAAATCTCCTCCAGTTGTTGGAAGAATGTAATAGGATCGGATGACTCTATTTTCTCTATAAAAAAAAAAAACGACGCAAAGTCTATGAAAAATTCTAAATATTTGTCATAGTCGAAGACGACCACATGGTTTAAACAACAGTCTGGTACTACATCTGCTGCACAATTGTCCTGATTGTATAACTTTCATTGACATCCTGTCATGTATGGCAGGTAGGACCAGAGATGCTATCTTTGATATACCTATGGCAACATTACGTCCTCCCTTGCCACTCTCGTATCGGTTGCATTGAGTGTGAGCTGTTCTTACAGGAGATCTGCAGTTGTCACAAACAAATACCCCAACTTGTCCTTGATCGTAAAGGGTAACCCTTCTCCGGTCGTATCTGTCTGTGTCTGTATGTCCCTCGGCGATGAGGGCGGTACAATACCTTCCTCCTGGTCCACAACCATGTTATGGGGTGTCAGTGGTAGCAGCAACGGAGGATGATCGGATGTACTCGTTATCCTCGGTGTCGCCCTGCACAGACAAGAGAACAAATTATCACGTGACATACTACGAGTATATAAACATCGTCGCAGCTCGTACGACTTCTCTTCGTTATCAGTTGCAGACAAGCACAGACGACAACAAGCACAGAGGACAACGAGGAGAATGGCCGATACAGATCAACCTATACAACAATGTTTAGATGAAGCTTACGGAAACTCGTTGAGTACAAACGAGACCAGGTCGACACAGGATGACCTGCTATTGGAGTGGCTACCATCATCGAAACTACAACAGCTAACAGATAAATTATCAGAGGCGACAATTGTCGGTGATAAATACTATCAATACCACATCTACAATCTCGTCGTATTCGAAAAACATGCTCGTCGACTGCTCACATCACTAACATCCTACCTGAAGGATACCGATCAGCTGTATCGACGATACGGTCAACAGCTATCGTTCTGTATACACAAGCAACGAAAATGTATGCACTCAAAATCGACAACAATCCAGTTGATAGTACGATATCTTAGAGCAAAGAACAGACAGAAAGAACACGGAGAACAATTCTTACAGGACAGTGGCCTACAGGCGAAACTATCAGAGTGGCAGGTATCCTACTGTACAACGATATGCTACACACCTCCGCAAGAATATCTAAAGTTTATGTGTACTTACGGTCTTGACTCTATGGGCTGTAGTGAGGGCAGTATCGTCGGTGGCTGTCTCGTCTCCAACACCGAGAAACGATTCATAGCACTGGAGCTGGACTGGACAGATCGACATTCCAACGACATCGATGACGATGATGATACGACTAGCGGTGACGGGAAGACGATCGGTGAGAATGCCATCGACTCGTCGACTGTAGATGCCGGTGATGCTGGTGGTGGTACTGCGGGGGATACCATCAGCGATGCAAACACCTCCGACGAAGAGGGTGACGATTTCCCCATCAACTTGTCGGATCGTCCAGCAATTGCCTGCACAACACCATCACAGAGTCGGTCACAGGCGGCATCATCAGAAAGGAATGTGCACACCGAATCTGGATTCTTGAGAGAGATGATGGCTCCGCCTCGGTCGTGTTTGTCGACAGCATCTGAAAGACAGAAAGATAAGAACATATCACTGAGCGAAAGAGAACGACAACATCTACGACGACTGACAACATTTAGAGCACACGGTCAGTGTGGGCATCACAGACTGTCGGTAGTAGCACGAGACCCTCACCCACGATCGGATTGTATCGTCTATCACTCGCAGACATATGATCGATGAGACGGTAGAGAATACTCGGATAAGAAGACGTATTTCATGCCCACCTCCGGAACACTACTCGCAGCCTCTCTTGGCTCTTCGTCGTTGTCGACGAAAAACAAGAAACACAAGAGCGTGATCACAGAGTGTATGGGAGATCAGACAACAACAAAATCGAAGAAGAAAAAAGCAAAAGCAACATCACAAGAACAAGAGGAGCACACTAAACATGATACACTTTAACCTGTTAGTCAATCTCTAACCTGTTATAGTTGATGATATATGTGTAAAACTCATCTCTGAATACGTATACTTGTTGCGTCTTGTCTCTCCGCATCTGAGCGACACGAACATTACACGGAAATATATAGCACGAACACACGGGGGTACACCCTCAAATCGCCTCAAAAACCCTCATATAACCTCAAAATACCTCACACTGAGGGTATTTGAGGAAATTTGAGGGGGTTTGAGGTCTTTTGAGGTTATGTGAGGTGTTTTGAGGGTGAGTACAATAGATCACACCAGGTGATAATCCATATCATGGGGTGTATATGCAATCCATGATATATCGCATGTAGTCACAGACAACGGTGACATTTCCATTATATCGTCATAATCGAAGTAATGGAAATGTCGTCGCTACCTCCTGATGCATGGCAATGTCGTCGCTTAATCAGAGGTGATGACAGGTTAGAACTGCCTATAAGCCGGCTAGCTCTGCTTGATCCACATTCGATCTCGAACACTCAGCAAGAGCAGAGAGAAAGATAGAAGAGATATCACCACGATAGTCTAACGAGAATACACGAGCACGACAACGACGACGACGATATTATTCAGAAGAGATTGGAAGACTTCAAAAGATCAGAACAACAACACCGTACATCATGTCAGAGTACCTCAACTCGGTGAGTAATTATTAACAGTTATGTACCTTTGACATGACGAGATGGATAAAATACGAAAGAGAGCCTTTAACAAACTACTCGAGTTCTGTATAAAGAAATATGATCTTTTCGATAGAGATGATAAACGATTAAAGAAACTTTTCGATAAACATTTCAACGACCGAGTTCAGGTGTATAAGGATGACTATTATTGGACACCCGAATTAGACAAGGACTACTGGCTGCATAAGGGACCATCTGGTATGTCACTATCACTGTTCGAGAGCGAAGTTGTAGATTTTTGGACAGAAATAGAGACGATATGGTATGATCAATTACGCAACGCTCTTCATGGACACAATGATGTACCGGCCTGTCTACCATTTTACCAATTTCATTTTGCTTCTGAAGAACACCCAATAACACACTGACGTGTAACAGTATGGAAGAGTATGTACCAACGCCATACAACATATTTGATAATGAACGAAAACGCCACCACAGTGTATCATAGACTAAATTACGTACGAAGATTAGACAGAAGCGATCAAACACTTTGCTCTGAGTATAAATTGAGAACGGGCACAGAAATTTATTGGTTAATACAGTATAAACAATGCTTGACGAGTACCCAACTAGATGCCTACTATAGAGCGGACGAATCAATATCACCAGGACTATGTAATTTTGCCATCATATCATTGCTTATTACACGACCAAAATGATGACCATTCTATGTAGACGGCAATAGACTACAGGTTAGATCAGAGAGTTTACCGACCGTTGATGATAAATGAACTTGATGACAATGCAAACAAGACAGAGATCAAGACTTTATGTCTCTCGTTATTGCAGCACTACAACAAGAACAGAGACCCACGTATACGAGGACAGAGGTATAGGCGAGGAAGATGCTATACACCATTTCCATCAATACCGTGGCCGCGAGATGAGCCTACATTCATCAATCATCCGTCACCACATCCACCACCTATCCAACCGATAGTCACACGTTTACCACATTCTCACATGGCAGATTTATCACCGCTAACTCATACAGTCGTACCACTCATACCATTATTAGTACAACAAATACTACAATCATTACCACCACCACCACCACCACCACCACCACCACCACCACCACCACCACCATCACCACCACCACCACCACCACCACCACCATCACCACCATCACCACCACCAGCACCAACATCCACATCAAAACTAGTAGAGCTCACTCCAGTGCCATCGACAAAAGTGAAACCCGAAGTAATTGTTATACAGGACGAGATAGATGTAAAAGGCGATCCAGACGATAACACTGTAGACGACCAGATAGAAACCAATGTCATGTACCATCAACGTCAAATACATTACCACTCAAGACAGACTGAACTTGAGAGAATACATCAAGATATACGACACAGATGAATTGGAAGTCAAGACCCGAGACAGTTCTATCCATGGATACGAGAAAAACACGGCAGAACAGTGCAAAAACGACTTAAATATCTAAACGCCTTTCAATCGTATTTTAGAACACTACCTGAAAAGTATTTTTTGCGACTCTTTCCTTCTGGTAGACTGGAGACAAAACCTCGTAGTACACAAGAGTTACATGAACTATTTCCATTATCGTAATCGCTTATTACTTTTATAGCAAATGGTCGTTAAATGATACAGACAGGGTAACATGACATGGTATCAACAGCCATTTAAGCAACATCCATCACGACACGATGAAGCTTTTGTAGATACAGTGGACAAGGAGAACAGACAACTCATGTGACTTTGCCTAAAACGAACCAACTTTGAGGAGGAATGTGACAAACACGTAGGCCAGCTACCACCATATTTACAAAAACTATTTCATGCACATGTTAAAGAATATCACGGCAGACATAGTGCCATCATGTATTTATTAGAGAATCTGACAGCGCAACGATACCAGATAGAGGACTGTTAACATCTGCATGTTGTTAAGTATAAGGTAGTGGACGTTATCGAGGATGAGAGTGGATCTAAAGACGATAATATTGTACACGATATCCGACCACTGAAACCAAAAATATATTACGAAAAAGGCACCATCGAGAAGACAGACAACAGCACCGAACATAACAATGTTGCGACAGAAGATGATATAACCACCGAACAGACAGACGATGATAAACCCAACAAGGAGAACACAACAGAAGAAAACATCAACGAACAGAACACTAGTATTGTTGCCCCTTCTGAGGGATCTGATGATTAGATTTATGTTTTTGTATGTAGTAATTGATGAGTAAGGTATATATATTAATGCTATGAACTATATCTCCCTACCTGCTAAGTAAGTCTTATCTCTTCCCCATAGGGTAAAACACTCGTTCCAAATACTGTGTTTGTTGGCAAAATTCCACGTGATGTTACCGCAGTAGAGTTGGCACAATCTTTTCAACAGTTTGGTCAATTGGTCGAGTGCAAGATCACTAGACAACCATGTCCCCCCTATAGGTCCTTAGGATACGGTTTCGTAAAATTCACCTCTCAACGACCAGTAGACTATCTATTAGGTAATGGAAATTAGATGACATTTTATTTCAGAGATCAGGCAGTAATTCTAGGGCCCGCCTATCGTACTCCGATCTGGAGTCCAAATAGCCCCACTAAGTAAGATTTTGTTGTATAGGTAACAGTATGTAATATAACTATGTATATATTTAGTCGAAGCAGCACACAGTACAACGATCCGTACCAAAAAAACATTTCGGAGCATGTGTATCGTATCCCATTAATGAGCTCATGGTTCTACTAGCAAAGATTGATGAGGAGATGTCAAGGGAGGACTGGACAACTTATTTCAGAGAGAAACAGACCACCCAGGCATCGTTACAAAGTTTGGACATGTTCATTGCCGCAAGGGCACTAAGTCCCACAATACCAGTACGGAGACGAGAAAGATTTACAACACTCAGTATGTATAAGAGAAGACTTATGTATATATCGCCTTTTATCGATATTAACAGGAGAGCAGCATGAAGGCCAGGACGAAACACGACAAAGAACATTATCGACTCTGATATACCGGAGACTATCTGGGACATAGAAAGACTATCACTAGAGGATAAGAAAGACTCAGAACAGCAGAGCAAAGATGTATCTCAGTTACATCATTTAGTAGACCATATACGTATGTATACGGATATAGACATTAACACAATTGAACTTGTCAGAGATATACACAAATTCTAGATGATGCAGACAACAATTGACTGTGCAGAAGACAAATCACTAATCCTCCTACCGATTGCCATACTGCAAGTTTACCTGGATTGAAGATTTATGATTATGGAATGTTGAAGATTTATGACTATTATTACCTATCCGACGCTTATTGTATTGGAAGGTGCAGAAGACAATGACTAGCTTATCGATTTTTACCGCTGTGGGACTCCACACACATTTTGAAGAAAGAACCTGAATCACTGAAAAACATATCTATTACATAACAGAATTGATCATTGCGTACGTTAGTGCCATACTACAGTGGGATTCCGGACAAAGACTTGTAAAGACGATTCCATATGTGTTATTTCCATAACTTATTTTGTATTGGAAGACAGTTTTCACGACAGTTGTTGAACTACCACTGGTAATTCTTCGTTGGATGTGACTTTGAACTGTAATCATGAAAATGAGGTGTATTACAGTGCTGTTCATTAACTTATGAGGCATTTCAAAAGGGGACAAACCAAGTCGACTAATATATTACAGGTATTTTGTATTTTACGGCTTGTTTATGTCATACCAAATATCTCTAGAGTTCTATCGTTTATTGTAATCAGTTTCAATTTGATAGCTAGTAAGAGAGTCGTTGTGGAAGGTGGTCATCCATCTGGCTTTACGGTTTGGTGTACCACCATCTCTTCTCCACACTCGACTCTCCAGTAGGTGTTAGGCCTATCTTTTCATCCTCGTCTCCCCATATCCAGCAAGGACTGTGTTTTGCAACATTATACTCATCTAAGTGATCGATTATATCATATCTGAGGTAATTTATTTCCCATGGGAGCTAGTATTGTTTACGATCTTTAATTCAGGAGTTCAATGTTCGCTCTTACCGCTGGGAGATTCTAACATAACTATGTGTCGACAGTGTGTCCAGCAAGAGCTTGTGTACCTCTCGTATCATCTACCCTTCTCCGTTTTCCTTAACTGTATCGAGGTTTTGACATGACAGTGCTATCAATAAAACCGTTGTGTTAGTCCTAACCTGGTTTTACCATGAACAGTTAGACTATCCTTGTTCATTCCGTCTTCTGATGTGGTATGGTTGTAGTATATACTGTTGATTTTGCACGAATCCGCTGTGCAATCATTTTGCAAAGTGTATGGGTCATCCAACGTCTATACCATCAGTATAGTCAGTTTCAACAGTCACATTATCACTAGTATGTCTTTCCACATGATGTTCATGCATAGTCGTTCAGTTAGACGACAGCTGTAGAACATGAAACCATTCATTTTTAGTTCTTACGTTGTTCCAGTTATCAGTGCAGCGAGGTCAACTAATTCGTCATCTCTCTCATTTATTGTAGACTTCATCAGCACAGAATCTCAGTCCTTCTAGACAGTAGTATCACTAGTCTGTTGTGTAGCCCTTAGGGTATGATAGAATAGCAAAAGTACATTTACTGATATCTCTCCAGTATGGATTCTTTGTTTCTGCTTTTCCAATTTTGCCATGAGTAGCAGACTCGCGGAGTGGTCTGCCATAGTTTGTTGTTTGATCATACTCTAGAACAGCACGGGTTTTCCACTCCTCTTAGTTTCACCAGTCTGTTGTAGTACGTCGATAGGTGATGAGTTCAGGTCTTTTATTGTCTTCAGTGGTCAATTGTGTTCTTCCAAATTTTCCCACAAGAGCGTTAGAATCTTTGTCGTCCATTCTCTCAGTACACAGTCATAGTTCCAGGTGTCACATTCTTTGAGCACTGTTGCGTTCATCCTTTGATCTTTGTCGTTCCTTGGTCGTTTGTTCAGCAATGAATCGGGTGGCATCTGCCGGATTCTTCCTATATGGTATTTGCTCTTCTTCCAAGATCATCTCGCCATCCTCTGGTAAATTGATTCTTTGTTTCTGCTTTTCCAATTTTGCCATAAGTAGCTGACTCTCGGAGTCGAATGTCTTCATATGCGGTATTTGTTGTTCTTCCAAGAGAATCTCACCATCCTCTCGTGTATGACTTTTTGTATCTCCTTGTCCAGGTCTGCCACTGTCTTTTCTGCAAGTGTTTCGGTTCTGGTAGGAAATACATTAGTTCTTGAGCTTCAATTTGCATCTACCGTTATGATCGTGGGTTGCGCTATATTTCTGTATGGCTCTCTAAAGGTCAGATATTTTTCTCAAAGTACTGGTATTATGGCCATGCTATCTGCTATCTGTAGACTATATACATATCGCTGTGTTCGTTTGAGATCTTCTGCATGCCGGATGTTCATCCATGACATCCCTAATCGCATGCATTCTCAAAACTCTCCATTGTTTTCATTTGCATATACGGTGTTTACTTCCTGCGCACTGTTGGCATATTCATAAGCAGAATCCTCCGTTTTTGCGTTTGGCATAGTCTCCATATCAACCAGTACAACGATATCTTATCCTGCATTGCATTCACTGCACTGAACACATATTTCAGTCTCCTGGAAGAGTGGCAGGCTCGCGGAGTGGCCTGCCACTTTATCTGTTTTTGTGGTAACCCTTACATTACCTGTCTTCTCAATCTGATTTCTGGAGTAATTTTCGTTTTGGAAACTGTGACTCTTCGATATCGACAGGTCCTTTGTCAGTCTCAGGTTGTAGCGTAGATAGCACTTTGCAATCCGCTGTCTCCAGTTTCGAATACTTACAATATGTTGTTTTACTGCTTCTACAATTGCACGGACATCAAGCGCACCACAGTAGTTGTCTTATTAGATAGATGTGTGTCGGCAGGCTCGCGGAGCGGCCTGCCACTGTTGTCTTTCTTCATGCAATCCCTTGTCTCCAGGTTACATATTAAGTGACAGTTCTCAGCTGTTCACTTGTGACGGTGTATCAAGGGACTAGTCCAGCAAGAATATCAGGATTTGATCGTGAGGAGTCTTCTTCACTTTCTTGAATTGGTACAGTGCTATGTCTTCATCAAAGTTTTCGCCATTTCTTAGTCGGAGTATAATTGGGTACTTTGTCTTTTGTTAGTCCTCTTCTTTTCTCAAAAGATTGATTTCCTAATAATATTCTCTTGTTCATCATACTGTTGTGTACCATAGGAGCAGTATGTCTTTTCTGACACATGCAAAATTGGTTAGGATCTCTATAGTCGTTGTGATGACTTTGATATCTTCAGGTTGGTGAGAAGTAGAGCTGGAGTAATCTATAGTAACATTGTCTTTATATATTCAGGTTAGTAAGAGCCAGAGTTAGAGTAGCCCGGAGATATCTTCCGTAGAAGTATCTCGTAATATATCTGGTGTTAACATAGCCCTGTTTCTTTAGGGAATTTCCATCGTCTTGCCTTGTAATATTGTTTTTGTGCATCTCTGGGGGATAGGACCGTATACAGTCCATACTGACTCCATCATTTACTCGTACTATTCTATGTTGAACATCTCAAATATGTGGTTCAATATCTTCATACATCCATAGGAACACACGGGAACCTTTTTGCGGTATATTTCCATACGACTGTTGTGTTTAGACCTAATATGATTAAACATATAACTTCGATAGGAGGAATTTAGATGTATGACTTAGACATCTGGTTGCAACTAGGTACGTTAGACATATATACTATTTAGAGCATATAATCTCTTGTCTTTATCTAGAACAAGGAATTTGTGTAAGACTTGTTAGACGTATTTAGACGTGTTGACCGTAGAAATCTGTTATATCATCATGTGAAGGTGACATTTATCTTAACATCTCGTGTTGGTATTAGACAAATTTAGACGAATTTCCACTATGGGCATAGACAGACATATCTCCAAGTAGGGATAGTGAGAATACATAATCATTAGACATACTAGGACAGGTTATCCAGTAATCTCAACAGAGCATTTAGACATCTTACTGACGTACATAGTAATCTTGGCGGGGAATTTAGACATACATACTGACAAATGTAGGCATATTTCCAAGTCACTTTAGACATATTTTGTGTAGTGCTGCACTGTATATAGTTGTAAATACACTTAACTGTATCTGATTTTGATTATGTGTCTATATATGACATGATTCTCACAGTCGCACACTCGACTGTCTCTCGTCGTCATCTCTACCTCCCCTTAGACTTACCCTTCGACCCTGCCAGCCCGCACTTAGACTTTGACCCTGCCCGCCTGCCCTTAGACCTCGACCCTGCCCGCCCGCCCATAGCCTTTGCCCACCCGCCCTTCACCCTTCACCTCCACGCATGCGCATTCTTCACCCTCCCACATTTCTTCCATCTCACCTCCGCCTCATATACACCATCCACATCACCCTTAGGCCTACGCCTATACACCTCATTCACCTCCCCTCATTACCCTTAACCCTCGCCTCATTAGCTTTAACCCTCATATACCCTCACCTCATTAGGGTTACGCACCTCATATTCCCTCACCGAATTAGGTTTAGCCCTTAAATACCCTCCCTCATTAGGGTTACAACCCTCATATTACCTCACCTCATTAGGGTTACGCCTTCCACACATGCGCAGGAGCCCTTACGTCATCCGACACGCCCCTTACGTCATTGGGCGTGGCCTGGTAGTACTAGCACCCTCCCTGTTTACTACTTTTATGTTTCTGATGATTCTCAAACTGATCAAGATGTAACTAGTGATGATGAAGCAGATGTGACGTGATGAAATGGGCACACCTCAAAAGTCAATGCCTGATGATAGAAAGAACAATTCAAGTCCATTACCAAAAGATGACTTTCCCAGTGTATGTGCTACAAATGTTGATAAATGTACAAAGACAGACAGTAAAATAGATTCTTGTATAAGTTCAGATAGCTTGCAGACAGACCATTCAGATATAATGTCATTGACACATTCACATGAAAACCCTACAACTGATCACAATGATATGCAAGTGAAGGAACTGAAATTTGATACAAATGATAACAAAGAGGGGATAGAAAATGGGGATGAGTTAAGCCTGTCATGGAAAAGGGCAAATCATTCCTCTATTCATGGAGGACACAGTAGTAAAGTGAGATACCTAGATAACAATAATAATGATAAAGCTCTCTCTATTAACAAATCAATTCATGAGTTTTTTAAGCCACGCACAACCAGCAATATTCGTAGTATATCTTCAAGACGATCAAAAAGACAGGAAATGGACTCAAGTATGGGGCTTCCTAGAATGAAAAGATCAAAGGAGGAAAGTAAAAAGCCAGCTATTGAAGCAGATAGCTCTTTAAAGCTTGTAGAGAGTGATATAGAAGCTGAGAATTTCATAGACACAAAATGTATCAATGCAGCAGATGAATTTAATCTAGAAAGAAAGACTTGCAATGCACAGAAAGATACATTGTGTCTCGAAAACAGAGTTAAACATGACCCAAGGATTTCTAAAGATGATATGAAGCTGGCTAACATTAGAGAAAAGATGAATCTAGGCAAAAAACCAATTGGTACTTCAACAGCATCACATGTGTCAAGAAAAGAAAGATAGCTTTCTGGTACTAGGGAGAAAATGGACACTAGTCATGATGTTGTGTATTGGAGGTCGAATGAGGCGGTTGGCTTGCCATCATCTGCTAGTACACCAATGGTCAATGTGGAAGATAGTCAAAATATCCAACCGTAAGTACCAGTGACGCTGGTAGGCTGTGACACTCAGTTTGTCACTTCTTTGTTTGAACAGCTGCTGCACCAAGTATGACATATGGGGATATATTCTTGACATGGTCTCTATACCAGTGGTTCACAAGCTTTTCAAATTATTTTTCATGTTGGTCCCCTACAACATACTTTTGTCAAATTACGAGTCCCCTAAAGGGATAAATATATGTTGTAATATATGTATATACTGTCACAGAAAGCAAACATGGTATGGGTTTATAAAGCAGAGTGCACCAAGCAACAGCAACCTCTCATGATCTCCAAATACTCTTTGCAGTCTGCCAAAGACCATTTTGAAACCATGCCCATTGCAGTGTAGCTGTTTGCTTTTGCCATTAGTCCTTCTTCTCATCAGTGTTTATGGCAATATAAGTGAACCATTCTGTCAAATAGTTGGGAATGGTATTTGCCCCTATATCTCCCAGTGGCTTTGTCATTGTGGTTACTTCATTACGTACTTTTTAGACTCTTTTGTAAGCTCCTAGGTTCACCAATTATCACCTCTAATTTAGTTGGTGACTTTCTATTGCAAAATCTGTTGTTAGATTTGCATATTGGGCACAACTACAATATTTTGCAGGAAGCAATTTCTCATTTAGCTAAAAACTTTCCCTCTACATCTTTGTTGGGGGACTTAAGCCATCTACCGACAATCCATCCATCCTTTAACCATCAAGCACATACTTCGCCTCATGTGACAAGCCATTCCACGTAAACCTGGAATAAAGTCCTCTTTGCTCAGTAGAAATACGTCTGTAGAAATGTCGTTCATGAATGATTCATTGTTGGGAATTTCACTATGGCCATTGCACTTACCTGTAGCAGAGAATTTCAAGCAATTGCTTATGTGATCCAATATCCCATAGCAATACTAAAGATCTCGAAGACACAATGTGGTTTGCACCTGAAAGCCCATCAGTTGTGAGATCCATGTTCTCAACACCCGAGAAGGCAGAGGAAGGTAAATCTGGCGAAGTGGACAAGGTAAACCGCACATATTTCCTATAATATGAGCATAATCAGTTCAGTACGGTAGTTTGTTACCAGTTTAGTGGATTGCTGTCTCTTTAGTGTGTTAGACATTTAAATTTTTGCACATTTTAGGAGGGAATTCAACACGATGATGGACACTTCAGAGTTCCAAAAAGAGATTCGAAACAACTAAAGCAACTATTTCTAGTAGAGAGCCAATCATTTGTGGCGGAAATGTCAGCTGATTCCAACAAGAGCCGTAACATGAACTTCACTTACAAGATATCAGATGGTGATCTCAGTGCCGATATGTTCTTTGAGAATACGGAAAAAAGTGATAGTACTCAAGGTTTTGTACACGTCCAGATTCTTATTGAAGTGTTTGTCTACTTCTGTTCTTGGAAATCGTAGCTTTGTAGTAAAATTTAATTATTAAGTAATTTCCTCTTAAAAACAGTTGTCTACGGTGATTAAAAAGACACGGTAAAGTCTTAATTTCATAAGTAAGATAAGACGACAACAAATAGAGACATATTGATGTGCAGTCTAGCAAAGGGAGGGGTCATTATTTATGACCGGGGTGGGGACTGAAGATAAAATGGTGGGGTGAATGAAAAATTTAGCTGTGCTATAGGTTGGGTAGCAGAATAGTTTTTGAACACAGAGGTAGTGTAAAAACATATACCATATTTAAGCATAAATGCACCCTTTTTGTACTGTTTTCCTTCGGTGTGGTAGAGAAAATTTAATTTAAGCAAAAGATGGGGTAACATTGTTTGAGGGTGCAAAATACTTTCTCCTCAGCCCCCCCCCCGGCCATAAATAATGACCCCTTCCTAAGACGTAAACAGGAGCGTTACGACGACGACAAACTATGAAAAAATTAAGACTATTGGCGGTGACTTATATGGCGCTATGATTTGATGATTTGAACGTATCGGCTCTAGAGTTATCATCAGCGGTACTCAAGAGAAATGTGAAACTTTAGATATCTCTAGGAAATTCTGAACATGAAAGTGTCTCCATTTGTTGTCGTCTTAAATCATAAAAATTATGCTTTCGTTGTTGGTCTAATGAGTATTAAATGGTGTCTTATAAGTTCACGAACGAACCTGTTCGCGTATTTTTAAAGCTTCCAAAATCATATTTCGGAAAGTTTGAAAAATTTGATTGGCTACTTATGTGCCTTTTGTTCTTTTGTATCGAAATATAAAAAGCGATTGACTTGCAATAGGACTGCATTTAACCCCCCATTATCACATATGAGTTTCCAGTAAGAGGTACACTTTCTAGGAAGGTCTACGGTGATTACATAGACACCGTGTACCAGATGATTTTCAGGGAGAGAGTGGTACTCGTTAAAATTGTTATAGTATCATGTAAACAGTTGTTTGATTTTACCACATAGAACGTGAAGTGTGTGTTGCCTACTTTTAGCAACGTGTCTACAGGGCCAGGTCACAAATTTTTTCCCCATCTTTGAAGCCTTTTTGAGAAATTTACCCACTAGTGAAAATTTCCTAAAAAATGCTATGCTGGGTCTACTAGCAAAATTCACACTCTTGTGGCTTGTGAGGACAGGGATTTTTATTGAAAGCTTTCCTGTACTATGTAGCACCGAAAACCTGCCAAGTCTGGGTTATCATTTGCAACAAGGAATGAGTCAAAAACTTCCAAGTAAATTTTGTATTATCTTTCTGTAGCGTTCATGACAGTATATGCAACCGTTTCATCGACTTTCTGAGCTTCTTGGCCTGAAAAGCCCTACAAGAACACATACTTTGTATTGCTGATTGAATGCCCTTTTAAATGCATTGCACAGTTAATTTGCTATGGATATCTTCCTCTTTTAGAAGAAAATATGGAGACAGAGAAAATTGACATAGAAAAGGAGCCACAAACAGCAGTGATTGTATCAGAACAAAAGGCACGCATATTACAGTATGTTGGTAGTAGCTTGTGAGAGGAAATAAATCTATTCCAGTTGTTTCGACTGCGTTTTCCTGTCTTGTGATTTTAGAAGAGCATTTGATCTACGAAATCGAGGGTCGAGAGTTGGTATCCCGCCATGCATTTCTTTCGCATTTTCACTTTGCAATTTCTCCCAAATATTATTGTCCTTACCTGGTATTCTCTACTTCTAGACTGTCAGTAGACGTAACATTTACGTATGGTATTGTCTTGTCTGTCGCCTACAACATCATGCAATCAGTTACTTGTTAAGAAAAAACTAATGGGCAACTTTGAAAGCATGTCTTGGTAGGATTGATACCAAGTATAATTGTAAAACAAAGATACAGACTACTTCACTCTATCAATGCGCCTATAGAAGGATTGACTAATAAACGTTATGTTCTTTGTTTGCAGAGGAAAATTGATCCAATACTTGATGAAAGTTACCATTTTCAAAGGTAGGAACACATCCTCCTACCTTTTGTCATGTCATAATGTTGTGAAGGAGCACTATTTCCCAGACTCTTTAGTTAGATACTTACGTTTAAGTCGTGAGTGAGAGGAATCTGGGCAAAGGTGCTCCTTCACAGCACATAATATGTACAATAAAATACTTGAATGTAAGGGTATTGACAGGGTATAACATGAGCATGTGATCAGGTTCTCCAGCAAAACTTCTGGAAAACTCCTGGAATTTCTTTACAAAATATGAGTGGCAGCATAGCCTCCATATGTTTGAGACCTCTGATCACGTGGGTTTTTTCTCCCAACCTAACTGACGATTCAGCATACAAAATGGGCCTAACTATGGCTGTAGAACGCATGGTTGGTGAGAATCCTACATGATTATTCGTCAATTAGGCTAGGAGAAGTAAACCTGATCAGACTCTTAAACATTAATGGCTATGTGACCAGTGGCTACATTATATGAACACTATCGATCTCGAAATTTTCAGAGCAATACCTGACATGAAGTACAAATTTAGTGCAGTTGTAAGAAAAAGAGATGAAAGAGACAAACTGGATGGTTACGCATGTGCTGAATGCGCTGCGGTGAGTAAATTCATGTGTATTCTCTACTCTTCTGAAGGTTCTAAATCACCTATAACTTCCTTAACGTATTTCAACAAGATCTAATCTATGTAAGTCAGTATTTACCTCCGAAAATTGAGACATTTACATAACATATGTTTTCAGTTGTTGATATCAGATATAACCTCTCAGTATTACATAGGATGTTTTTAAAATTTAAGAAATTTTTGTTTATTTTTGATCAATACTTTCCTTCTGTATCTGATTTCCACGTTTCAATGTTTTGGAAATATCCGATTAATTTAAGAACGTTTGGAGATGGGCTCGTCCCATCCTCAGTTATGTTTCCAGGAGTAAACAACGACCAAATTTATGATACTCTATTACGACAACTCAACCAAATTTGATATTCTGCAAAGAAATGTCGCCTATGATGTAAGATGTGCTAATACCTACTTGTTTCCCATTGTGCATACCGCTAACCGAGGCACTGAAACAATTAGATACAAAAGACAGTGTATCTGGCAATCAAGATTTCAGCCTCAGTCCCTCAATTCACAAAAAGAATTAGACCTTGGAAAAGTAACTGCAATTGTAGGTCAAATAACAACTGGGCTCTACATCTAGGGCACTGCTTTGATCCAAGTAGTTTAAGTATAAGAAATAGGATAACGAGAAGTTTTCCTTTTTATTTTAACGTCCATTGATGCAGATGGTTAGCTGAGCTAGCCATAAAGTCAAGCGAGCCATCATTTTCAATGGAAATTGAATTAACAACAAAAACTTCTCCCTATTCTGGTCCTTGCAAAGGCCCGGTGCAGAAATTTTTAATTACCTTTTTAGCGGTAATACTTGGTGCAACAGTAGTAGTCTTTCGCTTGGCATCCTCAGCTTCTTGTAGACTTTTTGCAACTTTCTCAATTGCATCAACCCAGAGCTTTCTGGTTTTTCAAGAAGGAGAAGGCATATAATTCTTACAATCTCAAAGTTTCGAGGATTGATTTACGAAACAAACATATTTTACGTCAAAACTAAAAAGCCACGACGAAACTTATTTCCTGTACTGATAAAAATTTCGCTCAGATTATGAAATAGTACAACAATAATAATACAGGCACCCCGCAGCTATTTGGTTAGGAGGAGCTATAGCTCCCCTTTTCTCAAGAATAGGCCTAGAAACTACTATAAATGGACTCTGTTTACTTTTGGACGAAACATCAGATACATACAGTAATAGAGTATCTCCACCGAACGATGCACAATGTAGTTTCGTTCAAACAGAAGAAAGCAAGACTCAATGACCTGGCGATATTGAACTTTCACAACAAGCAAGCTGATACGATGTCCTTCGTAGACATCACGAACGATTTCGTTTATACTCAAAACATGCATAGGAACGTTGGAAAGTAGCTAGACCTACTAAAGAGGGGCGCTTTCCCACTGTTTTGGTGGTAGTCAGGAGTGTTTCGAAGGAGGGCCACGAGGGCCCATGGTAATGCCAGAAATTTTTCTCTTCTCTTCCTGTTCTGGAATATTGATTGTTCATCCCAGCCATAAAAGACGGTGAATTTCTGTTCAAGCATTACATGTACATCTTATTATCACAACTGAAGTTTTCAATGTCAATCCTCAAGGACTGAAGTTGTATCATCTAGCTATTTCACTTCACTAAAAGTAACCCTGGGAAATGCATTTGCAGCTATCTGGTGAATCAAAAATTTCTCTTCTCACTGCCAACCGCGGTGGCGACAATTAGAGAGCACTACAAGCAAGAAAAATGGCCACCGTCACTAAACTTAAGAGATCTGCTGAATATCTCACCATAAATATTAAAACATGGCTACCTGTTGCTTGCTTTAATTCTAACAGTGCAGTCATAAAGTTTCACATTTCAATGATATCAAATGTTATCCAGAAACATGTACTTAGTAAAAAGTAAGTACGCCAGTCATGGAAGTTTATTGTCCTTGGGCATTGGTCGGCTATTCTTTAATCACTGAATGTCAACCAAATTTGCAAAGCCAACTGTTCTTCTTTTCATAATTTGCTATATTATTGTTATATATTAATATGAAGCATGCAGCGCTAAGGAGGTAAACAAAAACACCACAACACACCTCTCTTCAACAGTATCAACATGGAATGCCCTCTCTACAAGAGTTGTAAGTTGAAAACGCCTGCAAAAGGGGCATACATCAGACTTAACCATAAACATATATATAAATATATATATATATATATATATATATATATATATATATATATATATATATATATATATATATATATATATATATATATATATATATATATATATATATATATATATATATATATATAAGGTGCTAAAAATCAGGGGAGTTAAAACAAGCCACTGTGGTCTAGTCATTACGACACTTCCCTGGAAACCGGGAGACTCTGGTTCGATCCCAGGTGGTAGCAAGTTGTAACTTTCTCCTAATTTTCCTGAGCATTATATCAACCTTTCTACTTGCACCAAAAAAGGAGAAATCCTGGTTACTTGCTAGCTACTGATTGCACATATATACATATATATATATATATATATATATATATATATATATATATATATATATATATATATATATATATATATATATATATATATATATATATATATATATATATATATATATATATATATATATATATATATATATATATATATATATGTATATATATGCAATCAGTAGCTAGCAAGTAACCAGGATTATATATATATTTATATATATATATATATATATATATATATATATATATATATATATATATATATATATATATATATATATATATATATATATATATAAATATATATATAATCCTGGTTACTTGCTAGCTACTGATTGCATATATATACATATATATATATATATATATATATATATATATATATATATATATATATATATATATATATATATATATATATATATATATATATATATATGTATATTATATATATATTTATATACACATATAGTACCAACAAAGTACGTATTTGTACTCATGTATATACCTATCTTTTCAAAAAACAAATGTACAGTGAAACCTCAGTGGTCAAATGACTCTGAAGTTGAGCAAATCAGAAATCAAATAAAAATATCAAGGCTAACATGCCTCACTGCTTGAACAAAGTATTGAACTTAGAATGCAGTAATAAAACTGGCTCAGGCAGATCTTGCTAAGCATGTGTGGTATTGCTTGCTCAGTTACTTTGCACAGCCATTGTGAGTGTATTTCAAATGGTGTATTCATTAGTGTTTGAGGTTTTTGTGTCTATTTATGATCTCATGCTAATATGACTGGTTATCGTCGACAACAGACCTAATCAACTGTTAATAGTTTCTTATGGGAAATATTGTGTCAGTTTTGCAACAAATAACTTTTGGCAAACGTTTTGGACTGAACTACATTCAAGACCAAGGTTCGCTGTGTAACTAATTTCTCAAGTCTTGAGGTGCCACAAAGCATATGTCACACAATTTAGTACAAACATCACTTTGATCTCATTTGAAAAGAAATTTATATACCATAGACACAGACCTGATTAGAAATGTATTTGGTTTAGGCTTTTCCACTTGCATGACTTGAGCCTCTGCAAAGTAAATAAAGCATTTGAAAAACATCATTGTCTGTGAACCTAGATGAATCTGCCTTATTCAGTTTAGTTCATATATTTTAAAAATTCCTCCACATACAGTTAAACAAGCAATTCAAGCAATATGTGATAATGAAAATCTAAATTAAACATTTATACAGAATACAAAGAGTTGAATGTAGGTGAATTTCTGAAGGGGGACCTCTCCTACTAGCTAGGCTAATTGTGGAGAGCCCCCCCCTCCCCCAATGTTTCCATAGATAGCTAAGGAGAATTTTTAAAAACTCACATTTTACTTAGGGCTGTAACAGGTTGGTTATGATTGAACAATGAATGAAAGTTGTGTAAGAGCTGTTGCTAAAACCTTGAAGTTGATCATGAAAGCTACAGGCAGATGGTATATATATGGGCAGGCGTTTCCCGGAGACGGAGGCTATAGCCTGCGCCCGTGCAAATCCAGTGCAAAATGAATTTGCGAGGGCTTTTTTCTGTCCACGAAGTTTGTCAAAGCAACGTTCTCATGTAATCGCGCAGCTTAGCTTTCCAACGTTTGACCTACTTACCATTAAATATCAGGATGGTAGTAAATGACGTCTATGTGTTTATGAAATGGCGCTATAAATAGGATATTTCCATTTCCTTATATAGCACACGTTAACAGCTTTTGTACTACCCTCTTAAACCTTTCAATGGAATAGGAAATGTTTTCGCATGAAAGGAACAGCCTATAGCATGATTACCGTTCTAATGCAAACTGTTAAGGTAGTAGTTCACATAAAAATGCCTTCTTAAGGTGAATAGTGTTTAAAGAATTGGCAAGGTAATGTATTTTTGCTTTTGCAAATACTCAAATGTAAAAAATAATCAACAGTTCTGCAAGGGCTAAATAGCCCACGCAGCCAAATGGGCAAGGGCTTTTATAGCCCACCTGGTATTTTTCCCCACAGAGGCCTGTATGGGGATGTTATTTCAACACATGGCAGCAAAGTAACACACAGGCCTGAGACCATATTGGAGGTTTATAATACCAGTAAGGGAAGACCTTCTGTCAGCACAAGTGACTGCCTTCATCTTTTCTTTTCAACAAAAATGCTCTTAGCATGCTACGGTATTAGGTTATCTATTTCACCATCTATGTACTTCATAAAAACTATTTTAACGTAAGTCATAGAAGGTTATGAAATATACTTACTCTCGACAGAGAAATTGTTGAGTGGCTCAATGTCTCTTGTAGGTTTCTCTTTGTACCCAAAGAAATTCCCATTACTATACAATTTGAAGTATCTTGGTCTCCAGTTCTTTATGTACTCACCTAAATAAATGGAAATCAATAAAGAGCCACAAAGAAGTGAAAATCAAACAATGACATACATATAACTATAAATGGGAAGGAGGGTATCATATTTTCCAACACCTCATTATTATATGTCAATATGCACTTCCTTATCATTAACTGTCTTCTCAATTGTGCTGTTTATTATAAGTGTGACATGTGTAGCTGGACAATGTATCATTAACAAAGGTGAAGTCTATATATAATTTAGAAACATTCTTAATATCAAAGACACTAATTGAAATTTCCAAAGCAAACTAAAGTATATTTTGGAATTTCATACATCAGTGGGCAATGGGTCATAGGATTGCAAAATCCTGATCTGATAAAGACTGCAAAAGCCAGATAAATACTAACCTCTTTTCATTAACCAGCCCTCCTTAACAATAGTATCGTTTGTCATTGTTGCTTCCACCAAACAGTTACAGATAGACACTCTATGAATGAACAAGGTAGAAGTGCCATAACAAAAATATCATACAGAAAACACTTCAAATTAGCAACAAATGCTTAGAAACCAAAAAGTGCTCTATAAAATTTAGTGCTATTTGGTAATTTTATACACAGCTAAATGACTTTAATGCAATAAACCATGTTGGAGAAAGGTATCTCTGGTCGAGAATACAAAGCAAACATAGTGCAAAAACATTGATCATCACTTACCACACTGTCATTGGCTTAAGCATATAATCTCTGCACATCTCTCAAAGTAATTACTAGACTCTTTCTCATATTCCCATCCCTTCTAGTATCCCTGCCTTTCTAAATAATTCTGTCTTTATAGTAATCTCCAGCTCAGTCCATACTTTGAAAATTAATCCTACTTCTCTAATAATCCAATATGTGGGGTTATAAAAATTTGACTACCAAATAACTTGAAAGCAGAAATAAATGGGGGTCGGAGAATACTCTGAAAAATAACAATTGGGGGCTTTGGACAAATGGGGGGGGGTTTGGAAAATAGAACACATGGATATTGTGAGGAACAATTGAGGAAGACTGACAAATCATAGATTCTCAATAAAAAGCAAAGTAAAGAAAATTGCAGCTATATTGTAAGTGATTATCAAATAACTGTCTGATTGGTCTCTAACTAAAATCAATTAACTCAATTAATTAAATCAATTAACTCATATTATTTACATTATGTTCTTATTGTATGGTTCATGTTGAATAAATGGCCTGGCATATTTATTCACACCATGGTCAATTGCTTGTTCACTTGTATCCAAATATTTAAGAAATTCTACGTCTGAATCTCTAACAAAACACTGGAAAGACAAATTTTTAGAAGCTTGGCTGGCTTTCAGTCTCTCAGTGTTTTTCATGCTTTATACTTAAGCAGTGGAAAAATCCTTCTATTTTCAAACGTCATGGCTAGATATGATTTTCCTTTGCATGAAGTTGGTATTACCTTCTACAAGGCAATAAACTGTTCTCATACACCATTCGTCTTTTCCCGTTATATTGTAACGGCTCTGAAAGTGTTGAAGGAAGAAGATACGGCTATTGTGCTATCTAAGAATGGCATGTGATTTCCTCAACCTCTTACATGATAGAATTTACATTAAAGAATAAGTCCACGAGAAAAACCTTAGCGATATACTGAAAAGAGCACTAAATCTGAACATGCTGCAAAAGATTCCTTGTGAAGGTACAACCAATATTATCATTTTCCGTAATTAGAGTACAATTAAGTAGAAGGCTAGGCCAATGTTGATTTGACAGGAAAAATTAGCACTACATACTCACCTTAGTAATGATAGATGAAGGAAAGCCGGCACTTTCTTTGACAATTAGACTCCTGAGAAATTAGTTAAAAAGATGACGATGTCGCAAACAAAAAGTGAAATGTCAGAAGGTGTTTCCCCTGTCCACCAAATGACCAAATAAACCAACCTCACGTTCGATACGGTCTTTGCTTCCTTGTAGTTACATTCACTGTAGAACTCGCGGGAAAACGCGAGAGGTACAAAACCGGAAGAAAGTGGAATGCTGACTAGCGACAAGGGTAGACGTCATAAGGTTTTACTACCTGACATTTCTTAGAGTTCTTCACATTCCGACAGGGATTAGTGTACTTTAACTTATAGCTCCTAGCCCTCCCCTGGGACAACATCTGAAAGTGCAATGACTTGGGGCCTGACATGTGGCATGAAGAAGCTGCCTTTTACTTTCCTTTTACCCACTGAACTACTCATTTTGGCTTCTTTCGTCGTCCCTTCATTGGGGGGGGGGGATGAGAATTGAGGTTGCCTCATTGAGATGTAGCAATTTTGTTAATAAAATGAATTTCTCACTGTCCCCAAGTGAGGACTGCAGTCCTCCTTAGCTTCCCTCTGTAATTTAGATACTAGGGCGTTGTCCCTTTGTCAAAATGATGAATCCTACAAAGCAAATCTAAATTTATAATCAAAATACAGTACACTCATGCAAAATCTTTTTCATTAAGCTGATTGCAGGATTTTGCTTCCTCCAGGGCAAGCCATTAAAGGGGAGCCCTGATTCCCTTCCCTCCCTATGCCGACGTTTGTCAAGGGATACAACAATAACAAGAAACTGCGCAGGCGCCTCTTTGGCGCGAGAATGTGAAGCCGAATCTCTAGTATTGTGCAGAAGGTAGACTGGCTGTATAATTATTCATAATTCCAATATAGCATTGAAGTGTGGAATTACTCATGGATGGGAACACCATAAATGTTCCATGCCCGTTTGATTACGTATGGCTAGACAATGCAGAGAAGAAGTTACTTGGTGCTTTTGAAGACCTTCACGGCATTTGCTTTATGATAATTGAAGGTAAAGAATGAGAGGATACAAAGCACGGATTAGCCTGCTGGACTGTCTCCCCAATAAAGCAACCAACATAACGTCCTGAAGCTAGTTAAATTTGTTTCAATACTGTTGAGAATGTCTGGTTACTCCGAGGCACTGCATTCGCCTCTTAGAATAGAAATATGGCCCTTAGAAAGACGAAACACGATTGATTTCTTTGGAAAGGGGCCCCGGAGAGAGACCCCCCGCCTTTTATGAGAGCTAATCCGCACCTGGAGGACACTCTTTTTGTTGAAGAAGGACACCTACTATAGTAAAAATTAAATCTCATAAGATGACCGACAAGAATATTTGTAATGACCGTTAAGAAACATGCTAGGTCTATAGATTGTAGTGACTCTCGTGAATTATTTGTCGCCACCCTTACCTAGAAACTGCTTTCAAATCAGTAAGAATAATAGGGCACTTCATTCCCAATCTCAGACGCCAGAAACTTCGTGATTTTACTTTGTAAATCATGTTCACTTACTCCTATTGACAGAATACATGAGAACTTCAATGGTAAACCATGGCAGTTACTGCTGCAATTGTAAAGAAGTTCATCAGCCAGCTGGGATTGATATTGCAAAAGAGAGAAAACGGTAATATACCCCATTTGATTTATTGCTGATGAATAATAACTTTTTGTGGTTTACTAATGCATGGAAGTGATTAGCTTGTGTGATTAGTAAACTTTCCCAGAGCATTTCCTCCTGTTTTCCTATATCCATCTCAATTCAAGATGTTCTGTACTTACTGGAAACTCCTGCTTTCCACAAGACATATGATTGCTATTCCATTTTAAAACCAGATGGGGGGCAGTGGTGTAAGTGGCATAACAGCAATAGTCAATGGATCCTTATCCAAATCCTTTCTACATCTACATTAGTTCTTCTACTTCTACTTCTAATGTATTAATGGAGCCACTTTAATACTGAAGGCTCTTTCCAGTACTGAAGAAAAGAAAAAAGAGGAAATTTAGTACTGAAAAGATGGAGAACAATATATTTAGTAGAAGAGCAGTAATAATGCAACTGAAAGTAGTGTGTTTTAATTTGAAATGAAGGAAGGTTGTAATTCATTCCCCTGCTTTTGATGTCAGATAGATAGAATCTGTCTCAGTTTATGAGTTGGAAGTTAAGTGACTTCAACTCAATACTACATAGATTTTCTATCTGCAGATGCTTACAATTGTTTGCATTTTTGTCTAGGTATAAAGTGAGATTTTCTTCAACTGTTGAAGCATGGAAAGGCAGGTTTTACAAATTAAGAAAGAGGTATAAAAGATTAAGAAGAGAGTCTCATAAACTGAAAAGGAATTCATGTGATGAAAATATAGTTTATGTTTCTGATGATTCTCAAAATGATCAAGATATAACTACTGATGATAAAGCAGATGGGGCATCTGATGACATGGGCTCACCTCAAAAGTCAATGCCTGATGATAGAAAGAACAATTCAAGTCCTTTACCAAAAGATGACTTTCCCAATGTATGTGCTACAAATGTTGATAAATGTACAAGGACAGACAGTAAAATAGATTCTTGTATAAGTTCAGATAGCTTGCAGACAGACCATTCAGATTTGATGTCATTGAAACATTCACATGAAAACCCTACAACTGATCACAATGATATGCAAGTGAAGGAACTGAAAGTTGATACAAATGATAACAAAGAGGGAATAGAAAACGGGGATGAATTAACCCTGTCATGGAAAAGGGCAAATCATTCCTCTCTTCATGGAGGACACAGTAGTAAAGTAAGATACCTAGATAACAATAATAATGATAAAGCTCTCTCTATTAACAAATCAATTCATGAGTTTTTTAAGCCACGCACAACCAGCAATATTCGTAGTATATCTTCAAGACGATCAAAAAGACAGGAAATTGACTCAAGTATGGGGCTTCCTAGAATGAAAAGATCAAAAGAGGAAAGTAAAAAGCCAGCTATTGAAGCAGATAGCTCTTTAAAGCTTGTAGAGAGTGATATAGAAGCTGAGAATTTCATAGACACAAAATGTATCAATGCTGCAGATGAATTTAATCTAGAAAGAAAGACTTGCAATGCACAGAAAGATACATTGTGTCTCGAAAACAGAGTTAAACATGACCCAAGGATTTCTAAAGATGATATGAAGCTGGCTAACATTAGAGAAAAGATTAATGTAGGCAAAAAACCAATTGGTACTTCAACAGCATCATATGATTCAAGAAAAGAAAGAAAGCTTTCTGGTACTAGGGAGAAAATGGACACTAGTCATGATGTTGTGTATTGGAGGTCGAATGAGGCGGTTGGCTTGCCATCATCTGCTAGTACACCAATGGTCAATGTGGAAGATAGTCAAAATTGCCAACCGTAAGTACCAGTGATGCTGGTAGGCTGTGACACTCAGTTTGTCAATTCTTTGTTTGAACAGCTGCTGCACCAAGTATGACATATGGGGATATATTCTTGACATGGTCTCTATACCAGTGGTTCACAAGCTTTTCAAATTATTTTTCATGGTGGTCCCCTACATACTTTTTTCAAATTAGGAGTCCCCTAAAGGAATAAATATATGTTGTAATATATGTATATGCTGTCACGAAAAGCAAACATGGTATGGGTTTATAAAGCAGAGTGCACCAAGCAACAGCAACCTCTCATGATCCCAAATACTCTTTGCAGTCTGCCAAAGACCATTTTGAAACCATGCCCATTGCAGTGTAGCTGTTTCATCAGTGTTTATGGCAATATGAGTGAACCATTCTTTCAAATAGTTGGGAATGGTATTTGCCCCTATATCTCCCAGTGGCTTTGTCACTGTGGTTACTTCATTACGTACTTTTTAGACTCTTTTGTAAGCTCCAAGATTCACCAATTATCACCTCTGTTTTAGTTGGTGACTTTCTATTGCAAAATCTGTTGTTAGATTTGCTTATTGGGCACAACTACAATATTTTGCAGGAAGCAATTTCTCATTTAGCTAAAAACTTTCCCTCTACATCTTTGTTGGGGGACTTAAGCCATCTACTGAAAATCCATCCATCCTTTAACCATCAAGCACATACTTTGCCTCATGTGACAAGCCATTCCACATACACCTGGAATAAAGTCCCCTTTGCTCAGTAGAAATACGTCTGTAGAAATGTCGTTCATGAATGATTCATTGTTGGGAATTTCACTATAGTCATTGCACTTACCTGTAGCAAAGAATTTCAAGCATTTGCTTATGTGATCCAATATCTCATAGCAATACTAAAGATCTCGAAGACACCATGTGGTTTGCACCTGAAAGCCCATCAGTTGTGAGATCCATGTTCTCAACACCCGAGAAGGCAGAGGAAGGTAAATCTGGCGAAGTGGACAAGGTAAACCGCACATATTTCCTATAATATGAGTAAAATCAGTTCAGTGCGTTAGTTTGTTACCAGTTTAGTGCATTGCTGTCTCTTTAGTGTGTTAGACATTTAAATTTTTGCACATTTTAGGAGGGAATTCAGCACGATGATGGACACTTCAGAGTTCCAAAAAGAGATTCGAAACAACTAAAGCAACTATTTCTAGTAGAGAGCCAATCATTTGTGGCGGAAATGTCAGCTGATTCAAACAAGAGTCGTAACAAGAACTTCACTTACAAGACATCAGATGGTGATCTCAGTGCCGATATGTTCTTTGAGAATACGGAGAAAAGTGATAGTACTCAAGGTTTTGTACACGTCCAGATTCTTATTGAAGTGTTTGTCTACTTCTGTTCTTGGAAATCGTAGCTTTGTAGTAAAATTTAATTATTAAGTAATTTCCTCTTAAAACAGTTGTCTACGGTGATTACAAAGACACGGTAAAGTCTTAATTTCATAAGTAAGATAAGACGACAACAAATAGAGACATATTGATGTGCAGTCTAGCAAAGGGAGGGGTCATTATTTATGACCGGGGTGGGGACTGAAGATAAAATGGTGGGGTGAATGAAAAATTTAGCTGTGTTACAGGTTGGGTAGCAGAATAGTTTTTGAACACAGAGGTAGTGTAAAAACATATAGCATATTTAAGCATAAATGCACCCTTTTTGTACTGTTTTCCTTCGGTGAGGTAGAGACAATTTAATTTAAGCAAAAGATGGGGTAAAATTGTTTGAGGGTGCAAAATACTTTCTCCTCAGCCCCCCCCCCCGGCCATAAATAATGACCGCTCCCTAAGACGTAAACAGGAGCGTTACGACGACGACAAACTATGAAAAAATTAAGACTATTGGCGGTGACTTAAATGGCGCTATGATTTGATAATTTGAACGTATCGGCTCTAGAGTTATCATCAGCGGTATTCAAGAGAAATGTGAAACTGTAAATATCTGTAGGAAATTCTGAACATGAAAGTGTCTCCATTTGTTGTCGTCTTAAATGATAAAATTATACTTTCGTTGTTTGTCTAATGAGTATTAAATGGTGTCTTATAAGTTAACGAACGAATCTGTTCTTGTATTTTTAAATCGTCCAAACTCATATTGCTGAAAGTTTGAAAAATTTGATTGGCTACTTATGTGCCTTTTGTTCTTTTGTATCGAAATCTAAAAATCGATTGACTGCAATAGGACTGCATTTAACCATTATCACATATGAGTTGGCAGTAAGAGGTACACTTTCTAGGAAGGTCCACGGTGATTACAAAGACACGGTGTACCAGATGATTTTCAGGGAGAGAGTGATACTCGATAACATTGTTCTAGCAAGATGGTAATATTTGTTTGATTTTACCACATAGAACGTGAAGTGTGTGTTGCCAACGTTTTAGCAACGTGTCTACACCGCCAAGTCACAAAGTCTTTCCCCATCTTAGAAGCCTTTTTGAGAAATTTAAGAATGCTATACGGCGTCTACTAGCAAAATTCACACTCTTGTGGCTTGTGAGGACAGGGATTTTTATTGAAAGCTTTCCTGTACTATGTAGCACCGAAAACCTGCCAAGTCTGGGTTATCATTTGCAACAAGGAATGAGTCAAAAATTTCCAAGTAAATTTTGTATTATCTTTCTGTAGCGTTCATGACAGTATACGCAACCGTTTCATCGACTTTCTGAGCTTCTTGGCCTGAAAAACCCTACAAGAACACATATTTTATATTGCTGATTGAATGCCCTTTTAAATGCACTGCACAGTTAATTTGCTATGGATATCTTCCTCTTTTAGAAGAAAATATGGAGACAGAGAAAATTGACATAGAAAAGGAGCCACAGATAGGGAAGATTGTACCAGAACAAAAGGCATGCATTACAGTATGTTGGTAGTAGCTTGTGAGAGGAAATAAATCTATTCCAGTTCTTTTGACAGCGTTTTCCTGTTCTGTGATTTTAGAAGAGCACTCGATGTACGAAATCGAGTGTCGAGAGTTATGGGTCATGCATTTCTCTCGCATTTTCATTTTGCAATTTTTCCTAAATATTTCTGTCCTTACCTGGTATTCTCTACCTACAACATCATGCAATTAGTTACTTGTTAAGAAGCAACTAACGCGCAACTTCGAAACCATGTCTGGGTAGGATTGATGCCAAGTATAATTGTAAAACAAAGATACAGACTACTTCACTCTATCAATGCGCCTATAGAAGGATTGACTAATAAACGTTATGTCTTTGTTTTCCAGAGGAAAACTGAGCCAATACTTGATGAAAGTTACAATTTTCAAAGGTAAGAACACATCCTCATCCCTTTTGTCATACCATAATGTTGTGAAGGAGCACTATTTCCTAGACTCTTTAGTTAGATACTTACGTTCAAGTCGTGAGTGAGAGGAAGCGGTGCAAAGGTGCTCCTTCACAGCACATAATATGTACAATAAAATACTTGAATGTAAGGGTATTGATAGGGTATAACATGAGCATGTGATCAGGTTCTCCAGCAAAACTTCTGGAAAACTCCTGGAATTTCTTTACAAAATATGAGTGGCAGCATAGCCACCATATGTTTGAGACCTCTGATCACGTGGGTTTTTTCTCCCAACCTAACTGACGATTCAGCATACAAAATGGGCCTAACTATGGCTGTAGAACGCATGGTTGGTGAGAATCCTACATGATTATTCGTCAATTAGGCTAGGAGAAGTAAACCTGATCAGACTCTTAAACATTAATGGCTATGTGACCAGTGGCTACATTGTATGAACAATATCGATCTCGAAATTTTCAGTGCAATACCTGACATGAAGTACAAATTTAGTGCAGTTGTAAGAAAAAGAGATGAAAGAGACAAACTGGATGGTTACGCATGTGCTGAATGCGCTGCGGTGAGTAAATTCATGTGTATTCTCTACTCTTCTGAAGGTTCTAAATCACCTATAACTTCCTTAACGTATTTCAACAAGATCTAATCTATGTAAGTCAGTATTTACCTCCGAAAATTGAGACATTTACATAACATATGTTTTCAGTTGTTGATATCAGATATAACCTCTCAGTATTACATAGGATGTTTTTAAAATTTAAGAAATTTTTGTTTATTTTTGATCAATACTTTCCTTTTGTATCTGATTTCCACGTTTCAATTGCCAAATTGAAGGGATGTCTTCTTCTTTCGTGCATGAAGAAGTTCTTACATGTAGACTAATGACCAATATTTTTCTAATTGAGTGTGATTATTATGGATTCGTTGTTATTTGTTCTAAACAGTGGTATGAAGATGAGAATGATAACGATGAAAAACGGAAACATTTGCGTAAGGTCTGCCGTCATAAAGCAGTATCTTCGCCGCCACCCGCAACACCTGAGGGATTTTGGTCTGTAGGATTTCCTGATACACCTGGGTACATGAAGAAAGGCCTTATGCTAAATGAAGACGATACTCTGCCACTGCATGCAAGACCAAAGAAAAGAAAAGACCGAACAGATAAAAGCAGGGCAAGGGAGATGGAAAATCCTGATAGTGAGTAATGTAACGACCATCCAGTACTACAGACAATTCTCGCGTGACTTCCATTCATTTGAGCAGATTTGTTTTATATCACAAGAGATTCCTTGGAAATGCATGGACACTGGCATATATCTTCAATACTGTCCATTTTCAGACTTACAACAAGTCGGCATGTAGTAACCAGAATTTTAAGTATCAAATTCTGCTAATAATAACTTCTAGAACTTCCAAGCACCCTTTCCTTTGATGTGCATGTCACCCAAGACACTACGATATAATCAATTTACGTTAGGTTTTGGTGAGACGCTGATAGAGACTGAAAAAGTAGAAGACTCAAAGACCTATATTCTGTAGCAATTGCTATCTAGAGCATCTCTTTCTCTTCCTCTCTCTCCCTCTCCCCTTACCTCCCTCCCCCCTACCTCCCTCCCTACCTACACTATTAGCCAGAAGTCCTGGGTCACTGCACTTTTTGTATTCTGCAATGAGTTTTCATTCCCCTCCTCCCCTCAAACAAACCAACACTTTTCTAAGGGGAAGGGGGTGCATGTATGTTGCATCGTGATGTACAGGAATGTGGTTTTTACCTAGTTTTTGTAAGCGTCCCAAGGACTTTTGGCGTATTGTATTACTGATATTTATTTGATATTATGGCAGCACGAGAACTAACATATATTTTACAAGTTTATAATTCTTTGTTATATATTGTTTATTAAGATCTTGTTTAGCTTCGTATTTATTACTTCTGGTATAGTAGCGGAAACTGTACTGTCTTTTTGGTAAGTTATACTTCTCATTTTCAAGTAGAGTGGAAAATGGGCCTTAAAGAAGTGGACAAATTGATTTCAACGCTGCAACATTCTGCAGGACTCTGGTCGATGCTGAAACTACACGACTGACTGACTGACTGACTGACTGACTGACTGACTGACTGACTGACTGACTGACTGACTGACTGACTGACTGACTGACTGACTGACTGACTGACTGACTGACTGACTGACTGAGACTGACTGAGACTGACTGAGACTGACTGACTGAGACTGACTGACTGAGACTGACTGACTGAGACTGACTGACTGAGACTGACTGACTGACTGACTGACTGACTGACTGACTGACTGACTGACTGACTGACTGACTGACTGACTGACTGACTGACTGACTGACTGACTGACTGATTTTTAAGAGATTGTGGCACTTGGAAAAGATATAAGAGGACGAATATGACCATGCGATTACCCAGGAATTTTATTCAACAGAAATAACTCAACTGATAATAGCTTCAAAACAGAAAAGAAATTCCATTAGATAAATCTTCGCCCATTTGAAACAACACAGGCTCCAGTTTACACTGGATAAAGAGAACTATATGTTAGTTAAGAAAAGACTACGGTATATGGTGGTTTGCATTTGAGAAATGCTAATCTAATGGCTAAGGACCAAATGCTATAGTCTACAAGTGTACAATAAATGTCCATTGGTCGAGATAGTAACCAATCAAATGATAATAACATTACAAAAATGCATAGATCCTAATCATTGCTACTACCCACAATATGGTGTAATATCACTTAGTACGTCGAGTAGTAAGATGCGTCATTCTAGCCTTGCGAAGGAGACTCATGATCAAGCTACCAGAATCCCAGCCCCATTTGACGTCTAATGAATCTCTAGACCCAATTTGTGCTGCATTATGACCTCATATTGATAATGTTTAAGAGAATGACGATAACGATGCGACTGCGGTATTTCAAGAAAATTCAACAAGCCCATCTGACAGACGAGGAGCCAATGGACAAAGTGATATCATACGTACAGCTAGATGGAAGAAATTATCGCTCAAAGAAGCAGGCAGAAGATAAAGCAATGTGCTTAGAATATATCAGAGGACAAATGCAAGACTTTCGGGAATTTGGACCAGATTATCAAGAGACTTGTGATGACCATCAACAAAGGATCGACAAACTAGATATCTGCATTGGGATTGTAATTACCGTGATATTTATCGGATCGATTGTCATATTATCCCTCGGGATTGCAAACTATTTAAACTTGAAAAACAAAGCGAAGAAGATCCAACAAGAAAGTGATCGACTAGAGACCATAAGCAAGGTTTTACTTGCAGGAGGTACAGGTATGATATCCGTGTGGAAAACATCTTGAATAACATTTCATGTGTACAAACTATTACCCCCGTCAAAGGGAGAATTCCTTTCTTCTGATGAAGATCCAAATATGCATAGGATGTCCTAAAAGGTGATTTCGGACAATAAAATAGCTATCTTCATTTTCAGGTGCTAGAAAGTATGGTGAACAGCTGATAAAAAAATTGATTGAGAAATGGGACTTGTCAGAAACTATGAGAATTATGTCAGTAGAGCAATCGAAAAGCCGTCAAAAGACATTTTGATAATGAACTGTTTACTTACTATTCAAATCTGGTCACTTATAAGAATTAAGAACTATAGTTTGCTGGCTAGGACCATCCATAATGGGGACTAGGAGCAGTGGTGTAGAGTTAAATTCTGTACATGTGAGTACTGCCGCCAAATGTTTAAGAATCTGATCAGATGTATTTTCTCCCAACCAAATTGACCAATCATCATGCAGGATTCTCATCACACATGCATACCACAGCTAAATTTAGGCCCGCTTGCAAGCTGATTGGTCAGTTAGTGTGGGAGAAAACAGACCTGACCAAAGATCTCAAACATTTTGCGGCTATGCTGTACAAGTGGAGCTCTTTCTGGCGTGAAGGGCGTTGTGAAAACAAAACGCTGATGTGACAACACCCTTCATAGTGTTCCGACATATTTAGAAGCACAACTACATTATCAGGAACAATTGGTGGAACAATGATGTATATTGTAAATAATGGGAAAAGCAGCTGTAGTGTGAGTCTAATAGGACACCATTTTATTATCATCAATTATACACCAATAACCCAGAAAAAAGAGACGAGGGTTCAACGCCAATTCGACAAGAAGAGAGGGCTGAACCCCTGAGCACCACATTCTACAGACCTGGTTTGGTGTAGTAGGCCATGTTAGCTCTTTCTGGCTCGTAGTAGTAGCCGGCTAGGTTGGAGGATTCGAAACAATCTAGTACAATTACCATGGTCAACTGCATTACATGGTAAAATTACCATGGTCAAATTACAAGTTTTCAACTGTATAATATTACTCCTAGTAGCATGTTTCGCACCACATGTGATTATATTTACCATGAGCAATTACCACTACACATAAAATAATGGAGACAGTCACAACGATGGAGATTTTCTACAAAAGAAGTGGTCATAGGAAGAGCTACAATCTCCCTAGAATAAATAACAGCAAAGTTCCTACCAACGTATGCAATGGTTACCTTATGCAATCGTATACAATCGACTCCAAAATATCCCCATAACCTGACCTCAAATTGACAAAGGTGTCGCAGATACATATGAATGTCAGTCAATAATTCTGTATACAAGCAATACATACGTACATACAAAACAGGCGCGCAATTACGGGTTGGGTCCTGGAGGACTAGACCCCTAACCTTTTTCTCAAAAAAGTAAAAGTGCCCTTCTGGACCTTCCCATGCGCTTTCTTTTGTTTCTACATCAGAAAAATATTATTTCGATGTACATTCTCTTTAGAAACTGCTCAGTGTGCCTTTTTTTGTTGATTAGACCCCTGCCCTAAAAAATCCCCAGTTGCGCGCCTCCAAACATATATTATAGATATACATATACATATGTGAAAAGTTTGTGGGTACTACAGAGCTTCACTACAGCACGAAAAAGCGGTACCAATTGTTAGACATACCGAAGAGCTTTTTCGAAAAGCTTGAGACACCACATGTGTCCCTTGAAAGTACAGTCTATTCCCAAGTGAGTATGAGGCTGAATACGTAGTATACTGAAATGAATTGAATCGGCCAGGAACTCAACGCAAGGTGTAATCTGCAACATTTTCTCGGGTCTTCCACGGCTGCATAGCCACAAAATGTTTTAGAGCCCTATCAGGTCTATTTCTCCTAACCTAATTGGCCAATCATCATGCACAATGGGCTAAGCATGTGCGATCAGAATCCTACATGATGATTGGTCAATTAGGTTGGGAGAAAATAGACCTGACAGGATTCTCAAACGTATGGCGGCTATGCTTTCCACGGCTGCATATTCTCCCAATGCCCCTTCCTTTTTCCAATGTGAGTCCTGCAACTTCTACTACAATGGAAATCCCAAAGGTGTTTCACCATGGAAGAATTCTACGGGCTTCCTTTCGCAATTGTTTATTCGTAAACGTATATAAAAACGGATTGATGACAGAATTCATGAACAGAAGCATTGATGTCAAGTAGACCCATCGGTTCCCTTTCACGATACTAAAGTCGATTGCATCAAGCAGAACAACAGTTGCGTAGGGAAATGACGAGCCTACAAATACTGACACGACAAAATACAGCATAAGCATAGTTTGTCTCTCTTTGCGTAGCTTATGCGACTTTTCGCGTTTATCTTCGACGTTGCTAAATTCCAGCACCCTTCTTTGCTGGCGCAATGCTGTGCGCAAGATGTATAAATAGGTAACAGCCAATACAATAACGGGAACCAAACAGCAGGCCAAAAATAGCCAAATCAAAACCCACCGATTCAAGATCTTCGATGTCACGCAATTTCGCATGTATACAGCATTATCTGTTTGTACCTTGTAAGTCACAGATAAGATGGTCGAGCACAACGTCACTACCCATATAGCGACAAGAGACGATACTACTTTGCGCGTCGTTACGATGAGCTGATATCGCAACGGGTGGTGTATGTAAACCCATCTGTCGTAAGCTATAAGGATCAGGGTAAAGCCTGACAGGATCAAAAAGAAGCTTGATGTACAAATGGATGCTCTGCAAATGCAAAAGTTCTTGGTTGTGTACGTGGCAATCCATAACGGAGCACCCACAGCACTCAGAATGAGGTCGCAGAGAGCCAAGTGGCAAACAAGGGTGTACGTCCATGATTCGAAGCGGAATTTTCGCAGGATTAGAAATATCACAAACGTGTTGCCAGATATTCCTAAGAATGTGAATGCTGATAAGAAGGCCAGACTGATTGTTAGGCCGTACCCCATTGTACACGAAGAAGGCAAGAAAGTCAGAAGAACGTGAAAGTGTTGTGAATATCGGAGAATTTCAGGGTTGTGTTTGTGTCTAAAAGCAAAATATTTGAATGAAAAAACAAACACAACAAAGCAAAAAATTATGATATCGAATTGTTAATGAACGAAGATGTAAAAAGGTACTACGAGTTAAAATGAACTTAATAATAGTAAATCGAATGAATGAGAAGTAAATGGGGCATAAATGTTATAAAAAACGAATAAGAGAAAAATGAATTAAAGAGAAAGGTGCATCATGGGGCAAGGGAGAAGAGAAATGGGCGATAGAATAGAGTAGAAGACATCCAGCAAGGAAGTTGGTACTATGAGAGATACATGCATGAAACCAACCAGAAATACAATGAAGATAAGACTTTTTCACTATCACACGAAAAAGCAGAAACATTCTTTCGCGTACCGAAAGTGCTGTTTTCGTCTGACACTCATCAGAGTATGAAACGTTGCATAGTGACCTAAAAGTGAACCTAAATATATAGCCAGATGTGGATAAACAAATTCGTTTGATACACTTCTGAGTGTCGGACGAAAAAAGTACTTTCAGTGCAATATAGAAAGTTTCCGCTTTTCCGTGCGATAGTACATTCTGTTGTACCAACAGACTATTAACAAGAATTTCAGCGAAAAAGCAAAAGGAGTCTGATTCGATAATCAAGTATTGAAATGAAATACCTTGGGATCTTTTAACTCTTTTCAAATCTCTAACGTCAAAAAAGCACATCTGAAGCACTGGAACCTCACGAACTATGCATAAGACGTACAAATGGGTAAACAACACGAATAGCGATCCGACAGGTGTAGGCAGCATAAGAGCTAATATGCGCAGGTGGGTAAATGTAGCGGTCATTGGAAGAAGAAAAACGTAAACTACAATTGACCCTCTTGCAGGTAACTTGAATTCCTCACTGCATTGATTAGCGGCTGGAAAGTGGTTTCACAAGAAAGTTGTTTTACATGTTTGTTTACAAGAAAGTGGTTCACAAGAAAGAAGTAGTGGGTTGCTCAAAAAATAAAGAAGGTTCAGTACTGGATATTTGAGACTAAACAAAGCTGAAAGGGCTGATACACATTTGACATTCCAATATGCACGCATGCGTATGATCTCTTTTACTTAGCATGCATAGATTTGCTGTGATCATCTAGGCATTTCGGTGTTATATTTGTGTATCGCCTGTCGATCTGTGCAACACTGCAGAGTTGCACGACCTAAAAACATACGTACTAAGAAAGTCTTAAGCTTTAGTGTTGAAGTTATGAAAAAGCAAAGACAGTTTCAGTACTGGGCGAAATACACTCTCATAAAAAAGACCTGTACGTGTATTGGTCCACTGGTAATGGTTCCATTCCGCCACAGTTTTAAATTGATATCCATAACCTGCCCACAAAAGCTTCCAGTGCTCCAAAGGATTTGACAAACCACCAGTCTAAATGCAAACCCAGTAAAATCTCCTCTTGCAGTGACGTCCGGTGGATCTGTTTATAAAAACTGGACTGCCAGCAACTCATTCAATACTTTCTTCAGTTGTTAACTGTTGTGCAAATAGCAACATAAACAAACATGGCAAAAAAATTTTCTATCACAATGAGCAAAAAAGTAAAACGGAAACTGTTCTATGGTATCCGAGCAAACTGTTTATTGAACCTTAATTGTATGGAAATTGATTTCTACGAGCATTCATAATATGCTAAGAAAATTAATGGAAAAACTAACGTAATTATCTTGCGAACAACATGTGGAAACCCAAACAAAACAAAATTGTGATGGAAGTTGCTTGCCTCAGCCTTCTTTCCCAAAAATTCGTCCCCTTATCCAGCGAGCAATCTATTAGCAAAAGACTGATATCTCTTTGTCTGAAAATCACTTGGGAACGAAGCTTGAGACGGACGAGCAATGAATTTGAAAAAACGTGCAATAGCACAAAAATTGGGACAGCAAAGAGCATAAAACAATTCCACTGTGTCATGAATTCATAAAAATGGCACACAGCAAAATTAGAGAAATATAAAATAATATAGCCTTTACAACTGCTGTGGCATTCCTTGTTTCTTTTCCCACCGCCAATTAACTTTAATTTTAACAATATGTCCAATCCTCTTGGGACGTAAACAAAGCAGTCCGTCAAATATAATACTACGTAAACAATACAGCAAAACAAAAGGAACAGCAAATAACAACATCCAACTGAACATATATATGTGTGACACACTCAATAAAATGGAAAGGCTAACACAATATACGCTATTGATTAAATAAAGAGGTTTCAGTTTTTGAACTAAATGATGGGATGACTAAATTCGTCAGAGAGAGAAAGCAAAAAGAGCAATGGATTTCTTATCATTCATTAGACAATTCACGATGTTGATTTGGTACTTGACTATGATCATTAAGTGATGATGATAAGATTGAACTGATCTACTCAGTGTCACTTGCCATGTCCTGATCCTCTAAAGTCAAGTCTTCTAGCATTTCTTCAATGCCCACTCTTGGCAAGTCCTCGGCATCACTTTCCGACGCTGCTATTTGTACCTTGAGATCTGTTAAAAATAATATATATATATATATATATACATATGTGAAAAACATCTCCAGGGACCAATCAAATCATCTAACACACACACACACACACACACACACACACACACACACACACACACACACACACACACACACACACACACACACACACACACACACATACACACACACACACACACACCGCAACTCCTAGATATACTTATCTTTGACTCACTAGGTACAACAACTCATTACCTGTTGCACCTTTGAACCGAAAATACCAAGCTTTATGAGTGAGTGAGCAAAAGAACGTTTATGCAAGGTAGTTTTCACAACAACACATCAGGTACACTTTCTTCTATTCATGATATTTTTACATATGATGTTCATATATTAGCATAGATCCGCTTGAACGTTCAAACTCACTAGTATTCAAATGCAAGAACTGCTGGGAATGCTGGGAATATCTAGTATAAATTATCGAGAACGAGGTAACTGAAGCGAACGGTATATCATAAACACGATGAGTATGAGTGACGTAAGAACTTAAAAAAGGCAAATATTAGAAAAAGCTGGCAAATTGTAAACGAGTTCTGATTATAACTTGCTTGTACTCATTTCCTATTTGATTCTCAATCTCTTTCAAGAAGCTAGCGGTTACTTCTAAGCAGCAGATGAATTACAAAGCAGAATGGAGCTAAATAAAATGTACTTGTTGAGTTATGCAAACAATCAAACAACCCTAATGTCATGGGCTTTCTTATCTCAACGAATAAAACAAGATATCCTACATAAGACCTGCTGCAAACGTAAATTCATTCTATTGGTGCCATTATGTACTTAGGCTATGACGAGATCTATTGGCAAATACATACCTCGATAAATATTAATGTTTTGTCTAAAATCTCTATCCTCTTCAATATCATCAAGAAACTCGTCATAATCCCTGAAAACAGAAAATCAGAGTTGCTTAAATGTTGGTTTGACAGTAAGGTCAAGCTAATGATTTCAAAAATTATAATCAAATTTATGCCAATATCAGACAACGAGCATAGCATCATTCTAATCTTGCCAAATCAATCTGAACCACTTTTGCTGTGAACTGTTCTGACTAATTAGAAGTATACTACAAATATAAGATTTCACAAGAACCAGTTATTGCGAGGAAATGCATTTGCAGGAAAGAATACACTAAGGACAGTTGATGAACTTAATTTCATTAGCACCATCAAGAAGACGGCTAGGAAAACACTTTGCTTACTTTTATTGCCGAAAATGTGTATATTGTCAAAATTTGAAGATACTAACTCCACAATACAACATAGGCTAGCTATTTCACTGAATATCGACAAAATCTGTAGTAGATCCTCGATGGCATTAATTCCACGACGACAAACAGAGATAGTAAGAATGCCAAGACAGCACAAGGTCAACAGTACACGATTTTTGTATAAGAAAGTTGTTTATAAGAAAGCAGTACAAGACTTCTCAAAAGTCAAGAAAGCTCAATACTGAGTGTTTGACACCGAAGAAGGTTGATAGATTCATAAACATTTAAAATTCCAATTTTTATGCAAAACCTATCATCTCCTTTGTTACATTTGCATAGAGTTCCTGTGATAATAATCTGTTTCAGTGAAATGTTTGTGCAGGACTGTCTTTATGCGTAGCACTGCACAGTTATACAAACTCAAACGCCCTAGCTAAGAAAGTCTTCGGAAATTCTTAGGTATGGAAGAAACACACATACACACACACATACAACACACACACATACAACACACACACACACACACACACACACACACACACACACACACACACACACACACACACACAAAGAATGGTTAAACCTCTAGCCTTAACCTTTCACCCTGTATATACAGTATCAAAACTATTGAGGTATCATGTAGAGGAAAATTCTCACATCAGGATAAAAATGAGATCAAAATAATCCCGAATTGAGTATGAAGAATTTTGAGAAGCTACGAGATCACACTGTCCTAACAAACTAACGTCCATAACATAGATAATAAAGCAATGGAAATAACAGCAACTTAGAAGTGGTAGTGTCACTATGGTAGGATGTAGAAGTGGTAGGAACTGAGAACAAGTTAGGCAGTTTATTGTACAAAAAATTGAGCAAGAATATTCTGTTATTATATGAAAGCAATCACTATTGAATTTCAATACAAAATAGTGTTTATGTTCATTTATAAACAAGAAATATAACAAACAAAAACTCGTGAGAAACTGCTCAATTGTTTTGAGACCAAAACGCCAAAAAATGGTAACTGCTAATTTCTAAATAAAGGACAAAAGGTCAAACTGAAAGCCAACAGCAAAACACCATAGTAAGAAATGCATACGATTTCTTTCTGAGTCAGACTTCTCACGAAGCACAAATCACTGTTGTGTGTGAACTTAGCAGTATCGAGAAAGTCATTCCGTTTTATTGTTAGAGGATTCACACAGAGTATAACGGCCGGCTCTTCAGCTGAAGACAAATTGAAAACTTTTTGTAATATGTTTTCACTTGAATTACAGTTATGCTAAAACATTACAGCTCAAATCTAGAGTGTTACGGAAACTAGCAAAATAACAAAAAAGTATGTCGCTACCATAACAAGTGGCCATGTTAAAACGAAATAAAAGAACACTCGTAAGCATAACGATATCTTGATCCCAGCGACTGTGCAGACGTGAAGAGGAAAAGCTGCTTCGCACATATAACAACGTTATATATCAGGCCTGTTTTATGCGTCATGTTGTGATCTATTCTAAAGAACATTAATTAACGTTCTCAGAGCTAGTGCAGCACTGCACAGCTCGTAAGAAACAAGTTTTACAAGGGGTGTAACCGACCTATACTTTACGACAAAGGGACCTCGTCGGGATTTACTTGATATATCTGTCTTTCAAAGCGGTTTTATGCTAGTCACATCATGCCCAGCATGAAAAAGATAGTGGTACTTTTTCCTAAGCATCGCTTAAACAGCAGGCTTCAACGGTTTTGTATCTATCACAATTCCAAGATCCGATGTGTTTTTGAAAAACCTTAAGTCTAGCAGCACAGCCGCCAAATGTTTAAGAGCTTGTTCAGATATATTTTCTCCTAACCTAATAGACCAATCATCATGCAGGATTCTTACCACACATGCGGCCACAGCTAAATTTAGGCCCATTTTGCATGCTGATTGGCCAATTAGGTTGGGAGAAAATAGACCTGATCAGAGGTCTCAAACATTTCGCGGCTATGCTAAGGTTAGCTGATTTGTTCATTTCACGGGGAAGGAGTTGCCACAGTTTATTTCCAAGGTAGCCCATGGTTTCGACCCCAAAGGAATTAGTTCTCACTTTGGGAAGTTTAATGTCCTTCCCATGCCTCAGTTTGTACGAAATATCAGGTTCCCTTCAAATTTCCTTCGTAAACGGTGGATTTAGATCTACTTTTACAGATCTCAGTCACAAAGACAGCAAACTCATTATGTGGACTGGCACCGAATTGGTATGTTTTGACAGGTGATCAAAGTCATCTCTATTTTCTTTATATGCAACGCACAAAGCTCTTTCGTGGCCGTGCTTTGCTGTGTGGCTCAACAAACAACATCCATCGAATTGAAAACCGAAATTTTTTTCGGCCCAGTATTGAAACTTTCTTAGCATTTTCATGACTTTAGTGCTAAAACTTTCTTAAACCTTTCTGAGCAAGTATGTTAGAGATTCTGTGCCATTTTGCTGCTAGAAAAGCAGACAGGCCCTTCACAAGCAAAACATTGGACTGTATAGATAATCACGGGGAACCTATAAAAAGTAAGCAAATATGATTACTAGGTTGCATGAAAATTTGAGTTTTAGATCTACATGAACCTAAAGAATTTCCTAAAGCCTCGGTCAAACGATCCAACATATTACCCAGCATTTCACCAAACATCATGTTAGGCGAAATGTTGGATCGTTTGACCACCATGTTGGGTCACCCAACATCACTATTTTCGATGTTGGGCAAATTTTTCCAGCCAGCGTTCAAAAATGATGGATGAGGACCTCCAACAATGCCTTTGTTGGGAGATGTTGGGTCAGCTGTTAGACCGTTTGACCACATCTCCCAACATTTCTGGCTATTTGAGTACGTAGTGGACTATGTTTGGAGGGAGCACTTCCTACTGTCACTACTATTAGGGGTAATATGTTGGATGAATTGCTGGGTGAAATGTTGGATTGTTTGACCACTCATGTTGGATTGCCTGCTAATGTTGGGTTGCCTACTAATGTCGGATTGCCTACTAATGTCGGATTGCCTACTAATGTTGGATTGCCTACTAATGTTGGGTTCAATGTTGGATCGTTTGACCGCTCATGTTGGATTGCCTACTAATGTTGGGTTGAATGTTGGATGAAATGTTGGCTGAAAATGTTGGATCATTTGACCCTTCATGTTGGATTGCCTACTAATGTTGGGTTGAATGTTTGACCGGAGCCTTAGGTTTCAGAAAATTAACTCTTTCAGCAGTCGAGTACCACTTTTCTATGAAGCATTTTCTTATGAAAAACGAACATTCCCTAACAAATCGCGTGAAAGGATAGTTCCTCCAATACCTTTACGTCGTGCATAAATGTCGGCCAGCTCTTGAAACTAGCTAATCTTCAATAAAGCAAGCTCTTGGCGTATACACAAACGGGTATCTGAGCATTTTCTAAGCAAATATTAGAGTGCACCAGTCAGATATCGTTGAAAGTTGTTCCTCCAAAAACAGAAACGCAAGACTTAACGAATGCCAACCACAGGTGTGGGAATCACTAATTTTGCTCTGATTTGTTAGTACACAACTACTTTAAAATCCAAAAAACAATTTTAAGGAAATTAAAAGGTCATATCACAGGCAGGTGATATTCGATAATCCACAACTAGTGCTATACTTTTACAAAGAACCGCTTTACAAGGAACCTACATGCTGGAAGGCCAAAAAACCCTAATGAACTTCTACTACCAACGGCAAAATCCCTAGGGAACTTTTCAATTTCAAATGTTTTTATCATTACAAACAAGCGAGAAGTTCGCAAAATTGTGTGTAATCCTCGTAGTAAGTGGTTCATAGGCGGGTTTCCATTGAAACTTAGTGACCATAGTGCCTTTTCTTAGCACTAAACAACTACAAGATCTATAAGAATAAATGGACAGTTAAAATTAAGGAACTATTACGGAACTTTTAGTACTAAAATGTGGTCAAATTTGGCCCAGAAATAAGGTACTTTTACAAATAGACCTTGAGCTGGGTTCCTTACAACAAACGTGTGTCGTGTCGTTGGCGACTGACTTTAACGTAGATGCCAGACGAAAGCCAAACAATTTCGAATCAAAACAGAACCACAATATACCTTTGCAAAGCGTCAGGGTCAATGCTTGTAATGTCCTTGGCCAGGCCCTTTAACTTCCAATTCCTACCTCTTCTTCGTTTTCGCTTTTCGCCGTATGATTTCTTCACCAAAACCTAATCAAGAAACACACTTGGCAACTTAGATGCAAGCTTAGTCATGTCTACAAGCAAACAGACTTGCTGGGAAGATAAGGGTATAAAAACTTAGTGTAAAATCTACCAAGCGAATGATGGTTTGGTGTGTAGACAAATCCAGTTATAGTTTAATTGGTTATAATATTTACTAAATAGCAAAAACTAATCAGAAGCGAAAGAATGTGGGATGGTCTTTCTTATAACAGTTATATACATATGAACACAACTGATAAAGCCTATTTTTGAATGTCGTAAGTTGAAATGAGACTGGATCACATCGAGATTGAATCTTGAATCTTGACTGTGCAATCCGTAGCGGAATTTAACAAGGACTATCCAGTTGGACTGTTTCCTACACAAGCCCGATTGCAATGCTCTGAGTGTGTCTCTGTATAACACAATCATAACGAGTAAACGATGTAAAGGTCGTGATTAGAGACAAACAAAAGCCCAAAGTAAATGGCTGCCCACGGGAACGCTAACAGAGTCTATAATAACAAATCAGCATGTGTTCTGCTGACTCGTCCAAATGCAGTAAATGGCTATAAATACTGCATATCAAGATCTAATCAACAGAAAGCATCAGAACATATTGTGTGACAATAATCAATGGACGAAACGTACAAATGAGATAAGAATGTCTGGTAATCAAAGTAAACTATGAAAAACGGAACTCGCGTCTCGATGGCAAAAACAGTGAAGTCTATGAACGAATGGGCCTAAATTTTGCGTTGGAGTTTTTGAAACATTCGATAGAAAAATATCCCAGTGAGTAAAAATTGATATAACCAAGATAGAAAACTAACAGGAAGGAAAACATTATATGATTGGAGATAAAACACTGCATTACCTGCTGATCAAAGGAGAAAATGAGGTTAAGTGTCGTCCGGATAAATCTTAAAACTGCCCGGACCCTGTGCATCCATATAGCTGAGTATCGGTCAATCACAAAATAAAACTGATGATCCGACTTACGATATTTGGGATGTCTTCCTCTTTCATTTTCTCCAGATTTGCATCATTCAGGTTGGTGTTCGCGAAATTGAATCTTGGAAGAAAATGAGAGTTCATTATACACTGTGTCCGAAATCTGGTCAGATATTATTGGAGCCATTTTGAATAGCAACATGAGCAAGATGATTATGATGATGATGATGATGATGATGATGAAGATGATGATGATGATTATGACGATGATGATGATGGTGATGATTATGATTATGATGATAATTATGATGATGATGATGATGATGATGAAGATGATGACTACGATGATGACTATGATGATGATGATGATGATAATGATGATGATGATGATGAAGATGATGATTATGATGATGATTATGATGATGATGATAATGATGATGATGGTGACGATGATGATAAAGATGATGATCATGATAATGCTGATGATGATGATGATGATGATGATGATGATGATAATGATGATGATAAAGATGATGATGATAAAGATGATGATAAAGATGATGATAAAGATGATGATGATGATGATAAAGATGATGATGATGAAGATAACGATGATACTAAAGGTGATGGTGATCGTTGTGATGATTTCTCTGGGTTCGATAAGAGGCGAATGATCACCACTTGTTACAAAGGCCTTCCTTTTAACAGCTCTAGCACTACACAAAAAGACTAACATCAAAAACTCCTGCTACTTGAGAAAAGCATCTTGCTTCATTCAATAACCTATATAAGTGAATAGATATGTGCTACAAATACAGGGGTTTCTGCTACATAAATGTGTCGATGCATCCATGACAACTTAACACGAAAACGAACGCTAGGCTCTTGGATGGTGAAGCGAAGACACGGTAGTTTTGAGATTAAAAGACAGAATAATGGCTACCAGCAGGTTCAAAATGTACTTGAAAATGAAAGACCAATCTACAGCTCTTTTCAAGATGAAATTTGACCATGAGAAGAATGAGGTGTTGACATTATATAACAAATACTACATCTACATAAGGTAATCTTTTCACTACAGCACGAAAAAACGGTACCATGTTTTAACCATACTGAAAAGCTTTTCTTCGTCCGACACTCGTCAGAGTATGAAACGTCGGATAGCGACCGAAAGGTGAACCGAAAAGCACCTTTCGGTCGTTATCCGACGTTTCATACTCTGACGAGTGTCGGACGAAAAAAAGCTTTTCAGTATGGTTAAAACATGGTACCGCTTTTTCGTGCTGTAGTGAAGTTCTGTAGTACCAACAGACTTTTCACGTAATCTTTTCAGTGAGGATTTTACTGTTATTACTAAGAGTCCTATTAGAATTAAAGTAAGCAACGTAGAAATACAACTGGCAAGTATTAGTTAAGGAAGATTCGAGTCCAAAGAAGCGACAAAGCAGGCTTATCCATAATACCATGAGTATTGCGTGGTTTGTGACAACAAAATCCCCTACATTTTGTAATACAACGTTACGAAAAGCCCATCAACAAGAAGACAGTGAAAACAGCTTAGAATAACGGATAAAGAAGTAGATAGACAAATCTAATAACTAAGAGTGAATATATGTTTTCAGATAATAAAGAACCCAGCCGTGTTTCGCGCTTGAGATCCAGGCAACAAATATACAATTAGGAAATATAATCGGCACTTATCCGAACAAATCAACAAATAAGGTGGTATAACTAATCCCATATCTCTATTTTGATGAACTCAATGACTGAGGTGCATAGAAGAAGATTGAGTTTTATAAATCGGTCCCCATTGATGAATTACTTCCTTATTTGAAAAGGTAGCATTTTAAAAATGAAAAAAACAAAGGCGCTTCTCCCAGCTGCAAACAGAATGCAATTCAAGGATCGATTTTGATGACATTTCTCACTGTCAATGATAGTCTGCTGAGCAGAACCACTAAGCCAAAAGTTGAATAAGCTACTGGAGATACAGCTGTACAAAGGATACATACACGTCTAGATTAAGAGGTTGAGAGAGATCAGCTCTAAGAACAGAACTTGAAGGTTCTTTGAGCAAAACTGTATATTAACCATTATGAACGTCATTCGAAGAGAAAGCAAAGAGGGCAAAAGTGCAAATGCCAATGAACACTAATCTTTTAAGCTGTGTCCAACAAATCCTCCTACGATCACGCTAAAGGTCCCAAAGCACTTTGGAACACTTCCAATCATATTTTGCCAAAACAAATCTGGAATTAAACTGTTTTTTACAGTTCCATTGATTCATATTATAATTCTTCACCTACCTCATCAACACCAACACATATGTTATCATCTCAAGCAAAAACAAGTCACAAAAACACTGTATTGTACTGAAATCTTCTTAATGAATTGAAAGCAACGTGCCTTTTGCGAAGACCGACTCGTCCAGCTGAATACAGGCCATAAATTCATGCAACACTTAAATCTCTGGCTGAAATTTCTAATCTCATTTGCAAAGCAAAACTATGATCAGATCACAAACTAGTGTGTGTGGGTAATTAAAAATTCTCAAACTTCTCTAAGGCCTGGTTCACACGTAAAGACCCGTTCTGGTAGTTTCGACAGCTAGCAAAGCTGTCAAACCTTGATTAATGCCTGGTATCTCTTTCAAACGGAGAAATATAAATTGAGCCCGATGCACTTTTGATTGGCGAGTCTTAGCATCTTGAAGTGGCTGAAGAAGTAGGCAAGATGGAAAGGGATGAAGACAGCATGTACAGTAGGACAGTAGTTACTAAGAACTAGGAGACGAAAAGAGCAGGCTTAGAGCAGAAGCCCAGGGGCCGACCTACAGGGGGTGTAACACTCCCTCCAAGGATCGCAAACTGTGAAAGTACTCGATAGATTTGAGATTCTCAGCTGTCTGCTCGGTAGATTCGGTGAAGTTACCAAATGCTGAAAATACAGTGGATCAAACTTCCTTGATGCAAAATTCACGCTGGTCCAGTTTTTGTACTCACCCTCATTTTAGTCTGAGAGTTGACTTTTTAGCTAATTAGAGGGTGAACATTAAAAATTTTTCTCCCGTGTCGTACCCAACCATGATTGATCCTCCTACGTCACGAAGCAAAGTTGATAGTCTCCCAGCTACAAACTCGTTGCAACATTGATATGTGTTAAGGCTTGCTTTCCTTTTTCACTGATAGGGGATATCATTGAAAAACTGGTCGCTTCAGCAGGTCCGTAAAGAAGACATCCAGAGTTTTCGCCGGGGCTCCCCGGACACTGGGGGATCCAGGAAGGGGTCGGGAGCCATGCCCCCAAAACCATGAAAATTCATCATTAGAAACTAAGCGCTTGTAAAATGCGTTGAATATGCACAACATGTCCATTTTAATTGTGGCAACTTAATCAACACAGAATGTGGCATGCAACCTTTATCAACTACAGCTAGCATTTAGCAACATATTAAACTAAGTATATAGAAAGTTGCATCTATCGGAATTTTGCATTAAACTACCAAGGTTAATGTAGCCTTCTACAGCCATCATCCTACAATTCCTACCGTATTGTATAGTGCCAATTCTCATCTATCAGCTAATGGCAAGTGGCCTTGAATTGCCAATGGCATATATGACGACAAAAGAGCATGCTAAATCATGGATCTATGGAGGTTAATAACATCTTTCATAGAAGGACATAGGGTTCTCTACGCTGCTAGTGATTTTCACTACTACAAACGTTCCTCTTAACATATGAAGAGACATTCAAAGCAGGCTTAATTTTCCAGTGAAGCAGCTCTAAGTCCAGGATAAAAATCATCATTGGAAAAGCTATCACAATATGGCATATGATCTGCAAAGTAATTTCGGGCATTTTCGACTTTTCAGATGCTAGTATCTTTTTCTCAATATGAAAGAAGAAATAGAGTGGAATATGCACTAGGTTTTCTAAACTGAAATCAAATGAATTATATTTCTTCTATTTATTTATTTATTCTATGTATTCTATTTATTGAAACTGCCCTGGGCCCCGCGCCTGGAAAGAGCCCCCAAAAGTCATGAAATGGTTATTGATGATTTCAGATTTCGCAATGACCTCATTAGGGGTTTCATTTTGCCATTTGCCCCCGGGCTCCGTGTCGGCTTTTGGCAGGCCTGATCACGATAAACAAACTTTCGTTCATTGGTGGTGATCGCCCACAATCAGAGGAAAATCGTATTTTCACACAAGACAAGTATCCTACAGATTTCATATGAGGATCTCGCAAGCAATGATCGCCCATTTTTATATGAGAAGCAGACTTATATATTTATTTATCAAATTCTATAAAGTTGGTAATTAAAATAGCTGGTATACAATTACAAAGCTAATTCAAACCAACTATTTACAAATTGAAAAATTTACAATACTGTCAAGAAAAAGAAAAAGAAATGGAATCTAACTCGATAGTAGTGCTTATAGAGGATTTACGAATTGATTTACAAACAATTTTTGCATGTGCAACTTTCACCCTTCCACTTTTGCATTTGTCCTCTGAACTTTATAATAGATTGTGAACTCTCTATAGAATTTGGTAGGCTATTCCAGAGGATTCTTCCCCTAAAGGCCAACGATTAGGTTTCATAAGTTGTAGTATTCGCCAGAAGCTAGCAAGCAGTCACACACGCTACATACAAATAGTGCCAATGCCTACATAACAGAGCACAAAATATCATTTTCTGCCTAATAATGCACCGAATCGAGTATATACGCAAAGTATTTACAAAAAATTAAACATATATATCAGATTTGAGAAATTCACTTTGCGAATAATCAACGTTCACAAATTCAGGTCTGCCTATGCAAAGGATGGTTTCCGCAATCAATCGAATGCATATTTGGGGTACAATTAACAAACGGTTAAATTGCTCTTAATGACACAGTCACCCTAACAGGACCACAAGAATGAGTTGACATTCAACTCTACTCTAGCTGACGCACCGCAGTGACCAAGCCACAAGCCAAATAAAGACCCATCGCTTTCAAAATTCAACTCTATATCAATAGAGCAAACATTTTCTGGGAACTTTCAATGGCATCTTAGGCTTTATTGTTAAAATAAGCATGTAATCTTAAGTCAGTCTGCTCTCGCAAAACCAATGTTGAAACTCTAAATGAGTCTTTGACATGTGAAATTCTGGAATTTCAAAACACAAATTCCAAAAACTTTTACAATGACTGATGCTTGAAAGCGGCCAATAACATTAATAATAACAAACCATTGTGTAGTATATTCTCAAGCATCATGGAATGGCCTCGGTCCAGAAATGAATACGATCTAGGCCATCTATCAGCTGTTTCAATTACGTATTCCCAACAAGTGAACGTTCTAAGTTCCGAGGTACATCTGACACTAAAACTGTGAGCTTGAAGCTTGCTTTACAGATAAGTTCAGTATATCTATAAAACACGAGCTTCTTTCAGGCAAAAATTTAAAAAAGCTACGACAAGGGTGTTTCTTTATAAAAAAAAATACTCTAATAACTAAATCATAAGACAAAAAAGTGTGGTGAAATCCATTCAGAAAATGATGATAAATCGAGCATATTTTGCCCGTAGTAAGGTGGCATCTGACAAGATCCTTTCGGTGTTCGCTACGCGAAAAGTATTCAATTCACAGGAGCTTTCACACACAAGGTAACCAAAGCATGGCAGTGAAACATGATGTGAATACGGGATACTATAGACATATAGAATCAAATGGGATCAATCTTACCAATACTCAGTGGACAGTATGCCAGTATGGATATATCCTCGGTGGGAAAGCGGGCTTACCAAAGTGATACACTAGCCAAAAATAATTTGAAAAAGACGATTCCAAAGATGCTAGAGGTCTTACCAGACAAAGCAAGGATTGTCGCGGCATTTCGAGGGTCAACTAGACAATTGAAGTGAGTTCATGAGCTAGATGGAAATCTCTAGTATTGATGAAGAATGAATTGGCGCTGATGCCCTGGGAAAATGAATATTCACCATTTCTAAATTGCTTAAGTTTTCCATAAGCCAGCTAATACAGGACTGGATACATCGAAGCAAAATAACATTCCATTTAATTCCCTCTCTCCACTGTAGCGATCATGTTCCCTTGCGAAGGCTAAGCTAAGTCTCTAATGAAAAATTAACTTCAATGAGAAAGTTAAGTTAGTGAAGAGAACAGCTCATATACACGCATTTTTATAAGAAAGTGCTTCTACAACCAAGGTAGTACTCTGATAGAACAAACATAAGGAATTTCTAGCTATACATCAGAGACCGCTAAGGAATGTGAACGCTTCAAATAAAAACATGAGTTTTTGCTAAGATGAACCTTCACATGAATAAACACATTCAACAATATGTATATTCAATTTTTTTCAGTTATTTCTTTTACTCGCCTTCTGACATCTTCATTGTACTATACTTCCTTGTCCCTTAGTATAATTTATAGAAACGAAGAGTAAAAAGTAAAGGAATTGCTAAGGAATTTTTAGTACTCAAATTTTCTCGCCAGTTAAGGAGTTTTCAGCATTGGGCCTTAGCCGAACTTGACTATCAAGAATGCGTTCAGCCGCGAGAGCGATCAAATTACACTTGGAAATGTTGCCTTTAGTAATGAAAGGGCATTTGCGGACGAACGCAGCCCTAGTTAGCAAAAATGTTTTATTTCTATTTAATAATCCCCTAGAGAAAAAACTAGACTAAGGGGATATTACCTGAGGGAACATTTCCTTTCAAGGTGCATAAAAGATTAATTAAAACAGAACTTCTAAGAATTTTTAAAGGCTAAAGTTAAAAACACAAGATTTACTTTTAATTGCTATGAAGATAACAGGTCAACTTTGCTTATCTGAAAGATAACTCTAGAATTGTGTTGCACGGTCTGCAAAAAGTCATTCTAGGTTCTTTCAAAGTAACAAAAATTGATACTTAGAAACAAATGAACGGAGAAGCTTATTGATACAGCCATGATAACATTGAAAGATTAAATGCATTCTGCGCTGAAGATGGAGCTACAATTGTCTAGTATAGCTTAGAAGTTTGTCAGTGTCTTGTCTGTGACCGTAGAGGGTACTGTTATCAAATGGACGTTGTCAGAGTGCAGTTATACACATAAAACTTCATTACAAAGCCCAAGATGTGCTGATTATCTTGCTGCAGTTTAAGCGAATCAGGTCTAATTCCATGTTCACGAAACAATGAAACACAGCCAACTAAGCAAAGCGTCTGATCATTTCCAGCTTCGCCATGGTACAAGGCGACCTGACAGATAGTTTTTTCTTATTTCTTGAATAAATTTTAGAACTAGCACTAGCACAGCTAAACTCGATTTCAGCTTAAAATTTCCTTCTGTGTCAAAGTTCTATTCAATAATCTACGAAGTTTCTAAGACGCCCGTCTTCCGCTTCTTCGAGGTAAATGGGGCAACTCCACTTACAAATTCACTTCCCTCTTGACATATTATAAAAATAGAACAATTCCAGGCACGACTGTTCTTGACATGAGTCCCATGTTCCCTTCTAACAGGGCCTAAAAACAGTGGCCTTTTACCACAAAATAGCGATCTTCAAAATTCAAATAAGTGTTAAGATGACAGTGACAGGAAATAACAGAACCGAACTACCCAGTTGGTGTCTTGCACTTTCACTCTAATTTCTCAAAATCCTGCAGTCTATACACATTTTCAAATAGTTGTGCGTTTCTTATAAAAATGGGTGTGGTTATGAAAATTATCCTGTGAGTTCTGCCTATAAAGCCTTTATGCCTGATAAGTAGTGGATCGTGTTGATTTCCTCTATATGAGGCCTTACTGTCTACGGCAAATGAGCACTGAAGCGACTCTTTTCAACAATCGAACACTCAACAGTGAAGAAGCTCGACAGCAAAGAAGTTGTGGTTCCCTGGAGATTTCAAGCTCTCTTCTTTTGCATCCCTTGGTAGCTCGCATGAATATCCTTGAATTATCAGTTCAAATAAATAAGTCCTGGATCATTGTTTTCGCTAAGATTCAATCTGGTACGAGATGAATCTAGATTAATAGATAATTCCAAAGAAAATTAACAACCCTGCTTAAAGCCGGAAGAAAATATGCGACTGACAACCGGTTAATTTTCGAGCAAAAGCAAATCTAAACTACAGAGAAATTGTAGATATGAGAGTAAACAGGAGCGTGGGACGATATCAAATACTTATTGAAAAATACAGAGATGTGTACTTGGATGGTTTGATTATCGCAAAGTGGTGACAAATATCTAACAGTGGTTGAAAGATCCTATGTAATAAATCTGAGATTTCCATTGACAAAGAGCACACTCAAAAGAATGGATGGTCTACAGCAAAAACAAAGATGTCATTGACCAGACAATATAGCTAACCATACAATGTCTGTCAGAAGTTTTTGAACACATACTATGACTTTGGCCATAGACGCGCAACAGCATCCACTGCTCAGTTTACAATGTTGTCTGAAGCAAGTACGAATGAGGAAGTGATGCATGTATACAATGCTAGGGGTTTGGACTAGTAGGGTGGCTGGGAGTCTAAGGGTCGTAACTCCAGGAAACTTTTTGGGGTCATGCCCATTACTTTGGAATAGAGTGCACCCCCAAAATATCATGTTTTCAACTAGCAATAAAGAGCTTAGACAGCTTTGTGAATGTTATTCTATAAAAAAGCGGCTAAGCGTAAAATATTTTGAAGAGATCCTTCAACTCTATTTCAAAATAATTCAGACGACCATCCTTCGCAAAAGTGATAGCAATTGCCCCCCAAACTTCCACGTGGCAACGCCACTAGTTGTGGCTATAGATTCAACAATATATGAGGGGGGATGGGTGTGCAGTTTAATTGCTTTTATGGAAAAGGGACAAGAGCTGGAAATTATGAAAATGTATGGGTGCTCCAAGTGCTTTCGGCAGGAACTCTAAGTTCTGCTTCGTTCTGTTCACTCTCAAGCTTTTTCTTTTTCAGATTTGTTTCTGCCTGAAAATTGTTGATACTTGCAAGGCTCTAGGTTGCAGTGAACACAAAGCTGCTTGCAACAAATTGCAAAGAAGTTGCGGGCAAACCAAGTATTCCTAAGCATGGCCAACTAAGTTAGAATAACTCTTGTGCATTCTCCAACAACTGTCAATCAATACTAAAGCTTAGCACTATCGAGTCGTAAGGGTTTTAGAGAGAAAACGTATGCATATTCAGTCTCCAACAGAAGATTATTATAGGATACAGTTCAAGGGTCGAGCTACTACTGGTTCAAGCTTAAACTAACAATACTCTGCCATGCCCTTGAAAACCAAAGCCATATACTTAGTCACGCGAGAGATGACTAGAAAGATAGCTTCCTAAACATGCAGGAAAGTCTTAAACTCCAAACAGCATGTCTGAATAAGTCTGAAGGCGTTCTGAATACGCCTGCAAGCGATCTTAGATACCTGAGGAAAGGAATCTGAGCAAGTATGTCCGAATACTTAAAAAAGCAAAAAGCCCTTTGCTTCTAAATGGTTTAAATCAGAAGCCAGCACATTACTGAAGAAGAGAGATCTTGTTAATGGATGCATTTTCGGACGGATCAATCTGTCAAAAGGTCCTTATGTGAAGAGGATTTCAAAATAGCATTGAATTTCCAGACGTCCAATTAAGTAAGAGAAACCATCGCAGTTAGAGGTGGTGTATGAATGAGTCTTACTAAAACTGTGATAAGCATGCGATAGTGATAATTCTACAGATAATTCTACAGTGTGTGTGTGTGTGTGTGTGTGTGTGTGTGTGTGTGTGTGTGTGTGTGTGTGTGTGTGTGTGTGTGTGTGTGTGTGTGTGTGTGTGTGTGTGTGTGTGTGTGTGTGTGTGTGTGTGTGTGTGTGTGTGTGTGTGTGTGTGTGTGTGTGTGTGTGTGTGTGTGTGTGTGTGTGTGTGTGTGTATACTACAAACCTGAACAAACAGAAATCACGACAAAAGTTAACTTGGTTGAAATACCATCTTAGACCAAAACATATATTACCATCAAAAACTCATATGACTTATTCCGAATTGGAAACTCGTCTCACATGAAACAACAATCTCTATTGAATAACTATTACACCTTGAAGAATTCCTATTCAGCTTGGGTTCTCCATGCATCGAGACAGCAGAGACAAACTCCGAGGCCAAATGAAGACGAAAAAGTGTCCCTTATCTATGGGTATGCGAAACACACGTTAGCAAATCTCATGACCACAAACACACTTTTGTCATGACGCACATCATCAAAACGCCAAAAGCACCTCAAAGCAACAGAAGTTCATTCCTGTGCAACGTATTTATCACAACTAGATAACAAACACAACAGACTCCGAGAATGTTTTGAATATCAAGGTTCTTCATGACGCAAAAGTGCCATAGAAAATAAAAAATTCCCTGCTAGAAAAACGTCATAAGGTCTTTGAAAATAGAAACAGAAGAAAGATCAAACTGAATCCGCAGTAATGGAATGCAACGTCTTTTATAGGCACAGATATACGCTTGCCTAAACGAAAGGGCTTGAATGATAGGAAACCACCTCTAAAGCAACGAAAACGATCTCAAAAATGGAAACAATTAGTACAAGCAGAAGCAAACAAAGAACAAATGAATAAAAAGTTAGAAGAGCATCCGTGCATGATGACTAACCATCCTACAGGACAGACATATTCCCAAAATTGAATGATACGAATAATGCAGTACGTTTATCAAACATAATATAACTGCCGATGAATACTTACCCTAGGGCGCTATCACCTACATTTAAGACATGACCAAGGTGCGTTCGACAATGAACTTGATCGACAGTTCCCATAACATTTGTCCTCATCAAATAAGCATCAGCCGGTAGAAACTAGAACAGAACATACATACTGCTTTTACGCCAATCAAAGAGTGCTTTTTCGCCCGTTAACGAGCGCTTTTGCGCTCCCCGAAAGGGTGCATTTACGCCTCTTACTGAGTACTTTTTACACCCCAAAATGAGATGGGGTAGATAAATTGAATTTATCAAGGAACTTGTTCCGTTGCTACCAGAATTAAGGTAGTAACCATGAAATGAACCCTATGACTATACATTCTCTCTTGGCCACTTGTGGGGCACACTCGAATGCCTACTTTATTGACACAAGCCAGTAAAGTCTACATTAAAAGTTGCATGGAAGAACTACCTCTAAAACATAAATTAGAGGACCAGAATGAAAACCTAAAATTGCTGATTAATCCGTACTAGCAAAATTCACATGAGAACACGAGATAACTATGGTGGTAAACTATACGGGTGCAATGGAATCGGGGTAAGAATAACGTATAAGAGTGAAGCATTGAAATAAAGGATAAAGCATACTTTGCTCTTCATGGCATACAATCCTCTACTTATCGAATTATCTATTTCCAAAACAGTGTAATCTGTCAATTGCTTTGTACTGCATAAGCTGTTAAATTGGCTTCTCCAGTAGGCATTCGCTGAGATTTCTGTCACTGCACGAAAAAACATGAATCGTTCTTATATCAGTATATCAAAAATACAAATCAAGGGGTATGATCATACAATACGCCAAAGGCACTTTCAAGCATATTTAATTTTAAGAAAAATTATCATTGCACACTTTGGTGAAAATAGACAATTTATGGTGGGGGTCCTACGAAGGATCTAATGTTCACTTCCTTTACTTTCACTATCAAGGTACTTAAAACGGTCTGGCACACAAATGCTATTTAAATGGTTTCATCATTGCACAATTCTACTATTTATCACCGCACAAAATCGCTGATCACTGCAGAAATGAGCCACGATTTCACACTTAAATTACAGATGATTTAAATTCAGCGACATATTAAGAGATGCACAAAAGCACAAATATACATCTTGTAGTCACAGGAGACTTGAGTATAAAATATTACTTGCATTTGTCACTCAACCAAATAACTACTAGAAGACGGTTTAAAAAACGTACCCTGTAATGTCGATGGATTAATCAAATGCAGCGCATTTGTCACTTTGTAGCAAACTAATATTTGCCTGCAAAATAATCCAATAACATTGAAAGAGACAGCTGATATATTATTATGCTTTAATATTCAGAAGCTTAAGGGTAAATGCTACTGCTTTATACGATTGCATACACTGGGGAAGTGCCTACCACAGAAACACTTAACCTATTTAAATAACAAATTAGGAATATGGAATGCTACTATCAGAGAAACAACTTTAAGCAGGTGATCACATTTCCAAAGCAAAAACAAGATAGCAAGAAACGTTTTTGCAAGACAAAATCAGTGGAGTGGCTTTTCAAAGACAGGAATAAGAAAGGGGAGGTGGGCTACATTTTGTTGGGCATCTAAGCAAATTTGATGAAGTAACCTTCGCTTTTATGCAAAATGCCTCTACAGTTACCACAACACGAGAAAGAATTGTTCAGCTCAACGTCATAAAATAGAATGCAAAATATCGTAATTACTGTAAAGACCGGCTGGTTTTTTAGTAAACTACATTGCAACTTGTCCTAATTTCAAACTTTAAATGTTATTCTAGGTAAAAATAAATAAGGTATCTTTCTCTTCCTTCTATATAGTAAGCTTGTGTTTATATAATGTAGAAATCTTCTTCAGATCACTTTTATCAGATGTAAGGAACGCACATGTAAAATAAAAGTCAGTGTCATTCATTCGTGCAATCAAATCTATGTCTGATTTAACGGCAAGATAAGAAAACTTCAAGGAATCCAGAATCAAAGCTATTTCCAAACGATCGATCGACTTTCCTAACAAGAATGCCATCAGTTCTAATAATAAAGATTGTGACAGCTAACCATCAAGAATCTTATACTTTGGATCTTCAAAATAGCAGGTAAATAGAGGCTACAGTTTTCAGGATTACAGTGATGACGAAAACAGACATCGGCAATAAATTTAGTGATTATGCGTTGGTGTTCTTATTTGACAGTGTCAGGATTTTCTGCTAAAAACTGACATTGAACATGTCGAACATTCTGAAGCTTCACTTTAGCATTGTGCAAGAGAGCTTGTTCTAATGGTTCGGGCCATTATTATCAAAGTAATTACCAACATAATCCTTGATTCCATCGCATTCAATTAGCTGATGTCAACACAGATTAGCAGTAATTGCTAAAGATCTTCTCAACTACAAGCGGTTTGGCTTAATTCCGTGATCCTATCAAGACATACAGATAGATTAAATGAACTTCGAATTGTACAGCTCTGATAAAAGCATCTTAGCTTATGACTGGCGGAAAAGCAATGATTGGAAGGCGGGCTAAAGTACAAAGCCCCTCTCCCTGGCAAGACATTTGACAACAATGATACGCAAACCGATAGAATGTAGGGTACACATCTTCCTCAGCCTGTTCGGTCAGAAAATTGTATGAGAAAGAGCACTAAGGGCAAATAATATGCGATTGCTTAATAAGAAACTTTTTGCTCGGCACTGAAGCCTTCTTATCTTTACATTGTTTCAGTGCTAAAACTTTCTTAAGACTTTCCTAGCAAGGCTGTGAGTTAGCAAAAGACTGCAGGGATACACAGACGGACAGGCACTTTACAAACGTAACACTGGAATACATTAATTAACACAAGAAACATACACGAATTAAATGAAAGAGATGATGAACTCGCAGGAAAAAATGGATTATTCAAAGTCATATGAACTTATCAGCTTTCTTAGGTCTCAAAAATCCAGTACTGAAATTTCTTACTTTTTGAGCAGTCAAAAACTATTTTCCTATAAACCACTTTTTCACAAAAACGCGTGTGCAACTGCAACATACATAAATGGTTCGTGAGAAGAATCGTAAAAATGAGGCCTACTTCTATATAGCAAAGACTAAGAAACGCAAAATATTTCCATCATTATTTTTATTACTAGTGAATAAATCATCCTAAACACAGATAATTTAGCAATTCACATATATCAAGGTCAACTGAGATGCAAGGAACTTACTGAGTATGAAACCAAAAGTGATAGACTTAGGATGCAGAACCTAAGCAAATTTGCAAAAGGTTATAGTACACTAACTCGGCCCAAACTCAGGGGAATTATGAGACTTTGGGGACGATAATCCACCTAAGAGAATTCAACAAAATCCCTCTTGGCCTTTTACAGATAATAACTTTGCAGTCAAAATGGATAGATTCTGCAGTTAAAATGGACCTTGATCACGAGGTCAGATTTAATCAGTTACAATGTAGGGGAGAGTTACTCACAAAGATTATTGCATAGCAAAAGAACCCGGGAAGTCGTAAGATAGAGAAAAGTAAAATTGTCTCAGAAAATCTTCATATTGCATAGATATAATATAACACAGCCCTCAAATAACGAATCGTATTGAAATACTTGGAAGATGATTCGCATAGCTGAGCTACTGGGAGCGTGCCAAAAAGTAACAAAAAATAACATGGGCGGGATACTGGACAACTCCCAAACGACAAACAAAATCCCTTGAATAGTCCTCGCTACAATGTTAAATGTTCACTTGAAACGATAAAAGAACATTCAATGAAAACATTGATAACCGAAAGGGTTTCGATAATTTTATCTTGTAAAGTAGGCTTAGATAACTGATAAATAAAAATATAAAATACTAAGGTAGTTTATATTAAAATAGAGCGGGATTGGCTAGGTGGCTTAACCAACAATCTTCTACGTCAAAAGTCACGTGCTATTCATTTCGACATATGTAGCTGCTCACGTGAACTCGAGGATTGTCAGTCTCAGGCTCCAATTTTATTGATAATACAAGGAGGACAGAGATATAAAAATAGCTTTGTTTTTAATAACTCTTCTTTGATACCAATTCACTGTGAAAAATCTTGGAGCATATAACTGTTATTGTCGGTACTGTAAAGTTTGCCCGCTCTATGAGTGCAAAACAAAGTGGATCTTTTTGAACATTTGACCTTGCATATCAAGACGTGAAACCGCCACATTTACGGCATTCAACAACTAGTAATAACAATGTCGAACGAAGGGCAAAGCTATTGCGGAAGTCATCAGATGGGGAGATGTGCAGTAACTGTGAGGCGGAGAAATACATTCGATGAATATAAAAAACATGGAGTCACCTAATGAAAGAATATCAAAAACATGGTGCCACTGAATGAAAGAATATCAAAAACATGGAACCACTAAATGAAAGAATATCAAAAACATGGAACCACCGACTAGTCGCATGTATTTTCCAAGAAAAGTAAAAGGAAAAGCGGAAGTTTTCATGACCTGCTGGCGACAAACACTCCCTGAAGAAGATCAGTCGGTATTCTGGTATACCATCGAAAGGTTCTAGAAGCTGAAGTATGGGTAGTCGGCAAATCTGTTTTACAATAGAATTCAAATCCACCATCGATGTCGCTCCCCTCCAAAAAGAGATTCAAACGAATCCGCCACTGACAGAGACAATCAGAATACCATTACATGATAATCATCATCGCTCTCATACTCACTCCAATTAATAATGAACTTACAGAGAAGAGACAGCACTTAACATCTTTGCCATGATTAAATCTGGTTCCAGATTAAAACCTCTTCATATAAAGAAAAACAATTTAAACCATTGCACCAGCTGATCTTGCATGTTGATAGCAAACAAAATAAAGGCACGTGACAGCGCATACATACCCGATATTTCCAAGGGACTTGGATAACTTTAGTGGGATGCAAACGATATCATCCTGTGAAGAGAGAAAAAAGATATATTGAAATATATTGATATATTGATATAGCGAATTTAAATAAGCAACAATGCAGCGATTGATTCCATCACAAGTAAGATAATACCTGGATATTGCAGCATAGTGGACAAATCTGATTGGTCAATAAGGCAGAAGATTCCCCAATTGGGGATCGCGCTAACAGCCAATCAAGATTTGTCCACTATGCTGGATATTGCATCAAAAATATACAAAGTACAAAATACGTTTTAAAATGGGGCAGAATGATCTGTAAATCTAGTTGAGAGATGAAATCGAACAATATATCACTTTGGAAATCTTGAGAAATAAAACACGAAATTGGTAGAAAATGAAAAACAAGGCAAAGGATAAACAGTAAACAAAACCCAATTGCTAAAAGAACAATGGAATAACAAAATGTCACTACGCTTAATAACCACATAAAGACATAAACTCCTAGGAAAGGTGCTAGGAGAAATTAAACCATATTTCCTCGAAAATAGGCCTACTTCAAAAATAAGCCGATTCAATATTAGGCTGAGACAATTTAGTCGATATCTTAAAAGCAGGTCAACCTCGAAAATAAGCGAAGTCAACTGTCATCAAGCTTAAGTATTAAGTTCTGTACTTTCTGAAATTCTTGAAAACTTCTTCGCAAAAACAAGAAACCTACGAAATCCCTAGTCGGGCCTATTCATACCTCTTTATACAAAACACCGTAAATATACGCCAGTTCATGCAAGTACAAATATAGGCTGAAGGATTTACTTCAAGACAAAAAACAAGCTATGGCCTATATTCCAAGAAACATTGTATACAGAAATTATTGGTAACAAGTTGTAATACCTTACAGACTGGAACAATTTCAACGGAAAATGTATGCTTGTAGTTGTATGTATTATTATGAATATCATGTGAAACCAACTCTTGGGCAGTCTTGTATCTACGTAATTGAAAACAAATGACGATCAATCATATAGTAGAGAAAGCAGAGGAGAGGCTATAAGAATCGGTAAAATCGGGATATCCTGGGAAAAAATGGAAATGAGTGACTTTGCACTTAACGAAAGACTGGTGTGATTAGGGTATTGTTCAACTGGTTAATAGAGAATAAGATCAAAATTACTAATATAATGATGATGATGATGATGATGATGATGATGATGATGATGATGATGATGATGATGATGATGATGATGATAATGATGATGATGATGATGATGATGATGATGATGATGATGATGATGATGATGATGATGGTGATGATGATGATGGTGATGGTGGTGGTAGTGATTGTAATGATCATCATGATGATTTTAATGATCTTCAAGATGATTGTAATGATCAATACGATGAGTGTAATCATAATCATAATGATTCTAATGACCTTCATGATGATTGTAATGATCATCATGTGGATAGCGATGAGGACTGAGATCGTGATGATGCGATCACTATGACAGTTATAGCAGTAATAGAGGAAAATGATGAAGATGCTTGGTTGGTAGCGGGGGTGAAGAAGTCGTTGGTGATGCTGATTACAAAGGTGGTAAACAGCAAAGACAATGATGCTTTTAATGGCAAAAACTGTACAAAATTCGCAATCAATTTACTCTCACCGGCAAGGAACAACAGCAAGTAGAAAATCCACAAGTTTTCGTGCCTCTTCTTTTTTGTCATAGTAAAAGTCCAGACCATCTACATCAGAAAGAAACCCGAACTCAATTTACAAACCTTGAAATAGACATAAAGCTATTTTTGCAAGCCCTCATTAACACTGGATCAAGCGTTTCTGGAAGTTATCGTTGCAGTTTTTGTTGCAAAAAGCGGCTTTAGTAAAATATGAAGATACGAAGAATAATATAATAAGCTAAATCCGGGAACTTGACAGGTCATTCTGGCTGTAACCTACTGTCTTGTTTGTTGTGCTCCTCATACTAAAGATACCACTGTGAATGGCAAATTTCAAATTACTCTGTAGTGCTTAATACAGTCAAGATTTAAGTTAAGAACTCTACGTGGTTTCTAATAGTATATTCAATTTTGTTCATTCTCACAGATTTCATCTCCATCACTTTATCAATGGGATATTTTATAAAGTCAAAGCATTCCAATTTTGCAGATTACATTTTAGATCTTGCATTATACTCGAGGGTCTCAAAACAAGAGGCCTATCAGACTTCTGCAAGTTCACCACACAATTTCAGTACAACTCTGACTACCCTATCTCCATTACTCCAACCACTCCATCTCCAATAAGCCACTGTTTATTATCTCATTAAGCATACATCGCAGGTATCCCTAATCCAGACTTGGGTACTTTGGGAAAAGCAAAACATTCAATGGTCAACTTAGACAAGGTTAGATGAAAAGTCGCGACAGACTAGCTCGACACAACGGCACTTCGCTTACCATGAATTTGCTTAACATTCAGACACCTCGAATGAATGTTGTGTTTTATCATCAGCTGTTCCAGATAAAAGAACGTTTTCTTGTGTGGAACCTGCAATAGCATGACACATAGATGAAGACATGAGTCAAACACCTTAAGTACCTAGGGAATAGGAAGATGCCATATTTTCTATGGAGGAAGAATTGTTTACTTACAGAGTACTAATGTTCTAATTTCCATTATCTAGGAATTAGGCAAGTAGAACGAAGCCTAGATGTCACCTGTCTCGAAATAATTGGCAAGTGCCAGCGCTACGCTTGAAGACAATGACATAGGAAATAAACCGTGAAGACACACAAGTACAGATGAGTGCTTCTCCTGTCTTGCGAGCACATCTGACAAGAAGGTATGGAATGTATAAATATACCTAACAAAAGGGTCGGAGCTATTGATTCGAATAGTAAGATGGGGCGCGTTCAACACTATGGCTACGATTACAGCTCCTCCACATATTCCCCTTCATCGCAATATGGCAAATGCTCATATACTGGTTGCTTGAATAAGCAAGTATATTAAAAATATACTTAACACTGTTGCGATTGATATTCTTTAGAAACTTAGAAGTCAGCAGAATGAACCACATAAACCTACGTCAACGATGCCAACAGAAACTACATATGATAGGATGTGAGGCACTCGATTCAGACTTTCAGAAGTTTACAAGAAATTCACAAGAAAGTAGCAGAGTGCGCATGAGCAGACCTTTGAAAAGACTTGAACGAACATAGTAGATCAGATTAGGGTAGTTATATGTAATGAATATTGCTTATACGTATTTCAAAGGATATGAGCATGTGAGAAGATGCCATGAAAACTGAATATTTTGAAAACGGTTTGCTGTGAGCCGCTATCGAACAGTACAGGCTGAGACAATAATGAGTTGACAAAGTTAAGATAAGAAAAAGTTTGTACGAGGCTTCGGCGCTTTGTGTGATTCCTTTAAAATACAGAACAACAGTAGGAGAATTGCTTACAAATTACAAGGTTGCTATCAAAAATAGCCTGAAGACATCAGCAGAATGAAAAATAAATAGATAGTGAGATCAGGTCATTGTATTGAGACAGAAATACATAAGAATGCTAACGGAACACGAAAAAAGAGAAAAAAGGCCTTTGACACTACAAGATCATCGGTAAAGCAAGGTCATCAAAACAATGGTGAATCACTTTTACATCGATGATTGAGAAAAAATAGCAGCAAGAGTTAAAACTAGTTTATCACGATGGCAAAGATGAAATGGCAAATCCCCTAAAGGGCACAGAGGAAGAAAAGAACCTCACATGTAAAGAGATTTGTTCCCTTGTAGCTATGACAAACGACTATTCTTGTTAACTTTTAGCATACTTTGCAAGGAATTCTAATCTAGCCAAAGGTTTTGTTGTAATAGGACAACAAAACGGAGACAAAAACAAGAGACTAAGACATGCATAATACAGATAGCGATACCATATACCATATCCTATATAAAGAGCCATTTGTATAACCACCTATTGGTGCTCTCATAAGCTAGCTTATCAAAGCTAGGATATATCAGTTTTGACAATATTACTAACAGTTACACAAGGGGAGTTCAAGCTAGGAGTCTTTCAAGGTGCAGAAGGGCTACTATTCAGCATACCGTAAATCCTCGAATTAGCCCCCTGGGGGCTTATCTATTTTTGATGCTTTCTGGGTGGGGGCTTATTCGAGGGGATGGCTTATTCGAGGGGGCTTATAAAATTATTTCACAAATGTCGTATAAAAAGCTCATTGTCAAGCTCCTTTTCTCCATACTATTACAAGAACAGTCTAAATTTAAGCATTAGTCTTTATTAAAGTCTTCATCATCATCTTGGGTGGGGGCTTATTCGAGGGGGCTTATTAACAATTTGAAGTTCTAGCATGGGGGCTTATTCGACGGGGGGCTTATTCGATGGGGGGCTTATTCGATGGGGGGGCTTATTCGAGGGGGGGGCTAATTCGAGGATTTATGGTATCCTCATTGGAATCAAGGGATTTGCTGCATACTCTTTCATACAGTCCTGAGCTATGAAAGCCATTGCACAAGTAGTTCACAAACAAATGGGTCTTTTGAAAAAGCAGATGTTTCTACCAATTTCTCTAATACCAAAATTTACAAAGGAGGAAACCATGAAAAACATTACATAAACAGCAAAATGGAAATTATCCTCAATTTAATCATGCAACTCAACATACTTTTTGTCTGACTTGCACCATAGCCTTCCAGAAATCCTTTGCCTCTCTTCTGTGACAAAGTTCACACATTTGACCTTGAACAACAAACTCAACAACAAAGACCTGCTGCAAGATAGTTGAACCAAGAACCTGCAAGAGACATCAACACACCTTCTATATAAGATCAAAACCCCTAGAAAACTTAATACAGGAAACAAACCATCTGATCAATCATGTGGTGAATCTCAAGTTTTGCTCATTTCTGCCTCAGATGTTTCCTGATTGTTTCCTATATGTTTTTATTAATTAAAAGAAAACTAACTCAAAATACAACTGCTACTACTGCACCCATTATGGTGGAGATAGAGACTGAGTCATCAAAGTTCCCACCATGACAGTCACTTATGATTAAATTGTTATATTTGAAGATGAAGAAAGAGACTACAATGACAATGCTTAGGCTTGTCTTTCATTTGAGCAATAATGTCTGGAAGCAAGGAAATTTGGCATATCTATAGCGTATCTTTTATATGGTAGGCCAAAGACCAGGTGCATTGATAACATTTGAGAATTTGGTGAAAATTGAAGCTTTGTTGATTTATACTGACTAGCACAGAATAGACAAACATGGAGAGCCACAGCTGTTCAGCTAAATGAACTTCCCATCTAATGATGATGATCTTTTATACTTGGGTCTGGTTTCAGTAATATAAAGTTGGCACAAATGTTGCTTGAGTTTCCTGCTAATTTTCATATTTCATGTAACTGCTAAAATATTTCTGCAGCAATTACTTTTAAAAGATAATGACAATATTAAGAACACTTGAGCCTTGAATTACCAGAAAATATTATCAATGGCCTCAGCCAATATTATGTAATTTATTATATAAGATAATAAGATGCAGTAAGTAAAAGTGAACCAGTCACAGTCTACATGCCTCCTTTTGGATAGTCAGTTTCAATTTAATTCTCTTTGAGTGTGGTTCTGTCCATATAAATGATGCATCTACCAATTTCACCTGCAAGAATAGTTTTCACTCAGTAACTAACAATACTAAGATTCAGGCAATACATCATACTGTCTCTTTTGATGCCAAGCTGGCAAACTGACAATTTGCTTTACTTCATTATCTTCATCATAATTCTTGCTAATTACAGTAGAGGATCTGTGGTTGCAAATCTGACAAAAGCATCCAGAAAAAGGGCCTTCACATGTAATGCTATTTTTAAAAAGCTCTATGGTAGCATTATATTATGCACAACCCAGTCAGTACCTGCCAGTGCACTTAAGCTTTGTTCCAAGAGAATACATTCAAACAATAAAAAATAATAAATACTATATATACAAGCTGCTATGAGCCTAGCTAAAATTAAATCCAATGAATAACTAAATAAGTAGGAAATTAAAATTGGAGAACTAGAACTTAAAAATATGATCAAAGAGTTTAAAAATTTATAATGTATTTCCAAGCATAGCTTTCCAGACTATTTCATCGTTACTATTATCCTGAGAAGAAACTATATGGACTGGTAATATAAGTAATATTCAAAGAGAGATTTTATGTATATCTGAAAAACAGGAAAGAACTTTTAACTTCCCTGAAGCACAAAATGTACTAAGTGTGGGTCCAGAAGATTTGTACTAATATCTGTAGTTTATTCAAATGTGCAACTTGTAAAAAGTAGGATAAATATCTATTGCAAATTTACACCTAGGAATGATAGGTGTCTAAATGTATATATCTTTGATTAAAGGTACATCAAATAATAAAAATTCTCCTAAAAGCAAATTCATATGGATAACACAGACCAACAATTCATGCAAAAAAACTACAAAACAAACCTTGGCCAGTCCTTTCAACTTCTTGAGACAAATAGCCATTAGCTCTCTTGACTCTAAGGAACATTGAACCCATGAGGATGGTGGTTGAAGATATCTGAAAAGCACAAAGACATGGTTTTAACCTAGCAAAATACAACCTTACTAACAGATCTAGGAATTTTTCTGTCAACATCAAAGAGGATTAAAATTAAAAAAATCACTATACTCTAATGTTTGACCATATGCAGGGAAAGGTATAGGTCATTTAGTGCATACTCTGGATAACATTCACCAATCTAACACTTTACTTCAGAAGAACAGTTAGAATCTGAGAGAGATTGCTGATGAATGATATGAAAAAACTCTTGAACATTTTTTCTGAAATGGCTTCATAAGAAGATTTTTCATGATAATATGCCTATGGCAACCAATCTTAATCTCTACTATCAAAGAAATAAGATATGTCAAAAACATGTCACAAAAACATAAAAGAATGATAAACATTGGTAGAACAAAAATAACCTCCTCTTACATATAATTACTAAAGGTGAAATAGTCAAACTATCAGGCAAAAGTCTTGACTAGGCACTACCTTTCACACCCTTTACAGAACTGGAGAATGGCCTGCTTCTGTATACCCTCAGTGATGTCTACTCTACTTCTTATGCATCCAACACACATGTTTGAGGAATTTGGTATTGTGGCTGTGCCACACTCACAGCATAATCTGCAAGACAAGTTCACTACATATCAATGATGGTCAAAAAGTTAAAAAAATAAGTTAAAAGTGGATGGGAAAAGAAATAGCTGTCACTATAAGGAAAAATCAAAAACATGAAAATATCCTAGAAAAATTAGTAATTAACTAAAACAAAATGTATTTCAAGTGCCATGTATCATTCAGTAATTTACAATCATGGGTTGAGCATAAGCATCATAGAGTATTTTTTAAGTATTTTTATCCAGGTTTGTAAATTGGTTTGACCTAATTGAATAATCTCCTAACTTTGCGCTCAACTCATACTTAAACTTAAGATATCTCTCTGAAAGGCTGCATCCCACTCATAAGACATTTCCGACTAACAAATATGTAAAACAAATCTCATCATTCGAAGACACGTGCGTGGCATATTTTCGTGCTAATAACAAGTTGCGTCAACAAATGTAGGATGCAGCCTAAGTATGAGTAGCAATCCTGGACCCAAATATAAAACACAGACACATTTCATATTTCAAAATAGGGCCTAATAGTCAATCTGTGGTGGTGAGTATTCTAGGTTATAGTACTAGATATTATTTTGACAAAACACTCACATTGTATGCTGAGTTTGTCGTAACTGGTCAGCATTCATGTACTCCATTTTGACTCTGAAGTGAAAAGGAGGCTGTGGGCATCGAGCAATACATTTATAGCATGTTGCATAACGTTGGGCAACTGACGTCAAAGCCTTTAGGACCTTTTACCCCCACCCCCTTCCCTACTCTTTATTGAAACCCTTAACTTTGATCTGACTCATGCTTACGGTGGATGCAGAGATGTTGCACCCCAAAGCAAAATTCTGTTGGGTGAATCATCAGCATTGTACTTTCACTGGTAATGGTTATATTTTGTATCCTCGGAACCCAAGAAGAAAAATTAGGTGCAATAGTCATGAACTCGTCTCTTATAAGCAGACGTTTTTCGTTCATATTTATCTGTGAAATGTGCGTTCCCATAGAAGGTTTGTAGAAACGGTCCGACATTGATAAGTCTTCACACGTCTCCTCCATTTCCTCTTTAATTAACCCTAAGCCATTCGTCTAGCGGTAGGTACCCCCCCCCCATACATAGGGAAAACAAGACATCCAGGTTTTAATGGTGTTAGCGATATGTAATACCTTTCAGAAAATGCATAAATTGCCCACAACAAATGCATACGCCATGTGCCATTCCAATGAGTCCATGGAATCCACTCTGGGATCGAATTATCTTAACTTTTCGTGATTTCAGTACTGAGATTTGCTAATGATTTTGGTAGGCAGAATATTTGAGTCAGTTTGTATAGTACTGTAGTGCTACAAAGACAGGCGGACACTACACAAACATAACACTGAAATACATAGTCTATCACAGGGAATCTATGGAGATTATACAAAGAAAACAATTGGCCTACGTCAAAATTGATATGTCTATTAATAACTCATCAACTTTTTAGGTTTCAAAAATCCTGTACTGAACTTTCTTAACGTTTTGAGCAGTCAAGTACTGCTTTCTCATAAACAAATTTCTTATCAGCAAAACGTGCATGCATGCAAATGCATTTGAGTCGAAACTCTTCTGCAAGTTAATAATTCGTACGAGATGCACTGTATTTTTAAGGGATTTATCCTTTTCAAAATTACTTAGGCAAGGCAGGCTTCGGTCTAAATCTGAAAAATGACCCTCCATCAGAAGGAGGTTGGACGACCCCTGACAAACCAATGAAGAGATTATTGGCATAAATTGGCACGTCTTTGCAATGTTGCATCTATTCTCATTTCAACAGTGCACCATTTATATCAATTTACATCATTACAAGTACCACATCAAATCAAAATATAGGCATTTTGAGAAGATCAATAAGTTATTAGCGTGTCACAATACGTTTGTCCTAATGAAAAGCACTGAGGATCAGACTGTTTCAATCTTCATAGCAAAGGAAAGAAAACTAGTCATTATATTATCACATCATACAAGTAACAGGGATGGCTGTTTACAATGAGATTTCCTTTTGACTTTGCTCCTAAACGAGGCTTTGATTACGAGGATGTCTTATGGCATTTTGTTTGGGCTTTCACTAGCTCATCCTGAATATTCTACTCCTTCCTTTTGTCATGAGCTGCGCCCTTCATGGAGCATCAATCTTCAGATTTGATCGATGAAGGAAAGCATGGTCATAATAGACAAGAATTAATAGTCACATTTTCATTCTACGCTCTCCAATTGTATTGAAATAAGTAGATGTTCATCTGTTAACAAGAGGAAAAGGTATAGCGGCTGCCAAGTTGCTACCGCAGGAGAGATGGATTTAAAAGGGTTTAAAAATGATCAACAGCTCAAATTAGCAGGCAATGCTTGGATGTGATTGAAATAGACACAAGTTAACTAATTTATAAAGAAAAATTGACAAAACAGAAACTAAAACTACTTGGTTAGTTGCAATCTCATGATACACTGTGTTACTTAACAAGAAACATTAAATTATATGAACTTATAATTAGAGGGATGCTTTGCGGGCTAGACCGCCGGGGATGCTCATTTGCTAGTGGTTTTACAACAATGATACAACCTCTGCAGAACACCCATGTATCGCGGAGGGATTGAAAACTTGCTTCTACGCAATAGTGGTACGTGAATTCAGGCCTAAGCCTATTCATAAGTGGCAACAAATTATATCCGGCATGGTGGACCACTTCCGGTAAAGCAAATGAAATGCGACTAGGGCAATACATTATTCAGCATACGTTATTTGTAATTCATTAGAACTCTAACAAAACTATTATCACTTGCAATGCCTCATGAAATTATTTAGAAATATTGAGATATAAAAAGTTTGTAAGTAAAAATATTTACAGATCTACAGTAAAAATTTAATGCATAATAAATAAGCGTGTTCAATATTTATCGTCTATAACGACTTGACTTTACTCAGCCCTTTGTCTTTAATGTGAAATATATAGCAACTCATAAGTTAGATCTCTGATCTTAAATGATGCCTTTGTCAAATGGCGAAGGACAGATGACACGGTGTGTTCCTACAGTGCAGAAGGCTTTATGGGGAACAAACGCATCCTCTTTATGCTAGGAAACAGTCGAGTTTTGTGATGAATTTTCTCTAGAGAAATGCTCTTTACGCCGACGCATGAGCCTATTTGGAGGGCTGTTTAGACTTGACTAAAATGGAATTAGGTAATCAACAAATTGCATGTAATAATGGTGATAAATGGGATATTTAATTCACTTTCTGATAATGACAATACCTATCTGATGAATTGTTCACTGTCAATTCATGTCATTATCTCCATTATATGACAAAAGCTTCAACGAAATGAAACTCCATACCAATTGGATCAAAGCTGTGTTCAATTAACAGTTTGGTCGTGCAGAACACAAACAGAACAATGAGTATTGTTTCCTCATAGCAGCGATATTTGCAAATGGCTTGATGGATACAAGCTTGCAATCTGTAAACAGCATGGTTGGGAATGAAGTCCTTCTCACCAATGACTAAGCATGGTACGATACGTGTTTGCTATTGGGTCGAGTGCACCCTTCTTCACAGAAAATATACCTTATTTCGACATTACTGAACCTCGAAGTCTTACTGTGTGTGCAGTATTACTTAAAGCACCTAACCAACTACTTTACCTACAAGTGTATACCTTTTTAATTTCAGTGCATTTAGAACACTTCACACTGCAGCACCATACAAACTTACAGTTACAAGACTTTGTATAGGGCACTGCTTTGAAATCATAACCACGTCCGCAACACATAGCTTCACAGCCATCGTCATCTGATGATGTTATGTTGCATTCTCTTCCTGCTGTTCCGAGTGAGCCCATTTTCATATCTTGACGGCAAAAACTGGGCGATCTCTCGAAATAGATGAGATCAAGGGTCGTTGGCCTTGAATATTCCTTGTTCTTCGGTCTTAACTTCTTGTACTTGCCTTTCCCATTCTTCTTTTTCTTGATGATCCTCATCTCATGTGCGCTGTCGTACTTCTCTTTAAGCTTGGCGCCAACCTGTCCATGAAAAGTAAAGTAAAGATAGATGATAAACGTTATTATGAGTGAGGAATTGTTTATAACTAAACAATGCAACTAACCATGGCAGTTTTAAATCTTCCACTTCAAGTATATTCTGATTAGATCTCCTACACAATTTCAACAAGCAGATCAGAGATCAAATGACTCAAACATAATTTACACATAAGCGCAGAGGCACTAGTGGATGTATTCATATGAGAACAGTGAGCCTAGTAGAGGAGAAACTACAGCCTAAAATAGGTCGTTGACCGGTGGAAACAAGCGAACAGCACAGCAACAAGTTGAACTAAAATAAAACCAATAATTACGGTAAAATGGTATACTGGGCTCTCTCAAATACTACACAATTTGAGTAACGAGTTCATTCCTCAGGAGGATACGTTGCATTATAAACACAATGGACTGGGCAGAAGAATTTATAAAAATCCACTTACCAAACGGAATTTTGGCAAATTAAGCCAACAAGTCTTTAGTTCACATGATCCGGAAAGGCCGTGGCATTTACATTTTCTGTACAAACCTTGTGTGATAGTCTAAAAAGATTGGAGAAACATATTTGAGACTAATCTGATCTATAGCCACGAAAGCTGATGTTGACAAGGATGACATGGTATGTTATTCATTGGATTTATTACAGCAAGCCATGCAAAAGTACTAGAAGTCTTCAATTATTGAAATTGGGCTAATGTGTTATCTGAAGAAAGCAACCAAAACTTAAAGTAAAAGTGAGAGATGAAGATGTTTGAATGAAAGTTATTAAGAGACTTCTCCTCGCCTTCTGGTGAGTAGAGGAGGAGCCTAATACCACTGATACCCACCATTTTGACTTTTAAAGTATTGTGCAGCAAGAATCTCATTATCATGGGAAAGCAAACTGAAAAGGTAGAGGGCGAGAGCATGATGGGAAGACAATGTCGAGAGCATCCTGCAGTGAGGAGGACTCTTACTACTGATTTTGCAGGAGACAGAAGGGAATGAAGAGGATGAGCTAAGGAGACAAAGCTTTGACCTACAGCAAAGACAAGAATTTGGTTTCTCATTAACAAAATCTTAAGCCTCACTCCTCCAATAGGGAGTAACATATCTAAAGTCCCATCCTACCTTACGTCCGGCCTCATTGTTATGTTTATTCATATCCTTTCTTGGCGTCCTCTTTCTCCCATCTTCGGTAGCATCAACAAATCTCTCTGAATACCTGAGGCCAAAGTTAACATCGCGACTGCATCCTCCCCACTTCCATCCAGCTGAAGGAGGTGTTCGACGGTACGTCCTATCACAATTGCAATGAGCAGATCTGCCTTGGGCGCATGCTTCGGTAATTGCTGATACAAGACCTGCAGACGTTATTGCGTGGATGAATGCTGACTCTCGAGTACCTAAATGCAAAATCAAGCGGGATTGGTAAAATCTGTAGCCTCCATAGGCTATAAAGGATGAAAGTAAGAAGATCGAGTTGTCATTTTATCATCTTAATCCTCATTACCATCATCATCGACATAATCCTATCATCATCATCATCATCATCATCATCATCATCTTCATCATCATCATCATCATCATCATCATCATCATCATCATCTTCATCATTATCATCTTCATCATTATCATCTTCATCATCATCATCGCCATCAACACTATCATCATCATCATCATCATAATCATCATCATCATCATCATCATAATCATTATTGTCATAATCATTATTGTCATAATCATCATCATCATTGCCATAATAATAATAATAATCATCATCATCATTATTGTCATCAACATCAACTTGATCGTCATCATTGTAGTCATCATCATCACCACAATCATTATCATTGCAATCGTCTTGTTAGGCCAATGCAAATACTTAAATAAATACACGCATTTTTATTCATGATCTTTGTACTAACCGTTTGTCATTTCATCTGAAAAGTACTGTGCTCTCTATTTACAAGCTCGCAAGGTCAATAGATTGCAAGCGACACCCCTTGCTTTAAATAAATCTTACCTTTCTCGAGGATTTTTCCAAATACTGAGCTACCATCATTTATAGGGCAATTCCATCTACTAGACTGAAACTGGTGCTTGCACTCCTCGATCGATATCTTTGCTCCTAATGCAACACTGGGCATCAAATCTGGAAATTCTCTACAGAGCTTCCTTTGTTTCTCGTTAATGCTTTTCAGCTGATTACATATTGATGACGACGAGGACGACCTGATGTTCTCTGGGATAACGATATTCAAACTTCCAGTTCCCAGGGCCCTGAAACGTGGAATATACAAAATCTATGATGAAAATGTCAGTTCGAGTAATTAGCTTGATTACAAGCAGAATGGCCAGAAGCTCCCTGTTATGAGGAAGAAAGCAAAGCTGCTACACTTGCTAGTGTGCTCGAATATACAGTTTTAAAGAAAGCGTGACATCTCTGCATCCTTTCTCCGCAGCTTGAAGCTTCTGGTCATTCAATTTATGAACTCCAAGATGTTTAAGAACTTAGTTTACAAGCGTTAACAAGTAAGTTGTCACAACTATAATAAGTGGCAAACAATTTAGTGTTTGTCAATCCAAACATGTTAACATGTTTAAATCAAACAGTGTTTCATTTTATGTGTGAGAGAGTTAAATTCAGAAACACGAATACATCCTGATACCCACCAAGTTTCTCGTGAGATAAGACGACATATAGTAACTGACAAAAGTTGGTACACTGGTAATCCTTTTTTACCTATACAGTAGCATCCACCATTCCCTCTCAGAAGACTGCTGAGTTATGTAGGCTAGATTTGCAGGCAAACAAATCGATTCATTCTCAAGCAATACTCGGGCAACTAAGCCTGCATCTCAACAATGTTTAAGGGGTAGGGAAACTTAATAAAGTGGGTTATTCTGTTCTTGGATTTGAAGATTTTGCGCGTGTATCTCGTTATCCATGCAAAACGGCACACTGTTTTGGAAATGGGAGGAGAAGTTCATCGCTTAATGGGAAGAATATGTCACATAACATCCACCACAGTTTCTAAATATACTGTGAGATGTGGAGATATTGCGCATGTGAGCAATAAATCTGAGACAAGACTGCAGACTGGCTGATACCTCATGCACAGTACGCTTTTTGAAATTTCGACTACAGAAGAGCATTTGTAGGAGATTCTACACAGGGACTTGGGTCACCACCTTAAACCTGTATAGAAAGGGCCTAAATTATTCGGGGTTGGTTGACACTGACACTACCCAAATAGAGAAGCATTGAGCCTATGAGGGGGCTTTCGCCTGCAGTTTCAATGCTAAAGATGCTCTGATATTGTGTCATAGTATCTTTGGAACATCCGATATTTTTGTCCATACAGTCCTATGAGAAAGCCCACCTATGTTAAAACGAATATTATATTATCAGTGTGATCTTAACAGCAAAAAGTCGAAATCAATTGTTCAAGCGCTATCCTACTTTGTTACGAACATTACTACTAGTGGCAACATCAAACCACCATGCGCCTCAGCCCTTAAGATGAAACAACGGAACGAAAACCTCGCATAAACCACAGCCCAAGATACAAAATTTGTCATCCATCAAACGAAATCTTCTAATTAAGTCTTATTGTCGGGATAAGCCAATTAGCTTTATTGGAAATTGTGCCCAAAGGCCAGAGCAGACACTAAAGTTCCAGTGGGCTAGTTTTGTTGTTTCGAGACATTTGTTTTATGAATGGATCGTAATTTAGGGACATTGCCACACTGGACACCGCCCATCAACAAGAAAGCTTTTTCTACTACTCTGTGATAGAGAAATTTAAGTGGCCCTTGTCTGTCGAGAAATACGTTGTGAATTTCGCAATATCAAAACAGATGGGAGCAAACTTGTGCTCACAAGGCCTACATAAGGATGATGTTCCTTGTTGCATTGCTCAACTCCTGCTGCCTGAGATATACCGCTCATTTCCCCCTTGAGATGGCTCCAAGGAGCCACGTGCATCGCTCTTCAAATGCTGTAATAGCCACTTAACAATTATCAAAAACTGAAGGCTCAACAAGAGCATTGGGAAAATCTATCAAAGCCCTGATCAGTTACAAAAAGTCCAACAGAAATCCATGTTTAATTCCATAGATATCACTGCCCTAAGAACTCCACGGATTTTATAGGTTTGCATGAAGCACATGCATGTATCAAATGTCAGAATATATATTTTTAACAACGAAGGCGGGCATGAACCGTAAGTCAACTTAGTGTTAGCTAAAGGATATAACCTAAAGCTAAAACAAAGTCCCCATTAGCTCCAGGTAGCGCGCGAGTGGGCAGAGAAACTCAAAATGTTTAGATTCGACCTGTGAGATATACATATGGGGTCTTTTTGGAAACACAGATTAATATAAAAAGCCAAACTATAAACCATAGGAATTGAAGGACCCGGCCATAAACAGAACTCAAATATAGGAGGAGGAGAATCTCCTCTTCTCAGACTATACGTTGTTTAAATATGAGCTAGCACTATTATCTGACCTCCTATGATGCGATATACTGAGTGAATCAAATTGGAGGCAAAAAAGCACCGGGAAAAGAGAAGTAAAATAAAGTTTTAAAAAATTGCCAATAACGGTCTTTTTGCTATTTGTATCTCAACATGTTAATAATCTATTCGCTGTGAAGAAGATGTATCAGTTCTGAATGTAACGAATAGGATATAATACCTCCCGATCAATTCTGCTCTATCTCGTGTCCCAACCTACGATCTAGATATTCGAAAGAACTTAATCTCTATAGCTCAGAATTTGGCAAAGAAAGGCCAGTTTCATGGTGTAGCATTAGAAATTATAACTTACCACCAATATGTAGCGCCATGTCTCAGCAACGTGAGAAACACAATCCAAATTGCAAATGCCATTATAGTGAACGATTTCCACGTTAGCTCCTTCTTTCCGAATGAAGTCGACAAAGATCGCCGGTAGCTCCTTTATATATCAAATTTCTTACCGCCCAATCCTCTCTGGGAGTTGACGCAACACTCTTGGGGCCTTGCGCGTTGTTTGCGTGTATTCTTAGTCAATCTAGAAGTTGAAAAACAACTTTAAATGACTTAATTGAACAACACGAGTCGTTTCAATGGACTGAATTTCTCTGTGATATTAAGAACAAGCCAGTAACAGTTCATAAACCAAAACAAAGCTTCGATTAAATCGGTGACAATCACTGCAAAAAGTTCGCTGATTACGACTGCGTTCATCCCTTACAGTCGGCAGCTATATGTGTTATTAACGATACAAATCCTCAAGATTTCCTAATGTGTCCTTTGTTCGGCCTCGCTTCTGCTTGCAGAACAAATTCTCTTATGACTGAGCAAACAGATTTCAGCGCAAGGGATAAAAAATACAATGCGTAAAGTAAATGCGGACGAGTTGAAATGAATAAAGCTGTGTGCAACTGCCACCATTTATAGTCTTGAGTATTTATCCATGTCAGTTGGATTGTCACTGGAAACAGGTCTAACATGTGATTTGAGTGTTTGAACATGCATACAAGTGTACTGGCCCCTTGGATATTAAATCGCTGTTTGCTCCAAACAATTGTTAACTTATTTTAACGAGATTTTAAATAGCATTTGACCTTTCGCATCGAAGAGTATAGCTGACATTTAACAGTCGGAAGAAGCATGAACTGCGGGCTAGTTATGAGGGGGAGACACGGGTAACATGGAAAACATGCTGAGGATGGGGTTCAAAAGCGAGCATTCCCCCCAACAAAAATTCACCCGCCACATTGGCATTTCTCCACATCACATTGTCCCTATGCATTTGTTTTACAGTATCGGGTCAGAAGCAAGCATTTGGTTGACTATTGGGGAGCGACAAAGGAGCGACCAGACCAGACCAAGAGGATCATGGGAGCGAAGCTCCAAGAAGTATTGCAGTCAGAACAACAGTTGCTATCACTGCATTTTTATGTAATCTTGAAACGTATTGAGAGACGATCGCCCTCCCTCGCTAATTGATATAACTCTTGGTAGACCGCTAAACCTTGCTTAAATTATTCAAAAATTCTCTCAACATTTGTCCAAAATTGCAAATGTTAGATGAAATTTCCTGAAGTTAAAGTTGTTCGATGAAGGCACCCAACATTTTTATTGTTCTCAAAGTTCGGTTAAAATATAGAGTTGTTTGAAAGCGGGCTGTAGAAAGTATGCCAGGTGTGCAAAAATTCACCGATGAAAAGCATTCCAGCATTAGAATCTTCATTCAAATTTTTCAAAATGTGTTGATTTATTGAATAATGGAATGAAAACAGTAGAGAACAATAAAAGGTGTGAAAGCAACTGATCATTTGACGTGCTTTCAAGTTCACGTGGGAATACATGAAATATTGAAACTTAATGCTAAATGGCATTCACTTTAAACAAATGCAAATCTATTCCCATGTGACAAGGCACAATTAGAACCAGTATTATAAGACAAGAGTTCAAATTAAAGTGACTCTCAAGTGTGGACATCAGTCAAGTAATTTTTACAAATTCGACTATTGATGCTTTGCATCAGAAGAAAGCCGTCCACCTTAGGGAAATGGCCGTCAGAAATGGCTGCCACACTTTCGCACAGCCTGGGCCTAACCATACACTCTGCTCACATTCCAATGGAAGATACTTCTTCTTTTTGACGCCAAGAAATGATTCCCTCCGGCGTTAGACAATCAATATCCAGAAATAGAACAAAACAGTGTTTCCGGGCATTTATTAAATAAAAATTTCTCAGTAGCTAGCAAGAACCGGAATTTACGGAGTTCTGCTGCAATGGTGGGTTAACACTACCATTGATGCTTTATAAGATTTGCTTGAATTTGAAAAGCTATCTTGCCACAAAATCTTGCTAATGTGGCTTTCACCTGCGCTATGCTGGTCCATAATCACACATGATACGATCTCGTTATCCCTTAATCATAACCACGGATATTACAATGTGAGTGATAGGGAACATTCCCATTGTGATCATACCTAAAAGGTCTGGCCTACAGCATACAACTCTTTGCACTTCAAAATAGACAAAATTATCACTTGACACAGTTAATGATCTAAGTCGCTGCACTTTCATAAAAAGCCAGTAGTAGATCTGTAAGTTATAAATCTCTATCAATCACAGAGAGGTAATACTGTTGCTATTGAAGATCGCTTCTCCTTTTTTCCTCAAAGGGTGCTCCACTACCCTTGCTAAACTCTCCTCCAAGGGAATACGGCTGATTCATTAGAGAGGCAACTGTTATTCAAGTCACTCCTATTCATATGTCACTTCACAACAAGCATTCATTATACCTCAATTTCTTGGAAAGCCCGTGGTAACCACAATGGATTTACAGAATCAAAAATTCGTTAAGTTTTACTAATCAAATGACGATCGTAAATTTAGAATTTCATCCCTTTGTCATCAATAAGAAAATGGCTTTCTCTTGTCAAGACTCTTGTCAACTAGTTAAATTATTACCTAAAGGTACATATCTGGTAATTTTTTGATCATGAGGTGGTGTTGATAATAAGATAGGGGTTATTCCACGTTTAAACAAAAGGCTACTCTTACTAGTACTTCGTGGAAGTGCATCGCTTCCACCAGCAATATTTAGTTGGAATCTTCGGAGTTTTCCTGTGATTCTTGGCATGCTATTGTAAGCCATTCTCAATTTAAGCTCACGTAAGTAAATATTACTTTACGCGCTTCTACATGGAATTCTGTCCACTGGAGGTTGCCTATTCCAAGAATTTTCTATCAAGCAAAAACAATCTAAAATCTCATCGCTAAGCACTTATATTGGCAAATGAATTCTTTTATCGGCATCAAGAAACGTTAAAGCATTATCACACTTACATCTTCCAATTTGATTTGTTCAGTTGATCACATCAATAAGAGAATTCAAGGCGCCTTGTCCTTTGTCGACTGCTAACCCCAAATTTTAATATGCGAATGACGAAGTAGTTCTCGAAAGAATTAAATGTGTCCACTACCATTATATGCATGATAAACACTAGCAAATGTTGAAACAGTAGGAAAGCGGCAATACAAAATGTAAATATCCAATCAGAACTCAACCAAAGGATCACTAAAGTCCTTTCCGCTTGGTGGTACACTCGACTGATTTCTTTTTTCCGGAATGGACAATAGGGATTCCTGAGATGGAACAACTACACAGAAAATATTCATTGATTCATCATGTTCAATAAGATGATTCTCTTTTCCTGTTGGTCTATCAAATGGTCCACCATCTCCTTTATGCAATAATAACACCTACCCATGGGCAACAGAAACCTGGCCTAGCCCTGTCCTTCTTTCTGCATGTACAATGCAAAAACATCCGCTATATGAGATTCCTAGGCAAAATCTATCAAAACAGACGTTAATACGAGCGGAATCAAGGGGATGTTACGTTCTTCCTTATTCTTCGTGTGTGTTGAAGTACATTTATGGATTAGGTACATCGTTTCTACATTCATGGCTTCTGCCTGCTAAAGGCAATACATTGACCGAGACCTTTGAGAGAAAGCCATTCATGCAATAGAATATAGTTAGTTAGATAGATAGTTAGTCACTTAGTTAGCTAGTTAGTTAGTTAGTTAGTTAGTTATTTATTTATTTATCTACAATAGTCACCAAAAGTCCTGGGACACTTTACACTTTTTGTATTCTGCAATGATCTTTCACCCCTTCTCTCCCTGAAACAATGTTGGTTTTTTGGAGTACATGCGATAATGGGATAATTTCGCGTGCACGCCAACTTCAAGTGTCCCACAAGCGAACCAACATTGTCCTAGGGGGAAGGGGGTGCGTGCACGTAGCAACGATGACAATATGTAGAGGAAAGTGGATTTTTATCAAATTTTTGTAAGTATCCCAAGGACTTTTAGTGAGTATTGTGGCTAGGTAGTTAGCTAGTAAAGCTAGTCATTTAAGTACCTAGTTAGTTAGATAATACTATGCTTGTTACCTAGTTAGGTAGTTAGTTAGTTAGTTAGTTAGTTAGTTAATTAATTAGTTAGTTGGCTAGCTACTTAGTTATTTAGCTAGCTAATTAGCTAGTTGGCCTGTTAGTTAGTTCATTTTTCAGGGGCTGTTAAGTTGAGCTGAGCTTTTGCTACTTGGTGAAATGTCTACGAATATAGGAGGATGAGACTCTTTGAGAGTCAGAAATTAATGAAGGCAAGCTGAACTACAAATAGTTCTGCATTAATTTACCTTGAATTAAACTAGGACAAGCCGCTGCCTTTGGATAAAACTATCCCCTGTATTCTTGCAAGCCTGGTACGTAAGTGACTATGCTATATTACATTAATAGTGTACAAAGTTTTTCAACATTCCGTTTTAAACTCCACCTCTATGCAATCTATTCTTACATAACGGTAGATTTCTATCGAACATTGTTTGGTAAAATCAATTTTTCAGCCAAAAAGAAATACTCAATGACGTGGAAGTTGGAATGCAATTTTGAAAAAAGAATTCAAAAATTTCTAAGCTGTAAGGTAAGGCGCTTTCTGCTAGAGAATATCTGTGTCCTTAAAATTAACCCCGCGACCGCAAAGATTCGTTTGAACCATCCGCCTGTAATCCTACCAGTCAAGATAGTGAAACTCTGCGTTCCTACAAAACGGAGATACATCTATAGAACGTCATTCTAAATGCTTCTCTCTTTTAAAGAAACCTGATAAGACCAATGAAGCAGGTTTGCTGGCAATGAAGAACTAAGCGGTATCCTCTAAACTAGATGAAGCAGCATATTAACTGGAAAATTCTTCATAGCAGATTTACCAGCTACACGTTTCTTTATAAGAACGTTTTTTCGCTCATTACTGAGACTTTCCTAGCTTTGTCATGATTTTAGAACAAAAACTTTCTTAAGACTTTCTTAGCACGAATATTCGAGCAATATACATAATATTGCAGTATTACTCAGAAACACAGGCAATACACAAACATGCCACTAAGATACCTAGAATATCACAAGAAATCTATACAAATGTAACAAAGGAGATGACACGCTTGCATGGAAACTAGAATTCTAAATGTGTATCAACTTATCAACTTTCTTAGGTCTCAAAAATCCAGTACTGAACTTTCTTAACTTTCTTAACTTTTTGAGCAGCCGAGTACTGTTTCATACAAATCATTTTCTTATTCAAAAAATACACAAGCATTCTTGCCAGTAGCAAATTGTAAATCAGAGGTGATTTTACTACGGGTGAATTGAGACAAAATGTAACTTGCAAGAGAGCCTGCTCTTAAAGTGATGTGCCTAAAATGGAATTATAAAACAAAACGTATATTTTTATCACAAAATCTGATCCAGTCAAAGGCTCAAAATCTTGACATTGTACCGCGGTGTTATTTGATAGTTCTAAAGGTGTGTCTGGAATACTTCACGGTAAGCAAATGTTAGCTCAACTTCAAGTACCCTCAGCCATGTTGGTTACCAAGGTCTATTTGAAAAGCCTATTAAACGGATAGGCCTTATATGACTAATGGCTTAGACACCGTGGAAAGTGGCACCGGTAGCTATTGGGGGATTTCGTTTTCGAAAACGTATTATCCCGCGTAAGTTTATTGTTCCCAGTTCTGAACAAATGTTATTAATTGTACAGGTATACTCTGTCTATCTTCTAAAGCCTGCCCAGTCCGCTACTGTACACACTTCTTCTATGAATTCGGTGACATCTACATCTACTGCCAAGAGAATTGCGGTGCAGACAACGCTTTGCAAACATTCTAAGTCCTCTTCAAACCTTGCACTTTTTACTGTAGCATTGCTACTTCACAATGTTTAGCTTCTTAAAGTACACAATGGTTAATATAGTTCATCTGTATTTATAAACTGTGAGCCAAATTTGTCAGTGCTGCACTTCAAAATCGGCCTGTCTATCTGCCAATTCCTTATCAAAACACGGCAACTTGTTCGTATGAGCATTGTAGTGAGAGCCCAAAGGGCCTATGCATCATATGAATCAGATTAAATCAACTTTTTATGATGATCATTGATGACTTTTCTGATTCATGGTTTTCCATCAGAAGCAGACGGACTATCTCAGTATACTGTAATTACGGCCCATTATGACTTAGTTCACATTTCGAATTTCGCATGCAAACTTATTGTTCCTAGTCAATATGCGAACGTTTTGCGATGTGCGAACTCTCTAATGTGGACTGGGAACAATGAGTTTGCATGCGAAATCCGAAAGTAAGTGGAAATGGGTCTTTATAGATAACAAGCGGCCAATTGAACAAGGAATTAGTAAAGCAAATAGCTAAATGCTAGAACAAGCAAGGAAAAAAGCAGAGAATTTAACGAGATTTGATTGCTGGTCAGGTCAACTTATGCAAACATGATGTAATATTCACATGGCGCTTACAATCACATGCTACCAACATAGAGCAAGAAGTCGCGAAGCAAGAAAGTTGTGGCGTCTGCCAAATAACTCCAATTTTATCTTCTACATACCTTTTTACAATAAGCGTGAAACATTTATCTATTTAAAAAATTTAATGTGGATAAGGGAATCGACTACATCAAGGGGCAACAATGCAAAGTGGATTTGTCACACGTAGACAGAAGCATGGAATAGAAACATATTCAATGACTGACATTGTGCCCAAATAGTTTCTTTCATTATCATGCCTAGAGAGGCAAGTTTAATGCATAACTATCGACTTTTGGAAACAATATAACACAATTCTAGCTTTGCAAAAATGATCAAAGATCAAGCTGAAATTTGAATGAAGGAATCAATGAAACCGAGGCTAGAAAATAAGAGCAGTATTCTTTTATTTGATAATTTGGATGAGTGTTGAGTATGATCACCAAAAATAGTCTCTGTTACTTTACTCTAAAATTCAGTCTTTCCTTCTTTTCAGTAGAAAGGGCTCTAAGTAGGGACGTACCACTCCTCCGTTCCGTTCACATACCATTATACGTGCATGAGTTTTTAAACAGAGGTAACCAGCTACTTCAGTAGACTATATACCTGCCTATAACTATTTTAGGAATCTAAGAAAACACCTATTACTCTCCTTTCTGTTTGCATTTTCCTCAGATAGTTATGCTAGACTCGAAAACCTCTTATTAGCAAACAAACTGTACTCCTTGAATTTTGAATACAACATGAAACAAAGTTCGTTTGGGAACTCGTGATCCAATATGCTGCACTATTTCATAGCGCAAATCAATATTTCAGATATTTTTCGATCTATCTACAGACTGGTACATGTGTTTTTTGTTGCCTACTGTTGCTGTTTACTTGCTGAATAAATATTTTAGTGAAGCGTATAAACCAAAAGGTTGGCAATACCTTGTGATACACGAAGGAATACATCGTTACATCGTTACAGAAAAGCAGCCTTTCGAACACATTTCTCGAAAACAGCTTCTGAAATAAATCCTTTGGGAGCATTTTTGATTTATGTGAAAGCGATCGGTAACATTTCCTAACACCTGGAATTACTTCAGTTTAAATAAATCGTCTTCTCTGAAATGAGAACCATTAAGCGTGTTCGCAAGCAGATACAAGTCATATGAATGAATGTTGGGGTAAAGATGTCAACAAGTATTTTCTGGCCAAAGACAGTCTGGAGAATGGCAATGGGCGACGTCCAACAGAATAATAAAAAATGGGAAATCTGAGCAACTTATTTCACGATATGGAATAACTTGGTTGAGCCCAATGGAGTGAAGACTGCATCAATAGTTAATTGCTCTAGATTCCTTTTTGTGTAACAAGAACCAGATTATTTTAGCCCAGGCTCGATGTTTTTAATTTTTAATGATTTTAGACTCAAATGTTCTTAAAATTCTTCTTATTTCAAGGGCGATTTTCGCAAATATTTGAGAAACGACACGCATTATACATTTCTAAAACATTCGGCAGGGTTACTTTTGAAAATAAAGCAGCAAATGTTAATGTTTAGGAACAATCTCATTAGAATTTGCTTGCCATAACAATATGCATGTTTGAATGCCTGTGAAAAGTCCCTAAATGGCTAAGCATATTCTGACAGCATTCTTATTTTTAGCGAATTGAACCTACGCATTCACTCAAAGAATATTCTTTTAAAAACAGTGTACTGGGACATTCAACGAGAAGCCTGTGATCTTGAACTCTGGAAAGCTCTTCGACGAATGCGGCCGCATTTGCTTCCGTATAACTACCGTATAACTGCAATACCAAACACGATCTAGCTTCCAAAAAGTTGTGATAATCAAAACGCCTTTCTTGAACAGTTTTGCATTGCAAAGAAATATGACAGTTTTTACTTTTATGGTTTTCTTCCAAATTTAATGGATATATCTTCCTTAAGTACACAAGAAAGGTTCATTCCTCCAACAGACACTGACTGACTAGAAGAGACTTAGATCAATTTCAAAAGCTTTACAGTGGGTGGAATTTATACATACCTATACTTTGCACAATATCCAATTTGAATCTAAAAAAACTCTGCTTGGTCGACCAATTTTGCACTAATATCCTATCACTGAAACCTTCAATAACATAAATCTCAACTGCGAGAGGTTGTTTTAAGAGACAATTCTGCTCTTATAAGATTATCAACTAAAGCATACCTGCAACTTGCAAAAATACTGGCTGCACCGTCCTCCAATTTTCTATATACTTTACTGATTTCTTGTAGATACCACTTAATTGCCGTGTCTCTCAAAGCAAATGGTCATAAATCAAGATAAACCAGGATTAAAGTTCCTTTGACAAATTGCCCAGTGACTTCAATTCAATTTAAGCGGATTTTGTTTTGTTCAAAGCGACAGTTCACCTTTTTCGCCTCGTCTCCGAAACTTCTTCTTCCCCGTAATTCGTAGACTGTGCAGTACAATATCTGCCGATTCAAAAGCAATTAATCCTTCAATCATTTATTCCGAGCGCTGGCAGATTACTGGTCCAGCCAACCGATGTCCCTCTTTTCGTCCTATCTCTACGCGAGCTTGATAGCAAATGACTCCGGCGCAGTTTAACCAGCCTCCTCGTAGACCCAACACTGAGGTCAGCTGATTGCGTCCTGCGCCCTTTGAATTCATGTAATTCTCAATAGCAAACCGTAACAAGATTGTGGAGCGCCAATTCCAATAGGAGATTTATCAGACTAAAAGATACATACAATGCACGAATATGGTTGACCGGTAGTATATCGAGAACTGATTCAGCCGGGATATTTAAGAGGGTTCCCATGTTTAGACTCCTAACTCGGATATTACATTGTCGCACGATCAGTGATTGCCCATTTGTCTAAGATATTTGGTACTTCCAGGGCATGGAGAAGATCAATTTCCGCGTGCGAATGAAATTTACCGAGATGATTTGAACTGATAACAATGCACACCGATAAGGCAGGGCCTAAATAGATTGTTCCGACCTCAATGTGTGAATAGAAACAGAATGTCAGCTAATATGGGAAACTCCTGCTAATATCCTTAGTGATGCCAATGAGTATTTGAAGCATTTGTGACTCACTTTGTTATTAGTAACTGTGCAGTTACTATCTATAGTCCGTTATCAAAGCATACAACTTGCTTTTTAGAGAACGCGCAATTAAACCTTAATTGCTTTTGAGTTCCTGATTGAAGGGAGACTAAACTGCGTCTGGCACTTATGATTTCCCAATTTGTAATTCAAGGTAAGACGTGCAGGACTAGATTCAAAGACGTCACTGAGAACCTAATCTAGGTAATGGGACGTCAGCGTTTGGGTCTACACGCATTTTTTTTACAAGCAACTGCTTTATAAGCAAGGCAGTGCTTGGCAAAGCAAAAAGTTAAGCAATTTTAGTACTGGATTGAAGACTGCTAAGCAATTTGAAAAATGTGTGCATGGAGCTTTGGGCAGATCGTAAACTAACTTTGGAAGGAGCTATTATCTTGATTAGAAATATTACATTTGGTCGAGTTGGTGTTCATGAATAAAAAGTGCAAACAAAACCTATCGTTAATTTTTTTATTTATCTTTAATTTATCGTGCCTTCTGACATGAATATGGCCCTATATTTACCTTTTTCTAATCCATTTTCAAAAAACACGAACAAAAAGTTAAGCAATTGCTAAGCAATTTTGAGTACTCAAATTTGCCTTCCAGCTAAGCAATTTTTAGTACTGAGCCCGAGTTGAAATTGCTTATAAAAAAAAAATGCTTGTAGTCTACCAGAGAACCATGGGCGAGTGGCCGGGTATTTACTCGAGGCGAACCTCGGTTCGTAGCCCAGATGCTCGCTCACCGTCCACCCAGCAGCAAATGGGCACCAGCTGGCAGCTCCTAGGAGGTAAGGAAAGAAACTAGCCACACTGCCTACAACAGTGCTTTCAATCTAACAGGCACTCCCAACATATACAGGACTAACCTTTACTAGTTGTAAATTTCTGTGGTTGATAATAATTTGTAATGGAATTCTATTCCATGTTTTGCATTATTTAAGAAGCTTATTGCTACTCTAAAAATATTACTTATCTGTCCTATTTTTGGTGGTAAATATTGACTTACTGTAAAAAATAATTTCATATACTTTAAAGCGCTTAGTATCGGTTCAGTCTTCTAGGGCGATAAGATGCGCTTTTATTTCGTATTAGAAAGCAATGTCAGACGGAGCTGTCTTAACGAACTATGATATTTTAAACAGTTTTGCCTAGGGCGGTGGAAGCGAATTTAGCAAATTTTTACAGTTCCAGTTCCTAGATAGACATAAAACCATGCGCAAAACTATCAAGGAATATCAATTTATCAAGAAAGTTCCAGGCAGTATGTAATTAAGAATCTCGTCAGTATCATCTACTTCGGAGAATTACACTTAAAGCAAATATGCTGGGTTTTTCGCCAACGTATTCGGAATAATTCTTCAGAAGACACATGAGCAAGTAAGTGAGTGGGCGAGGGAGTAAATGAAAAAATTGCAAAAAAGCATATTAGTGAGTGGGTAAGCGAGCGAGTGAGTGAGTGAGTGAGTGAGTGAGTGAGTGAGTGAGTGAGTGAGTGAGTGAGTGAGTGAGTGAGTGAGTGAGCGAGTGACGGAGTGAGTGAGTGAATGAATGAGTAAATGAGTAGGTATACTATTCTATCGAGTAGGTGACTTTGTGTGTGAGTGAGAGAGCTATTGAGTGAATACTTAAATCCATGAGTGAGCAAGTGAGTGATTGAGTGAATGAGTGAGTTAGAGAGTGACGGAGTGGGTGAATGAATGAATGAATGAATGAATGAATGAATGAATGAATGAATGAATGAATACATTGAGAGAATGAAAGGGCAAATGAGTATACTATTGAGTGGGTGACTTTGTGTGTGAGTGAGTGAGCTATTGAGTGAATAATTAAGTCCATGGGTAAGCAAATGAGTGAGTGAGTGAGTGAGTGAGTGAGTGAGTGAGTGAGTGAGTGAGTGAGTGAATGAGTGAGTGAGTGAATAACACTAAAGTTGAGACGTCAGCTGGAAATGACATTATGCTTCTATAATACGAAACATCCTTACAGATTACTCGTTGTCTAGAGAAAATGCAAAGATCTGAAATCATGAGTCCAGAGACAGGGATATAGAGCAGCGCAAGGTGTGGTATATTTGGGCACCTATTTGGGTGGTATGTGGGCATTATTATGGTGTTCATCCTAGACTTGTTTGAATGAAAAGTTCAAGAAACAGAGTAGGAGAAACTGCACCATCAACAACATTAAGCTCTATATTTGCTCTTCCAATAGGAAGGAAGGTATGAGAAGGATATCTAAAAGTATTCTTTATATTTGCCGAAGAAGCCATAACACGGAGAGCATTCCCTACGAATACTGAAATTGCATACCAAAATAGCATGCGGGATTCAGGATGTTTTCGTGCTAAAACTAAACAACTCGTGGTATGAAAGGGGAGCGACAACCAACATTTTATGTAATAGTAAGTCACAGCTCGCCGTGGAATAGTCTCAAAAAGGGAGAGAAAACAGACCTTAGAACTTTTTAAACTTCCATTCCGCCTCCTACCGCTAAAGCAACTGATGAAATGAAAACTTTTCAATAAACAAAGTTTGCTTGTGTGATCGAGGAATAGCGGTTATGTGAGGAATTGGTGTCATTGAAACTTCTATGCGATATTACGCTGGCCCTTTTGTTTTCTTTCGACGTCTGAGTCTTGTTTAAAGTAAGGATTCGATCGCGTCTGGCCCTTCCACACAAACGTTGCTTTATGGGCTTGTCAAGTAGTCTTCCGCGCGGTCGCTCAAATGCGGCAGTGTTTGGTGTAAGTGTCGTTTGTTTGCAGGAAAGAATAGCGCTGTTGTAACAAGGAAGGTACCAGATCACATTTTAACTAAGACAAAGTGGTTCTTATTGACAGTTTCAAGCAACATAAGGGTGCAAATGACGACTCGACTATACTAGTTTTACTACAGACCATCCGAAGGCTACCGAATATACCTTGAACAAGAAGACATGAGCATTTGATTGGATGCAGGGCTGCATGTATGACCTCTCCACTGACCCTATCCGTTTTTCTAACAGATATTTGTTTAAGCCAACAAATAGCAACGATGAATTGTGTACCCCCCCCCCCTCTCTCTCTCTCTCTCTCTCTCTTGCCACAGAAACTCTTTTAAACTGCAAATGCGTTTGGAACTAGAGTGAAAACTAGTCTATCATACAGAATTTGCGAAACTAGGCGTAAAAAAGTCGGTATTCCTTCTATTCAACTAAGTATTTCTATCTCTAGTTTTGTTGCACCCCTCGCCTTGCTAATCGGAAGATATTTCTCCAAAGCAAACGAGACGAAGTAGGTTACAGTAGGCATAAATCGTATGCAATCGTAAAGTGCTATTAAATCATGGTGTACGTACTAGTTAGTAGCCGTGGGCAAAAAAAACAAGGAAAACCAAAGCGGGCATAAGGCCTACGAGTCTGACAAAGTATATTAAAAACAACTGCATGTTAAGTAGTGAACTATTCAAAAACCACTGCCTCTTGTGCTGTCGGTGTTGTTCCTATAAATATACGCTTTTTTATAAGAAAGTTTTTTGCGCCTCGGTATTGAACCTTTATTTAATTCTTTCATGATTTCCTGAAACTTTCTTAAGACATTCTTAGCACGAATATTTAAGTTTATGTAATGTTTTAGTGCTACACAGAAAGTCAGGCACTACACAAAAATAATACCGAAATACATAAATTATCACAGGAAATCTGTGCAACTTAAACAAGAGAGATGATGGGCTTGCATGAACATTGGACTTTCATGTGTGCATCAACTTAACAACTTCCTTAGGCCTCAGAAACCCTGTGCTAAACTTTCTTACCTCTTTGAGCAATCGGTAAACCTGCTTTCTTATAAACTACTTTTGTATGGAAAACGTGTAATACATTTACGTAAAATCAACTCACCTTTATCAAATGCTCTTTAGCTTCCCTCTTTTCGCAATGCCAAGTCAATACTATGGGAGATCAGACATTAACAAAAATTATGCTTTGATTTTCAACAATATGCTTGATGAAATGGCTATTTACACATCACAGACTCGCTTTTACGCCGAACAAGACTTACAACCGGACGCGATTCGTTAGATGTTGGCGGAAACGTATAAGATGGAGACAGAATTCAAGCAATTTTCTGATCAACTTGGGCGCGCAGCCAATGGCTACCAATGGAGATGAAGGAGTGCATACCTTTCTTTTTAATAAGAAACTTGGATCGGCACCAAGGACCAAAAGTCTCTTAATTTGGCATTAAAATGTTCACATTTCAGTACTAGCAGTTTCTTAATTGATTTCTTATTTCCTGGATCTAGAACTGCTTATTGTTTGAAATTTGAGCATTCCTGGATGGATATAAACGCTGAATTTCAAGAAAAATGCCCCAGCAGATCAAAATCAAAATCTACAATCTTTTCTCAACAAAATTGAAACAAATCAAGACTTAAAAAAACTATTGACAACAGAGCTCAATACCCATTGTCTATCGTCTAGTTTCTTAACTTGTCTTAAGCCCAGCACTAGAGTTTCTTAAATTTTTGGCCAGTCTGGTACTAGTCTTTTACAAACCAGTTCATAAAGAAAAACATTACTTGCGATAAGGAGTCGGTCACTCCATGGCACCCTATATTGTCGTGTGAAATGCAACGGTACTATGAGCACGTGTATTTATTCAGATATCAATATTATAAGAGTAGAAAGGTTGATACGCATTAAGAACTTCAATTTTCGCAGGGGCCCCCTCCTTGACTTTAACTGCAATAATTTCATGTGCTAATGTACGTATTCCACTGTTCTTTTTCTGTAGTGTCTGTCTGTTTGTCTGGGTAACACAGAAGTGTTACACAGACACAAACATTCTTGCTAAGGAAGTCTTAACAAAGTCTCTGTACTGAAATCACGAAGACAATACGTGAGAGAGTTTCAAAAAGTGCATGTTGCTTTTAAGACAGTGCTATCTCCGTTGTGTGACTATGAGGCAATGCATCATGACGGAATGGGACTCTTGGCAAATGCTAAAAGAGCCAAATGATATATCATACTATATTCTGTGATTTGATTCTATTAAATGAGACTGTTTGGTATACTGCATGAAAACAACAAGCTGTCCCGTGTGCATAGGGGTGGAACAGGGGTTTAAATTTTCCTTTTCAATTAAAATGTTATCGTTTTCTCCCAGTACTCTAGAATGCGCCAAGTTTCCCTTTAAACGTTAGGCGATTTCTCCCATTTCCATTACAATGCTGCGATTTTTCCCTTCTCCCTTTTTTTATCAAATTTCAACCGTCCTCCCATCCCCCTTACAAATACTACCACCTGCGTATGACGAAACGAAACACTGAGTATGCAAGAGAATACACAAGTGTTCCATGGCCCCTTATAATCTTCAGACAATATCACAATTTATGCTACAACACTTTATTCTCCAGCAACTCTCTCCAAAACGCAAGTGTCAATAAAAATGCTCTCGCTCCTTCACAACCGAAACATACTTAAATATTCATATAACTTTGCCTCTCCTGGCGGATATTATCAAGTATGTTAGATATTTTCCTCAGAGCCACCAACGACAAAGTACTTAGCAAAATTCATCTGCACACGTGGAGCATTTTGCTCAACAAAACGCCAACTGTGTGCTGCTTCCTTTAGCTGTACATTGATGTCTAAATTTTAACAGGAAACTTTTTCTAACACGACGACATTTGTATTCAAACAAAATGAAAATTAGATATATCTCAAAAACCGTGAACCAATCTGTACTTCTTTCAAAACTCTAAACATCCTAACTATGTACATGAAGCCTCTTTTATAATGTCATTAGATTTCCTCGAGGCCTCTTTGCAACAGGGGCCGACGCTATTCCTACAACGTTGCGTGTAATGCAAACTATTTGCGCCAAATGTCTTTCCTTACAACCGACTGAAAACCTACATTACATCATGCTTGTGAGAATGAGGCTAAAAAATCGATATGCAAAAGAGATATAACATATAGTTTTGAATGTTCCGGAAGGTGGTAATAGAAACTTGTCTCAGTACAGCAGCCCAAACAACTGCTTCTTTCGATATTGTAGCCTTTGTGTCCCATGGTTTATTTAGTTCATATGATTCCCCTGACTCCTTGGATTCCATGGCTCCCTTGGCTTTCTTAGCTCCTTCTCAGTTTCAATCTCAGTTTCAAAATGCAACTGCATTGCTATCAGGGGTGTGCCAAAGTAGGGATGTGAGGGTGTCACATTCCCAAACTGTTTACAGAATCATCCGTAATCGGTAATCTTTTGACTCGTCGGCTTCCATAATGATCGTGCCTTGTCGCTAATTACGGCGCTTTGTCGGTAATTGAGGCCTTGCCTTGTTCAAACTTGTCGGTGAATTACACCCCTTCTCCCACTAACGAGTTCTCAGGCACATCACTGGTCGCTTTACGATAATAGTATAGTACCTCGTTTGCTACATGAAACGTGCCACTTGCTACAACAGTTGCCAAAAGTCCTGGTGTATTCTGCAATGAACTTTCATTCACCCTCCCCCTCAAATAATATTGGTTTTTGGAAAAAGAGCATGCGATAGTGGGCAAATTCCCGTGTTCCATAAACACTGCAACATTGTGCTATAGCGGTGGGGCGTGCGTGTATGTTGTAGCAATAACAAAATATAGAGGAACGTGGTGTTTTATCAGTTTTTCTAAATGTTCCAAAGACTATTGGCGAGTATTTCTATGATTATACCTAAGGGAAACCTCATTGAGCTGATTCAGTTCAATACAAATTCGCTTGCGCCACCTCACGTTTTTACCATGCTGATGTCAACAATAAACAGTTCTCAGGCTAGGCAGTGTGACGTAAAAGCAGACCTTATTCGGCCGGCCTCATTTCTAAAATATTTCACTGTTTATCGATAATCGCATTTAAAAAGGTTGCAGCTCAGAAACGCCGCTCAGCCTACATTTCCTTTATTTCTAGTAACGTTTGCCTCTGGGATGGTTTGATTGCATCCCACGTAAGTCTTGCTTGAATTGTATTTCGTACAAAGAAGTAAGATATCACAATTTTAATGAACAGCAATGCAGCACAACGTACGTTTTGTGTGTCCGTTACAAAGAAGACTAGATATGATAGAAGTGTTGAATACACTCATTTTAGACTAGTTTGAAAGAAACAAGAACTACAACAGCAAAAAGCCTAAGAAACCATATGGCTAGATTGCCAAAATCTAAGAGACAGGCTATATTGCTCGAAATTAAGAAACTCATTGGAACACTAGGATAGTTACACCTTCCACGCCTACTTTGAGGAATGTCCTCGATTTTACTTGCATCTAAGTATTTCCAAATGATGTCTGAAGGCTGGCTTTCTCAGGAAAGAGAGGAAAGTACGTCTCAACGCAGATTTCCAATCATTAAGGCCAATCCTCAATAAAGAGGGTTTCACTGAGTACAGTGTATTTGATGACTTCATATAGTTTCTAGTTGCCCGATGATGGCTCGTGGATGATTCAAAGCGCTTAGGACTCGTACTGATTATTTCGTTTCTCTAGTTTAGGTCTTTCAATGATCACATCTTCCTAGTCACACTAGTTGATATGGTACTGTCCAAGGAAATTCAAAGAATAAATACTGTTAAAGACATTGAAATGTCTCTGTTTTCTGTTGTAACCATGACTTTGAAGTTGTATGGTAAAAGCTGAAGAACTAAAGAACTCGGCGAGGAGAGGAGAGGAGATGTGACGCTGAAGTAGAATGATGGACATTTTTGAGGCAGAACGATTGGCCACGTCAGAAAATGTTACTACACAACAACAAATAAGATTATATAACAGATAACCAGAATCTTCATTTTCAGGAAAAAAGCAAAGATGTCAAACTGTCTTTATATTCGTCTGTGCACAAACAAGCGGTCATCATCAGAGTATGCTAGTTATTTACAAGTTAAAAAAATGGTAACAAAAAAGAACATTTATAGGACCACATTTTAGGAAACATGAATGGTTAATAAACGGTACCCGAAGGAAACCTTGCAGGACGACACCAGTTTCCAACAAGAAATGCTTTGTAATGCAATACATTTCAACGCTCTTGTTCATGTCGCTCGGAAATTTCGTACAGCAGTGCCCACAAAGTCTTACAAAACTAATTGTTATTTTCAAGGCCTTTATTTGGATTCTCAAGATCACTGCACGTTTCTCTAAAAGATAGTTTTTTTGGCCCAGTACTGATACTTTCATAGCTTCTTCATATTTCAGTACTGAAGACTTCTTAACACTTTCTTAGCAAGAACCCCAGCAAGAACAGCCGCGTTTACATAAAATTACAGTGTTACACAAAAGGGCAGGCACTAGACAAACATAACACCGTAATACATACAATAGCCGCCAAAAGTCCTTGGGGCACTTAGAAGAAACAGATAAAAAACCACTTTCCTCTACATATTGTCATAGTTGCTACAAACATGCACCCCCCTTCCCCCTAGAACAATGTTGGTTCGCTTATGGGACACTTGAAGTTGGCGTGCACGCGAAGTTTTCCCATTATCGCAAGTACTTCTCCAGAAAACCAACATTGTTTCAGGGGGAGAGGGGGATGAAAGTTCGTTGCAGAATACAAAAAGTGCAAAGTGTCCCAGGACTTTTGGCGAGTATTGTAGGTTACCACAAGAACTCTATATAAATTAAGTAAAAGAGCTGATTTTTTTTTGCGTGAATATTGGTATATGACTTATCGATATTCGTAGATCTCAAAAATTCAGTATTGAACTGTCTTAATTTTCTGAGCAGTCGAGTACTACCTTCTCACAAACACTTTGTTATAAAAAAGAAACATGTATTAGTGATCAAGACCATTTTTTATCCCCAGGATGGGTTTATCCCTAAGAATCATTCTTCGGATTATTATTGATTCTAAGAAGCAGGAAATTATATTACTACTTGTAAATGAGGAGGCCTAGCAACAGCAAATGGGCCTTTGAAACACTTCTCGTCAAGTAGTTCACAAAGGAAGTAAATTCATTTCCAGATTTCACATTTTGGATAATCTATTAAGCTTCATTTCTGAATCCTATGATTTCAAATATGAGAGATGATTTACAGTAGTTAAAATCATTTGCGATCTTTTCAAGTCGCTTCACTTTCAATTCCAACAGTTCACTTAGAATCCTCACGCAAAAATACCTGATTGCCAATAAAGAAGTAAGTACTTAACACCATATGAGATCGGTCACCTTTTGCACCATTTATCATGGGAGCTTTTGCATTTATTATCAATTTATCCCACGTCTCTCGGGGCTCTAAAGGATAATATAGAGCTCCGCATTATTCTCGTAAAAGCTGCTTTGAGGACAAATCGTTGATTCTCATACGCATAAACAAAATGCGCCTGACAAGCAGTCGCGGAAATTATGCAAGTTTCGTTGCCATAATGTAGGGAACAAAATATATACATACTACAATACTTTGAAGGGAATCTTTAATTTATACTCGCTTGAAGAGCAAAAAGCGTTTTTTTTTAGAACAGCATATTAGAACAGCAGAACAGCATGTGTAGAACTAGGTAAAAAAGTAAAGGTCACTCCCATGTTCGATTCCATGCATTGGGGAGTGCCTGATAGAGAGGACACTTGTCCTGAGCCGTCGGCTTAGTGAAGTAGGGTGGCCAGTCCCTTTCCTTGCCGCATTAAACTCTCTAGTGTTGACACCAGGTACCCATTTGCTATTGGGTAAACAGTAAGCGAGCATCTTAACTATGATCTGAGGATCCCAACTATGGTCCGAGGTCTCGAACCTTCGATGTTCCCATAAACAGCAAAACGCTACCTCTAACCGCTCGGCCACTCGCCTGAGCTACACGCTAAAAAATCCTGCTCTCTTTTCTCGCTTGTTAAGAATCAATCAAGTAACTAGTAATCAATATGAATAGGTATAGTTGCCAGTAGGACAAAGTATTATTGCATAAAAAAGTTAAGGGCAACAATGTCCTATACTTTGTAGTGATGCCATTTGGCATCATTGACTCAAGGAATGATGACAATTCCTGTACTATTCTTGGCAATGGTGCTAAATGACATCATGATGATATTCTCAACAATCCCCCAAAAATGGATAATAAAGTGACTTTATCGAGCATTATATCCAAATGAGCATAAAAACTGCGTGAGATAATTGCTATCTCCAAGAAACATACTTTGGCAAATAAAGTGTTAATAAATGGCAAGCACTAACGGTTTCGATACTTTATGATCGAGTCACCTTAGACAACAAAATCAAAAATGGAGAGGTTCTGTTCATGTTGACTACAGCTTATTAAAGAATGAAAAATGATGGTCAAACCGCGCAGAATATTTTAGAGCTGGGAAATTGTGCCGCCAATTATATGACCAATGGCCGGCTTAACGGTTCGATATTACAAACAAAACAGTTGAACTTTGTCAATTCAATCCTGCATCGTATAGCAAATGTCACTTTCAATTCAAGCTCAACTGAGATTAGCCTTGTGACCGTAAAATGCAGAAAAGAATTTACTTGTGAATAACACGATACAGCCAGTAATAAAAACAATCTATTGCCGTGTGTATTCATGAACTTCCTTTGGTAAAATTGCTGGGCAATACCGTTTACAAACAGCTAGTTTGCTTGAAAATTCGGCACTACGATCTTTTCAGTTGTTGATAATTGCTTACAAAAACAGGCTGTTCGACCTTTCTACGTTACAATACGTCAAGAGACTGAATTCAGCAAACAAATGATGACCGCTTTCTACAGAAACTAAACACAGGAAGTTGCTAGATGACTAGATATATTATATAGCTGTTTATTGACCACTGGACGGATTGCAAAAGAACCAAAATGAAATGATATGCTTGATTCTTCAATAAATTTCGTGTATAGACTTCGTCATCATATAAAATATATAGATCTTTGTGCAAAATGCCGTCATGTTATTTTTTTTCTCTAATGCGATTTATGTACAACAAGAGATCTTCCAATCTTTCTGCCGGGGCAGAAGAGTGTTGGTGAAGACGGCTAATGCATCTTCATATCTTTGAGCATGGAATATAACAATGGCAGATAATGGCATAGACAAAACTATCTTTTACTTCAAATGAATTGACACATAGTTAGAAGTGCTTCGACTGCAGAAGCTCTAACCGTGCACCTTTGGAAGAAAGCCAAGAGGGCTGCTTTAACGGGAAGAAAAATTGATAAGGTGCAAGATAGCGGATAACATCTTTATTTGATGATATGATTGCCACAATAACTGATGGGAAAGATTCGTTGCCAGCTAAGAGACATGATGCTGTATAGATATTCCACTTTGCATTTTGAATACTTCGAGAGCCAGATTTGGCCTAATTGATACCTATTTGGCTGGACCAACAATCTTCGTTCGGCACCAGTATAATTCTGATAAAACAACCTGAATACATAATAAATAATGTCATGATGGCTAGGAATGGCTCTACAACTGAGCCTCATTTAGGGGCCCTAGCCTCCTTTAGTAGCCCTTCAGATCTCCACAACTGCATTGGCTTATGACATTTCATATCATTGGTGGCTGATATTACAGTGCTTTAAAGATCTTTAAATCTATTTCAGGGAACCACTTAATCCTTGCAACCGTTAAATAAGGTAAATTCATGGATACTTTTATGAATAAAACTTCTGAAGTGTGATACTTATAACAAACTTTTTGAATGAATTCCTTCACTTTGTTTTTAAGTATTAAAGCTGATTCCACTATCATTAACGAAATAGCCTGGGAAAACAACCTTCCATGAATAACATAATTAATGTTAAGGGGTTTCATCCCCTCTGGCTTCCCTAATACCCCTTAAAAATATTATGAATACAGAAGTTGGTCTTCAGCTCACATCCCATAGAATCGTGTGAAAGAAACAATATGCAAAGATTAATCAAACCAAAATCTCTCTGCTACTAAAAAAGTCCTTGAAACCTACCACAGTGATATGACATCAAAGCTCAAGAAAATTGCTGTCAGTGTTCTCGTTTCTATCCAACGATCTCGATCTCGCACAAAGATCGCGCACTTGTACTCACATAGAGCTCTATATCTCTCTATCACAAAGAAAAGCTTTTGATTTGTGCGGCAGGGAGTGTTTGTAACAGTCCTTTAATGTGAATGAGGTGGACAATTCAGGATACGTCTTGGAAGACAAAGATGAATACCTAACTTAAATCTTCAGAGATCATCAGTTACTGAAAGCGCTAGTTTTGTACTGAAAAACAATTGACAATTGGTTTGCCTCGGAAAAGCAAACGGAGATTCATTACCTAGAAAAACAATTTTCTTTCGTAGTATGGAAAGAAATTGAGAGAAAATCCTGCCCTTCCGTAGCGAGTAGCTAGGAATGAAACATGACTGAACGAGAGGGCAGGGGTTACCTTTTGTGCTCTCATCTTTGTTACATCGATTTGAAATCGAAGTGTCTGTCCAAAGAGGGAGGGGAGATCGTCAAGCTAAATCTTATGGTTTAGTAGAAGCCAATATGGCTGTTCCATGCTCCATCATGATCAGTCATGATCCAATTTGCACTCCTCAATATCCCGTTTCAATCGAGGCTCTTCTTTCATGGCGGATTTATAATCAAAATAATACCGTAATTACAATTGGGATGTATTCGATTTTCGAATCGAGGGATTTCATTGAGAATGACGAAGACGAATTTAGATTAGTGCACGCCCACTGCATGTAATTGAACTGTTTCAGAAGCAGATTTCTGAGCAAGGGTGGATCAAGTCAGCAATAAATGGTCTTGTTAGGTATGCTGATTTGTAACAAGCTTTGGTAGGACACCACAAAGTTAGAATATGTGACCTGACAAGAAGAGGGTTTAAGTACGTAAAGGTTCGAGCTAGAAGCAGTGCCGAAGGTTCTAGGTCATTTCCAAATTTCACTGCATAGTTTAAAATCTTTCGAAACTACCCATGCATCTCTCCCTTCCTTTATCAAACTACCATACGCTGGACTTTCGGGGGTTCACATTTTGTTCCAGTAAATTGTTAGTACATTCGCCCAATCTCGTCTAGATACCCAACTCACACTTGTTCTGTCTTCTAGAATAATTCAAACAAAATCAAAACTCTAAGCCTTAATGAAGCTTGAGTCTTGCATTGTTCTTAAATCATTCTTAAACGTGACTAATTTTGAGCCTTAATATTCTTATAGACTACGTTCTTGTAAACGTGTGTAAGCTGCATAAAACTTATTTGACCCGAGTTGTAATTTCTTACAAACTGGTTGCATATCTCCAAAAGTAGTTACATTGAATTTCTGCTCATACGACTCTCAAAAAGAACTGACGGGGCATGCAGCCTACTTCCAAAGTACAAAATCCTACAAAATCCTAATACCAAGCAGTTAAAGCTAAGTTTTCTCAAAAATTTACTGTTATTATAATTCACCTTCCATGTATCGCTGATATAATGTCATTAAAACTGGCAGGCTAGAGTGCCCAATTAAGGGGTATGTCGCGTGCCACAGCCCACATCCCTACTTTTTAAAGGTAACCTTCGGTAACTGCTTGGCTAGTAGGCAAAAGTTGGCAGAAAGATCATGGCTTGTCGCCAATTATGGTGCCTTGTTCAAACCGGTAATTTCAATTGCAGTCCCCCCCCCAAATGAAAATTCCTTCGGCATGTCACTGTGCATTCTTGACTAGAAGGACTGCTTTGAACAGAAAGACTGCTTTGTCCCAACACGTTGATTCATTACAGCCGCATAGAGAATAATCTGTGCATGTTCTGTTCCAAGCGAAGTCAGCTTTCAGCTAAAGTTTCCATGATTTCTGAAACAATTAACCCTCATAATTCACTTATTTACTCAATTAGCCGTCTGATACACTTTAAAACCAGCAAAACAATGAACTCACGTCATGGCTTCTCACTCTATGGGCCAAAAATTCCTATTATTTGACTATTCATTGTCCGTTCCCTGGCAGACAGGTTTTCGAGCTGTTTGATCTAGGCATTTTATCTATGTAGCTTGACGAGAACATTGTTTCATTTTAAGAGAGCGGCCTGCAAGAAGCACTTATCAAAGGCTACACGCGATTATTTCGAAAAAAGCATCTTTCCTGGCAGCCCTTCCGAAGAGATATCTATTGTTAATGCCAGCCCGATGACCATGTCAAGTTGATTACAGCAACCGCAATATATTCTTCAGAAGAGCCCTCTGGCTTGTTCGTCCACTCTAATGACGTATGACATAGGTAATAGGAAATGCATTCTTGCAAGTTTAATATGTGTGGTTTTGAAATGATCTTCCAGAAGCTAGGACAGTTAATAGTGTGAAGGCTTGGATATAGCTGGGCGACCCCTTGAGGTTTATCTAATGCCAATTCGAGCTGATAAATCCAAACACGCCGATTAGTGCAAATTGGCATGGCAGCATACATGATACGAGATCATTTACTTCAAGGCCTCCTGCATCCCAAAAATATGCTCCGAGGCCCGATGAAAACATAGCAGTTTTAAGGCTACCTGTGCTTTGCTGGAAGTTAAGTGACCTTGTTTCTTGAACGGATTTTAAATCGTTCCCAGTTGCAATAAATGAGTGCATAAATTTTGGGGCTGTGTCGTAAGGTTCTACTTTCATTCTCACCGCCACACAATTGAGCATTCAATAGAAAACTGAAAGAACACTTGATCCATTAGCATATATTTATCCCGAAAGCACGGTCCATAGGAAGGGCAGTACTTTCTCATTACAGCTTTATCATTGACTGTTGTATTAAGCAGTATCTTCGGTTTAAGTTATGTTGTAGCATATTCTCACATTTTAAGTGTTATTTATGTGGGCTTATAAGGATTTGTGCGTAAATAGTAAAGAAATGTCATAACAAGTTACTGTTGCAATTATCCCATAACTCGCAACCATAGGTGTAGAAGGCGGAAAACTTGGGTGGATTGCAACCTCCCCCCTCCCCTACACATGCTTCCAACTATTTAATGTCATTTCAATCTATGAGGAGGGCTTATCTAAAGAAGTTGAGTGATGATTCAAGAGGATAAATTCCAGGCGTAAATTCTGGAAAAATCCATAGGTAGTTTCTTTACGTACATACTGTAAATCCCCGATTGTGGCGCGGCTCAAGAAGCCTGGATGCTATCAAGCAAATGACGTAATAGTGCATCACAACTATTCAACCATTCTGTTTACCGTTTACAAGACAGACTTAAAACCATCTCAAACTATTGCTGATAGGCACATATATAAAGAGTAGAACCCATAATTGGATAACAGGTGAATTACAACATTAATTTTGGCTGGCAATTAATGGAAACGTTGATCTGCTTATCAAGGCGAACGGTTGCCAAATTTGGGCCTATTAGGAGGTGGTTGTGATTCATCGCATAGGAATATGACCCAGAACATTTTCCTCTGCAGATTGATCAAAGTTGTTGGGCTTAGAGCGAAAACTTTTGCCCTGCAGATTAAAAAAACTTCGTGAACAATCGCCCAATTTAAACGTACTGCACATGCTCTTTGGGTTAAACACTTAGAGGCGCGCCCACTTAAACGTATTTAAACTCCCAATGAGTGCCAAGGTGTAACAGGTTATAACTAAAAGAGCGAGGTCTGCGGCGCTAATGATGAGTTGGGTTTGTGTACTTCTTACATAAAGTTCCAATATAATAATATTGAAATATTATATATTGTTTTATCCTCAACAGTTAGCTTTAATTATTAACACGCTACCTTAAAGTCAACTTTAATAAGCCAACACCAGGTCCTAACATCAGTATGGGTCTGACCCACTTTGTGGACTTTCAAATCAAGACTATGGATAGGACGTATCTATTTCTGGACAGTAAGGTTTCAACACTAACCCAAATTAATTTGTGTGCTAATGACATGCTTTGATATTCAGTACTTTTGTAGATAGCATGGAGATTTATTAATTTACCTGCTGGATACGGTGTTGATTTTTAGTTTCTGTCACACCTTTAGTAGCATATTTCCGAAAGAATTGCCAGGTCCCTTTGTTATAAAAATGTGGATCTGTAATTATTACCTACCTTAGGCTCTGGAAGATGAGAAAAGTACACTTTTGTATAACATGGACCAACTAGTAGATCTCAGTACCTGTTGTTCCTTTTCTCTAATACTAGAGGGATTTTCGCGTCCTGATTAAGACAATCAACCATTACGGTAAGTACAACAACACTTTTAGCGCTATGCATGCAATGCTTAACATCGTATGTAATGCCTTTAACGCTTTGTCTACCTCTCAACCTATCTTCCCTTCTCTCTCAGTACCATCATCAAGCATTAACTCAAAATTTACTACTTGCAGCTTTTGTAATTGTTACACTCAGAGATTATACTTCAGTGATTGCCAAAGGAAACTTAAAGGGAAGCGCCGACAATTTAGCATAGTTTTTCTGTATTTTCAATTGGGATTAAAGATGTTCAAATTAAAATCGAGAGTTACTTTGAAATTGGTTATTTTGGGAAAAGAAGTAGATGAGATTACTTAGCTGAAATGTAAATCATCGAACAGTAACCAAGGAAGTCTATGTAATTACGATAAGCTCGGAAAGTGATGATTAGCAATAGCACAATATGAAAATAAAAGTTTATCTGATAATACCGTTGAGAGCATATTTGCTTCAATGTTTACTTCGTTGCGATCAAAACACTAGCATAATGGAAATGCTGTTTAAAGGGTAAATAGATTTTGTTACAACGTATTTGGGGATAATGTCCCTTGGTATGTCATTCTAATGGATGAATAAGGAAATAACAAGGATGGTATATCTTTATATTGCTGTTCAAAGAGTTACACTTGTTGTTTCAAATATGTCCTAGGTAAAGTTCTGAATCATGACAACATGCAGAAATGGATTCCTTGTCATAGAAAGGAAACCTCTTTATCCAGTTGAGTATTTTTATACAAAGGAAAGAGACGGTGAAAGTATCTAGAACATTAATGCTGAAGGGCAACAGCCGATATCAGAGAGGAATGTTGCAACAATCATCATGGTTCTGTACGTGTAGGCCCCGTTAATGATTAATAAACAGCCATAATATGTCAACAAAAGCAATGAGTTACTTGAATGTATTTTTAGTAATTTTTATAATAAGGTTCCTCCTAAGCTGTGAAGGCCTAGGAATATAAGTGCTTCACAGCAGGTTATCGAAAGCATTCTTGAAATATGTCCCCCAGCAATGAGGACGAAGAAAGCTATGTTATTATAGACCAAAGATCGGTAGCTCCAATCCAAGCAAAATCACTTTATCCTGAAATACATGAAAAGAATTAACATAGTTATGGAAAGGTGGTGTTTCGGTAATAAATGATGCTGCCCAGCATGTAGTAACAGTAGTTAATTATGGTTATGATGTAATCTCTTAAATAATTGATGTTAGCTTATATTAGTTGCAAAACTATTACCCTATTACTCAGCGTTAAATAAGGATCTGACGATGATGCTGAGAGTTTCACTCTGACGGACAATGCTGTATGCGTGTTTAAGAGGCATGCAGAGTTTTTTAGCAAAGAGCAATGACTTCACAGCGTGGAGCAACGAATAGATGATTGAAAATATGATGCCAAGTTGTTTGAAAAGGCAACAGAGTGCTGTCAATAAATGCATAAGTACTTAGTCAGCCTCGCTTGCTATGGTAACTGAGAGTCAATACCAAACTGTATCAGTTTTAAACAGGATAACGAGTAATTGCATTAGATCATCGTTCTAAAACTTCTGAAGAAAACTAGCCTCTTCCATTAAATCAGCCTCATTATTTCCTGCTGAACTCTGAAACAGTTTGAGGAAACATTCCGTTGACTTTTTGCAAGGAAGATTACATCCTATTTAGCAAGATTGAATAAGCAACAATAAATTTCCTTGCCACTAGCCGTTCCTTTCTAATTCTACACTCACAACAGCGACATTTTCCTAGCCTTTGGCTTTTCCGAATCTGATTACAGTTTCTTATGATAATTCTGCAACCAGGAACGTTATCCTTCTGAGTAACGGGAAATATGAAGGCCTGAAACTTTGCAGAAATTTCAACTTGCTCTCAATTAAGAGGAATCAAAGTTTCTCGTCACAGTTTAAGATGAAGTAATAATATTCGCCTCGATGGACCACAATGCAATCTTAACCCGGTCAATTTATATTTGCATAGAACTGCTTTTGTTGATAAAATAAACAAGTGCTAATAAATTGTCACACTAAGCACTAAATTCTGTCAATTTACACAAGTAAATGGTCACTAAATTCATTTGTTATATATAGTGTTTAGCTTTGAGTGATATATTTTCATATTACTGGCTGTAACATTTGCAATACTATTTGTAGATAAGTACCTTATCATCCTTAATACCTTTCCAATTTCCGAGTACTACCAATTGAAATCTAAATAAAATCAAACTGCATTCAAATAATAATAGCTTTTTGGCTAGTGCCTTGATGCTTCAATTGTACGTTGCTGTTGCTCACAGCTATTACCGAAACTGCTAGTTGGTCAACTAATCTCTTTTCATGGTTTATCTAGGAACATCCAAACACACTATTCTCGTGGCTAAACATGCTCCACTCGAAACTATAAAACTATGGAGGAAACAGTAAAACCAGTTTCTTCGATTTCTGCCAGCAACAATATACTCCCTACCAGTAACAATGTGAAAAGCACCTACATTTGTTATCACTCTAACTGAATAGGGCTAGTTGTAAAACAAGATTGCTCAAGTATTGTAAGTTACGTCAATACGCAGGTGGCTCGTGTGGACTGTCACAAGAGCAAAGATTTTATTCTAAGAGCACCCATGGATGTCATACTTAGACTATATCCAAGATGGACCAAAATGACTGGAGTATGTTTCAATTGTGCTTTTGAGTTGAGCAATTAAGGCATTATCAGTTCCAACAACCGTCCGAAATTAATTGCCTTGTCTCGAAGTGGTTAGAAACAATACGAATCTAAAATGATGTGCATGATTGAGATGATTGAAAATGATCGCTTAATAGCATGCAATATAGGGAAATTGCTTTTGCGGTGCTGGGTGAATTGAATAAGTTATATGCTGTCAATATTTGCTATAAGGTGCTATCAATCATTTTGAGGCAAGGATACGGCAACATGCGTTCAGTACTGATGTACATAGTAGGCATTATGAACAGTTATGAATACTTGACCGTTCATTGGGGGGTGGGCAACCAGGCCACGAGAGCTTGTTGACCGTAGCTCCATGACAAGACTTTTAGAAGCCAATCCTTAAATAGTGTCATTGTTCTTAAAAATAAAGGGTGATGGTTCCCCTCGTCCCTTCCAAGTGTCCAACACTGAAAAAGAAGCATATATCACTGGATTTTCTCACGCACATGTGTCAAACTCGAGGCCCGCGTGCCAAATGCGGCCCACCACGTCACTTCTGTACATGATTTTGATGATGTTACATGATGATGAGTATGACTGAGGAGAATAAAATGGGTGTATAATTTTATGATTGCACTCTTATTTCGTCGATTGTTTTCTGTTACTCCCAGACCATGACGTACAAGGGTCTCTAGGCTAGCATGTGAGGATGAGGACGGACCTACTTGTGTGTGTTCAAAGAAAGGCAGCATTACATCATTGTTGAGCAAAATGATGCTCGCCCTATGTTGACTGAGCCATAGCTCTCCCCATCCCCCCTCTTCATTAACTTAAATGCTTAATAAATACAGAAAAAGTTATCTGGCTATATGATAAGGTATAGCATCCTTTCATCTGGCCCTTGGAGACCAACCATAGTGCTGATGCGGCGGTCAGTGACTATGAGTTTGGCATCCTTGGCCTAACGTGTTGATGAAATTCTGAGAAGCATCCTCAATTGTATGAAAAGAGTACTGGTCAAGCCCACTCAAGATCATGTGTTGCTAATACTACGTCGGAATGAATGGGATGGAGAAGATAAGTCCAACATGCCTACGTGCCACTAATTTCGAACAGGCAGTTGTTTCGTAGGAATTACGGGTGATTTGGTTGAGAGCGACTGCGAATAATGGCTTTATTCAATGCTTGATGTGCAGTAGATGCTCAATGACAAAAGGAATTCCTCTTTTGATGCCATACCTAGCGAGCATCTCATTCATTATGGCTAGCCTCAGCAATAGCAAAGGATCTAGTTATTCAAAAGGTAAATCCTTGAGAAGCATCTGCACAGATTTATCCAACGATCAGCTCTTGATTTCCCTCACTCCTGAATTAATATCTTGTGCTTTATCTGACAGTATTGTTATGGATACAGTTACTGAAATCCGTTTAAATATGAAATTGCGATCCTTAATTTCCTCTTAAGATAGTGTTGTGGGAAACTGTTTACTATACAAAAAATGGCACGACATGCTGTGGAACGCAGTTTCTTGTCTTTCCCACGAAATTTCGTGATCGAGTCATCATGAAACCACATGTTGTGTGCTTTTTCTAATTTTAAACGTGCACACATAATCCAAGTAGCCTTCACTGCATCATAGAATCTCCCGTAGTAAAGATCCCAAATCACAGCATATGGTAAATGCAGCAATGCAGTCTTCCTACCTCAGAAGTAAGACCTTCTTTGATATAAGTTATCAAATATTTTTCAATCAGTATCTTATGCTAAACCTTGAGATGACACAAAAGAAGAAATATATATCACTGGTATTGGGTAAAGTCGCTAGATTTACATGCAACCATGAAGAAGGTGCATTTTTCATTTCTATTATTTGTATCTTCTTTTACTAGTTTCAGTCAAATTCGGCACAAAAAAGGGCACCAAAAACACATAAACACAAACACAAACACAAACACAAACACAAACACAAACACAAAAACTCACACATTAAAAGAAGTTGCATTGATAACGAAAAAAGACTGAAAAGCATTGTCTTCTGCCTTGTCCATAACGCCTAGCACACAAAGCATACTGTTGTGGAAACCTGTTAAATCTATGGAGGAAAAAGTGGTTTCTCAAACTCTGAAAGATGGCACAGAAAATTCTAAAATTCCCAACTCTTTCCTTGTAGATCTAAAAGTTTCTTAAATTTTAGTGTGTATAGTACTAGGTTTCCTATAAACATGTTTCTTATAGAAAAGACATGTACTTGCATGTCTTTATGTTTGCATGTTTGTATATTTGCATATTTGTATGTTTGCATGTTTGTATGTTTGCATGTGTGCAGGTTTGTATGTGTGCTTCTTCCATCTGTAAACTAGCGAGTCAGAGCTAAAAGTAAGCGAGACATATAAACAAATGCATATAGCTGAATTCACTAGTTTACAGATGGAAGAATCTTCATACATGTACATCAAGATTAGTTATAATGCCAAGCCCTCCATTATACACCGTAATTAGTTTTCGGAAAGATCTGCAAGTCCGTATAAAATAGGAACGTTCATGAAAGTATGCAAAGTAATTACTACACTAAGACCTAGAAGATAAATTCACTCGCTCTCTATAGCACAGTCTACTGTGTGCTTTCTTCGATTTAAATCAAAGAGTGATAGTCCCCTGTTCGGTGTTGTTTACAACAATAATCAGACTTGTTTTCACAAAAAACTTATTTTCAATTAACGTCAAATGCATTCCATTATCTCCTGACAGAGTTCATAACATCGGAATACGCTCTGAAAATTTCCTTTTTTGGGTTAGGAGTCTAATAATCGACATTTCCGTACACGTAATCGGCTCCCATCAATTTTCCCAGTGTGTTTTTTTGATGTATCCGCCTCTTAGTTCTGTGTGGCAGGCATTTGTCTCCTGACTCAATTTATGGTTTGGCCTCTCTTTTATTAAAGACCGGCAGATGAATCTGAGGCTAGTGGTAGACGCCATTAATCACATCATCTTTTGATCTTGGTACTGTACTCCGATTGATCTATTCTCAGAAAATTGCATTTCCTGTAAACCTTTGTTTCTCTGTTCAAATCAAAAGTCTTTTACTATTGCATTCCGAAAAGTGAATCTCTGGTTACAGACAAGTAACATTGTTGATACAAGTCCCGCTCCTTTCCTTCGAAGTAATTTGATTCAATCTTGTTTTGACAGATTGCCCGGTAAATTAAGATTCATCGTTTCTATGACTTTGTTTATGTATGATTCTGGAAAACTCTGCATTTATTAATCGGCATAAATTTTAGCAGGCACTGTCGTGATGGCCTAGTGGTAAGGTACTTGTCGTTTCTGCAGGAGGTTTGGGCACGAGACTTCGCCAAGTTATGCCATTGACATTAAAAAGTGGTACATACTGCCTGCTCGCTTGGGACAAAGCATTGAAATGGAGCATAGATGGGGAGTTTACCACATGGAGCTACCAGACGATTAGCTTTGCAGGTGTAAACAATGTGCCTTTAGCCAAGGAAAGAAGGTGTGGACAACGCGCCTTTGCACCGTTGGTGCAGGAAGGAACTATGACGTTTTGGATTAAGCAGAAAACAATGACTCCAGTCATAGCTTCAAGTGACAAAACGTGGGTTTTCCATGCCGAAGGCTCCTTTGTGATCAAAAGTGCATGAGAATTTCATAGGAGAAGCAAATGCTGTTTCAGAAATGGCTGTTGGGCATCGGTCTATGGACTATCAACCATCGATTGATAATAGAAAAGATGATACATAAGCAACTGCATAAACCCTATAGGGAAGCACGGCTACAATCTAGATATAACAGTTTTATCTGTTAGAGGCAGTGTTGCTGTGTCCGCCATGTTTTTAGCTTGAGTTGAAAGAAGATTGGGAAAAAGGAAGAGTTGAAAAGAGAGAAGGGGCGAAAAGGAAAAACAAGGGACTTAACAAATATTAAATTATTGCTGTAATTTGTGTTATGTATAGCCTAACATAAAGTACCTATGAGATTGCATTAAAATCATTATTTACTACTTTTACTATACACTAAGCAGCATAATTTATTACAAAAACACCACCTTTCCATAAGCTTGTTAAATTTTTCATGTGTTTGTGGATGATATGATTTTGCTTGTATAGGACATACAGATTTCTGGGCCTATGATAGCATAGCTACTCTCCGTTTACATTGCTGGGGGGTATATTTCAAGAATGCTATCATTAAATGGGATCTGCACGTACAAAAGACATGATGACTGTTTCAACATTACACAACCATATCTGTTGGTGACTTCAGCTCAACTTTCTAAATACTTTCAGAATCTCCTCCTTTGATACAAAAACATATTTTTTCATAAGAAAGGTTTTTTACAAATGGTACTGAAATTTCTTAGCACTTTCATGTTCTCTGCACTGAAAATTCCAAAGACTTTCTTAATAAAACTACCCGAATTTGCGTAAAACTACATTGTTACACAGACAGACAGAAACTACACAAACACAACATCAGCATGCATAAGCAACTACAAGATCTATGCAACTTAAGTAAAAGCACCTATTGCGGCGTTACGTAAATATAGGAAGTATAAAGGTATATGAATTCTAAACTTTCAAAGGTCTCAAAAGCCCAATAATGACCTTTGTTAACTTTATATGTATAAATATGTATAAATAAATGTTTAGGCACGATACCCTATCAGCAATGAAAAAACTCACACAGATTAAAACAAGAGTAAAAGAGAGAGAGATCGATCTGATTTGCTCTAGGCTAGCCCGGCATACAATATGGAACAAGTCTAAGCATTTATTAGTTAAAGAAATTTGTGTGTATTTAAACGTATTTTTGTAGCCGTGTTTTAATTTTTTGTCACGTTACCTGTTATTCATGTTAATGGCCACGGAGTTGTCATGACATATTGCACTCCGTGGTAGCGTTTCTTGTAGTATTGTTAAGTAAACTGTATGTAGTATAGTAGGTAGCATGTAATTGTAGTAATTTTCAAAATGAATAGAAAATAAAAGAGTAAAAGCTGCTCTTCCTAGGGTCGTGCCTGATTAACACTGCCCATCTCAGCTTCTCAGAAGCTGCTTCATTTCTTTTTTGAAGCGTTTCAGAGACGGGTAGTTTCTATGTTGTTGTGGGATCTCGTACTCTAGTACTCTTTCTGGACAGTCGAGTACTACTTTCTTATTAACAAATTTCTTATTAACCATTCCCCTATAAAGAAAACCTGCGTCAGGCATTCGAAGTGAGGGTGGCCCATTTCACTGTGCCGGCACACACAAACAGACTGCCTCTATCGTTTATTCTTGAAAATGAAATTCTTATGCCTCACCGCAAAAACCATGCCTTGATTTTTAATCAAAGATTCAGGTATGGGTGGCTAGTTGAGATAACAATGTCCCCATTTCAATAGAAAATGCCATCCTGTAGGTGATACAGACAGCCAAACAAGCTCCTTTCAGGAGCGTACGCTACAATGCCAACTTGAGTAATATCAATTTAGTATAAGTAATACTCTACGAAAAAATTAAATCTCAAAGTCCTTGAAATTTAAGAAAAATATCAGGCATAAACCTCATTAAGGGTTAGAGTTTTTGGTTATTTGAGCTTTCTATAGCAAAGAAAACAAGCACGAGCTTCACATATCCGGCCTGGGAGTCATTATACTATGATGCGACAAAGAAAACATTAGGGAAGTGCCCTCCACATACCTTCTATTGTAGGAGTATTATATACACTAGCGTTAATCCTCAAAATAATTGAAATTAAAGAATAATTTAAGACCAGTCTTAGGCTCAAAATAAAAAACATTCAGAATATTGAGGCTCAGGAAAAATTAAGTAGTCTTATAAAAGGTGTATATAAATATATATTTATAAAATTTATGTATATTTATACAAAAGTGCATATATATATATATATATATATATATATATATATATATATATATATATATATATATATATATATATATATATATATATATATATACATATATATATAAAGATAGATATATTTTTATATGTATATTTATATTTACATTTATATTTATATATATATATATATATTTATATATACATACATATATTTATATATATATATTATATATATATATATTTATAATATATATATATATATATATACATAGATAGAGATACGAATATACATATACAGAAGATAACGAACACTTTTATTATAGACTGATAGTTATATTTAGCCTGTCCTTTTTATATGATAGAGAAAAAGAGCTTTGAAGATAAGCTTTCTATTTGCCATGTTTCACAAAAGTGCCCCCGTCGAATAAGCTCTCCCCGCGAATAAAGCTTCCATCCAAAAAGCACAAAAATTAAATAAGCCCTCGGGGGGCATATTCGAAGATTTACAGCACATGGAACTTGTAAAGATAAAAATTAATGCAGCATTTAAGGATTTTGAACTTGTATACTTCTAAAACAGAAATGTATAATGTACTATGGTGGCTCAGGCAAAGTTCATATGTTCGGTTTTAATCTGCATTTTATATTTTGGATACATATTCTTCCAGGAAGATAAACAAACAAGATCACAAAAGAATTTAAATACACTATAATCCAAAGAGGATTTCTCCTTGTGGGAAAGGCAATTAGGAAGGGATGGAATGTTTCAAAGTTATAGATCAGTGCTGGTACGCTTTCATAACGGAGAATCAATGGCAGAAGGGTTAGGCCGCTCACATAATTAGATCTACTGTTTTGTTGAACGGCAGCCACGCAATAGAAACCTTATAAAAGTTTGTCAAATAAAACGAGCTTCAAGCAGCTCAAAGTTTTCTCCACTAAGTCAATTTGTGAACACTCTAATTCCATAAAACAGTCTTAAAGGGATAAATTTCATACAATTTATTCGGAATGAGCGGTGCGATTGAGTTAGCATTTCTGCTTAGGCCTATTTATTCTACCAGCCATAATAAAGGTGCATATTGGGAGCAAAAACTAATAGTAATTTTGAATATGCAGTTACCGCGCCTGCTAGTCGCATGTTTGATTATTTTTCAACTGCAACATATAAGCCTTCTGGCTGTTACTTTTATTCCAAGTAACTTTGATGTCAAGCTAAGCAACTTCTAAATACTGTCACTAAGAGATGCATCACTTTCTTAAAGAAGTGCCAATTTCTCTCTAAAATTTAATTTCCTCTTTTGCACAGTGTTTTAAAGCTAATGTTAAGCACTTCGAATTGCAGATTTTCCATCTTCTCGTGGATGGAAAATCAAGGCACAAACTTATCTGGACACTGAAAAAGCCAATTTTCGCTTGTTTTCCTTTCATATTAGTCTTCATTTATTTATTCAACTAATCATCAGCTATTTCACATTCTTCTCTCCACAGATTGTTTAACAAATCAAATCCGATACTAAAAAGAACATATGCCAACATAAATGCAGTATCGCTTTTATTACTTTATATCAAATATATCTATATTATCTCGCTTACCAATTTCTTTCACTTTAGGGTTTGGTCATGGACAATTGTAGCCAATCTGCGACAGGATTATAGACGATCTAACCAATCATCAGACAGACAAGATGCTAGTCGAAGACTCGAAAGCAATGCCCATCAAAATAAAAGATTCTGCCTTTATTTGCCTATCCAAGAATTAGAATAAGACAATTCAAGATAATAAGACAAATAGCATATTTTACCCATGAAAACCAGCAGCATCGAATGAATTAGTGGGATATTTGACAATCCTACGATTTTGCAAAGGCCGTGGAAAAGCAACATATAGGGCTTTTCGGGTATCGCCCGATCCCCCAAATAGCCAGTTCAGTTGCTATCTTTACATGGCTTTGCCACCGATCGTTTTAGTGCTGTCTTAGGGCCAGTCATAAGATGTTGTAACCCTGAATTGCACATAAATCTTAAGAGATCATCTATACATCACCGAAACGGGGAACCCTAGTGTTGAGTCAATTGCTGTATCACACAGATATAGGTTTGACCACCTATAAAATCATATTGAGAAGGCTTGATCTTTGTAGATGATAAAATGAAGAAACTGGCGTAAAAGACTCTTGCACAGCAGTGAACTGTTTTATCTAATATTTAGCTTCGGCCCCATCCGACATCTCATGTTATAAATCAAGTCAAAACATATCTCTATCCTCATATCAAAAAATCGAATAAAAACCCGACATTCTTGCAACATTCTGTTGAACTCTAATTGTATTTGTAGCAGATTTGTCTAAATTGATGTCCAACAATTCATACTTTGTGCTGATGATAGATTAGCTAATGCGCTAGCAAACGAGAAAAAGATGCCACGATAAACAAATGATTGATACTGCAAAGTAATTTAAAAGCTGACCATTTCTCTATATATTTGTAGATCACAGACTACGTGATGCCATGTTGTGGGTCGTATAAATAGCCAGGCCAGTAGCCGGTGGGATTTTTCAAAACATTTTCCAATGTTCTACTTCTAAGGGGATGTACCGACTCGATTTTGAAGCTCTAGCGAGCCTTGTCCCAAGCCACACCCTGGATACGGGCCTGTAACCAACACACAAACATAATTCTGATAAAATTTGACCTGGTTAACTGTTGGTTTTGAGTCACTTGCAAAAATTGTGGCAAGGATCTAAAACCTAGCAATTGGCATAAATTTAACTGTATTATGCTTAAAGCATCTCCTCCATTATCCATATTCAATGAAAGCTCGCCCAGTGCACGCAAGTCTTTCACGCGAAAAACTTTACTGACCACAGACCTTGCCAGTCGCCAGATTATGGAGGGAGCATGCTGAGTTATCGCGAGTGGCGGACCTAGCAGAAATATTTTCTGCCCCACAAAGTTGTAGCAAAAAACACAGCGTATAGTACGCAACTCAGTAAAATCCCAAAATTAATATTTTGTGACTCTATAGAGCAACTTCATCGAAGGCAAAACTTAGCCCCCACGTGCGCCATTAAATTCACGACAGATTTTAGATCTAAAATGCTGTATGATTGCCGTACTAAAGGTCCTAGTAGCATCAATGTAAACTTCCCACCAATGCAAGCAGGGTGTTTTTGATGTGCAACTCTTGACAGTAATTTGTACAGAGTACATTAAACATCCATTTACAAAAATTTCCCTTTGAGGTACAGTGTAATATGTATATATATATATATATATATATATATATATATATATATATATATATATATATATATATATATATATATATATATATATATATATATATATATATATATATATATATATATATATATATATATATATATATATATACACACACACACACACATATAAGTTTAATTTTCCACAAGTATAGCAATGAAATAATATAATTTCAGTGCTTTCGTGTCAAGTACTTTTTTTATAAGAATATACATCAAGGCTCAAATTTTCTGAAAGTTAAGAATAATTTGCAAATAATGCAAGGCTGAAGCTTTACCAAAATTTAGTTTGCTTGCCGATTTGATTATTTTAAGAAGACAAAACAAGATTCAGTTCCACCTATCCTGTCTGGAACTCGTTGCACTATCATACGATTCAGCAACTCTTTAGTAAGTGTCAGTTGCACACTTTTACTATAAGAACATAGTCTAACCGAGAATTAATGCTGAGAATCGCTAAAAGTTAAGAATAATTTAAGAATATTCCTAGGCTCAAAATCAGAAACATTTTAAGAATATTGAGCCTCAGTGAAAAATTAGGTATTCTTGTAAAAAAGAGTTTGTACAACTAAAAACTGTCACAAAAGCAATAATACGCTGCCAACCAAGGCCAACATGCTGGCCTGTCGAAGTTCACTTCCAGTATGATAAGGAAGCTATGAAGCCAGGACCTTGTTTGCCCAGTGTAAGATACATGAATGCTAACCTGGAACAGGCCTGTAGCCAGTTGAATGGTCACGCAATCAAACCCTTTTACCGCACAATCGATGTGTGTAACAGGATCCCATGAATGGAGCGCACAAGAAAAAGTTGCATAAGAAAACTCTGTCAAGCGCTACACTGGACGCCAAAGCGAGACTAATATAAAACTTCTGAAACCGGCCACCATTGGTAACATACGGAAATCTTACTAAACCACTTTAACTCAAACTGATGCACTAAGACCTGCTGGTGTGTAACAGCTAGCTGAATTTAGGCAAAATTTACGGGTTGAAGACTTTTGGCTACCATACGTACAAAGTGTGCTGAGTCCCTGTTACGCCCCTAGTTACATGTTGCCGCACTAGCAGCGATTAATACGGATTTAAAGGAATGCCATGCTTAAGGAAATGACAGGTAATATCATAATCCTTCGCAATATCTATAGAAAGATTGGGATGATGAAGATAGAGGATGGGCCTAATTAGAAGAATGAAAAGAGTTTCCATTTTTATCATTATGATAAAAGATTCAATTTAAGAAAATATTACTGAAACAAATTGAAAAGGAAATTATCTCGTTACATCTATAATAGGATTTCTTGTATCCTGGTTTTGTGCAGTTCGGGAAGAATGTTTGAGATAATTTCCGGTTCGTCAAAAAATTACACAGTGGCGTTTCTACGAAGGTAATGAAATAACGAACTTATGGATGTAGTGCGTCATGCCTTTAAACAGCATTCGAACGCGGTTTCTACTGGAAACTTTTATCTGAGCAATGTTGTACTTTTGCTAGTGTTGGAGCGGAGCTACCTTAGCTCATGTAGGAACGAAGCTCTGTTCAAACATTGATGCATTTGCACAAAAATCTCTCCAAACGAGAAACAGACAAGAAAGAGAAGGAGAAACAGAAACAATTTTTTTCACCCGTGAAATCTTCAATACAATGAAGAATGAAGTAACGCCTAAGTGACAAAACCAACTAGCCAATCAGATGCAATAGTCCTCGTTTCACGTGAAGTTTGATCCATATTTGGCTACATATTCCGGTCATTATCAGAAGTTTTATACTAGAACGAGTGTCAGTTAAAAAAAGCACTTATGGTATGCTCAAACATGGTTCCGTTTTTTCTTGCAGTGCCAGCAGGCCATTCACAAGCTTAGATACATTGTATCTTGTTCTTTTTTATTTTTCAAATCCTGTGTATTCAAGAATGTGCGTGCCATTTTTTTCCAAAGACTAACGAAATGTGTATATATATATCTGTGTGTGTGTGTGTGTGTGTGTGTGTGTGTGTGTGTTTGTGTGTTTGTGTGTGTGTGTTTGTGTGTTTGTGTGTGTGTGTTTGTGTGTGTGTGTGTTTGTGTGTGTGTGTTTGTGTGTGTGAGTGTGTCTGTGTGTGTGTGTGTATGTGTATGTCTGTGTGTGCTTGTGTGTGTGGGTCTGTTTATAGAACTAGATACCCTTCTTTCGTCTGCACTATCAACAATAAATACACACTTCTTACAAGACTGGGTTATCAATGGTATTTCGAAAGGTTTCTCCCAGCACGGAGGTATTGCTACAAACGAACGCCTAACATCCTTTGGATTTCATATTTTGAAATTACCTAACAGCAGACATGCTATCATTTTAGGCTATTGGGAAAAATTTACTAACTCAAAAAGTCTACTGTAAATACTCGAATATGGGCTGATGTCACAAGCGTCTGAGCCTCTCTACTTAGAACCAATTAGAAGGATCGGAAAGATGCGATTTTAGGATTTCACAGTACTCATAACAAACCAATTTAAATTGTTACACGCATTAACAAACAAAATAGCCAGCTTTGTCAGAAAATCTTGTTCATAACAGATCCAATTATTATGATCTTTCTCGTTCTATAACTCAATAATTCTGTGATACGTTCTTGAAAGAGGCGTTGTAAAACTCATGGTCAACGGACCAATGTTTAATCTAGATTTAGAAGATCCTTTGTTGGTCGCACAGACAGCACTTCGCCAAGATTTAATAGAAAGTTGAGTGACTAAAACCATTTAACCATTAGATAGTTAGGGTCGGTTTTCTATCCAAGTCTGCGATAGATCAAGATACACTATCCAACACGTTACGTTTTATAGGGAACTTACATGTAAACGACAAAAAGTTTAAGGAACTTGTACAATAAAGGAAAATACCTGAGGAACTTTTTAATTTCAAATAATTTTATCACTGCACAAATAGGAGAATTTGGAAACGAGTCATTCATTGCAGCTAAAATTTCACATGAATTGTACGTAGTCTATGCAGCAGTGTTTCATAGAGGGGCATGCGTTGGAACTTGTAATGTCAACAGTGCCCTCCTTTCTAGTACTACATGTGCAGCTGAAATTAATGAACTATCAAAGAGCTTTGGCTCTATAATATGGCCAAAACAGGGCCAAATTGGATCCAAAACTAAGGAACTCTGAGAATCAAGTCTTCAGCTAGGTTCCCTATAAGCATAACAGGTAGTTTAATTTGTACCTTGGAATAGCATTTTACAAGCTTTCACTCTGCTAAACAGTTTGCGCTTAAGAATAAGAGTTCATTTCTCCAACAAGGATACAGGACATAATACAAAGCATTTTCCTAATATGTGCAATATGATGGTGTTGCCTACTCCACAAAAACATACGAATGAGGCTATGTCCTAGGATTTAACAGGTAGAGTTTTATCAGGAAGGGGTTCTGGAACTAAGTTTATCAACGTTTTCTACAGGATCTCCCCAACTAAGTGCCTAATGAAAGCAATTCATTTCGTCAGAACAGAAATCGTATATCGTTTTCGTGATTCATGCTGGCCTATGAGACCAAAACAAAACGATCAAATGCCAAGGTTTTAAACTTTAAAAGCTTTTGACCTGACCTTCAGCTTGAATGGGAGTTCTCTAATTGCAGACAACCTTGAAGATTTTCCAATCTACTCTTGAAAGTGACATTGTAGGCTTAGCCATTACATGATGGTCAAAATTATATCAAATGGACAATATCTTACATTTGTCTGTCAATATTATCTTACCATAAGCATTCAATTTGAAAAATTCAAAAATTTATTCATTAGGTTGTTGCACTTGATTTCGCCGTGTCTTTTCCAATATTTACTTGACAATGGCTTTCTGCCATGTCTCTCCTCGTGAAATACACTAGTTGGTTTGATATAAATTCATCAATTTGTTAAAAAGTAGGGTTTACGGAAAGATCAAAGTATTAAGCTGTAATTATTGCAGATTGATTTCGACTACAGTCTCAAAAATTAAGTCCACTACTTAGACCAATTCACCACGTAAGCAATTGGAATCCTGTTTAAAAATCTAACAATGTTCTTAGCCCTGACAAGATTAATGGAAAATTCAAAGTGTCTTTGATGACAAAGATGTATAATGCAATTTTTTATATAGACAAGATGTTTTAATTTTTCAGTGATAGTTTAATCAGCTAGTATAGACTAGCCAAGTAGGAAATGGCGAGAAAGTTCTTCATTAAGGAGTGAAAAGAGAGGTAGGAGTATAGCAGATGAAAGCACGAATAATTCATATAATGACACAACCAATCAATCGCTTGGTCAATCAATCAATCAATCAATCAACCGATCAATCGATCAATCAATCAATCAATCAATTACACAATCTATCAGTTAATCAGTCACATATTTGATCAATCAATCAGATATCAATCTATCAACCAATCAATCAATCAATCAATTGGTCATTCAGTCATTTGATGATTCATTTAACCAATTCATAATTAGCCGATCAATCAACTCAATCTCCTAACCAACCAGTAGCTCACTAATTCATTTAATTAATCAATCATTCAATCAAGAATCTATCATGCAATCATCTTGATAAGGCGATGTGAAGTGGCAATCCATGCCTCAATTAGCGGTTCTTTGGGTAGGGGGGAGAGATTGTCACAAGTACAAATTGATTCCACATAAATCCTTAATCATCGCTCACTTAAGAGTGTTTCACAGCCCTTTCTGAATAATGGCTCTTACACCCAAAGATTCATTAATTATTCAGCTGTCTGAGAAGCAGCATGTAGATACACAAGCTAATTCATTAACTGATGCTATGTGTTGTAAGAGACTGTTTCTAACTATTGTACGAGACTATTGCTATCTGTTGCCAGAGACTGTCGCCATCTACTGTAAGAGACTATTGCTATCTGTTGCCAGAGACTGTCGCCATCTACTGTAAGATACTATTGCTATCTGTTGCCAGAGACTGTCGCCATCTACTGTAAGATACTATTGCTATCTGTTGCCAGAGACTGTCGCCATCTACTGTAAGATACTATTGCTATCTGTTGCCAGAGACTGTCGCCATCTACTGTAAGATACTATTGCTATCTGTTGCCAGAGACTGTCGCCATCTACTGTAAGAGACTATTGCTATCTGTTGCCAGAGACTGTCGCCATCTACTGTAAGAGACTATTGCTATCTGTTGCCAGAGACTGTCGCCATCTACTGTAAGAGACTATTGCTATCTGTTGCCAGAGACTGTCGCCATCTACTGTAAGAGACTATTGCTATCTGTTGCCAGAGACTGTCGCCATCTACTGTAAGAGACTATTGCTATCTGTTGCCAGAGACTGTCGCCATCTACTGTAAGAGACTATTGCTATCTGTTGCCAGAGACTGTCGCCATCTACTGTAAGAGACTATTGCTATCTGTTGCCAGAGACTGTCGCCATCTACTGTAAGAGACTATTGCTATCTGTTGCCAGAGACTGTCGCCATCTACTGTAAGATACTATTGCTATCTGTTGCCAGAGACTGTTGCCATCTACTGTAAGAGACTATTGCTATCTATTGTAAGATCATGGCATGAGACTGCCATGTTGCCCACATAGAAATCGGTACATGCCTATGTGGCTCTCTAAAGCAGCGTTTCCCAACCACCGTGCTGCGATGAATTGGAGTGCCGTGAGACATCATCAGGTGTGATCTGGAAAAACTTCAAATTTTCGCCTGATTGGGTTGGAAAATTATTTAACGCCAACAATGTGTCTTCGTATATCTTTCTATGTGGGTAACATGACAGTCTCATGCAATGACCTTACACGAGAAGACTCTTTTTAAAGACAACGGGGAATTAACGTTGTATACTTGTAGCCTCATAGGCATACAAAATCTGCCAACTTAGCAAATAATCGATATCTCCTTACCGAAGAGAGCAAGAAAGCGTGAGAGTGAAGGTTAGGGTATATGATCACTCTGTCAAATCTTAATGACGAGCCAATGGCGGCTCCTGAAGCACTGTTGGGTATGATAGCCCATACAGCCCTACATTGGCATACGCCTGCTTTCCACTGTTGCCCGGGTAGCACCAAAAGCAGGCTAAAACTGAAGTCTATGAAAAGATAATTGGAAATTCATATCGAAAGGCCACATATCTGAAGATATGACATACTCCAAAGCAGAAACTGTTCGCATTCATGGAGTCTATTTTACTATACAGTCTCTTGATTTTAAGGATCATTGGCCAAGAAAATTTTGAACTAGTGATAATAATTGGATACAATATAATTCAGTTTGTTCCTTTGCCAAGCAAAGAGAATTTGCTTGTCTGACCCGGCAGAAATAGACTTTTCAGCTTGCAAACTCACCAAAACCTAATTGGAACTGATTCAATAGGATGATTCAAGAAACTGCTCAAAAGCTTCTTTATGTGTCTCAGATTTGGCATGAATTAGCAAAACGAGCTGTATGTCGAACAATTCGATGTAACAAACTGGGAGAAGTATTAAGCAAGAACGGTAGGGGCTTATTATGGTACTGGTTAATTTTCTGGCGACCTTAATAATCTCGATAGACCACCAACAAGAATGATCCTATAGATATTCAACACGGTTAAAGCTTATCAAAGACTCCAGCAAGCGAGGTAGGAGTGTGACCCAGAGGTCTTTCTAGAGTTCAAACTTATTTTATGCCAGACTAAAGCACCATTTTATAAGAAAGCTAATTTTTCACCGAGCCTCAATATTTTCTAAATCATTTGATGTTAAGTCCGAGATTATTCTTCAATTATTCTTGACCAACAACAGGTGTAGTTTTGCCTTTAAAACCAACGGAAAGCGTAAGCTTTTGCTGGTATGTTACTGCATCATAAACAAACAAAACAAGAACAGAATAGAACAGTAAATATGGTATTTACAGTTTAAACTTTAATAGAAAAGCAGTTGTTTTGATTTTCTAAAAACTCAAATGAGCAAAAAGTCCAACACTTGAGGATGTATGAGCCTTACATTATTCTTAACTTATTTAAAAATCCAACGATTTTGAGACACAATATTCGTTAAGGCCATATTCATAGAAACAATTGTGCATGTATACGATATTACCCAAAATCAGATGGGCTTTCGGAACGGTGTGTAGTTGACATTATATCGTTCGTAAAGAACTTAGTGTTTAGCCAGGGTTAAGCAGTTTAAATCACCGGAGAGTACCCTAGATTTCTTACCAAACTAACAAACATACAATAGACATATATCTCTCATCAAAATAGTGTAAGATCTAAAATGAACTAACCTGCACCACTCGATCTTTAGCAGTCTTCACGTTAACCGTATAAATTTGTATCTCTTGCTACCTGCACAAATACGATGAAAGAATTTATTCCCATGCTGATAAAAAGGCAAGAACTCGTCAGCAGTATGAAAGAGACACATTCTATTGTATTGTGAATCACATCCTATTGTTATTTGGTCATGTCTGGCATCCTCAGAAAACGTAGAAAATTCTTCGCAAGACAGACAGTAGAAGCGAATACACAAGTGCCTGTTTCTGTGCAAGTGTGTCCTCTCGAGTACCTAGGAGAATGGGGATCTGGGATTTTGCACCTTCATTCGGCTTTTCTCTTCACCTTTCAGCACTGCCAAACATATAAATATTACGATCTCTTAATTGTTGTTTGCTGAATACTTCTATTTAACCAAATCACTAAGGACTGAGCCTGAAGTAACATCAAGAAAACCTGAAGACAATGTCAACAAGTTTCTTAAAAGGATGAACTGGAACGATAAAGCAGTGGAATAAACTAGCATATACGAACTGAAGCATACTGTGTTCAGATCAGGGTGTTCTCTATTTTTGGTTTCATCAAAAGAATTGAAAGGGTGTGTTCTGATTAATCAAAAAATGGCTATCAGAATTGCAAGCCGTCTTTCCATGAATAATCATAGCCCTCGATTAAAATACAAATATCCTGCCAGGTTTGAGAGCTGCTCCGCCGTGTACATCAAGTTCAAGTTGAAAGTCAAAATCATTTACTTCGTCCAACAAAAAATACTACACTACAACTTACATACTACATACACATCAGTAACAAGAAAATAATAAGAATATATAAAGATTAGATGAAACGAATGTGATATTTATGTAAGGAACTAGATTTTACGGAACAGCAAATAATTGAAATTTAGCAGAAGAAATTACAGTTGATCACAGAATGCGAGCTGCAAAATCACAAATTGACTGCAACACGTCAACATCAAATAGCCTCAAATTTCCTTTGTTCATTACTTGTGCATTCTTTTAATTGCAATGAGCAAAGCATGTAGCAAATGAATACATGAGATAACTTATTTATGCATGATATCTATTCATCAATAGTGCTAAAACATACAGTTTACTCAACGCTCTGTCGAAATTCAGCTACGTTGCAGCGTATACCGTGTCCAGCATTCGCAGACTGCACAGAACGAGAAACTAAGCTAGCACTTCGGTATCAACAGTAAGATTCGTCGAGATTTCCGTTCACTGCGCAATTCAAAAAGGCATGCAAAATCCAACACACTGCAACAACAAGAGAGTAGACCTAATCTCTTATGTACCACAAAGGATACACAGACCGGGTGAGACATGGAGATTATATCTAGTCCTTTCATACGCTGTCTCGTGAATTTCCAACACTTAGCACGGTGCAGGATTATTTAGAAACCAAAAATTTGCTATTAACTTTTTTATTTCGGCAGATTTAAAGGGGGTGTGTTTGTTAACGGAACTTCAGGAAAACAGGGTGCAAGAAAACTTCAAAGTGGCGAGAAAAACAAAAAAGAAAAGGGTTCAAAAAAAGCTCTTTAGGCTTGAAAACGGTGAACAAGAACCCACAACAACATAACTGGTTCAGCGACTGACTTATTGATTTAGTGATTGGCCCATTAGGTAAATGAAATAGTAGAAGCTTGACTTGCTTAAACGATTGAGCAATTTAATGTTTGGTTTACTTCTGATTGCTCGATTGAATGCCGACATTGATTTGTAAAATTTCCAGTGCAAAGATACGTTATTCTTTAGAACACGAAGAAAAATTTGAAGAAGAAATATAACTTCTTGGAAATGCATAACTTTAAGTGTTACCCTTCGTAGTATCATTCTTTCAGACAAAGCTGAGAGAACTGCACCATTTTCGCTACAAATACTTAGTAGACTTATATTCAAATTTTTCAATAGTATTAGGATCTTATTACTTCAGTTGTACGATTTGCAAAGCAAAGGAACCGTTTTAATATCCCGTAAACTTAGCCGCTAAAGCGTAGCCACCCGCAGATTCACAGCAGAGTATCTCATCGCCGAAGAAAGAAAGGAAACCACCACAAAAGCTAGGAAAACTCTCTGGATTATGGCAGATGACCATAGTGGAAAAAGTTGAAGGAGTGCAAGACACACTAGGTGAATAGCAAAGGGGAGAGAACAAAGATAAAGTGTTGCTCAGTTTTTTCGACTTTGATCAAAGGCCCAGTGATTAATTAGCTTCGCTTAAATCACTTATCCATCTCATGTGTTTCCAATAAATCAGTTACAACCGACTGCATATCAATTTCATGATGTGAAAAACTGTCATTTCACTTCGTTTTTGTTGCAGCTTAGCCTTTCTTGTAAACGAGGAGCTAAACCAGGCCACGTAGATTTATAGTTTTGCTGCGTTGAGTTTACCAAGCTAGATGTAAACTTAAACGATATGTCAGTATGTATGTGGGTATATGAGATCGTCTGCCATCAGGGGCGGTGCCAGCCATCACAGACTAGAGAGAAGGCTTTGACGACCGACCACACCCTGTGTTGGCCACGCCCATCAATACAGCGTACAATAAAATATGCAATTTAAGGGTGACAAACAACTATGCAAACAACAACTATATGAAGTAACAATGAATTAAACCTTTATAGAAACCTCCTACCTCCTCAAACCTTTTCTACACGAATTTAGATGAATTGAAAAATCGACCCTGCAGAAAACTGGGAACATGTCCCCCAAAATCCACCCGTGGCGCCGCCTCTGTCTGGCATACGGAAAAACAGGTTGTACGAAGGTAGACCGCGAGGCAATCGAATGCAAAGACTGGGGATCAACTTCTTCAGTGTTGTGTTCACTCTTTGACAATAGAAAATAATTGAGAACATAACTGAGAATGTCGAGAACCCATAGGCAAATCTACTTGATTCCTCGACTTGCTGTGATTTCACGACGAATCCAAGAGGTTGGGTTGGTCTGATTTGTAGCGAGAAAAGATCGTATAAGCAGTTTTCTAGAATTCACGTCGCAAAGTCAATAGGGGATATTAATGAACAACTCGTACGCTAGTAGAAGTCTGTGAAAGGATGGGAAAAGAAATATTATCTTAATTAAGCACTCTACTTATTAATTAACTACCTCTAATGACCAAGGAATTCTGTAGTACAGGGTAACGGCAGTAAAGAGGGCGCTGATACCTGCCCTAATTCCCCGGAGGACAGGGGCCAGATGTGTGCCACTTTGAGTGACTTTCCAAAGTTCCTGATGTTCTGCATTCTTTTGACAACATTTTAGCTACAAAAGTTCCGTAATAGTTCTTTAATTTCAACTGCAAATTTAATGCTATAGACATTGTAGTTGTTTAGTGTTAAGACAGGGAACCATGCACACTGCAAGTGTCAATGGAAACCCGCCTATGAACCACTTGCTACAAGGGTTATATACAATTTATGCTAATTTGACTGTCTACTTCTCACTTGAGTGCAGTGCCGAAAATAAATGAAATTGAAAAGTTCTTTGGAACTTTAGCTTTAGTTGTACACCATTTTCAGATTCCTAGGCCTTCTACATGTGGGTTCAGCATAGAGTGATTGCTTAAAAAACGCACACTTTTTCTCGTAAAATTCAGTGAACACCCATATGGGCAAGCAGTTAGTTTCATAAATCTTTTCACTTTAATTAGTTTACTGTAATCTTCGGGTCCTTGAAAGTATGAAATATTGGTAAGAAAATCAAATTACAGATTATAGAACATCTTATCTTTGGTGCCCTGAAAACAAATTCTGCTCCCTTGCACAATTCTTGCGCAGGCGTCCCTTTCAACGATGTGGCAAAAAACGTGGGCCTTGATGTCACCCACTTCTTGGCAATAAATGATGTCATTTCGTACTTTAGCTCATGCGTTCAACTTGCTACGTAAAGTTCTTGAAAATTTTGCCCAATCTAGCAACGATTCCTCAACGGAAGTAAAGTTAGGCGTGTTGCAACGAACGTGATTTCATCACAGGATCACAGGGTCGTCTAATACACTTAAACGAATCATTTTGTATGTTTTACAGACGTGTTATGTATCTTACTGCATCCCGTTATAACATAAAGTATTATTTTCCAAAGGAAGCTATTACATTAAAGCATATCGTATACCGAGTTGCATTGTAGTTTATTGATTGTGTGGTATAAAATTCTATTGCATTAGATTGCACTCAATTGTACTATATTGCAAAATCGTGCGTTGAATTTCATTGCAATATGTTGCATTAGATTTTATTGCATGTATGCTAATCGAAACTTGTAGGCTCATTCAATCCAGCTACCATATCAAACAGGAATTTCAAAAACCACACATAGATCGAAAACAATAGTATACCTTACTCACACAACATCTGACGAGATCCAGCTGTCAATGCTTTGCAGGCAAGTATAAATCCCCATCACCCGGGAAGAAGCTATCTTCTCAAGAAAGCGTCTGTAGGCTGTTCTTGTCACCTGCCGTAGAATACAGCAATTCCGATTGTATCTGCTTTTAGTGGTTGATACCTGGTCAGTTTGCCTGACTTTCAGCTCAAAATAAAGTTCGTCAAACCAAAAATCCTTTGTGTCACGCTACTGCAGTTGAATGCGTTGATGACCATCGAAAGAATACTAGACTGCAATAAAGGACTGCCGGCGTTAGCGTGGAATTTATACGCGCAGATGAAAACATCTCATATTCCTAACAAGCATAAATCAAGATTGATAGGTCGGAGAAATTAACTGGCTCGATTTTGCACCTGTTTTATCACGGAAGCACTGACAGCTACCACGGACTGGTTATACAATTAGCCATTCTAGGGTTAATGATAGTGGTTTCGTTGTCAAATACATATAGGAAAAGTTAAACCACATCCACAGGACATTCAGATTTACGAAAAGTTTTCAGATAAACATTGAATCCTGTGTAAAATGAAAAGGGGTTTGTACAGTATTGACTCCCAAAATACGAAAGAATGAGGGGTATAAGCTTGACTACCCTCACTGTGTTGGATTCTGAAAACTCTCATTGTAAACATAAAGCTGGTCTTTATCAAGCTCTCGGACGATATACGAAGCTATACAAATAGGGTAAGTTCTTGCAAGTTGTAATTTAGTGATAGCAAGGCCGTCAAGAGCTGTCGTGAGGCCCGGGGCAAACAGAAAAACAGGGCCCTGAGCCCTGAGGGAGTAACTATGGAATATAAAAGTAACCAAAGTATCATTTCAAAGCTTTTAGGGGCCCATTTTAGGTCAGGGGCCAGGAGCAATCTGTCCTTTTTGCCCCTTTTCCGACGCCCCTGGCTGGCAGCTATGAAGAACATAATGGTTGATGACATTAACAATACAACTCAATATGCAAGTCTTTATATTGGTAAATACTCACGCTCAGCCTAGGACAGAAAATAAAACATAGCGCAAAATACAGGTTAAATTCGCAGTCTTTGTTAGAGCTTCGTACGGGATAGCTGCTTTAAGCCTATACTATGAGGCTAGGATATCTGTGAATACTTTGATTTGCGAAGAAGGAATCTAAAACTCAAAATCTACCTTTCATTCTGAAGAAGTTATAGCGTAACATCAACTGAACTGGTTGATGAAGGTTGAAAGAAAAATCAGGGTTTTGCTGAAGAAAACATACACGCACACAAAACGAAATCCAGCACTACCATTTGATTATGCATAATGATAGGATATTAGCCTACCAAGGGAAGAATGCGATTTTGCAATGTAAAAGTTAAAGATTTCGCATTGAGGCCACAAACAAGCTTCTGCTACAGTGCTGCGAAGAGTTGAAACAACCTATCAAGAATATCAGAGGAATTAATCCTAAATCTAAATTCAACAAATAACTGAAGGCACAACTAAGGGCAAAGCCTAAAAGATTAACCCTTAAGCCTGCCGCACACGGGTGACTTTTGCCGTCAGCGACAGAAGCCGCAGTCCTGGAAGACAAAAATCGCAGTCCATGGCGACAAAAATCGCCCGTGTGTGGTAGTTAAAGACAAGAGATTTCTATCGTAAGCGACAGATTTGAAATGTCAAACATGTTTGATATCGAAAATCTGTCGCTGGAGATAAAAGTCGCTTACCTTTGACTACCGCATACGGGCGAATTTCTAGGACTTCGGCCTTTGCGCTTTTGCTACTGACGACAGAAATCGCCTGTGTGCAGCAGGCTTTAGAAGGTCAGCTATAAATGTTGCATATCAAAGTTTCATTTTCTAGAGGTGTTGTACACTTTACCTTTAGTTTTATTAAACATACGATGTAAGAATATCCTTTTTAAATATTAATAAATGAAATGAAATAAAAATTGAATCAACTGTAGCGATGCGCTGGTGCGCCATAGCAAATAACAGCCGCAAAAATAGCATGCCCCAATGGAACAGTGGTCTCCTGTGCTGACTGACTGACAAACTGCACAGTCCCAACTGATACCACCTCAGGATCATATAACCAAACACGGTTTTGCACTTCGAAATTAACTCTGGCAACATAGTATAAGTTTTAGGACAACAAAGCAAATCCAAGTAAGGAAATTGAGAAAGGGACCCATTCATTCGTAAGCTAGAGCGCTTGTGAAACATATAACAATTCTATGCACCCGACAAAACACTACCCCCACCAACTGCTCCGTGAGGGCTCGCTGTTACAATTTCTATCTCAACAATTTCTGCTGCGTGGGAAGTAACGAAGTATTGAACTGGTGTTCTGGTGAACTTTGTCTGTATGTAACATGTTTGAGTACGTGGGGGAAGGGTAAGCAGTAAGCTCAGTTTTCTTTTCAGTAGAAATACAATGGGACTCATTTATTTCCCTGACACCGAAATACTCTGTTGATGATATGAGATATCAGGGGTTCTATTCAATGAACAATGTGCCATGCATTGGCGTGTAAACGGTGGACAGAGCACTCCAACATTTAGGTATACTAAGAGATGCTTAAGCACGAATGGACATTACGATAAAGAAATGTCAAAGTCAAACAGCTGATACTCTTGTTTGTTTGGCTAATACAGTTGATCTTTTTCAAATTGTTATTCCTATGGGGTCTCAAGAGTTCTGCGTAACAGCAGGAAGGGAGGCTGCTTTCAAGCGCCCCCAGGGACAGTGGATACACCGACGAAAATTCTCCCGGGCCAAATCTATTTGTTGAGGTTACCTGCTTGGGATAAAACTTGTTTTTGCAAACTTATCTTCGGCAGGGAAACTAGATGATAAAGCTGCTTCAGGCCTGCTCAGCAGTATAGTGATTAAAACTGTTCACTCTTGCTTTCCAGGCAGATTCCAACATAGTTTTTCTAGAGTTGTTTAAGAGTTTCCCCTCAAACGCGTGTGTAGTGAATACAAACAGGAAGGGACCAACTGGAGGACATTTTTCAACATCTTGTGCACCTATATTTGACCAAGTGAATATGGGCTCATATCCCCATGGAAATACTTCTACCAATCTCAGAAAAGATGAAAGAGCACTTCTTCGGCTTTCAATAAAGAGAAAGTTGCAACCAGGATTTAAGTAACACGCATGTGCAACTAGACAGAAGGTATCCTCAAGTAAAGAACAGAAACGTGATGCCAAGGTCCCACAGCAAAATACTTGTCTACGGCAAATCATACACATATTCCGTGTATGACAAATTACAAATTAAAAAAAAGATAAGCTATAAAGGAGTGAACTTTTCGTGAAAGAGAACTTTCTGTCCTCAAAAAGACAAGTTTCAATCGCTAAGAATTCAAGCAGCAAGATCAAATATAATTCTCACTATAGCCGTACTAAGGCCGTTAAGAAGCAGTTGCAAGATAAGACCGGTCAACTTGATTCAGAAATCAAACATCAAATGCTTGTGCAGATTGCACAGAAATTATGCAGAAACTTCAAGTGTTGTTTCTACTACTTCTATATTGCTTGTAACAGGTTCAAGTATACAAGAAACAGTTGTTCACTACAGCACGAAAAAGCGGTACCATGTTTTAACCATACTGAAAAGCTTTTTTTCGTCCGACACTCGTCAGAGTATGAAACGTCGGATAGCGACCGAAAGGTGAACCGAAATTTATAGCCAGATATGCGGGTACACGTGATATGATGAATGATGAATAAGAAACAGTTGATGGGAAATCTATACTGGAATGAGCAGAAATGCAAGTAGTATACATTCAAATGATATGCATCATGTGCAAAAAAGTTCAAATCTAAGATTCATATCACAAGAATAAATTCTGTGTTACTTCAATTAAAGAGCCACTCCATTCTTACAATAGAAAAGTCTTAGACTTGCCTGGGAACCACGACAAAAAAGGAATTAAACACATCTAACTAAATATGATACAACTTTAAAAGAAGATGATGAGAAATGATCCGTGTGAAATGGGACTTTGAATCACTATCGATAATGACAGTTTCTAAAATACTTGCAAAAGAGCCATACAACACCGCACCGCACCAGAGCATTGTATTACTACGAAGGAGCAAAGGCAGTTCGTGATACCATCTAATGAAAGCCACGCAAGAAGTGCGATCAAAATGGCGAAAATTTCATGCATAATAACCAAAGAAATTAGCTGATGCCTTTAGATGGGAGGCTGTAAATTAAAACATCGGATCGAATTGCTGTAACAATGGCTCGTTGAACCTCAGGAATGATTTCTAAGGAAGAGTTTATGAAATCAATGGAAATAAAGAAGTGATCATTAAGCAGTATTCCAGATGGTTTTTAGGCGGACAAATACAACACTTTTTAGAGCATTGGATACTATATAAATGATAATGATACTTGGGATATCGACCGCAATGTACTTCGAGGCTGAAAGGCAACCTCTCTTAGTAAATTTCATTCTGAATTCGCAATTCTGAGCTAAACTGCTGCAGACTTTAAGATATCCAAAAAGCAAGAAAAAACTTTAAAGGGACTCACAAACAAACAACTATATAAGATGACTTCTTTACAAGGATGCACTTTATGGAACCACAACTGTGCAAAATCACCGAGATCTCTTTACAGTACAATTTACAGGCTCCGTGATTATGTTATGTTACTCTGTAACATCAGCAACGCCCCCTTATCCCAACGGGACAGGGAACATCTACAGTTGAAGATAGAAATATCCATAATTCTTCATTTAATAATAGCAAAATGTAACAATGTCTTTATGAAAACTGCATGTCTTGTCAATTTTCTCATCAAACTTCAAAGTTGTGTGAATGATGATCCGAGGAAATATGTAAACTACTAACTGTCCCCGCTTCAACGCAAAAAGTCCGCGCGGCGATAAGTTCACCAACTTATTCCAGTGATAACTTTGCAAGCATTTCAAATAGAAGCAAATATACATTTCAAACGGCGAGTTGATGAGCCAAAACATCCTGTGTATTATGGACGGTACTAACTGAGAGTGTGACCAAACACCATATGCGGCCAAAGGAGCCAGTAAGAGCTGCATCTGAAGAATTTCTGATTCACTTCTTTGATATTATGTTCCTGTGAAGATAGCAAAATGTACAAGTTAATACATACTAATATTTAAAAAAGCTCTCTGCTTAAATTCATACAATCTAATGATTGAATAAAATATTCAATCATAGAGTAGTTAATAGATTAATAAGTTTCGAATACCATCACTTACGTAGTTAATAGATTTTTCCCACCGCCACTCAAAACAACATAAGGAGTCTGGCCTAACTGCTGTCTTTCCATCATCATTTGGGCTGTGTTCAAAGGCGTATCAATTGCGCTCATCTTTTTCATTTTCTAGAGCACAAAAGCAGAGAGATACCAAATCAAAAACTCTACTGAATTCATTCGCAAAAAGATCCAATCTTTCAAAATGCATTAGCTGAGGAAGCCTGAGTTTACTTACAAATTCTTCGATGACTTTCTTCGATCGCTTTTCGCTTTTCATTTTCCCTGAGCCTTTGCCGTGGAATCGATGTGAAAGAAAACGGAATGCCTAGAAAACGAAATAAGATAACCATGATAAAACCTCTTCAAACTAGCAAGTGCTCATTCATGTTTCGGTCGTTATCAGAAAATTTATACTCATTTAAATCTTAGACGAAAACATTTCTTTGAGTATGTTAAGGAACTTCCCCATATTTTAGTGCGATAGTTCCCATTCATCTTTGCACCCAAGATGGGACAGTAAGTCCTTGTAAGATTGCAGACAACGCAAATTCAAAAGATAATGCATGTGATATCTGCAAAGGAGTATCTATTCGTGTTGTTCAAAGTAACAAGCAGGGTATTCACATCTGTCAAAAATCCTGACCGGAAGCAAAGTTAGATAACTTGAATAATGTAAAAAGTCAAACATTATAGCAAAGCAGAAATGAGCTATCTACTCATACTCCAATTTGAAAATGCCCCGATCAAGACAAGATCTTGCTAATATCAGATTCCCAACAGTCCTTTCGTGAGGGTTCTGGCAAGATACGAGAGTTCTAGACGCTAATCTTAAACTACAGATGCTCATCTTAAATACTAAATAATTGAAAGTCTTAGTTCTATAGTGCTAGCAACATATATTGCTAAAACTGGGGTGTACCCCAATCAGGTTGATCTTAATCCCCACAGAACATGGCCAAGGGTATATTTATTGTTAATATTTCACATAAACAAGGTAATTCTATAGCTTTAACTTTTGTAAACAATCATCGTAAACAGATCTCATATGCAAGTTGAAAATTTTTCTTTTGAAGATTTTTATGGGTGAACGTTTGAAATCAGTTACTAAGCTGACGGGTAGCTCCTAAAAATATGAAATAAATAAAAGACATAAAATCAAAATTCAAACAGTGTACAGGACTCTGTGTACTATAGCTTCTTGTGTTAAAAGCTATGCAGTCTTAGCGTCTTTTCACGCTTGGATGAAAAAGACGGAAAATTTTTTGTCATACTGAAAGCATATTTTTCGTCCTATACTCATCAGAGAATGAAACGAACCGAAATTGGTTACCTAGCATTTCATGCTCTGATGACAGTCGGACGAAAAATTGCTTTCAGGATGTCAAAAAATGTTCCTACCTCTTCGAGCAATAGTGAGTAGTACCAACAGACCATTTACCTCTTTTTCGTTCAATGGTCGACCATGGTCATCAACATATTCCAAATTGAAGTTCGGCTTGTAAGACTCCTTCTCTTTGAACGCGTAAGGATCATATCTAAAGGAAAATGGTGAAACAATGTAACTTTAGTACAGAATAATGAGGGAATCTACTGTATAGCAAAAGATAACGGTTAGTTCTATCTATAATTCGATATATGTGGAGTGCCTGTTAGAGAGAACACTTATCCTGGGCCGTTGGCATAGTGAGGTAGGGAGGCTAGCTCCATTTACTCCCCATCTTTAACTCGCCAGTGTTGCCACTAGGCACCCATCTGCTGCTGGGTGGACAGTGAGTGAGCATCCCAACTATGGTCCGAAGGCTCTCCTAAAACCATCGATTTTCCTCAGAGCAGTAACCATTTTCTCAAGTATTCTAACCATTCTGCCACTCGCCTAGCTAGGAAAATAACACTTCATGGCATTCACCCAAGCATGAATTTTATAATAAAGAAAAGCATGGCACTGATGTTCACTAGAACTGGCACTTACCGGAAATTATAATAAAGGTAGAAAAGGGCGTTAGCCAAAGTGTAAAAAAGTCAAGTCGGGCTACGCTTTGCAGATGGTATCCGTTTGACTTAGATAAAATAGGCACTGAGAATTTTCAGGGCCTCCCCAGTCAACATTGACAACAATAAGGCGGAAGGAGGGTGAATTGCTTAAGCAACTAATTGCAGGAGAACCCCAATTGTTAATACCAGGGGTCGAGGGGCTCGAATTGCTGAGGACTGACTGCTGTATAATGTAAGCATGAATTACCTTGCTTTATTGGAAGGTGCTAGCTAATGCGCATGGGAAGAAGCAAATTCTAGCCACTTGAGTAAGTTCATCTAAACAGGACTCTCTTTTCAGAGTTTTACACACAAAATACTTCCAACTTCTATCATTGTGATATACTACCTAAGGCAGTAAAAAGACTATTGCACTGAAAATATACATACCTGTCTCTGTCGTAGCCCCTGAAATAGACAATATTTTAACTCACTATCTGGTATTATGTCTTCGAAGCAATTCAAAGCGCTAAGAAAAGATTTCACCTTTGTATGACTTTAAGAGAAGAATCAAACAGTCGATATAATAGAGCAAACTCCAACTAAAATTTGACACGCATGACACCAACTAATCTAAGATATAAGAATGACTTCAAATAATTTCATTCTCATATCACTGAGCATTTGATATACAAGAGCAAACTCCATCTACATATAAACATGCACAACACCGTACAGATATAAAATAAGGAACCATTCACATATTACGTCATCAGAGATGGGGAGGGGGAATTCTCGGAAATGCTTATGATTGAATGTGGAGAATGAAAAAGGTGGGAGGTGGTATGATGACGTAAGCAAATAAGCATAACGTTTTCTAAATTCACATTTTCACACTTCTAACTCTCATTCAGCTCTTTCTAGTTAGTAAATCCCAAAGGATATGGAAAGAAGAATAGAATATAAAAATTATATTCCTCCTTCCATGTCCTTTGGGATTTAAACTTAGAACTCTTATAGATAAACATGAAAGACATTATGAAGAAGGTTGAGCATCGTATAGGCATGACTTCCTACCCCCCGTACCTTGAATATCGGTGCTATACTACGTTACGAGTTCCTTTCAGGAGAGATGGGGGTGAATTAAATTATGACATTATTCAGGAGAGGGCCTGACCAATGACTACAGTTGATTACAGGGAGAGGGGGTGTGTAAATGACTAAAGTAATGAGGACAAAATATGCAAACGGTCCCTTAGAAGATAATTCACAAAGTACAGTAAACACATCTAGCATGAAGACACTGCAATAAAAATATGGGATCAGTCTCAATCCTCTTTGAAGGAGACAACGGACATCTTAGATTACTAATGCAGTAAAACAAAGCGGTAAAAAAGGCAAACCTTCTTCCTCTGTCTCTTTCCTCTTCCCTAGAAATAAGGTAAACATATAAAAAATACGACTAGTTGTTGGTTTTTCAAGAAGAAAAATAGAATTTTGAATTGACAATACATGGAAAAAGCAATACTACGGTCAAACCCCGTTATAACGCCTCCCTTTGTAACGCCACCTCATCTTTCGTCACTAACTTTGTTGGAACAAATATATTTTCCTAGGCAAACCCTGATTTACCGCCATTTCCCTTTGTCTGCCATCCAACATCACTTTCTGGAACAAATACAAGAAAATAACCGGAAAAACCACACTGATACTCTGAAACATTGGGGGCCACCAGATTTTTCGGCTCGGTACCCCTTGAAACAATACACATATCCAGCAGAAACGCTTCAATCACCCTCTGATTGTTTTTCATCATCTGACATTCCTTTGATTGACTGGTGCAGCAGGCCACAATAACTGATTACTTTGCTTCTGCGTAAACTTTATCTTTACTTTTCACTGACTATATTGCCATTCTGAATCCTTATGTTTTAAATATCAGTTTTTCAGCGATATCAAATCTCTGCTTGAAACTATGAATTCTTTTGTAGATTTTGATTCAAGTACTTTTTTCATACATACGTTTGCATCTGAATAAAGGTCCTTTTCATTTCAATTCACCAAAGGCTGGAGGGACCCTCTTCAGCCGCTACGCTAATATAAGGACCCTCCATTTAAATACGTACAATTAAAATTATATTTATTTTTCAGCAATATTTTTCAGCAATATTTTTCAGCAATATTTTTCAGCAATATTTCAGTATTCCTGTTTCAGAATTGCCTCCGTTTACATCAAACGAGGCCAAGAACAAAATGCGATAAAAGAAATTTGATACCCACAGTATATTGCCACCCCTACTCTACCGTCAGAATTCTGCAGGGGCATTTGGTGGCGTTATAACGGGGTTTAGCTGTAATTCTATACGAGAAAATCTATACAGATTGCGTATGGGTATGATTGAAATAGAGGCTATTCCCAGACGAGGGATACTCATGTGTAAAACTAAGGAGAGCTGCTTTTCATGCCTACAGAGAATGCTTCGTCATTGACAAAAAATTGCTAGCTTAGTCCCATATTCCGGTATCAAAATGTAAAATACAGAACTGCCTAGAATTGCATTGCAACGACTACTGCTATGAAAAATAAAAACCTCATTTTCTCTTCATCGATGACTGCTTTCGTTTTAGGTAGATTGGTCGGTCCAAAATCAAACTTGCTCTTCTTGTTTGTTTCAATAAACCCTTTAAAGATCAAAAACAAAATAGTTAACTGTGCCATCATCTCAAAATCTTTGAATTTCAAATACGCCTGGTGCTGTACAAAAGGAACCCTGATGGGGATACATGCCCAGATTCACCTACCCAGCTCTAGAGGTCAAAAAAGCCGGGGAAGGCACTGGGTCAGTTGTAGTAGGAAAAAGGAGAATACACTTTCAATACATGCCTTCTGCCTCTTGTTTTTCAAATAGCATTTTCGGTAAATATATTAACAAGCAAAATTGAGCAGCATTGTAAGAACTTCAAATGACCTTAACAATAACTATAGGAAGGTGTTTCAAAACAATAAATATTATCAGAGCCTTCTGAAAACAAACAGCTTAATTTGAAAGTAACATTTATTATGTTGAAGATTTTGAGATTTCAAAGGAATAGTGACATGTGGCAAAAAGGCTCCTACATACAAAGAAATACAGATAACTCCAACTGGAGAGAGCCAAAAAGAGTCATCATGATGCTCGTAGGAAATATACCTTTCATTGAGGCCATTTTTAAAGCACTTGCAACACCAATTTTCAAATCCGGCTCTTCTTCAAGAACGGCTTCATATTTCTGCAAAAAAAGCAATTAAAAATTTCTGAATACTACGCTTCACTATAATCCTTACTCCTTTTGAATAATATAGCTACAGATGATAAGAATCTCATTTACTAAAAGGCGAAACTTATGGTTCTGTATATTCTAAAGATAACAGGATTTAGGAGAAATTAAAAGAGGGGCAGTGAGAGCAAATAACTTACTCTTGAGATTCGAAAGCGCGACACGATAGCTAAGTAGGTTGAAAGTTTGACGTACGGAGTCAGGGGTCAAGAGCTCGAATCTCATTCGGGTGAGCTATTTTTCACAATTTCACTGTTAAAATAGGAATGAAGAAACTAAAGGTCAAACAACAGTGGTATGTGGAACATGAAGTGAAATTTAAAGTATAACATAAATCCAGGGTCCGCAAACAATTCACATTTCAGGAATACATTCTATGTGAGAGAAGGCAGCACAAAATTGGAACTTTATCAGTTTCCATCACCAGTCTAGAATGGGTCTTTTCTTAGCCTGGTCATTGGTTAAATTTCAAAAAAATTCAATTTTGAATTTTTCATTAATTTGCAGTCCCACAATGAACAAATTAACCGGAAACAAATAAAGGCAAATAAACATTGGACATCACACGGCAAGTAAAGTCTGCCGATAGGCCAGTCTCAATCAATCTGATGAATGCAGGGAAGTCATCCTACAATCTGAGACAGCTCTTGACATTCAATATAATAAACAACAGTTGATCACTGCCTCTCGCTAGTTCATATCCGTCGGATATCCAACATTTGTACAGGATATTAAAAGCCATGTAGCAAGTACCTTTTCCTGCCTATTGGGTTTCTCTTTCTTTTCCGTGGCAACGACCTGTTCCCATCCGCCAGATGCAGCCGTCATCTCTACGTCCTCTTCCTAAATCGACACAGAACAAAACTTGATATTTCATGCTGAATGCAAGTAACTTAAGATAGCTAAAAAATTCAGAGCTTGATTACATCTATTGTTGTAAAAGAAGACTAAAACAAAAATATTAAGAGCAACACAGAATTCTTGTCACGAAGCTGATAGAAGAATCTAAAATGAACAAATTCGCGAGGGATACCAAACCAATATCACTCTAAAATCACTCACCTCTTCTTCCCTGTGTTCATGAGATGGGCCTACAAGAACAAGAAATAAGCGCATACATAGCAGATAAAAACATAAACTCGGTTGCACGTATTAATACAGCCCTAAGAGTGCATCTTAATTCCGCACTTATAGAAAATCCGATAGCTGTCAACAAGCCTCAGGAACCCGGGAGTAAAGGAATTGTCTTACACACTACTAGCAACAAATCACACAAAAATGAATGCAGACCATCTGCAATACTTTGGTACAACTCAATCGCTTTCTAAGCCCCACCATTCAAACTCTTGAGGTAGAATTCCATTAAAATCACTCCAGGTTCTAATTTCTATTTAATAAGTGACAGTGTAGATTTGGGGAATATAGTATGAGAAGATAAGGGAATGATCGTATAACAGAAAATTCACATCATACCAAGGCTTGGAATTTCCCCAAGGGTTCGGCAAAATTCTGATGTTGAATCCAAAATTATCGATCCACCTGAAACATGGAAAGTGATTGGTTGATTAATAAATTGATTGATTGATTGATTGATTGATTGATTGATTGATTGATTGATTGACTGGCTGGCTGGCTGATTGACTTTCTGATTGGTTGTTAAGAAAGCCTATTTTCACTTTTTTCTGAAAAATTCCACTTACAGCTTTCTTAACTCTTAGTGCAGCTTTCTTAACTCTTAGTGTCATTCCGTATATCTACAGTATCTTGCTAAACTAGTCTCAATCCTGACAAAATGTAATACAAACTAACTTTTTGACTTTTTCTTTTCCTTCTTCTTCGATTCCTCTTCGTTCTTTTCCAACAGTTTCTTTGCAAGCTAAAATACGAATTATAAAGTAAACTACAACAAGGGAAAAAGCTCCTGGGCTACTGAAAGCAACAAAAATACTGAGGCAGGGAAAATGAAGAAAAGCAATTCAAAAAGGAAGGACAGCTAGTGATAATTTCGTTTTTGGTCTTGCTAGGAAACATAAGAAAAGAAACCTGCAGGAAAAGTTCATTAAAAGAGACTACTACAATCCTACAATTCAAAAGATTGAAGAGTTCAATACACCTGGGAAATAATAAATCTCTCTTATTATTCAAAGCTATTTTTTATCTCAAACTACAAACCATTTCTGGAGCCAAGCTTTCATCTGGTTCCCTTTTGATTTTAATCTTTCGAGACCTTGCAAGCGCCCTTTGTAATTCCAACTCTGCTTCATCTTCTTCAACCTGGGAATTCTCCAATGCGTGCATTCGCCGAAGGAATTCTGTATACACCAAAGACAGAATGTAAAAAAGGCGTTAACAACAGGGTATAGAGCAGTAAAAAAGGCCTAACTTTCAAATACCAGGAGAGTTCTACTTTAATTCATGCTCTCTATCTATTACAGAAGATTCATGCATCTACTACGCTGGTTCTCCTTCCCCTCAGAGCATAAAAAACATCAAAATCAAGCCTTTCTGTTTACCGCTGCGCCTCTTATTCTATAACAGAAGCAAAGTTATCCCGGTACAAATCAAGATTTCTAACAATGCAAACCCCAAAAGTCGTCTAAAGTGTTGAAGGTCATAAGTAATGGAACACACCTCTTTCCTCATCCGCATCATCTGCTTCAATCACATTTGGTTTCACCTACAATTGAAGATGATTTAATGAAATATAGTAACCAAGTACATAACAGAAAATGAGAAGGGACTGAGATATCAGAACTGAGAACTTCACAAAAAAGTATAGCATATCTTACATCTATATCCATATCGTCGTTCCGCAATGAAGAATTCTTCAAAATACTCTTCATCTTCCTTCTGAGAAGAGAAATTAGAGCATCCTCAAATCAAAAAGCTAATGAAAAACTCTTCACCATCCTCTTTACAAGGAATGATAAAGCACTCCTAAATAAAAAAGCTAATAAGAATTCTAAAGCGGGATTGAAAATTCTAAAGTTAAGATCAAATTCTAAGTGTTAGATGATGAGGTACGCCTCAGTGAGAGGGACGTAAGGAAAAGGAAAGGAAGTGAAAAGTAGAAGGTAAAAAGAAAAAACCCGGTGAATGAAAAAGTGAAGTGACTTATGATTACCTCGATCCATAATGAGCTTCTTGATCTTCAAGAGGCAGTAAATCATCGGCCTATATACAAAACAGTGATAATGACTATTAGCGAACAAAGTACAAGGATAAAGGCTATCTTGTACAAGGACAAAGTACAAGGATAAAGGCTAGAAAAATCTTGGACTGCTTAGATAGATATGAAACTCCAAAGACATTGTTCAAGTTAGCTTAGGAGAAAAACCATTGACTCTATTGACTTCAAAGTGTATTAGTGTACACTAGTGACGCAACACATAGCCTATAGATAAATAGAGCAATGGATAAACACATACAAACCAATACTATGCAGTCCCACTCCGTTCACCACTCTACCGAAACTTTGAGCTAGGTAATTTAGGATCCCAGAATGGGAAAATTTCTTCCACTTTTAGCCTCATATACGATTCCTTATGTTGAAGAGTGCCTAGACGATACTTATCTCGGGTCGTTCGCATCGTGAGATAGAGTGGCCAGTTTTTCCTTTCCTTGCCGCCTATATCTTACAAGTCGTCCGCCTGGTACCCATTTGGTGCTGGGTGGACGAGTGGATGAGCAGCTACACTATTGTCCGGGGAGTGTCATGAACCAACGATCTCCTATGCAGCAGGCGAGCGGTCTAACCGCCCAAAAACAGAACACACCCAGGAATAATTTAAAATAGAAATTATCCGACCAAAAAAATAAATCATTAACAAATATGGAAAGAAATATTATATTGAATCATAAGAGATGATTCCTCTTCTAATGAACATGCTCCTACGACTCAGACAGACATCATAAAGCTAAATGCCTTCCCGAATATACCTTGACAATTTCTCTCTTCCGAACTTTCCTCTTCTTTTTTGGCTTTTTAAATTGAACCTGAATACCAACAGAAACATAAATCAAGCCTCTAATCAAAATGCTGCAAAATCAAGCCGTACTAAAATAATGAAGTGATGAATGCTGACCAAAAGTTTTGTTGTCTAGTGTTAAATATTTTTTGATACGAAGGTCGTATAATTCATGAACAAAAATGAAACCAACTCCCTGTTCTTCGAGCCTCAGGCCACACTGCATTTTATCCATAATCTCTCTACTCCAAAACCGTACACTAGGTCTTAAAGATATGAAATAAATCGCGCCAAATCTTTGTTAAAATAAATGGGGAAAACGCGCCAACTGGCAAAAGCACGGGGAAAATGTGCCAAATTACGCTTGCAGTTTGTTAGCGACGGTCTCGTCATGCCAAATTTCTTTAGTGGGAAGGGTGTGCAATGCTGTGGGGGACCATGGCAACAAGCGCTGAAATCATTAATCGTACCGCTGTGTGCAAAGCATCGCTTTTGCTACGCTCACCAAAGGATGAGTTTGATGCAACAAAGCCAATATTGTGCTTTCCGAACGTTGCATAATACCAAAACAGCCCTTCACGTCTAACCTATTGACCATTTTCATTACCATTACCACAACTAACTATTTCGCTGTATTCTTTCGAAATTATATTTAGGATGTGCCCTTTAGGACACTATGAGGCTTCTTCAATAGCCGACGCTGCATAATAGAGGGCATTTCCACCTACCATTTCTTCCTGGGTGAAGTAATCTGTCGCAAGTCGAGGGGCTGCAGATTCCAAAGTCATCTAGAGAGAGGACAATATCATCAGTTTACTAGAATAACAAAATTCATTTTAAGACAAAGTTATAATTAAAATTTGAACAATTATCAAAAACAACCTCTACCCTTTCCAATATTCATAACAACATTTATGATATTTCGAGAAATGGTCTCCTTAAGCCTTACCTGCCTCTAAATAGGTTATCAAATATCGATAATGATAGCAAAACACCATCAACTACAAGTAACGAAATATAGAGCCTATTCCTAATATAGAGCCTAGCTTATTCTATCCAATCAAAATTTCTAGTTGAAGAGAGAGGAGGTTCTATTATTAAAAATATCTGAAAAATACCACACCTGCTGGGCTTTCAAGTCCTCGCGGATCTACAAGTAAAAAGGAAACATATTACCTATAAGACAGGTATTTAAAGTGTACATCTTTATATATATTTATCTATATATAAAATCAAAACTATATTTCACTTAAGTGTAGAAATTCCAATTCAACATCTTCATCAGTACTAATGAAGATATTGAATCAAAACATCTGCATTTAAGAGAAGTACATTTTTTATTTTGTCTGTTATTTATATTTATATATATACTATGTGGATACAGCTCTGACTCAACATAAATAAAAATATATACATTGAGGCAAGGGTTCACTAAATACAAACTATTAGATCTCTCTTGGGGGGCAGGGGGGTAAGAGAGTTGAAAATAAGGCAGACAATCCATTTGATAGTACTTTGACTTTGCTGCATAGAAATCAAGGTACATATAGAGCTCTTAGGCTTCATCATTCCCGAACTTGATGGTGAATAAGAAACTGCGAGATCAGTCTAGACTGAAAGATCGATCTAATGCTTACCCATAGAACATAGTGCCGTAAAAGCTGTGCAAACGTAGTTAAAGTTATCGGCAAATTGTGTAAATTCGCAAATGTTACAAATCCATGGGCTTTCTGCTATTTCGTAGCACCTAGTTCCTCCTCTCAACTCTTAGAATACAAAGAAATAAAGAAATTTGCCAACATAAAATGGCAAGATGTCGACATAAAAGGGTTACATGTCCACCTAAATTTTATCTAGGGGAATGGACGGCGGCACCCCCAAACCCCACTGTAGGAACAGGCCTGACGTCAGCACAGGTCAGAATTATCAATTAAAAGTTCTTACCCGATTCATTTCGTATTCATCGTCTAAGTCACCTTGTCCGCTTGTGCCTGAAAGTAATGAAGTGTTACATCAATGATAGACAAGTCAAGTTGAAAATGCAGCCAAGAATACCAGTCCACGTTAAACTAGGGAGAACTAATGACTATCACAGAGAAACAAACCAGTTACGCTAAGGATTCCATGGAAATGTGTGACGTAAGCTTCTACTGTGTTAACAATTGGCTATTGAAAATAAAAGGCTTCTTTCGCCCTGAGGGCAGGCTTCAATTTGAAACACTGTAGAAAAACAATGCCACGACTATAGCACGCACATTGCGCACATTGTAGACGAGGTTTATTTCAGGTTATCGCAACCATATGAAGAAATTAGCTGAGTTAATTCAAGAAAGAGAAGTATAAGTCCGCTAACACCGAAGGAAAAGTTAAAGTCAAGAGTAGCATTACCAATACGAATAAATTTTTCCTTCTTTCCATCTATTTCTTCATCATATTTATCCAGAATTCCTTTGACTTTAAACTAAAAAAGAGCAGTAAAACAATAGCAGGATTTAGTTTCTTGCTACTTAGCTTCAGCAAGCAATATTCAAAACAAAGAAGAATACAGTAAAATGTATAAAGTCTAGAATGAACAATTAAGACTTCAACACCTGGCCCACCTGGCCCACTACCTGGTCTGTCATTATTACTTTCATGACATCTCACTGGGTGCTCACACCTATGCAACTTTTCAAGTCAGCACCTGCGTTAAGGTGCTCTATGGTGTGGGAGCCTCATTTTTGAGACACATGGTTGAGATTACAGCTTTCCTGTTTATTTTCTTTTTTCATGAAAATTGCATTATATAAGTATCGTGAGTGGCTGTCGTAGATGGAACTCGTTGATGAAATGTCCTTTCCATCTATGGCAGTCACAGAAGATTTATGTTTATCTGTGAGGATAACTATACTTTTGTGATAAAAAAACAGGACTTCACCAAAATTTGAGAAATTCCTAAAACTACACGTAGGAAATGCTTCTAGGGTAAAAATTAAGGTCAAAAATACATAAAGCTAATGAGAGATGCAAAGTGACCCTTGAGCAACTTTAAATTACAAAATTGTTGCTTAAATACAAACCATTCCAGTATCTTCGTCGACCTCGTCGTAAGGATTGTAACCTGGTCGTTTCTTACGATTTTCGATATTTTCCACCGCCTTTAAGAGGAAATTCAAGATAACTGTGTCAATAGACTGCACTATACAACACCGTAAGAGACTGAAGTTAATAAAAACTCTAATTAGGATTTTTAATTTTTTCTTTAACTATTTTTTATCTTAACAATTAGTTGTAATAGGGTTTTATGTAGTATCTTTTACTTTTAATTGCTTGTGAAACTTATTGTTAGTAGTTAAGTGGAGGGCCCCTTGAAAATCAGCTTCATTGCTGAAGGGTGACCCTCCTAAAATATCTGAAATATGAAATAATACATAAACACTATGGCTAAAATAAAATTTCTGGGGAAAACATACCTTTCTTGTTTCAACTAAATTCACGTTTTCCAACACATCCGAGTTATCTTCGTCGAGGATACCTAGATTAAAAATACAATCATGAAGATTATACACCAGTGAGATTAGATTGTATCCGGATAAGAATTCAGAAAAACTTCTATCAAAGTAGGAGCCAATGCTAAGGTTGAATAATCTAAAACATTGCGGAAGAACTTTTTGGGCTACTCCGCTACAGAACATGTTCACATTCAAAATTCAGAGTCCTTGCTTGTGTCTAGCTCTTTAAATTGTGTCTTTGTGATTGCAATTTTATAGAATAGTACAGCTCTAAATAACATCGATGAAAACGACTTTTCCAACGGTAGTACACGTGCATATAGCATACAGCATATAGCAAATTCCACCTGGAGATTTCTTACCCTGAACTTCTACCTTTACATCACTTCTATCTAGCACAGTACCATTTTAAGAGGTTGCCATAGGCCAGAGGGCAATGTGGGGGCTGAGTATATCTGTACCCCACAAAAAGCTCCTGAGTTAGGAGGTGACACCTAGGAAACGGTTCTCTTCATAATAAGATGCTGACAAGAAAAAGGTTTTCAACAATATAGCAAGTATAACAAAGATGAAAGCATCAAATAGTTATAAAAAAGTTGCAAAATTGTAAATAGAAACCTTTGTCTTGTAATGTGACAATGTACGATGACCCGTCCTAACAGAAATGGAGAAAAAATTACCACATGAAAGTCAAGTCCAGTCAACTTTTGTACAGCTTGCTTATATTCTGCCTGGTCAAATGGTAACGATTTCAGTGTTTTGTCAGCTTGGTGAGGTGGTGAGGTCGAGGTAAGAAGAGAGACAAAATTCAAAACAATACGTGAATGCAAAGCAAATTTATGGAAGTGAAGAAGAATACATTGAAAAATTACTAGATCGAGAAGATAGACGGAAGATACAGTAGTGCATACGGTACATACTTCATTGTTTTTATGTACTTCCTTTAACTGCTTTCGCTGTACAGGACCCTTACTGACAGCAGTAATTCACTCACGGAAATGGCTATCTGGTTTAAATGCATTTAAAATACTACCATGTCTAGTAAGTAAAGAGAACTTTAACATACTGTCATTTCTTTTGCACTATGTTGAATCTTCAGACCGGCTAAGTCTCGCGATGTGTAGTTCTGAAACAAAACGAGGCTGTGATTCCTACAGTACAGTTTAAACATTAACAGTCGATAAGACTGGCGCTATTCAGCATTCCTACTATCGATGTGTCTACATGGTCAGTTCACATTTCACACCATGTGATACAGTCATCTGAGCATGACAGCATATGAATGTGTTACCTCCCAACGCTCGCTTTACTTGCGCTTCAATCTCAAACATGCTAGCACATAAAACAAAGCAACTGCGCCGTTCCTAAAAATCTTCTTTGGGGGAATTGTATGACATACAATCTGCCGATACAAATGACCGTGGTTGTCATGATTGGAGGATGTTTGTTTACAATGCTTATCATTGTGTTCAATATATCAGCAAATTGTGTGAATATGTAAATGTGACAAATTAATGAGTAGCCTGCTCCCCTGAAACATCTAATTCTTCTTCTTAGGCTTCAAGAATACAAAAATGCAAAGCAAAGTCCAACGAAAATGGTGACTTTTGCCTATTTGCCGACATACACTTTGTCTAGGCAAGTATGACCCCCGCATACCATACTGTAGGAATAGGCCCGACAAGCAGGCTCTACATACCTGAAGAAAACTAGGGACTTTGACAAAATTTATTCATCACAGCAACACAACTGCCTCCAATTATATACAGGAAACCATATACATACAACTGTCTCCAACAAAATATATATTTATAGAACAAATATAGGCGCTCTTACAACTAAAAAACCCTGGGCATCATCAAACCTTATCTTGTATCTAATTTTGTGCAAAACTGTTAGCAAGAGCACTTATCATGTGCCTTCAAACTTTGAACTTCTAAATTTTCCCTTTGCTATCCTTAAATCAGGGTCTTATGACATGTTCTCACAAGTTGCTTGTTTGCTATACAGAAGATGATACATAAAAAAAACAACACATACTGGCTCCTTCTTGACTTTTACTTTTGCTACATCACCAAAAGCCTCATTGACTACATTACTGACACCAAATTCATCATCCATTTCTGCCAGCATTTTTGCCTACAAATGTAATTATATTAATCCTAATAACTTATCACAAATATCATTTTCAATAATATCATTTTCTTTTATAAGATTTTACAAACAGCAATTCTAAGCCAAATGGGAAATTTAACAAAAAATGTTGCTGACAGAGACCAAGCCCTTTTCTCTCTAAGTTTGTGGTGCATTTTATCTCCATTCAGCCCACCAGAATAATTTGTGATTCCAACATTGATAGATATAGCTTCAAGAACTTGATATCTTGCAAAATTCATAGAAAAGGTACTCACAATTACTGGTATGGCAGAAGGGTAGAAAAATAAGAATTTTTAATGATGAAAGTGATGATAAGAATTATGATGAGAATGAGGGTATAACTAAAATAAGATTTTGTACAACTCCAACATATACACAAACAGAATTAACCTTTATATAAACAATGGTAGGACTATAATGAAACTTTAAGTAGGCAAAAATGCAAAGTAATAGTCTGCAAACATTCATTGTCCTAAGACCTCTGCTTGAGATTGGCCTCTCAACACATAATCCATGGATAGAAATTGAGTATATTGAAAGACAATCTTGTATAATGCTGTAATAGAGAATTTAAGGCAACTCTAAAACACAACACTTCCACATATTTCCAAACACAATACTTTATCAACTACTATGAAAGACCAAATACCCGCTTTTCAGCCAATCTCCTCTCTTCCTCCTGCAATCGCATTTTCTGCACCCAAGCAGAAGCACTTTGATCCCCTGAGTCATCCTCATCAGCTAATGTCTGCACCTTCCTACAGCAGACATAACACAGTACTTTATAACTTTGTAACAAGTAGTGAACTAAAAATCCTTCCCTATATGCAGTATTCACAAATCAATCCATAGGAACCAAATAAAAGACAATGAACAGACCCAGGGAAGATATCCCTCCTGGTAATAACTTTGTACTTCACATATTCTTGAATGTTACTAACAAACCCTAGTTTTAAAAGTATAAAAATATGATAACATCTATCATTATGGGACTTGTAAAAAGATCCATCAGCTTGTAGGAAGAAAGTATACAAATATCTAAGAAATTTCAGGCCACTTCAGAAGGACTTTAGCAGGTGCACAACTAATTGTGCACCTCATGGTGAAATTTTGCATTAAGGTGTGTGATACCTGTCCACCATTTACTTCAAGGTATATCTGGCTGTTTTCAAGAGGGAAGTGCATGATGGAAAGTGCACCTCATCAAGAATGACGAAAAGTGCACCTCAATACATCAAGGTGTATACTGAGGTACACATGTGGTCACTCATCTTAAACAGAGAGGCCCGAAGTTTCATGATTAATGTCATGCAGCTCTGATGTTAGTAACAGGCCTCTCCACAAGGATTTTAGCAGATGCATGACCAATAGCACACTTTGTGGCAGAATTTCACACAGAGGCATACAATTTGTGTTCACCATTCATTGTTACAGTGTGCTCTAGCAAATTTTTAAGAATAAAGGATGTGATGAAATCCACACCTCATCATATTGAGGCATGTGCTGAGGTGTATGGGCATGGGACTGTTTGCCTCAACCATAGAGGCCTGAGTGGAATAACAAACCAACAATTTAACTACAAGAACATACTGTAGCCTTTTCTGTATTTTCCTCTTTTCTCTTAGCTCTTCCATTTTCTGTCTCAGCTAGGATAAGAATTGAATGATTAAATAATGTAAATGAAATGAACATACTTAAGAGAAAACTTAAAATATATGAAATATGATAGAACCAGATGTTAAGGTGTAAAAATTTGGAGGATATAGATGCAATAATTCTCAAATAACTCCATTATAAATAATATGAATGAAAATCCATCAGCACAATTCCCTGGGTATAGCTTATTGCAACAAACCATACTTACTGAATCTGACTTCTTGATACTTGCAATATTTTGTGCTGGGGTGTGTACATCAGGCCTGTCTGCATAAGAGACATCTTCCTTATCTAAATAAAAGATGTGTTATGTGTCAATTAACACCTCCCATATGGATCACTTTTTTGTGCTTGGTAAATTTGCACAAATGAGTCACTAGCATCATTGTAGGATGAAACAAATTGTCAAAAATAGACAAGTTTAATGTCCTTGTTAAAAGAGAACTCAAGAAAATATATCACTAGTTTCTCTTTATGAAAAAACAAAGATAGCAAAAATTTCCTGTGGGCAATAACTCAACACTATAACTTTGTGAGCTAAAATACCTTTTTTCTCTCCATCAACTTCTAGTGGTTTAAGTCCAAGTTTTATTCTTAGTTTGCTAGAAAAGATTACATGGCATACCTGTCATTAAAACTGCAAGGAAAGAATGGCTAACTCTTAATGTATGTATTCAGAAACATAATGGCATTGTCAAAAGACAGACTAGAGATATGAACATGATTCTGGTATGGTTTAGCACCTAGTCATGGTGTGTAGAAAGTGGGGAAGTTTGTTAGTGCTAGAAAATGCCAATTCTAACTGTATATAATATGTTATAGAGAGAATACATATATGCATATGAAATATATTTTATGTTCACATTAGCTATGAGGACAAAATGACTTTGAAGCAAATTGAGAACATCAATAAATATTTCTAATTGAACAGAGGTGGTTTGTGTAGTATAATGCCTTGCTATATGATGATATGGAACTATAAGACATGGATAATAAGGACTTTCATAATGAATAAGCTTTTATAATTATCATGCTTCCCAATTTAGGTTTACCATTACACATCACAATATTGAACCCTACTTTGTCTCCTCAATGCTTAGGGAAACATCTCCACCTGACTTTCTTTGGCTGCTTCCTACAACATAATACAATATTCTGTCAGCCATACATAAAAGATGATAGCCTTTTGAACAAGCAGAACAACTGGAATAAAAGTTATATAAGACTCAATATATATAATGTAGACTTACATTAATTATATAAGTGGTGACATAACAATGCTTAGGCAGGATAAACAACTCACTAATTGATGGTGTGCTACAAATATCTACCATTCAATATTGCATTTCTATTATAGAGCAGAACTTGGCACAGTTTTGAATGGCACAGGCACGGAGTGTCCAGAACTAAAACCCACAGGCTAAGCACATCTCTCAGATAATTTTCTGAAATGTCAACACTAAATCAGAGTTTGGACAATCACAAGTTTCCCCTGAAGAGAAGCAACTCAAAAAATTCATGATCCACATTGGCTCAGCATGCATTTGTTAATGAACATTTAGTCTTAAATCTGAACAAAAATAGAATGACAACCACCATGATGGTCAACCACTACTTTGAAGTTGTATATATCTTAGCCATCAAGCTTTTACCTTAACTATCTGCCAAACTTCAGTGCAAAGCACATGTGCAGAAGAGACATGATGTATCATTGTTCCCACTGGGGAGGATTTCTTTAGCTCATAGAAACACATACACTTTAAGCTATAGACTGTTTTATTTCAAATATAGTAATGCAAAGTGTGCTCATGAGTTAATATGCTGCATGTAGTTTATGCCCTACTTCAATGCTAACTGTATCTTGTATGGGGCCTCACTTAGAAAACTGTATATTGTGTATAAATAGAGTTGGTGTATTGTTTTGGTGCCCACTTGGGAGTTGCGTGTTGTGTCAGACAGTGTCTGCAACTAGGGTTTGCTTTGTTCTTGCTTGTTCTTGCCACTAACAGTGTGCTTTCGAGACATTTTGTGGTGCATTCTCGGAGAGAATGAATATTTTACAATACATTAAGTTGGTTAGAAGACTTGCGTTTGAAAAAACAGATTTAGACAAACTAGAACTTATATTAAAATCAATCATAACCACATATATATATATATATATATATATATATATATATATATATAATATATATATATATATATATATATATATATATAAATATATATATAAATAAATATATATTTATATATATATATATATATATATATATATATATATATATATATATATATATATATATATATATATATATATATTTATATATATATATATATACATATATATATTGGATAAGTCTGGCATAGACTGTAAATTTACTTCTGTTTACAGAATAGGTATACCTTCTGTGCTGTCCTCCTCATCACGGTTTTCCCTTCTCAACAACGATTCGTGTTCCTTTCTTCTTCTTTTCTCCATAGATAGTCGTTGTCTTTCAACTTCGTCTTGGTAGTCTCGATCTCTTTTTCTATCATCTTGATCCTTGAAGTCTTCGATTCTTTTAGATTCCTTTCTTCTATATTCATTATCTGCATCTTTCCCTTCTCGTCGTACGGGGCTCCGACTACGTTTTCTCTCCCGTCTTTCGTCATATCGATCGTCACTCTCTCTGCTTCCCGATCTTGACCGCTCTTTTCGCTTTTTTCTATGCTTCTCCTTGTGCTTTTTTGAGCTACCCATGTCTACCTTGATCAATAAGGGTTACAAGAGCAATTGCGTCTCTTTCTGAGCGATTTCCCCTGTTTTCACCCTAGTCCTTACAATTTGTGACTTAGGCCGTTTTGTCTGAATACGAGGCCTTCGTTTCAGAACAAGCTTCTGCGCATGCCTTCATCTGGAAGAAGCTGACCCGCAACAGTAAACACAGGGCTTATTGGCTAAGCACATAAAACATACTATAGAGGACATTTCTAAATCCATGGAGGAAAACGTGTTTCCAAAACTGTGATAGATGACACAAGAAGTTCTAAAGGTCCTTAACTCCTTCCTTGTAGGCCTAAAATTGTCTTGAATGTCGTATAGTTTCATTCATAAAACGGAAGAAAACGGTAGGCTAGAATCTCAAAACGTGAGGAAAATGGGATGTATACTTATTAAATCTACTTTTACTTCATGACTCTAGTATAAGACGCACTCTTCACTGCATTTTATTGAGTTTTATTAAATGTGAATTTAAACAACTATAATCTTACTAACATGCAAAGATATTTTACTTTTAATGAAGCGAGCAACCAAAATGTTTTACATTATTAACATTTCACTCAACAGCTGCTTTCTTGCACTTCATAAGCAGCTATTTTGACGACTTCAATTTGCGGTACTCCATAAGCTTTTCCTTGCCTAGCTTTCCCTGCACCAATCATCCTGGTCTCAAGGCAGTCGACATTTTTGAGACAAAGCTGGATAAAATATGCTTTGACTGATGGGCTATCAGTCAAAGCATATTTTGTCCAGCTTTGTCTAAAAAATATTCATGTTAAAGCTAAAATTCATTAACAATTATTATACATTCCAATGTGTGGTGTGTTAAAAAATAAACAATTTTTCCTGTAACAGGACGAGGAAACATCAAAAGTTGTCTTTCAAAGTGCATACAGTTGTCCAATAACGCCTTTACCTACAAAGCATTAAAAAGCGGATGATTTATGATCAAAAACGGGAGAACAGTAGAGTTTCTCAAAAACCGGGAGTCTCCTAGCAAAAACGGGAGACTTGAAATATATTCATTATGTTTTCCTCTTGTTTTATTTCGTCGTATTGAAATATGGACTTTCGGATTTCCTCTGCGAAGGAAGGTGCTTAACAATAGACTGTTACCAAAATGCATTGTGGGCTCGATACGGGACCTTTTCAGTGTTCACGCGTGCTCTAGTGTTCTCGAAAATTGACTTGTGTGAAGGGTTGACCAAAGAGAAGCGAATTGTTGAAAACAAAAAAAGTTATACAAAATTTGCAGAGATGAGCGACTTAACTACTGCAGGAATAAAAAAACTCAAAGTTGCAGAGCTTAAAACAGAACTCTCAAAGAGAGGTCTGTCCACTAAAGGTAGAAAAGATGACCTAACAAGTAGGCTTTTAGATGCTTTAGAGGGCCTAGATAGGACTGTTGCAGAAGAGGAGGATGCAGTTGATGATACCGAGCAGAGCGAGGCAAATGACTCTCAAGTGGATGATGAGCAGCCATCTCAAGATGTGAACGGAGCAGAAGAAGTTAAACCTGCTGAGGTGCCATTGCCTGATGGTGATGAAGAGATGGCAGAGCCTGAACAGGGTGAGACAGAAGATGGCGCCCAGCCTCCAACTGAAACCGCGGAAGTTGTAGAGGCGGAGATGCAGGAGCCCGGAGAAGGTGAGTTATGAGATCTTAGCAAATTCAAAAATAAAACCGAATGAAATGGTAAAACCAAATGTCTCTGAAGCTCCGGAGGCCTAGTGGGAGGGGGTTCCTTTCTTTTAAGGCAGTGATGAAGAAGCTCTGGCTAATGTGTAAGGTACACTTAAGAAAAGATTGCTTTCCAATATGGTTTATCATATTGACAGCTGATCTATTTAAGGATATCTTGTTCACATAGAAACCAGGTAGCAGACTGTTCCTGTTAATCAAGATATGTTAATTTTGTGTAGTTTTCTAGCGGGTGTTTAGAGGAAACTGTGCATGGGGTGATCTAAATAGATATATCCACCTTACCCATACTTTTTGATGGTACCACCTTTACCTGTCAGACAGTGATTGTGAAGCCTGTCAGCTGGTTTGATTGTAAATAGGCCTGTGAAACATTCCTGTTTATCTCTTGTTTGTTTTATGGCTTGATTTGTAGATTCATTTCAGCTTACAAAACAGTGGAATGTGAGTACTTATAGTTAAACTTTGTATTCTTTCCACTAGTAGATGCCCTTTAAGCAAGTTAATTAAGTAAATTAAGTCCTTACCCCCAAGCTATACTTCTTGACTGTGTACAAATTTTGGGACTTGTCACAATTTTGACATGATGCAGCTGTATTTTGCTATTTGACTGCTAGATTGGCAGGAAGGGCTGATTCATTTGAGCATATCAAATTTGTGGAGAGTAAGCATAGCTTGTAGGCAATTGTCCAAGAGTTGGAAAGAGCATCTCTCAATCTTACATGTTCTTTCTGGTTATTTGTATTTTACTCAATGTCAAAGTAGAGGGACATCCATGTTCTTTGTGATAATGGATCAGTATTCTGTGTAATTTGATGATAACTGCTTTTGAGTTGGATCTTCAGACTTAGAACAATGGCACCAGATATAGCTTTGCTCCTTCATTGTACGATTGCCATGTTGACACATCCGATTATGTTGACTATTCCAAATTATTAAAGTTGATGACACATTCAGGCTACAACAGAATCAGGTTGCATCAATACATTATAACTCGTACCTGAGTCATCCTCATTTGGAACAAGAAAAGCTTAAGGGGTGCATTACTTGGGTGACATGAGCACAGCAAGCAGTACGTTGTTGAATTACCATCTCTATAATGTGTTGTGATGTCACCTATATATGGACTCTATTGGAGAAGATGTGGTGTTTCAAATTCAAGGTTAATGTTACAAGATGGTATTAGTGCAATGCTAGCCAACAGAGATGCCATGTAAATGGGGTTTGTAATGATGACACTGTTTTAATGCTTCATGTGGATTTCGCACAGATGGGACAAATCTGTGCCCATGAATATGCCTAGTTCACATGGGAGAAAGCAGTACCTGGCTTAGAATATACCTTGCAAACCATATTTGCCATTTAATACGACATTTGGCTCGCACTTGAAGTACACTGACAGAGTATTGTACCATTTCTTATAAGCCCTCTGCATTATAATTGTAAATGGAGTTTGCTTAAGATATGGAAATGGTTAACTGCTCCAATAGTGCTGGTTTTGTCAACAGACATGAGAAGTATGAAGGATTTGCTGCTGTGTACTTTTAATTGGGTGCCAAGAATGGAAGTTCATTAGTGAAGTTATCATGGTGTCGTTTGTAGATGACTGCAATGTGTTTATTCAAATACTTTTAATGTGTAGTTACTCAGTAGTGTCATTAAATATTAGTTGATTATGGTGATAATTTGGCAAAATACAGAGTGATGCAGAATACAGTAATGTAAACTTTAGTATTTCATCAACCAAGACAGATTGCCAGGAACCTGAGGTAAAGCACAGTAAAGAGAATAATTTGTGGAACAAGCATGTTTATTCAGTTAAGCCAAAATCATGAAGTGGAAAACTAAATTCAACAGATAGTAGAAAGCAGTTTGCAGAATGTAACAAAGGGACTACAATCATTACAACAGCAGGCAGCTATGTAAATACTAGCTAAGCGGTTTATTGTTGCAAATTTGAGGATGCCTTGACACTGAACTGAAATGATGGATTGGTGTTGTATGATGTACTTACCCAGCTTCAGGGATGTCTCAGATTTCTGGTCAGAATATTGACGGCTATTGCTAATTCATGAAAAGCATGAACTCAGCCCAGAATGGACACATATGATTAATACTTTTGAAGTTTTTAGCTGCAGTTGTCACTTCCACATACACATCACAAAGAAATTGGTCAGAAACATGTGTTGCTTTTTTCAGGAGTTGTGCATGGAGTGTGTTTGAATGAAGTAGCATTGCAGAAAGTCACTTGCGAGCACAGTTTTAACGAGAATCAACTAATTTAAATGTTTACTCATAAGCTTAGAATGTCCATTAGAATAGATCTAAAGATCCATAGATAGTGTTGCAAGTGGGTTGTAAAGGGGTGAAAATCCCTGCCCTTCTCTTTGGAAAAACATATTTGATTTATTGCAGGAAGCTATGTCTTATTGTCTTTGGATAGTCATTGGACTCATGTGGGTGAGTATAAATCTCTCTCAGTTTGGCTTTGGATGGTTTGAAGGTGTTATTAGATCATAAACCTGATTCATGATTCATTTTTAGTTTGGGAGAGATTTTTGCAATGTTCAATTTCTTGACGGCTATGATTGTATGGTGACTTGCCACATATGTATATATACCACTCTAAACAAATCAATCTGCCTTGTTTTGTCAGGTTTTGATTGTGAAACTACACATGATATTTAAAGGGGTTGATGATTGTCCAATTCATTATTGTAAATTGTTCCCTTTTGTTTTCTGTCAGTGTGACTCAGCAGAACTGTTATATTAATGCTTTAATTATTAAAGTTTCATCATGTATACCATATTTAGATTTGCTAGAAATGTCCTGACTTTGACAATTCAGCTAATATTTGTATTGTCTTTGGAGAGGATTGCACTTGCTGTCATGTGGTAGAATTGCCCTGTATACCATTACAATGCAATCTATGTAGTTCGTTAGGAGTTCATAGAAATTGTGGAGCTATTCAAGCACATGTCATCGTCTTGTGCTTGTGTAAATGAAGTCATTACATAGCTCTGATGTATGGTAGAACAGACCAAGCCATTATATGCCAGGAGCCCTTTGAGCATATCATTTGAATCTTGCATTGGAGGCAGACAGTCATTGAAATGATTGCCATAGAATAGAGTTGATGAGGACCTGGAGCTTGATGTCGCATTGAAGAAAAGCCGTATTGATTGAAAGTGTAATCCTGCAAAGAACTGTAGCACTGTATCTTGTAGAACCATTGTAAATTGATAAATGTTAAATGTTGATAAACAAATCTTTTGACAGGCTTTGATTCAGTTGTGGTGAAGATGCCATATCAGCCATATCATCTTTTACTAATGGTAATTCCAGAATTTTCCTTTCTGTATTAGCAGCTCTTGAAAGGGGCTTATGGGTTCATGCAGAACTATTGTAGAAGAATCGTGATTGAGCTTACAAAATATGAGAGGATGTCTTTCGTTTCTTGTGCTGCCTATAATTTATGATAATTATGATAATGTTGTGAAAATGAATCGCATGGAATTGTAATTTTATTGATATTTATACTGTAGATATTGTCAAATGGGTTTGAATGCGTTCTGCTCAACTTGTTCAATGGACCAGCAAACGGGAGCGTGTTTGATTCACAAGAGGTCGGAAGAAAGCCTGCCGCAGTCTTACATATGCCTCCAACATAAATGATCCCTCGGCCGAGAGGAACCTAAGAACATTATGCTATGAATTGGAGCCATAAAGTATTACATGATATTCTGCCCTTTCGTACTTGCATCTGCCCAGTTTGTGCTTGCTATAGATCTTAATACCATCCCCAGATAACGGCATTCTCTGTAGTAGTTGTTTCAGGCTATTATCAATTGCAGTGTTTTGCTCTATTTAGGATGCCTTTATTCAATGTTATTGTGATGGAGGTTGTTCACAGTAATTTCCTTATGTTAATTAAACTTTTAGGTGCACAACAAGCAGAAGTGGATGGGGAACAGCCAGTGGTGGAGAAATCTGATGAAAGCACAGAAGACAAACCAGAGAGTAAAGATCCTGAAGTGGATGAGGACAAATCTGAGGTTAAAGATGTAGAGGCCACTGGAGATGCATCAGAAGCCAAAGACACTGAAATGGCTGATAGTAAGTCAGAAGAGCAGCCGGAGGAGGCACAGGAGAAGTCAGAAGAAGAACTTGCTGCTGAGAAGGCTGCTAAGGAGGCAGAAATAGCAGCAAAGGCAGCTGAGGAAGCAGAGAGGAAAGCAAAGCAGGAACAGGAAGCTAAGGAGGCCAGAGAAAAAGAAGAAAAGAGAAAGAGGGAAGAAAAGCAAGCTGAAGAGGAGAAGATTGTTGTGTAAGTTAGGCTTTGTGGTGCACAATTTAATTATTTGCTCTTGAAATGTTAATAACAATAAGTGTTAGATGTGAAGAAATGACCATCTAAGTATTGATTGTATGAAAGAAGTGAAAGACTGCCGTGCTGTTTTGATGTTTATTGAGCTTTTAGTCATTGAAGAATTTAGACTACATAAGCAACTTGTGTATTTGTATCATCTTTCAGTAATGCACTGGTCTGCACTCAAATTGTGTATCTCAGATAGATTTAGAAATGCACACACTGCCCATCCTTATTATCTTACACACAAATCATATTCAATTTTAGTGCCCCAGAGATAGAGTTGGTTGTTGAAGATGGAGAACAGGAAGAGGAAGTGAGTTTTGAAGAAGGGAAAATTGTTTTGGACTCATGTAAGTAAGCTTTTTTGCTTGATGTATGATTTTAAGCTTTTTTGCAGTACTCATATCAAGGCAACTCAAAATCAATTCATTCTGGGCTCACAAGCAATTCATTCTGGGCTCACAAGCAGGTATTTGGCAACTTTAAATATAGGTGTGTTGCTTATGAAATTCAAGAATTATATTTTCTCAGCATTTTGAAATGGGCCCACTATTGTCTTAACTGCAACTATTCGGTTCTACCTATATGTTTGTTGGGATACTGGATTCATCTCTAGTACTCACTACTGTACATATACAGGCCTGACCATTTAATGCAGGCAATTGCCTGCGTGCACCTCCATGTCATCCTTGATCACCCAAGGCAGGCAATGTGTGACCAGCCTAGTTGATTATTTGCTAGTGAAACTGCCCACTTTGGTTTTCAATTTGGTGATTTGACAATCTTGACCATTGTTCAGAGGGCATAAGTCTGACTATAATTTGTGTCTGATGCAGAACTGAGATGATGCGGAGTTTTGTTCTAAAGTTGAAGACAGCATCCAGGAATTGGCCAGCACCCTGGTGATCATAAATTTTAATAAGTAGGTCAGAGTCTCTGTGGACAGTGAGCTCTGTCTTTATACATTCTAGGTGAAATTCAGTGAGATCTGATTCTGCTGATTTGATTGCTGTCTCAACTACTTGTGGCATGTAATTTTGTTATAAGCACACCTGTAATAGAATATATACCCCCACTTCCCCAAATGCTTAACTGCTTTCAACTGCTCATGAATGAATATTCAAAATGGTTACTTCTATTTCAAAGCAGCAGATTTTGAGAAATAGACTTATAGCAAGCTCTTAATCAGAACCAGAACCAATAATCTCTGCTCTGATTTATCTGATATTTGGTTTTGCCGAATTAAGGATTGATGTCCCTAGAACTGTAATTTGAATAAGAGACCACCTAACTTTGGAAAAATTTGGATTTTTCTTGATTTTCCTGCATTGGCATACAGCAACCCTTCAACCACAATCAGATGGTGACATACTCCCAAGTTACTAATAAACATCCCTTTGACCACCTCCAATTGTGCCATTGTTTTGTATTCACTGGTATTTTTTGTTTTAGACAATGCGGACATTCATTTTGTTCGCTCATCTGATGGTCTGACTGGCAGAAACTTGACCAAAAATGATCTTTGCTATATGTGGTGCGGTGTGAAGGCAAATTATGGTGTCAAGTCAGGAAAAGTTTGCTTTGAGTGCAAGGTAATTCTCAATCCTATTACATCATTGGCTTAGTTCCCTACGTATTTGTTTGAGAGTGTGCCACAGTGCATGTGAACCAGTTGTGTGTTAGTGCTTGTGCAGGACAGTTGATGATTGATGCAAAATTGCTCCAGTTGCCTTGTATTTGCATCCATTGGGTATCTGGCTGCTCCATTGCTTTTTTGGTCTTTCTTCTCCTCCATAGTAAGAGTCCAAAGGTTCCTATTGGTCTATATGTGTATATGTTAGGTTGGCCTAGTTCATGTCTGAGTTGTTTTCCAACTTCTAGTTTCCAGAGATCTGTACACTGTACTTCATTTTGTGTATTCATGTTTAGATTTTGAGGAAACTTGAAGTTGAAGTACTGGAGTGCGAAGAACCTAAGCATGGAATTAGAATTGGATGGTCTGGAGACAGTTCTGATCTACAACTAGGTACGTAATGGTTACAATCACAACTGATGCTCAATTAGGTTCTTATGATTAAAAAGAGTATTGAGAGTGATTTTTATATGTGGCATATTTGAGAAGGTTTTATACCCCCCCCCCCCCGCCCCCCTGTTGTAAGCCCACTGAATAGGCCACCGTAACTTAAAAATAGAATTGATCCTCTAGAGCAGGGGTGGGCAAACTTTTCAGTGCAAGGGCCATATTCACAAATTCTAAGTCTTTCAAGGGCTGCATAGTATGTTGCCAAATATTTTCTCAAGACACAGAGTGGTATATAAGCACTGAAACACATATATTTGGAAAATGAAGTCACGTAGTGACTAACTGTTATGCAAAGGACAATGTCAATGAGAATGTCATAAACGAAAGGACAATGTCATAAACGAAGTTATTTTTGTTTCCTAACAGTTTTTGGCGGGCCGCATGTGGCCCATGGGCCGTAGTTTGCCCATCTCTGCTCTAGAGGACGTGTGCAGGTATTTGCAGTAGTGAGTTTCATATTATCTTAAGGATTTAGTGATATTTTTTGTGCCTTGGCTTCTGCCATGGTTTGCTATTGGCATATCAGTATAACCTCATTTTCTCTATGTTCTCTATGTCTTCACTGGCCTCATTGCAAGTTGCCTGTTGTGCTATTGCAGGAGAAGCTAGCTTGTCCTATGGCTATGAAAGTTCTGGGAAAATATGTGCTTCCTCAAACTTTGCAGATTATGCAGATCCGTTTGGTGAGGGTGACATTATTGGCGTTTATTTGGTAAGTATGTCTTGCTTGGTATGCAATACTGCTGCTGGTGTTCCTGCCATTGATCTCATTGCTATGTGTTCAAAAATCTAATTATCTGGCAGTACTGCTCTTTGGTTTCCTGTCAGCTATTTTTCGTCCAATGCTATGGAGATGTTAGTAACTTGAAGCTACCTTTTCAGGATTTGGAAAGTGAAGTAAAAACACTGAAATACACTAAGAATGGCACAGATCTTGGCATTGCAATGTCTCTGTCTGTAAACCTGGAAAACACTGCACTGTTTCCACATATTTTCATCAAGAACATGGAAGTAGAAGTGAACTTTGGATCAAAGGTATGTGTTTGTATTCAATTTTTTAGGTTCACTGATGGCCTTCTAGAGGGGTATGTATTATGTGTGACTGGTTGTATTGCAAGCAGTGGTGTACATTATTGGAAAGGCAAGGAGGCATATGCCCCCCCTGCCCCAATTTTATAAAGCAGTGAAATTTTATGATCATGTTATATAGACTCAGCCTGCTTGCCAGTCAGCCCCTTTTGTGTTTGCTACTAAACCACTGTATATTTGATTGATAGGCAGGGTCTGCATTTATGAGATTCGTGTTAAGAACGTGTGACCTGATCATTAGAGCTATGTCATGCTAAAAGAACATCATCATAATCATCTGATGAGAGTTTTTGGTTTGGTGTGAAGGATCATTGATGAGTTATTTCTGATCATGAGACTGTTTCGTTTTGCTTTGACTGCATGAAATGATTTTTCAGGAGGAGCCATGGCATGAGAAATTGGAAGGATACTCTTTTGTCCAGGACTGTAGTGAGGATGCACTACACAGGGGCCCAACTCCACCTGCTGAAAAATCTGACTGTGAGGTAAGATTTAGGCAAGCATATATCTGTTTTATTAATGCATGTGTATATGGACATATGCTAGAAGCATCATCTTCATTATGGCCTTGCTTGCATATAATGTGATCAGGCAATTTACTATCAAACAGACGTGTTGCTCAACACAGATAAGTTGAGTTTTGTAAGTTATATAGTAACTTTAATCATTTCATTTTTGCAGGTTATTATGTTGGTAGGCCTGCCATCAGCTGGTAAAACAGTTTTGGCACACAATCATTGCCGGGAAAATGCAGATAAGCAGTTTGTAGTCCTTGGAAGGGACTTGATTTCTAATCGAATGAAGGTAGGACCTCAAAATATATATACTGCACCTACACTTAGTAAATCCTTTTCTGTGTTAGGAAATAGTTCTATGTTATGTTTTTGCAAAGCAATGTCCTGTGCATAGTACCCTGCTACACCTGCTGTTAGCAACTATGTTTGATCTTGGGCCTAAGTTGTAAAACAGCTGATAGTGAATATAAAAGACGGCATAAGTAATGCATTTGATTTTATCTCATAAATGGTTTGTGTTGTTGATGATTCAGTATCTGGGAGTAAGATGTGGCCCACGTTTAGCTGCTGTTTTTGATGTTAGGCCAAAGTCATTGGATATTGAATATGAGGAGCCAAAGTTTATTGTGCATTTGATCCTGTCTTGTAAGATTTTTGCAAAATTGACAATTCAGTGTGTGGCGGTTAGATGTGATCTGGAGATGCCAGTTATTAAAGTTGTGTTTTTTACGTTTCAGTCGCAGGGGCAATCAAGGAGGAAAGGCAGTGATCCTGAGCATAAACTGGTTGAATCATATCAGAAAATACTTGCCAAGTTGCTGTCTCTGGCACCAACAAAACCACGAAATTACATCTTAGATCAGGTATTGTCAGCTATGCTTTGCCCGACGGGGTTCACTTGTTTTCATTCCGCATTTTGTTATAATCTGACAGTAAGCTTAGCCAATTTCATCAATTCGCAGTTGTTTGTTTTCTAAGTCGAATTTGTTTGATTTGCAGTCGAGAATAACCCTGTATTGATTGTATTCTTGGAGAATTCAGGCATCTTGTGTAGATGTGTTATACCTGCCCCTATCCCTCAAATGTATAATTAAAACCCAATGTTATGTTGTTGGGTACAGAAAAGGCATAGAAAGGAATCCTTTGAGATACTTATATTAAACCATGAGTGTAATCAGAATGGGAATAGTTTTTGCATTTAAGGTCTGGTTTTTCACTGCCTCATTTTTGTACAAAAACAGGAGGATGTATTAATTTTGCAGGATTTATACTAATCAGAACTTGAAAGCACAGAAGAGAAGTTATTGGGACCAAAGTTGATTGATATGAATTTGCAAACAGGGATAGTGTTCTCTGAGATCTTTTTACGGAAACGATCAGTGTATACGTGGCCTATCTCGTAGAGCAACCATTAGTTTAGGAACCAAAATAGGTTATGAACTTTATCCTATCATATGATTTTCTCGTAGCTTTTATGATTCAGTATATGGAAATAAGATGTGCCCTACTTTTAGAAGTATGCTTTTTCCTTTCCAGACCAATATAGTTGCAAAGGCACAACAGATGAAGATGGGACCTTTCGCTGGATTTAAACGGAAGGCAATGGTTATTGTGCCAACGTATGAGAATCTTAGAAAGAGATCAGGAGATAGGAGGCAACAACATGATGGAATTGAAGTACCTTTCATGGCTCTTGCGAATATGAAATGTTAGTGTGCTTGAGGATAGTCTGTTCTTCTTTTGAGTTTTTTAGTACTTGACACAAATACTTTAATTGTGCATTAGTGAATGTTTTCGTTTTTAATCAATGAAGTAGCTTCCTACCATTTGCCACTATTATGCTCTGGTGTACTTTTTGGGACTGCTTGTTGTTTGAATACTTCTGGCATCTTTATGGCTGAATTGATTTTTGCGTTGTATATAATTGAAACTGAATGGTGCTTGTCCCCGACAGATTTCTTCCATGTCCCTGAAGTTGGCGAGCTGTTCGATGAGGTACAGTTTGTTGAACAAAGCGAGGAGGATGCGAAGAAAACAGTGGAAGGTTATCATAGGGAAGGAAAGCGACAGAGGGATAGAGGAGAGGAACCGCAGCACAATAAGAGGCAGAGATATGACCACGACAGGCGAGATGGACGATATGGAGGCAGGCGTGACGGTGGAAAATATGGTATGTTCATGTGTTTAGTTTGTGCCAGGCTGTAGCTGTTATCATTCACAGCAATTTACACTTGATCAGAATAGCATGCTGTAGCTGTTATCATTCGCAGCAATTTACACTTGATCAGAATAGCTGTAATTATTTGATGTCATTTAGTGTAGCTGGAATGTAGTTGTACCTAACTTTGTATGTTATCTACATACCTTGGTGCTTCAGTCAAGCATCACCCCCGGTAAACCACCCACCTCAATGATCAAGAACACACCTTAAAAGACATTTTAATAAGTTCCCTCTTCAATGATAGGATGCTCCCTTCCTTTCTCAGATCATTTTGATTGTGACAGGGGACAAAGGAGGGAATCGAAGACATTAGCATTACCTACCCCCTGGCTCTGCCCCCTGCAAACTGCCACTTTTAGGTAATACGGAAGAAGATATATTCTACAATAGCTAGGATAGACGCTGGCCTGAGTGAATGTATTAAGAGTCCCCCTAGGTTTAATGCACATCAGGCGCTTGGTCGAAGCATTACGGTACTATTGATGTCTCTTGATTTACTGATTTCTACCTGCCCAAGTACTTGAGACACTTCTCTTAGTCTGCTATGCACATGCTAGTATACGTATACACATTGACATGGGACATGTCTGTTGCAAAGTCAGCCACATACTGTTTTTGTGAAATCGAATGAAATAGACATGCAGACGAGTTGCCAACAACCAGATGCGATAACGGAGATTGACAGTGTGACGGGTAATCATAGTGTAAAAGGCAAGACGCATTGTGGAATATGATTTACCTTGTAGATTCTCGCAGATGGGAGCAGAGTACTGGCTGGAGGAGACAAGCACCATCAGGTCAGTCTTCCCCCAACTGATGACTGGCTGCTGTATTTACAGTAGAGGAAGCTTTTTATTTCAGACACGTAGCGCAAACAGTGAAGATGCCCTGCTTTTGCCAGACGCTTGCCCAAAGCTTACGCATTTGGCAGAGTTCTAAACGGAAACGTCAAGCTAGGTGGTGCTGCTACCCGTCAGCTGGCAGTAGTGCCGACTCGAGGGATAAGTAGCTAGCTAGGAAAAGTTGAAAGGGAAGATAGAACCTAGTTCGAACTTCTTTTTCTTCACTGCTGATTTTTGTCTCGGGGCTGCGTTTCATTCTGATAACGTAAAATTATAGTGCATATCAGAGTGTTTTTCGATAGAAGTTTTATGAGATTTTTTTATGTGAATGTTGCTTTGACGTATCCGTGTACTGTTTCGTTCAGATGATGAATTTAACTGTTCTTGATAGGAATTGCCGTCTGACGCACAGATGGAGACATGATACCTCTGATGAACGATTGTCTACTGTTGTATTAGTTGATTTTGAATGTCACTCTCCCAAGGCGGTCCTTGTCTTTAGGGATGTCTAGTGACAGGCAAAAGACGCTCTCAACATATCCAATTAGTTCTCTTCGCTACTGTATGTTGAGGAGATTTTGATATTGTTTATTTTTTCTGCCAGGCCGTTACGACGATCGCAGGGGATCCTCAAGGGACAACCGCCGCGGTGGATATGGCGGCGGATACGGTGGTTATGGTGGCGGCAGTTACGGCGGGGGTAGTTACGGAGGTGGATACAGCGGCGGATATGGTGGCGGATATGGTCAATATGGCGGAAGTTATGGCGGTGGGTATAGTGGTGGCTATAGTGGTAGTTATGGGGGTAGTTATGGAAGCAGTTACGGTGGTGCGTATGGCGGCAGGTCACATAGTGGAAGTTACAGTAGCAGTGGCGGCTCGTATGGTGGCCAAAGAATGGGAAGCAGTTCATATGGTAGTGGCTCCTATGGCGGATATGGGTCATACAGTAGCGGCGGATCATATGGTGGAAGTTCTTACTCAAGCGGCCAAAGAGCTTACGGCAGCGGCGGTATTGTTTCTTGATTTCTTCGTATTTGTCTTATTTATGTTTCACATTTCATATTGGTTTCTAATAAGGATGGTAGCAGTGGAAGATGTTTTTCAAGGGCCCCTTCCTGGAGTTTTTAGATCCATAAGTTACAAAAAAGTAAAATTTACTTTGTTATTAATAGCTGAATTGCCTTCTGTGCGATATTCGTCAGTTGAAAAACACCTAAGAATGGCATTAGTATTAACATTAGATTTGTCAAAAATTTATACAGTTTGAATCCCATCAATGACTTATATTTGTTGTAATCAAACTGTATTTTAAATGAACATATTGTAGTCTTATACGTACAGGAGTTACACTTGGTAGTTGTACTCTTTGATTTAGTACCTAATTGGCAGGTATATAATAAAACATAATATGCAATATATTTTGTCAATATTATTTTCATATATTTCAAAATGAATATTAACAGGGTTCTCAGGAGTCTGGAAAAGTCAGGGAATTAAATCTGAGCTCAGTGAAATCTTGGAAAACCTGGAAAAATAAAAAAAATGTCTCTTCGGGGGATTTTCCACATTCTCATTGCGTTTTCCTCCTTCTTTATCTGTACATATGCCAAGTAATTATATCTGGCCCATAGAAAACTGCTGGGAAAATTTGAAAAAAGTCAGATAATTCTGAAAAAATTTGTTTGGAAAACCTGGGGAAATCAGGGAATTTTTGTGAAATGATTCCTTAGAACCCTGATAAAGCTATAGTTTCTTTTAGACACAATTTTGCTTGCATTCTCTTAACTTTCATGTAAGTTGGCCCTACGTAGAGTGACTTAGGTCAAATAAGCAAGGACCGTGAGACGATTTCAACATAGAACTGTACCTTAGCTGATTTAGCGCTGTCGGTTGAACATATTTAATTTTGCCTTAAGGTGGCTCTTATGGTGGTGGTTCACAACGTGGATATCGACAAGGTGGTGGCAGCGGAGATCGTGATAGATATCGACAGGGAGGAGGCAGTGCCTACAGGGGGAGAGGTACGTCACAGTCAAGTGGATACAGCTCGAGTCGCGGAAGCCATGTTCCTCAAGGTGGAGGTTGGAGTCAAGGTTATGGTAGTCAGCAAAGTTATGGTAGCTCCGGTTACTCTGGTCAGGGCAGTAATTACCGAGGTTACTAAAAGGGTCCTCGTGTAGCCGAGATCAGCGCATTATTTTAGTAAAGACAACTTGAAAGACTAGCTGTGATATGCCTTGTAAAGTATTATCTGAATTTTAGATAATTTTGGTTAGATCCGAGTTAGGATTTGTAATACTGGCCGGGATATATTTAAGACAGTAGTTTTTTAATTGTGCAGAAATAACTTTCTTGCCAAAAGAGCCACCATTCCTGTTATGGTATAGAGAGTAACTAGCGTCTCTTACTTTGAAAGGCATAATTTGGTCATTCCTTCTTCACCAACTCTTGTTAGCAATCGAGAAATGTCTATGTGCCATTGTTTCAACTAAATTGAAACCATTTTGTAGAGAAATATCACCTTGATTGTAAATTGCTAGTCTTTCTAGTAAATTCTCGTACAAATGTGTTTCGTTTGTTGTATGTTACTTGCATAGAAAGGATTTTTGTTTAATAAACATGTCAATTTTGAAAGAATATTTTCTCTTTGTTTTGTCTGTTTTTAGTTGCTTTCGCCTTGGAATGTTTACATCTTATGAAGGACTCACTTTTTTTGTTGAATATGGCATTTTGTGAAAGCAATGAGCCTAGTTGTGCTCTAGCGTGTACCCTCCTTTAAGGCCCATTTCCACTTAAATCGGATTTCGCATGCGAGCTCATTATTCCCTATCCACATGTGTATGTGTTGCGATCTGCGAACGCTCGGGTGTATTGTGGGAGCAATGAGCTTACATGCGAAATGCGAATGGTAGTGAAAATTGGCCGTTACAAAGATTGTGGACAGTTCTTATTCCAACGGACAATAATGCGAAGTACTCACTAGTCTTGAAAACGTGGAAAATCTGGAACTTTCAGGGACTTATTTGAGATAATGGAATACCTTTAAAAAGAGGGAATTGTCCTGGTTGCTTGAGAAAAAATAGGCCATTCTTGTCTGTCCTTTTCTAGCATAGTGTTGTTTCTCAGTTTTAGGGGCTAAAATATATTGCAGTTTCATTGCATACCCGGCAGTGTTTTTGTGAATGGTTCATTTTTTCGCCCTGAATCAATTTTCAGTGATCTGCACACACGCGGGCTGTTTTTGCCTGTTCGTTGTCGAGACACATGGCAATCGTGAAACTGCCTGGAAAATGTGCGGAAGTCAACAATTTTGTAACTGGTGTGGAAAACCTGGCATGGTCAGTGAATATTTTGGATAATATCCTGAGAATGGCAATGGGATATTGTAAATAGTTGCTTATTTGAATATATAGTTTGTTGTTGGAAAAAATGGCAGTGTTGCTCTATACGCTTTTCTTAAGGAACCTACATATGTAGAACGCCAAATAGTTACAAAACGTATACTGCTAAAGGAAAATTCCCTAAAGAACTTCTCAATTTGAAAATTTTATATTTTAGCAAACAGTCATCATTAGGAAGCCGGATCTAGGCACTGCAGCTAAATCAGAATGAGATCATGATAGAGCCGATTCACAACTACTCCCCATCATTATTCCACCAGTTTTGCAAAGTACTGTGGCGCCTAAAAGTTTTCGAAAGCTCCCGAGGGTGTGGTCTTGTGAACGTTTTAATATCGTAGTTGCGGGTGTATGACATCCCGATTGGTCATGGTATGCTCTTTGGATAGTGCGATAATGGGAGGGACTGATTGAGAGCATGCTACAAATCTATTCTACCTCTATGCCAGAGATGGGTATCTACGGTCCTTGTCCTTGTGCCAACTCAGGCGCACAACTAAGTTTTAGTGGCTTTGGACATTTTCGGCCACAAATTATCTTGAGGACAGAAAAAGTTCCTATGATTCCTGTCATTTCACGCTGCAGGGAGTTTGCAAAGCACGTTTAAGCTAATATTTGCAGTGTAGATAAAACCATAGCGTCTTCATTACGCCCCGGGCTGTCAGATCAGCAAACCAGTCCTGGTTTTGACCCACTATGCCAGGGACAAAGTTACCTTTGCCTTATTCCATGATTCATACATGTACATCTCTGCATGCTGGGAAGGCGCACCGGCCATAGTTCTTCCGTAACAACTCCTTTTGTGACTTGGCAGCGGATGGAGTCCCATGCAACAAACCGAAGTGATGTGAAAAATTGAAGATCGCACAAGAGAGATACAGTAGTCAGACGAAACATCATAAGTCAGCAGCGATTTCATAGTGTTGATTTTGGGGTTCCATACGTTTTCAAGTCACAAAGGTTGCTTGAGCTTTCGTTTCAAATGTTAGACTCTGTCAATTCAACCATGGCCTAGGTAAGAGAGAACCACCCTAGAGGAATTTAGTGTAAGCAGAGTGTATACCACTAGATATCCCAGCTGTCAAAGAGAGTGGTGAAATATTATAAACCTGTGGAGACAGATGAGCAGTTGGCGTTACCCAAGATACTCAGATATGCAGGACCAAAGTTTACTAGACCCTGCTACATCTTTTCGACATCATCAAGATCTGGATATGTACAATGCAAGAAGATATTGGAGAACTGTATCAAAAAAGTCACTTTGGCTCATTTTCGGGTGTTTTTGTTTTGTAACCATTATGTACGTGATATTTTCGAAGCCAGGGGTGAACCTCAGTAGGTTCAACATCTACAAACTTACTCAGAACGTTTACTTCAACAAGAAAGATGGTATCTCAACTACAGGAGAGAACATCTCTAGAGACGATTATTTTTGCATTGTTTTTGATGCTGGTAGCACGGGAACAAGAATTCATATTTTTCATTTCAAGAAAACCAAAGGTGGGCTGAAAATAATTATTCAAGTTTTCAAGGTTTTACTTTGTCAGGATATACCATGTTATCTGCATGAGAACCAATTATGGAAATGGTTTAGTACCAGGACAGTTAAGTCAGGATGTTTGCTGGGTTGTTCCCAATTAATTATAGCAAAATTTGATTTTGGTTTACCTTAAAACACTACCATATTTAACCCTATACCCATATTAGTGATTAAGTCAGTTAATTGCAGTGGAATAAATTGTACAAATCTACTCTGCAATTTCACATCTTCTGGCCTCTTCAACCTCAAAATTTTGAGATCTCAAAAGCTGACCTTAATAACCTTAGACTGTAGATCCCAAATCTTGCAATTTACAGCATGTAAATAGTTAAAAATATTACCTTTTTGTAGTGTATCACAAAATTACAAGCATTTTTCTTAGAGCATATCTAATTAAAGAGCCTTAGCAGCAAGCGAGTCTATCTATAGAGCATGAAGGGGTCATTCATAAAGCAAATACACTCAAAACCATCACATTTTTGACCAGCCCACCCACCCTGTATGTGAGAGTACGCTTTGACTTAACCAACACACTTACCTCTGTACATACACTTCTTTGATATTTCTTGAAACATATTGCCCATTTTAGCAACAACTTTTTATGAAGTGAGGGTAACATGCATTATGAAGTAATTGCATCATACATATGCTGTTGTCTTTACCCACCCACCAACCCTTAAAGCGTACATACTGTCTGGATGGCCCTGAACTGGTGACTCCATGTTTTGACATTTGACTCATTTTCTATGGGATCTTCGTACTATGATGTTTGGTATGAATTTGTTTCCAAGGATAAAATTTTCTTGTTTGGCCATATTTTTAGATTGACTTTTTGCATCAAAGTCAATGTTGTTTTTTTTAACAAAAATAGGGCAGGACTGTCTATAAGGATTGACATTCATATTTTCATCAAGATTGTCACTCATTGAGGAGAGTTCTTCAGTTTTGAGACTAGGCCATATTATTAAGAGATGAGATCTGAAACCTTGAGTCTCATGGCTAGACTGGATGAGAGTTGGAAGGCTGGGTGGTTGCGATTTTGAATATAATGCTGCTGGGTACCAATTTTTGAGGCAACCCCTAGTTATTTGTAATGTGTTGCAGAGTCCTAAACAGATGCATATGTTTTCTTGATAGGTGGAAATCTCAAACTTATAAAAGATATATTTAAGAAGACAAAGCCAGGCCTGTCATCATATGCAGATAACCCAGAAAAGGTAAGCTGCTCATGAACTAGATTACCCTTCAGTGTGATCTTGTTGGCCATCTGTTATTTCTTGCAACAATTCTTGCTGGTCAAGTGGTGTCTATTTTATTGAACATGGCCATGCTATAATAAACTCTGGTCATGTCTTCCAAGGCAACACTAAAGTAGGCACTGTTGTCCAGTCTAAGAAAAGGTAACTGTGTTTACTTGTGTGTGCAGTGAAGCTGTATATAGTGGTAAAGCAACAAATTAGTGTTAAATAATATAATGTTTCCCTGTCTGAATTTTGTTTTTCTATCAAAGGTTACAGTACACATAAACAACAATAAGCCAATATTAATTCTAAAGAGTAGATTGATTCAGTCATGGTCAGTAAAGTAGCATGCATGAAAAATGAATTATCAACTGACTGTGTGTGCCTTACCTCACTCATTAACTAGGAGACATTGAGTAAAAATTGAGATGAATAGTTTTGATTAGTCTGTACAGTTGCAAATTAATTGTAGTTTTGTTTTCTTGATTTTGTAAAATCACATTCCTTAGGGTGTTGAAAGTGTTAGGAGTCTCCTTAACCTGGCCAAAGAGCATATTCCCCATGAAAAATGGTACAAAACTCCTCTTGTGTTGAGGGCCACAGCTGGCCTGCGGCTCCTTCCAGGAAAGAAAGCAGAACTCATTTTACAAGGGGTGAGTCTGAGTTGACCATTAATATCATTTACTATAAACAAGTGTTTAATAGTCATGTTGAACATTCACAAGAAAATGAAGGTTATGTAGTTGATATATACATAGCAATAGATTGGGATATATTCATGCTGTAAGTAATATAGATTTGCCTGGCTAACTATGAAGAACATAAACAGAGAACTATTCGTTGATTAGAGTCTTGTAACTAGTATTGGTAGCTATCAAACAGATGGAGTCTGGGGATGAGTACTTCATAAAATGTTTTTGTTAGTAGCATTCATGCTCTATTTGAAAACTTTTTTCTCAATTTAGTACATCATCAATGGTGTTTTGTTTGTCAGGGTTTGTACAGTCAGAAAAAACTGGGAAAAACTGTGTTTCTAGGGACAGTCAGGAAAAGTCAGGAAATTTTGCTAAAACTTGAAGAAAGTCAGGAAAAAGTCAGGAATTTTTGTCATCCATGCAGCTGAATTCTTTGGTACTCAATAGACAACTCTGCGCATTGCACAGTTTGTGATATTTTTTGTTCCAGTTGAGCAGAGAGCCTCCTTTTATTACCTGAATTCGAAAAATATGCTTATTTGTTTGGTTAAAGTAAAAGATGGGTCAGTCACTCACATCATTTGTAACACCAGTTGATCAGGAAAAATATTATGTATTTCTGATATGTAGTCAGGAAAAACACCTTCATTTTCAAGAAAAAGCCAGGAAAGGTCAGGAAAAAATATCAGGCAGAATATGTATGAACCCTTTTTGTATTTCAGGTCAGAAAGCTGTTTATGGGATGCTTATTTCAAAAACTTGGTGATGATTTTGTGTCAATAATGGATGGGGACAGTGAGGGTATGTTTTTTCTGTGAAAAAGTCATTTATAAGAAAATAAAGCTGAATTGCTCAAAAGCTTAAGAAAAGTTCAATTTTGGGTCTTTGAGACCTAAGAAAGTTTTGTAAGTTCATAAACATTTGAAATTCCAATTTTCGTACAGACCTATCAACACTCCTATTTAATTTGTACAGGTTTCCTGTTATGATGTATGCATTCCACATTTATGTTTATGTAGTGCCTATTTGTGTTTGTAAAACTTCAGTGTTTTGGGAAGTTAGACACACTTGCTCAGAAAATCTAAGAAATTTCTGGTACTGAAATCATGAAAAGCAGAAAAAGTTCCTGTACTGGACAAAATTTGTTATAAAAAATATGTCTATCTTTGTGTTTGTTGTCCACTCTTGTTGGTGCAAAATCCATTGCCAAATTTTGTTTGTTTTATGTTACTGATAAACTGTGTATGGCCATGAGATTAATTGAAGTCTTGTTCAATTAATCAAAGAGTCTTTGCTGGGTCTTTCACTTAGTGAGCTGGGAATATTAGTCATCAAGAAACATGCGACAAGCACTGGAAGTTAGATGACTTAGACAAGTTTAATGAAGAGTACAGTTTACAACATTTGAGCCATAGTTCCTTTTACTGAACAATCTTTTATCCCGAATAAGATGAGTAAATTCTTTAATTAAGCATCCAGATTTTAGTTCATTGATGGTCCTGCAAACTTTTCTGTGTATCACTGTTAGCCTTACGATGCAACTCATTCTTCTCAAACAGGGATTTATGGCTGGCTTACTGTGAACTATTTGACAGGTAGGTTCCGCAAGTATAGACATAAAGTTTTGTTGATTTTAAGTGGGAGGAGTTCGTTTCTGAAATCGGTCTGCATTTTCAATCATTGATATCATCAATCTGATGACTATCTGAGAAGCAAGTAGGAAATCTATCTAACTCTTATTGTACTTTGTAGAACTATAAGATTCTCAGCAAGTTTCTTGCTTCTGTATCAATATATAGTCTGCCAAAGACATCAATCAGTTTAGAAGCAGTATAGAGAATTGGATGGCATCCACATATTTTTCTTCAACATGTTGACATCATATTACATATATATATATATATATATATATATATATATATATATATATATATATATATATATATATATATATATATATATATATATATATATATATATATATATATATATATATATATATATATATATATATATATACTATTGCAAAGTGCAAGTGCGAGAGAATGATTGAACCGAGCGAGATTTGAGCTCGTGGCCGTCGGCTTTGTACGTCTATTACTCCAAAACTGACCACGTAGTTAGTGCTGTAGCACTTGGTGTACACAGTTGAGGGTCTCTTGTTCGAATCCTGCTCGGGTCGGCCATTTTCTCCTGCTTTCACTTCACAATTGTCCCCAATTGTGTTGACCTATTACCTTATCGCTGCTACCCCTTTTTCTTCACATTAGCCAATCTTCCTCGGCCTTACCCTAGTTTTCCCAGGAATCCAGAATTTGACTTTTACCGTAATTAGCTCATTGCTACTCGTTCTCTAGTCGTATTTCTGTTCTACAAATCATTGATGCCATGTTATCCTAGGCTTTTATACACCTTTTATAACTAAACAATCGATTTACCAAACTTGCGTTCTTAATAATTACCTTATCTTATGCCTAAGCCCTTGGAATATCTTTCATCTCTTGGGAGTATTACAACACCTGTCAAATCAAGTCCAATTTATTAAGAAAACAACATTTCAAAAGAAGTACATTAACTGTATAAATTTTCTCGGTTGATTTCGCGGTAGTGAGATTTCTTCTACGCATGTGGATTAATATTTTGAACTCCTTTACGAGGCAAAGGACTGATTTCAAAAACCGCACAGCTTGTAGGTCTGCCGCACCCTTGATTTAGTATCCACACGTTATAAGGAAAAGCTTAGCGATACTTTTTCAGGGCTGGGATCATTAACAAGTGGCTGGGATCATTAATAAGGTCCAGTTGTTTTTAGGGCATTAGGTTTAGTGTAAATTATGCAGACTTGGTAGGTTTCGTAAATGACGTTGTATCCTGACTGTTGTTAACGCAGCTTCTCTTCAAGCTTTTTATGACCCAGAGAGTATTTTTGCCATTCAGTTTTTCCGTCGATCAAAGAGTTTTATATTTCAATTGTTGCAAGTTGTTGTTGTGTTCCAAGTTTTTGTGTCTATTTTTACCTTTATTTGCTTGAACGATCTTTTCTTGTTGTACCTCATCCCTTCATGCAGCTTATATTTTAAAGAATACATTACTCATTGTACCTATCCTAGCTAAATTGTCTCTTGCTCTTTCTCAACAGAGAAGCTGAAGCCTGTTGATGTTAATAAAATGTATGGTGCCCTTGACCTCGGCGGTGGATCAGTTCAAATCACCATACCTCTTAACGAGCAGGTATCCTCCCCAAAATTCCTATTATCGTTTTGTTTTGCAGCAAGTTGTTTCCGATTTGTACTATGGGGATATTATGTCTAGCAAATCAAAACACGTGTTTGGTCGTTGGCCAATGAAATTAATATTGAGTTATGATAATGATGAAGACAGTAATATTATTAGTATAGTTCGCATCAACAGCAGATCATAATGAAAGCATCATATATTGCGATGAGATGCAGCTATTGCATTTTCAGTATACGTATCAAATCTTTGTTTTGCCAGGAGCTAATTTATGAGCTTTTGAATGTTATAGTTGTTTGTTTGTTGTGTTGCTTTTTGTGGTTTGTTTTCTCTTTGGTCATGTTGTTATTAGATGATGAATTTTCTTCAGACGAGACAGTTTTACACTACCTTAATAGCGAGGTATAGAATTGTAGCTTATTATAACTTAAGTGATAGTAGATATTATTTTTCTTTACCTTAGACTCAGCCAGACTTACTAGCGTACTAACAACCTTGCTAAAATTTGTGCTCGTTTTTTTGTAAGGAACCTAGCTCAAGGCCTAGTGTTTTAAGTTCCTTGTTTCTAGCCGTCTTCTGGTCGCATTGTAGCAGAAAAAGCTCTTTAATTTCAACTGCACATTTTGTACGAGAAATACGTTATAAGTGTTAAGTATCAAGACAGGAGCACACTGTTAACATTGCAGGTTTCAGCACAAGCTGCTCAATGAAACACTGCTACTTAGATTACACACAATTCATGTTTATTGTTTGCGGTGATAAAGTATTCAAAACTGAAAGGTCCTCTTGGATTTTGCTTCTGTTAGTTTAAGCTCGTTATATTTTTTGGCCTTCTGCCTATAGGTTCGGTTCCTTATTATTGTAAAGTATCATTCGAGAAATAAGGAACTTTAGAAAATTGCTATTTGGGAACAATAAACAGTTGGGATTGCACGTCATGTATTCGTCAGACATGACCCTCACTTCATTTTTCAGGAGATTATTGTATAGGCGAGAATTTCTTTGTCTTGTTCAAAGTCTGATTTGGTAAAGCTCTCTGTGGAAGACATTTACCTTTAAAGCTGTCAGAAGAAGAATGGAAGGTATAAAAATAGAATAAGGGAGACAAATGGAAGAATTGGAAAGTAAATATTGGAAACTAAGTAAAGCAAGATATTTTTGGATTTTGAATGTCATCAAATTATGTTTACTATGCACTATGAAAACAGACAATAGATCTTCTGATGTTCGTTCTAGGAACTAGATGCAACTCAGGTTCCCAAAACGTATGTCAAGTCTGTTGACATCTCGCCTAATTCTTATACCTTATACACACACAGGTATGAGTTTGAGTTTTTATTTGTGCACACGAACAGCCTGTCTTTACTTGATACTGTTATCAGGCAGCCATTCACAAGCTATATCAAATACTTTCCAGTTTGTATTGCATCATATTTGCAATTATGTTGCGTTAGTGCTTCAATTTACATCACACAGAAGTTTTTATAACTTTGTTACACTTATTTAGGAAGAGTTGGAGTAAAACCCCACACCAAGAATAAGCAGAAAATCCATCTTAGAATTAAGGGAGCAGTGGGAGATGATATCTTGGGGGGCTACTGCAAAATATTTCCGACATATTGTCTTTATTTATAATTCATTACTTATAAGGCTTTCCGACAAAGTGCCAAAAATCTTAAATTTCCTGAATATTTTAGCCCCCCCTGCCCCATCCACTACGCCATTGTTCTGCTGCTTAGAGTAGCCCCTGTTCTTTGCGTTCTAGACGTCATACTATGATTCATCTAAGTTTATAGCTATATTACTATAGTATACCCCACAGAGATTTTTCGATTGCCACATTTATTTATATTCCTTATCTCGAGACTCAGTTGGAATAGGCCTCACTGAATTAATCATGTCATTTGTGATTGCAGTTATCTTGGTCTTGGGCTTATGTCTGCCCGTGCCGCTATCTTGAACGAATCCGCTATACGCCACGAAGGTATGTTTGTATAATTCCCGCATATCCTTTTCTTGGCTAATCACCTCAGTGATAAAATCCACTATTCAATTAACTGAATGGGACATGACCATCATTAACGATTACTATCGGAAATTTTGAGTCTGAAACCTTGCAGATTTCATTCCAGAAAGTGCCTTATCACATCACCTTTTTGTCATAGCTCATAGGTACGAAGGACTTTCTTTGACTCCATACTAGCTTCAACTTCGTGCAAATTTGCATGTTTTATATCTGTCGTATGCTTTCCTTTCCTTTTTAATTAACCTCGCTCTTTTTTCCCGGCCGACGGCAATCCCAGAGCCCCCGGGTGTTCTTCATCCTTACGCAGGCTTCCTATCAACAAAAGCTCTGTGTATATTTGTTTATAATCTTCTAAAATATATCCCCTTTTAAGCCTGATGCTGTAATCGTTAATCATATAACAAGACGTGCCAGACCTCTCGTTTTTAGAGGCACTAGAAATGAAACTGGAGAAGGCTTAACGGAAAACCGTTTTCCTACCTGGACTTTCGGTCAAATTCTGTTGCGTGGTTTTCATCACTTTTTTGATACACGACGAAAGCCCCATCTTATATAACTGAAAAGAGTTAAAATGTATACATTGTAGAAATAATTTTTATAGAGAAAATCAAGAGGTATTCCCCAAACTGGGATGGTTGTCATCTCTTGTGGAGAGAAATAAGATCAGATTTAGTTAAGGCCAGTAGGTAGGAAAGGACGTTGGTCACTGAAGTGGGATTATGTCTTTTTAATAGAGTACTTCCTTTGCAAGGTTTTGCATTGTACTCGGTGAGACAGTAGCAATTTCCTCATGTTGTATGAAGATAGTACTAGCTAGTATGTAATTATTAGCCGTACGCTAGATGTAAATTCTTCTGAATATTGAACTCTTAGATGCAAAACATTCAGTGGAAATCTCAAGTCCATGCTTCCCTGCTGGCTACAGTGATGTCTGGAAGTTTGCTGGTCGTAGCTTTTTGATAAAGTAGGTGTCTCGACAAATTTATATGCATTGTATTATCAAGGGACTATTCCAATAACCAGAGTCCAGAAAAAGCCATGGCTCCATGAACTCACAGTACGGGGGAAGAATTTCCTTTCTGTGTCATGTTTGAGGAAAGTTTGGTAATTTTTATCAACAATGCTATTTAAGCAATATTTTTCCGGTAATACTACATTACATGGGCTAAGTAAAGCATAGCTCTTCTTGAGTACTATTCTCAAGTAAAGTTCATGTTTCGAGGGCTAGCCATTGTATTAAGGTAACACTATAGAGAAATTTCATTTCATTTGGGTTTGTAGAGTATGCTTATAACCCATGTGCAGTTGAAAGGAATGAAAGACCTTTGATTAGAAGGGTAGCGCAAAAAGTAATTTGCCATGTTGCTGAAGGATTTCTTGGCGTTCGTTGCATGTATCAATTAATATCAATTGTATGGTCTCCATTAGGGGAACTGATCAATGCAGCTTTGAAAATTGCCGCGACTTTGCCAAAAAAGTAGTACTCACAAATAGGATCAATCGACCAGGTAAGATTATTTAATTACCCATTCTTCTTATCTTGTTTGCATTTCGCCATCAATCGAATCGCTGATAACCATAAGCCTTCTGCTGTGCACAATCTCATGACAGAGTTGCAGGAGATATGTATGAACCTCTGAAAGGTCTTATTCTTCTCACTATGCAATAGCAGCGTACCTATTCAATAAGAAAGCTCTCTTTCCCTCCCTCTTTCCCTCCCTCCCTCCCATTTTCCTTTTAGTTCTTTTTTCCTGATTCTGATTCATTTGATTAAAGTTTTGTTGGTGAAATTTTGGGGAATTTTCTCCTTATATTATTCTAGCATGTTATCGAGCGTTCGTGCTTGTTTAAAAACCCTAAAATATTTGCACAAACTATCTGTCTGAATATCGGTATGACAATTTTCTTCCCAGTTTTCTAACTGAGCATTCGTTCTATATCTGTTTGCCATCTGTTCCAAAAATTTCATGTTTAATCTTCAACTACGTAGCATAAAATAATCATTTCTCGTCCCCCCTGTGATCTCCTGTGTGATAATCTAGGCTGTAGTAAGTTTTCTCACTTATCATCTCTGTTTTTGCTGCTGGATTATCTCTGCACACCTTGTAACCGTCCATATGGACGTTGGTTCATTGTTCAATTCCTATTAACAGCTTATCCGTGTAATTGAGTAACTCCGCAGAGTTTCTTGACTTAAGAGTACATTTTGCCATCGAATGTGATGATAGCCCAGTTGCTAACGATTTAGCTGTTGTTTCTTTAATTATCCTCACAAATTTTGCTGTGCTGTTGTATTGCGTCTCTTTTTGAAAGTGCCATAGCATGAGTTTTTAAACCATGAGTCTTTTTTTGCTCTTAAGGTATTCACACTGACTGAAGCGACATTCATATCATGTCTTAAAATGATATTGTCATCTTGTTGTTCTTTTCATTTGTCCAAAATTGTTCTCTTGTGTGCATGTTAACATCTTTGATGCCGGTAAGCCTTAAAAATCAGCCCACGGATAGATCTATAGGTCCATGTTGATTAAAGCCTGTACTTCGTTCGCTTTATAATTAGGGTGACTCATAATTTGATGTTAGAGTTAGGATCTTTTTAGAGTTCTTTTTCCAAGTCGAGGCATGATTTTACTTGAAGGTGCATTTGGTTGGTCTTTGTGTCATGTTTGAAGCACCGCGCTCAAACAAGAGCGCATTTAGACTTGATTTGTGCATGTTGTATTGTGTTATGTGTTGTTGGTATCGTTTTTGTGTGTTGCATGTGTGTTGCGTGCGTTAATTGTATGTTGTGCTGTGGTGTGGTATGGTGTGGTATGGTATGGTATGGTATGGTATGGTATGGTATGGTATGGTATGGTATGGTATGGTATGGTATGGTGTAACGTAGCGTGTATATATATATGTGTGTGTGTGTGTGTGTGTGTGTGTGTGTGTGTGTGTGTGTGTGTGTGTGTGTGTGTGTGTGTGTGTGTGTGGTGTACTGTATTTGGTGTGTTGTATATGTGTGTGTTTTGAGTAGTGTATGTTGTATGTATGCTGTGTGTTCTGTCTCTGTTGTATGTGTTGTGTTTTGCATATGCATTTTGTATATACGGTAGATTTATTGCATGTTTTGTTTGTGTGTGATATGCGTGTTGTTTGTGTGCGTTCGCTGTTAGCGTGACTTTTCAGTCTCTTCCGTTTTATTTCTCAGCTCAAGTCAAGAACATCAATATATTTGCGTTCTCATACTTCTTCGACAGAGCAACAGAACTCGGCTTAATAGGTAATGCGCTTAAGTTTATGCCATTGTCGTCGAGTGGGATTTTTGGTGTACAGCTTTGGCTACTTCTAAGCCCTCTACATCAAATAAAGCAAATTACTTACTATACCGCGCTTTTAACTCCCCTTTATGCGAGATCAAAATTTATTAATCTTATTTGTATGATTCATCACATTCAATTATTAATTCATCCATTCATTCACTTATGCATTCTTTTCCTCGTATATCCATTTAATTAGTTTTTCGCTTAATTGGCACTTCAATAGTGATTGAGGATTATGTGTTGCTCATTTCACCTTTAATTAGTTCTTTTATATATCCATTTTAGTAAGTCTTTTGTTTATTCATTTTACCTGTCAGTATCTAATGCTTCCGCTTTTAAGTTTTCTTTCCTTGATCGTTTCTTTTCTTCTCGACCATTCCTCCTCCTCCTTCTAGCAAGATTTGAATAGAGAACTAAAAGTGTCTCATTTTTACGGTCCAATTTTAGATGAAGATTCTGGTGGTGATATTTTGGTTCAGAATTATGTTGATGCAGCTCAAACAGGTTGGTTCATATTGTTTTTTTTATTCGTATATTCTTCAACTCCATGATAGCGACTATTGTGCTGATGAAAAATTGCTAATGATGATCATGTTTGTTGTTGTTTTCGTGGTAGTGATGATAGTGGTATTGTTGATGGTGGTGATTGTGATGATGGTGATTGTGATGATGATTGTGATGATGGTGATTGTGATGATGGTGAAGATGATGATGATGGTGGTGATGATGATGATGGTGATGATGGTGGTGATGATGATGATGGTGATGATGGTGATTGTGCTGTTGATGGTAGTGATGGTGATGGCGATGGCGATGATGATGATTACGATTGTGATGATGTTGGCGATGGAGATTGTGATTATGATGATGATCATGATCATGATGATTATTATTATTATTATTATTATTATTATTATTATTATTATTATTATTACTAACAGCCTCTGGTCAACCGTTCAGCAAAGTTTGCCAAGAAACATATTCAACTTTTCTATAAAATACTTAAATAACACTCTCCCCACTCGTAAAAATCTCTGCAAATGGTCAATTTCTCAATCGTCTTCATGCTCTTTCTGCCTTCAGTCAGAGACTCTACAGCACGTAGTATCTAGTTGTTCTTCATATCTCGATGAGGGTAGATATACTTGGCGCCACAACTCTGTCCTTCTCTTTCTCGCTAACACATTCTCCTCGTTCAAACAATGCACAGTTTACGCTGATTTACCTTCCTTTTTGTCCCCAAGCCTGATTACTGGTGAATCTCTTCGTCCTGATCTTCTATTACTTACAAAAGACAAATTGCTCTACATTCTTGAACTCACAATAGGGTTTGAAACTAATATACAAAATAATAGTAATCGTAAGGCTGCCAAATATAGCTCGCTGCTTAGTGAACTCTCTCCTTCTTATAGTAAAGTTACATTTGTCAATCTATCTATGGGTGCTATTGGAACTATGGGTTCTTCTTGTACTTCTTTCTTCTCCTTACTCAATGAACTGAGTTTTGACAAGACCATCCAGAAACGAGTCATTATGAAAGCTATGACCATCTCAATAAGATCAAGCTACTTCATCTTTTGCCAAAGAAATAAACCTTGGACTAATCCAGACCTCTTAACCATCTAATTTTGATCTTTTTCTGGAACATCTAACAGGTTTTTGCTGTTATTTACTTGTTGTCTTTTTTTTTTCTTTTGTTATACATGTTAATTTCATAAATGTACTATGTATTCTCTACAAGCAAGCCAATTATACACTGCCAAAATTTTTTGAGAGGTGTATTATTGTAAGTAGTTTTATGTATTCAATATGAAGTTTCAAAAAAAAAATGATGATGGTGATGGTGATGGTGAGGTGATGGTAATGGTAATGGTAATGATAATGATGGTGATTGTGATGATGGTGATTGTGATGATGGTGATTGTGATTATGGTGATTGTGATTATGGTGATGATGATGGAATAAGTGATGGTGATGGTGAAGGTGGTGGTACAGGTGAAGGTGGCGGTGGCGATGATGTTGATGGCGATGATGTTGGTGACGATGATGATGATGACATTGGCACTGGTGATAGTGCAGTGGCGTGACCGACGTTGGTTGGGGTTAAAGCAACTCCTAAGGGCTCCTAAGCCTTTGAGGCCCCAGAAGAGCCCCTCAGAAGTTTTCAAGGGACAGGCCTTTTTGTTTACGTAAGAATGCATCTAATACACTTATGCTCCCCAGTTCTCAGGCAGTCAGTTATTGCTTCTTTTCTCCCTTATTGTTAAAAGTCCATATTTATCATTTTGTCTAGATTTCGAAAACAAATTTTAAAGTTGACAAAGCCCCCAAGCAAAAGGTTCCTATGTTCCCTTTGTCATTTCTGTTTCCCCCCTGTGATTGTACTTCTGATGGTGCAGGTGCTGGTGTTGATAATGTGAATAGTCTTCATAGGAAATGATTTCACTTTTCATATTTGGGACAATTGTAATAGTATTTCTATTATGGGTTATCCTGCATACAACCTGATGCGGCAAGGTTTATCAGTACTTTTGCCCATACTGATGTATGCCACATAAACATCGAAGTCTTGTGTTTCACAGCTATTAATACCAGTGTTATGAGAATAGCTGCCCCTGTTCAAGACTACACGCTTCTTTGTCCCAGCTGATCAACGTTAACGGACAAGATTACAACAAAGTGGTCATTTAGCTGTTTAGTAGAAATACTTACGGCCTTCATTTGTGACAGGGACAAAACTAGGGCCAGTGGACATATACTTGTTAAGAGATGTGCATGAAGATTTGGCTCTTGAGATACTTATATCACCACATCATTGGAATATTTTTGAAAATCTTTACGGGACCAGCATTTGTAAATTTCCCGTATATTTTGAAATGGCTTACAAAAATTTTTTCTGTGTCAATAACTTGGGCTGCCTTACGAAACTATGCTTGGTTCTGGATGGAGGCGATCGTTTCCTCTATTATTGTTTACAGGACCTCTGGGAAATCCTATAACTTTAAGATATTATGGACCCTTTTGATTTCAATCTATAGTTAAGTTCCTTGCATCTCTCTGCTTTGTACCAAACCTTTAGCCTAGCCAGGGGCCCCAAATATCAGAATTGAACCTATGTTTCCAAAAGGTATCTGGGAGCGCTGGACTCGTTCATAGCATAACGATCATATGAGTAACAGGCTAAGAGTCCGTTTGTAAATGATTTCAGATCGTTTTAAAAATCTCAGATTTGCACGTCGGACAATTATTCGACAGCAGTTCACATACAAAGCACATGTTTTTGTCCGTCTATTCAATTTTCAGAAGTCTGTATAAGTCATCACTGTTTTTCTGAATGCATAATTGCTACTTAGCCAACTGGTCACATGGCCTGATGAATGTGTAGTATTTAAGCACAAGTTGATTGTATTTTCATTCACATGAAGACAATGAAAGGCCCTGACGGTCATCCATTTAAATTTACCTCTCCTGCTTTCTCAATGACTTTGCGATCAGTTATGCAACTTGAGCTTATACCAGATAACACCTGCCCAGTTGTGTATTGAATTTTGGTTTGATTACCATCGCTCATCTCGTAGGTTCACCCTGAATAAGCCTTACAATTTTATTCATTGCAATTACCATAACGATATTTCTTGATAATCCCTGTATTGTCTCCTAAATATCCATCAATTTGGCTGCAAAGTTGCCTATATCCTTGAGATTATAAATTTATCATCTGATGACAGTGCACGTGAAGTGAGATGAGATCTACCTCGTCAGGATGTGGATTCTAGAGTCATTTAGCCATCATGGATAGGCATGCCTGGCTTGAAGCGAATGTTCTTCCGTTTAGTTTTGAACTGAGTTTTCATTGACGATAAAGCAATCAATCTAACATAATATCCTTACTTCAGTACGCTTGGAAATGTGATTATTTGCAGATAGTAGCATTTTTAGTGGTGTCTTGACAGGCTGCGCTAAGCAATGAGATCATCCAAAGATGATCAGTTATACACTTAGTGTTTGAATTCTGCTACGCTATTATCAGGCGTTTTCATGTACAGTCTAGAATCTTTGATTCTTATATCTTCGGGTTACAAAGCCATCTGAAACAATGCCATGAGGCAAGCTGCTACAAATATATATTATATTATATATATATATATATATATATATATATATATATATATATATATATATATATATATATATATATATATATATATATATATATATATATATATATATATATATATATATGCCAGCTTGCCTCATGGTATTGCTTCTGATGCCTTGTTTAAGAAGTAGAAGAATCTAGTTTCTTTAGAGAAGGGAGCTGGAATAACTTTTAAGGAAGTTACATGAATTTTTAGACAACTCTGATGCAGTATCCGAGTGAATCATTTTCTCGTTTTAGTATTTTTGCATGTCTTGCTTTCCTGTCTTGGATAGTATACCGTATATTTATGGAGGGAAGTGAATTGGATTGCTGCAAAAGTTTCAAAACATAAGGACGTACCCAATGCCTCCTGTTTGAGCTCTATTATTGTGCTAATATCTGATCTTTTCTTACTGCAGTATGCGAACGAGGCAATGTCAGTGGACAACCTTTCTTATGCATGGATACAACCTATATAAGCTCTTTACTGACAGATGGGTTTGGTTTAGATTTGCATCATCAATTACTGGTAAGTATTCATAGTTGATCACAGTGATTTATGGTGATTGTGTCAATTATTGTGATTTTTGTTGGTAGTGTCGATTACGGTGATTTATGGTGATTTTGTCGATTATAGTGATTTGTGGTGATTTTTTCCAATCCGGTAATTTATGGTGACTTTGGTCGATTACATTGATTTAGGGTGATTTTTTCGATTACAGTGATTTATGGTGATTTTGTTGATGACACTGATTTATGGTGATTTTGTCTATCACAGTGATTTATGGTGATTTTGTCCATTACGCAGATTTATGGTGATTTTATCAATTGGCTGTAGTGATATTGTAATCAATATTCCTATACGAGTATGGTCTTTATTGTTTTTGGGATCTCAATGTAAATAGTTGCAAGTTTATTTGCCTTTAAATAAAACGCTTTTGTGTGTTCATATCGACATATGTGAATGACCAGTTCACCCTATTTACACTGTGAATTCACCTAATCCACGAAATTTACACTGTGATCCCCACTTCACCCTGTTTAGACTGTGAGCCCATTCCGACCACTCTACCATATTTATAGTGTGAAATCTCCTACTTCACCCTAATTAGACAGTGATTGCTCCTAACCCACCCTATTTGACTATGAGTTCCGCTTGCATTTGATTGGTACATGAAAGGAGTGGCAGCGTTATTCAAATCATGTGCTATATCGTTACATACAACGCTTCTGTGACATTGAGGGGCACATGATGCCGGGTTAACTATCGGCAGCCGGATCTAAGTAAATGAATTATAGTTTTTGTCTTTATTATCCTTTCCTGGTTTCTTGAAACCTTAGAACCCTTGATGGACCTAGCATTTCCTTTACTACTTTCACTCTGATTCTTATTGTTGTCTTTTCCCAGAAACGTTTTGATCAGACTGCTTCTTAAGTCCCTACAGCCCTTAGCTGTTATTGCAGGCACTTTCATCGCCTTCCATAGCTATCAATTTTCTTCTTTCAACGCCTCATGCTCTTCTATCTTACATTTGTTTTTCTTTATCAACATGTAATATTTTCTTAGTCACCTTTTTGCTATTACCATGCCAGGCCCCCTATCCTCAGTCTTCCAATCGCTGTGTATGACGATAGCCGATAGGAACTTACATTGTTCTGTTTACATAGGACCGGTTGGTTTTTGTTAGTACTATTTTCCTGATATCTCAATTTGCACCACTGTTAATATATTATCATTCACGCTGTAGCCATAGAGGGCACCGTTCGAACAAACTGCTGCTATTAGGAGGGCGCGGTCTGTCTACATTTAAAAGAAATCACTAGTTTCTCGGCAGTAGTAATTTGCAACTAAACTTAGCACAGATGACGATAGATTTTAACGTACTGTATACAGCATATTTCAAATGATTCCACAACGACCTTCAGTCAGAAGATAAGCATACAACATATGCATAAACAAATGAAGACGATTACTCCCTGGGGGTCTTACAGCAAAAAATATTCCACTGGGAGAACATGTGTGAATTTTTGTAAGTAACGGCTTATATTTATAGCAACAATGGGAAGTATCTGGGAATACCAAGCAACTTTGCTATTTCCAAATATAATCCCTTTCTTGTTATAATTTTGCTCTAAGACCCTTAGTAACTGGCCACTTGTCTTCTGTTTCAAATTTAGAGGAAATTGGTTTAATACCCAGTTTCGTGATAAAGAATACTTGACTGACCAGTGCCTGTTGGGTTCCCCATCTTGCGTGCACTTTTTGTTAATTTTGTTTCGTAACCAAGCGGTTGTATTTCTGATAGATTCGTGCCAACCCTTATGAATACTTGTGATTTTGTATGAATTCTTGTGATTTTGTATGAATTCGTGTGAGTTTTGCATGAAGTTGTGATCTCGTGTGTCTTTGTTGCATTGAATCAAAAATCGGTATCATTACTGGTCACTTCCTTTCATTTTTAATGAATACGGTAGATTTTGACAATGGTCACGAGTAGTACAGGTAATAGCCAATTGCCTAATAGACGCTGTTACGCAAGGAGGACGCAACGTTTTTGACGCCGTCTTTTTACCAGACGATTGTTAATAATGTGAACAGAATTCAGTGCAATGAGTTGGTTTTCGAATAATGATTTACGTAAGACTTTGCCGAACTTTACCGACTTGCATTGGCAGAAAATTTCGTGGAATGTTCCCAGATACCCACCTTGCAAACAGGCCTGTAGCGAGGGGGGGAGCTGGGGGCATCATTCCTCCTTTGAAAATCACTTCGTAGGAATCACTTGCCTGTTATCTGCGAATCCTATGGTTGCAACGTGTCGGTAGCTTGTGCGATTTTCATATGTATCCTAAATATGCATTTAGCATGCTTTCGGTAATATTAGAAGCTTATTGAAAACTGTCAGCTGTGCCATCAGAAACATCACCCCAGCCTTGGATGCCACACCCATGTCGTCGGCAAATTTTTATTTCACACCCCCTTCAGGCATCAGCTTAACGCGGCCCTGCGTGCAAAGTGCGAGGCACCGCATAGTTCTGCTAATTAAGATGATCAGAATAGCAGGTTTAGATTCATGACTTCGGTCCATTTCAATACCGTAAATTCTCGAAAAGCCCCTCTCGAGTAAGCTCCCGTGCTAGAACTTCAAATTGTTAATAACCCCCTCCTCAAATAAGCCCCCGCTTGAGAGGATGATGAAGACTTTGGTGTAAATTGGTGCTTACATTTTGACTGGGAGTAAGGAGTTTTGACAATGAGTTTTTTTAATTAGCATGTGTGAAATAGTTTTTGACCATCATTCCTTACGACAACCCTTGGGGATACTTCATGGTAATGCCAGAATGAACATTTTGGTAAAGACAGCAGGATTCGGGAGAAGAAAGGAACGTTCACCACCATTTCCTGTAGTATCAAACTACGGGAGGTAGTAAGCACAACTTCGGAGAGTCACTGGACGTGGCCTTCGACAAAATTACTATAAGGCATGGCGAAAGTTTATCGTAGCAGAATGTGATCTTGGAAATTTGTCCTCGTGACGTCGCTTTTGGACTCGAAACTCATAAAAATCTCTCTTACTTATTCACATTGAATAATATTTTACGCTGCCGACTATGAAGTTTAAATAGTTTTTGTATGAAACATATTGCTTTAATTTGATTTTAAATTGATTAAGTTAGAGCCATCAGAGCTTATGTTTCCTTTCACTTTTTAGTTGAAGCGAAATATAAACGATTTTGATGTCAGCTGGGCTGTTGGCGCGGCTTTGGATCTGTACGAAAAAGCCAGAAAGATGTCTCGCAGTTAATCCGTAATTTCTACGTATAATTTGTACGAGATCTCTTTATTGCAGATAGCCGCTAACAGTTATTGAGCTTAGTTTAAATATATAATGAGAATTAACCATGAATAATTTTAGGTAGATTTCCAGTCTGGTGTGATTCGTATTGTCACTTGCAAAATAACGCCTAGCAGTATCAGAAACTTCTCCCTCGGCGCGGCGCCAAGTTGACTACCCAGCACCATCCTCTGAGCCTCTTATGGTGGAATACAATTGGTACATGACGCTATGTTTTCTATAGATTATGTGTTGTGACTAATCTTCTGTCCTGAAGGATGCTGGCTTGGCATGTGGCTTCGCCAGGGAACTGCTTAGTATATTTTTGTTGGTGGGTCGGGGTCGAAGACAGTGGCGCAGTAGCGGGGGGCCAGGCTTGTAACAAATCAGTCGGGAACTTGAGACTATCACTACTTTGTCAGAATGTTTTGTACTACAAGTGCCATTGCTACCTCTGCTCGGAAAATTGCCGGGATTATGGTCTTTGTTGGAAAATTGTTGGAAGTTTTCCCCCGTAGCCCCCCAGAAACTACTTTCCACTGTGCCCCTGGTCCCCGGACAATAATGCACTTGCCAGTTGTGATTTCCTCTAAGCTATGAATCTAGTATGCTTAAGGGTACATTCACCCGTTACGTAACGCCAAATTTACCTTTTTTGACACCCTCCCTCCCTCCCTCCCTCCCCCTCTCGTAACGCTCTGTAGCATAGCCCTACATATGAATTAAACAACAGTGTAACAAATCAAGGTACCCTCCCTCCCCGTTAGAGGCGTTGTGTGACGGGTGAATGATCCCTAACGTAGTTGACAGATGTTCGTAATATTTTACTGGAGGCAAGACATGACTTTTTAACTTGTAAGAGCTGAAATGATGACCTCCCTTCGTGTCGGTCGGAATAGACACCTGTCAGGCATGAGAAAAGTTCAGATGTTCTTGGCAAGACAGGCGATTGTTGTCGGAAATGTTTTGGCTGCCTTATAGAACTTTGTTTCTAAGACCAGCTTTTTAATTATTCTTCTTGCAATCTAGCTTGCATTTGATGTCCATCTGTCTTTCCTCTCTTGTTATGTATTTTATTATTCAAAGACTTGTAGTAGTAATGAAGCAATTAAAATAAATATCTTTAATATTTTAACAAGTTGTACTATTGCTACTGTTTTGTTTCATGATATTTTGCAAGATTCAAAATTTACTGACTTTATATCAACCTTATGTGACCAAATGTTTAGAATTACTAAGACTCTCATTCTTTGAGTCTCTTTGACGAAGCCTCTTTTTTTATGACTTCATTTTGACATCTGTAAGCTATCCATGTCACCAGTGAACCATTTCATGCTGTACCTATTGGATGCCCCTCTATGGTTCTGTCCCCTCCCTAGGTGTCCCTGCATTCTGCAGCTGCGACTTGTGGTCATGTGTATCCCTCTTTGAAGACCATATTTGCATTGTCCGTTGCAAGTTGCTAGAAGACTGCGAGAATAACGGTTCGTATTCAACCAATTTAGTAACTGTGCAGCCACGACAAACTGTTTGAAAAAGCCTCTTCTCAAAGCGTACTGAAACTGTACTTCAATTGTAATTTGACTTCTTGGCCAAATGTTACTAGGGACAGTAACAGTGGGTAAATCAGGACGAGCCATAGAAGAAAGGAAGAAGTTTACGAATAGCAAGCAAATTTTTGGCAATGAAATTTCGAAGCAAATTAATCTTAGAGGAGTTAATTTATATGCCTGTGTGAAAGGTGCGATCAGAGAAGCTGTTTTTCTAGGACACGGTAATATTCTTGACCTAGAAACTTGGCGCTGAGTTCTTATGTATGCTTTGTCAATGAAAACGTTGATCTTGCTAATCTCGTAGACAGAAATCGAGTAGCTTTGCAAAGCTGTGATAATAGCAAAGGTAATCGTCGTTCTTGAAGAGACCGACTCTAGCGGACTAGCTTTAGAAAGTGATTCAGTTTTGCAGTTAGGCTAATCGACTATTACTGATACAATCGTTTGCGAGGTCATGGAGACATTCGAGACTTGAAAATTGGACGTTATTGAATGCAGTCCAATGTGGAGAAAGGTGATAAAGATATTATAGTTTGCTTTATGAATATCCATTTTCTAAATTTGAAAGGCAATCAAATAGGTTTGTTGAACTCGCTTTCAATGTATTATCTAGTCCGTGTCAAGAGTGTAATGACAGAGCAATGGTTCAGTTTGGTCTGTATAATTAACTTGCCTATGTCAATCACTTTTGATTGCTCAGGCAGGGTAACTCCTTAAATATAATGGTTAATCTATGTTGTGAGTGAGTGAGTGAGTGAGTGAGTGAGTGAGTGAGTGAGTGAGTGAGTGAGTGAGTGAGTGTGAGTGAGTGAGTGTGAGTGAGTGAGTGAGTGTGCTTGAGTGAGTGTGCTTGAGTGTGTGTATGCTTTTGAGTGTATGTGAAGTGTGTGTCTGGTGTGGCATGATGTGGTATGGTATCGTGTGGTATGACGTGTGTGTACTTATGTGATCAGTAAACCAATGCTATAGTTGCTATTATTATCAAATGCCTTTGATATTTTTGTTATATTTGAAGAGGCTTCGATGGTACATTTGCCGACTTTTATAAAATCAGTTTCCCGTATATCCATATTGTACTTTGCAATATAGTCGCACAATGTGCCAACTAACCTAATCTTTTACCAAGTACCAACTAATCTTTTTCAATGGGGAATTTCTCCACTGGCTCCCCTAAATACTATCACTGGTCTAAGTGATTTACATATAAATATCTTGCTCGAAAAGAAGATGTAGCTAGAGAATCAACACTATTTATGCGCTCAAAATCAACTTCTAATATGTGGATATTTTACATAACGAATCATCAGTTGTTGTTCCATTTCAATGAAGTTATGAACTGCCATTGCCTTGGTACCTCAGTACCCTCACGTTGGTCCCAAATTCTGCGGCATCTCGCATCGTTTCTGTGTGCATGCCCTAAAGGCATCGACCTGCAAACCCTCTGGTCTTTTCGTCCGGATTGCCTTAGTACGATGAAGTGAAAAAGTCATGATAGAACCGAGAAGTTTAGATCCTTGTGCTTTGTTTTGATGCGGTGGTGGATCTCAGACCAAGAACTCCGTATCTCATACATAGCCAATCCCAGTTCATGCCATAAAAAGATGCACAATTCCCTTTGTTTTAGAGAGAAAGATATCAAGGCTGTATGGGAGTAGGGAGTGTGAGGTGTCACCCAACTCCCTCTTTTGCTCGAGCCGTCGGTGCTTTTTCGCTTGTCGGTGACAGTTCGCATAACGATCATGGATTGTTAGTAATTAACCCTTGCCACATCCCCACTCAAAAGTCCTTCGGGACACCACTCAAAGTGGTGGGAGAGAGAGATGGTGAACATAGCCCAGGACAGTATGGCTCTATACTTTACGTCAGCTAATTTCGTCGAGAAACGAGACCACAAAACTAAAGTATGCTTGAAACATGGTTTTTTGCGTCAATTTTGGGAGGGCCTACTTTGCGACTGCCCAGTGCCCCGGCCAACCAGTTGGACTCTGATCGTGTCTACTCGCTACTTATAATTAACCATTATATGGTCTGCGCAATAGAATTTTACAGACAATAGAACCTGTTGTAACCAACTATAAAGTTGAAACATAGGAAATAAATGCACGAACAAGTAACGAGGTAATATTTCATTGTGTTCTTTGATGTAAGCGAAATTTGGATGCCACCTAGCGAAAGGAATCTCTGTGAAAGAGCCTCTCGCGTACATTGGCATAAATAACGGACGCCCAACATTGCGTTGTGGTCCTTTGTAGTGAATTTTATCCCTCTTGTTCATAAGAACTCGAACAGAGCCAGCGTGAGGACACCATGTTTTTCGCTTGTTTGTCTTTGCTATCTTTGATCATTAAATATTAACGTTCAACTCTGAAGACACCATTTGGCACAATAACAAAAGAGATTAATGATTTTGTGTCCAACTCAGCAGACTAACAACCAAGTGAGCTGTATGATAAAATGCAATATTTATGGAAATAGTATTGTCATTTAAGTTTTCCTGCCCTTGCTATCTTTTGCAGATCTTCTCTGTCCAACTACACGCCTTTTTACAAGAAATCCCTTTTCACCCAGTACTGAGACGTAAAAATGTATTTTTACATTTTTATGATTCCGGTACTGAAACTTTCTTACAACTTTTTTAGCAAGAATATTCGAGTTTGTGTAACACTGAAGTGTTTCAAAGTCAGGCCAGCACTACACGAACACAACACTGAAATACGTAGATCACCAGAGCAAATCTATGCAAGTTAAACAGAACATATGATGGGCTTGCTTGAAAACTGAAATTTCAAATGTATATCAACCTATCAACTTTTTCGGTCTCAAAAATCCAGCCCTGAACTTTCTTAACTTTTTGAGCAGTCGATTACTGCTTTCACATGAACCATTTTCTTATAGAGGAAACGTGTATATGTAATCAATCCATGGTTCAATAGTGACAGCGTTAATTCTACTCAGCCCTTGAATGCTGTGTGAAAAGTTTCAGTGAGATGCCAAAACTGATCAGATACCGTAAATCCTTGAATTAGCCCCCCCTCGAAAAACTCCTTCCTCGAATAAGCCCCCATGCTAGAACTTCAAGTTGTTTATAAGCCCCCCTCGAATAAGCCCCCACCCTAGATGATGATGAAGACTGTGATAAAAACTAATGCGTAAATTTAGACTGTTCTTGTAACAGTATGGAGAAAACGAGCTTTGGCAATGAGCTTTTTATACGACATTTGTCAAATAATTTTATAAGCCCCCCCCCTCGAATAAGCCCTCCCCTCGAATAAGCCCCTCCCAACAAGCATCAAAAATAAGCCCCAGGGGGTTAATTCGAGGATTTACGGTGCGTCAAAAAAATTAAATTGTTTTTGCTGCGAAACATAGAGATATCCTTCAATTCGACTCATTTCTACGTAATTGCATCGAAAATTATGTTACGATTTACTAGATCAACTCGTCATGTAGAATGCTGAACATTGATTTGAATATGCTAAATTGATAATTATAGATTAGTGAGAGTTCCAGTTAATTACATCCCGTCTCTGTTTGTAGCTCAGTTATAAACCGAACATAGAGAAGTCGCGTCACTTTTGTGTCTACTATCTTCTAGATAAGATACCACACATGAGCTTCACTTTTTCTCAGGTGTTTCTGGGTCTGATTATTTTCTATACCTATTGAATTGAGTTTGGGTGGATCCTCCCTCGTAGATATTGGAGGCGAGGGGCTTGGGGAGCTGCAACCCGCAATTTGCGATGCAATCAATTTCATTCGAGCTACTTCTTCGGAAAGAGCAATACTTCGTATGGAGAGTAGCTGCAACTTGATCTGGCTAAACAGCAACCTATTTGAGAAACTGTCCTCTGTCCTGACTGCTCTTCTTGTTCATTCTCGCAGACAGTTCGCAGTCTCCCTAAATTTAGGCCCTCCTTTGCCAATGTCCTTGTTCATTATGGACATCAGCATATGTTGAGAGCACCTCCGTAATTAGCTGATATATTAGCTATGCATTTATTTATCTGCGCCTACTGTAAATAATGATAAAAAATATTCCCATCTATTAATTATTACTACAGGTAATAATCGATCGACTTGATATCATTTCTATGTTATCGATCGTATTCGCAAGACTCTCATGTGCTACAGTCTGCAGAGGATTGAAATAACGACAATAATTTCTTTATCAATGTGTCAGAATATTTGGTTTACAAGCTAACTGGGATCTCTCCTTTTATCTCTGTCTGTATCAGGAACAAAATTACTTCCTTCTTTTTATGTTGTACTGTAGCCAAGTCATTTTACCTTGCATTAGCTACATTTTTTGAACACTCTGTTTTTTCTATGCAATTTTGGTAATACAACATTAATAACAATTAAAGAACATCTACAGCACATTACAAACGATACCACTGGACACAATATCTATGACATACCCAGTGGCTATTACATATGAGGGGACATTCACACTAAAAGCGAACTGACGAAGAAACTAGATTATAACATTGGTCCTTCAAAATCGCTGCTGCTTCATGTAGTGTCGAGTAGCGCTCTCGCAAACCTTCCTCATTAATTCCAGAGAATACTTTCCTAGTTCTTCCATGTTTTGAACTTCTTGTGAACCTATGATTACGTCATAAATTTTTGAAGATCACATTTTTCTCTATTATTAGTTCCTTATGTTTGATTCATCAATGTTTTCTCAACTTTTGTTCTCTAAGTTCTGTGTACCGGTACAGAAGTAAGCTTTGCGCTCAAATGTTCTTTAAAAATTCCAGAAACACTCAGAAATTCCATAGCAAATTCCGGCCCTTTAGTCTCAGAAAGCTTTACCTCCTTCCAGCACTCGCTATATTTTGCATATTATCTCAACGAAACCCCGTAACAAACAGAAGTTTGTCTTAAGTTTAATTTGAAATAAAAAGAAGCTTCTTGTAATTAATTATCTCTGCCAACATAGAACGTAATCTGCACAAATTCAATATTTACACACTCTTCCAGGCTGTATTCTTATACAATATTCAGCTACCATGCAGGGTGTTCTGCAGTCGATGCGGCAATGAGGGATGGGGAGTTAATCTGTGATTAACAACCTTGTTTCAGTTTTGCTTGTAAGTCTAAAATCAACAAATTTTATCTTATCTCCCCCTCTTCTTACCCTTTCTCTCTCTACCGTTATTGAAGGCTTTGCTATAGAAGTACAGGTTTTATCCCCAGCGCAACGCACTAGAAAAAGGTCAAAATTTCGCATTTTTCCGGGTACTATCTCCTTCACTATCGAATTGTTAAAGCCTTGTGTATCTTCGAATTGGTTAGAACGGATAGGAACCTAGAGTTTATCTGCTCGTCCAGTGCAGTGCTTAAATGAGTCTTGCAACTTGTCAAATATCAGGTGTATCTGTACTAAGGTGATTGCATTGTTTCCCCCATATTTTATGGTCATGTGTACGCACTTGTCCTCAGGGCCGTAGAAGAGAGGGCATTGGGGTAGCTGAGTCCCCTTTTACTTTTCAAAGAAGGATTGAGCTCTGTTCTATGTGAATTAGGATGATAGAATGGGCAACTTATAGAATCAGGCCACAGCTGTTTATTGTTCCACCAGGTTAACCTAAAGAAATTGTTCTTCTATGAGTTTTCGAAAGCGAGGAAAGGTGTCGTGTCGTCAATGTTTTGCTTGCTACGCCTTCACACACAGGTAGGAACCCCCCCCCCCCGCCCATCTTCCTTGTAAAAAATTTAGCTCCATGCCACTGCTTGTCCTCCGAGTATTTTGTCCAAGTGCTATGTCCAATTCTTATGTCCAACTGTTATGTTCATTGTTATGTCTAAACGTTGTGCCCAGTATTATGTCCAAATGTTATGTCCAGTGCTCTATGTCCAGGTGTTTTCGAATTGTTATGTCCAAGTGTTGCCTCCAGTTTTGCGTTCAGTGCTGCGTCCAGTGTTATGCCCAATAGTATGTCCTTCAACATAGTAATAAGCAGGTAATCGCTTTTAGCCGTAGTTTTCGCTTAGAGAGTGTTCAGTTGTCACGTATGACAGTTTATCACGTAGGACACAGTTCATAGATTTGATGCAATCACGAATTCAGTCTTTTCTTTCAATTGATAAATACGTTTCTACAACATAATTTCACTCGAAATACGTGCAGTTTTGCTTGTTTACGTATATGGAGCAGTCATCCTTAATGAACATGACCTATTTACGCAATCTGCTTGTAATTTTGGACATTATGCGCTCTAGTTGATATTCGGAGCTCGCTCATTTCGGCTGGCATCATAGTTCTACGTTTTCACCACCGCCATTCTCGTATTCACCGAGCAGAAGCAAAAGAACTTTGCTTGTGCAATCAAGTTTGTGTTATATTTTCAATTTAGCGCGTTCTTATGTTAAAGCCAGCACTTTTCACTAGGATTGAGCAGATGATTTCTAACATGAAAAGCTTTAAGTTTCTTACGGTGAGCTCAGGGAAAATTCGTACCAGAACGCAATGCATTGTACTAGAACACAGCTGTGCTCCTGCATATGGACGGACTGACGTCAAACCACATATTACTCCCATTTCACTCAGTGTGAGCTTCCCTTAGCAGATCATCTTTGATTCGCCTTCTTTCTGTGGGTTAAATCCTGTCTAACGAGGCTGGATGATTAGACTACACGATTCCAGGACATCGGTTCAATTCATGTTGATGAATTGAAGACAAAACCTGTTTTGAATTTAGGCTTATCTAATTTATTAAGTTGGCCAGCTTTACTAAGAGGACATAAAGGGCTTCTTGATAAGGAAGCATTGTTGGTGTTGTTTGAGAGAAAGAAGCGGCTAAAAAGTGCAACGATTATTGTCAAAATTGTATAATAAGGTGAAAATTAGGTGTACTCAACCAAATTTGCATGGTTATTCCAGTCTAGTAATGTCTCCTCCAGTGGCTTGTCTCAAAGCAAATGCACTCAGCCCGCTTGTGGATCTGAGTCCAGTTAGTGTTCATAAAGCAGCACACGGGGCAATTTTTAACGCCAACAGCAAAAATTGCTGTCCTTGAAGACAAACACCGCAGTCGCTGGTGACAAACAGCATCCGTGTGCGGTAGTCAACGACAAGAGATTTTCATCGTCAGCGACAGATTTTTTATATCAAACATGCTTGATATTTCAAAATCTGTCTCTGACGACGACAAGAATCTCTTGTCTTTGACTACCACACACGTGCAATTTTTGTCGCCAACGACTGCGGTTGTCTCCAAGCGCTACTGTTTTTGCTACTGGCGACAAAAATCGCTCCGTGTGCGGCTGACTTAAATTACATTTTTTATACGAAAATGATCTATAGGAAGGTAGTACTCGTCCAGTCAAAAAGTTAAGAAAGTTCAGTACTGGATTTTTCAGTCCTACGAAAGTCGATTAGTTGATACATAATTGTACAACTTTTTATTTAATTTTCATAGATTTCCTGTGATTGCCTATATATTTCAGTGTTGTGTTTGTGTAGTGCCTGTTTGACTTTGCCGTACTTTGCAACACTGCAGTTTTACACAAACTCTAGTATTCTTGCTAACAAAATTGCTTGAAAGTTTCAATACTGGAATCGTAAAAAGCTATAAAAGCTTGAGTACAGGGCGAAATATATACTTACTTTAAAAAATTACCATATTGCTCTGATTTTCTTGTGCTTAACTGAGCACTTCCTCAGGGTGAAGCAAGTTCCTGATGATAATAGGGGGCCCGCAAAGGTAATAGGCAGGGTGGGCTCAGGTTGTGGTCACAACCCTGCACACTTTGCCAATCTGCCCCTGCATAGAGGGTTCTGTGATTACCTCACCGAACCCTAAGTTTTTATATTAGGTATTGTCCATGCAAATGGAAGAGTAAGGGAACAGAACTCAACATTTTGCTGTAATTAAGAGATTCTACATTTTCCAGAATGGCGATAGTTACCTGATTTATTTTCAAACTTTATATTACTAAAAGCAGAGGATAGTTCCTTTAGTAAATGTTCTAATCTACACTTCTATTCCTAATATTTACACTCCTTTCCTAATATTTGCATTTCTTTCCAAATTTACCTCACTACGGCTCGAAAGTTGTGGCTTGCCGGAAGACTATGAGTGAGGGGGGTGACAAAAGGAATTTGCCGACATGTTTGAAAAAGGTACGCAACTTTTAGTGACAGTGACATGTCAAAAATTACCTACAACCAAAAAATTATCGATGACTTCTATAAGTACCGACATGATATGGGGTTGTGTCACCTCCTGCAACTCCTACTTCGGCACAGTGCAGCTTGAGAGGTATCTGACTCTCTTTTTTATCATACCTTTTCCTAATTAATTCGAAAAATTTTGTTATTAATTTTACACCTTAACTCTGTAAGAAATAACTCGCAGAATCATCAAGGTATTGTCTACTAAATTTGTTGCATAACGTTCCCCTTGTGTATGCTGTTCGCACCAGCTTGCTGGACTGCTCTTTCGAAACCTCCCACCATTATGATTCAAATGTGAAGTTTAATTTTCCTTTGCATGGCGATACCTGATGAATGACGGAGCGTTTTTTTGGGGCATTGATCTATTTTGAAGTTGTGTTGTTAAAGGTATGAATGAGAGTGTGAGTGTGGGTTGTGGGTTGTGGGTGCCTTGTGTGCCTCAAAGATGGGCCACTGCCATATAGATGTATCAGCTATGGAACCACCAAGCCTGTGGCATTTTCACTGCCATTAATGTTATTCTCGTTCCTTCATATTACTTCATAAAGTTTTTCGTAAATGCGCTAGGAAAGCCAGAAGTGTTAAGTAGTTGAAGTTGATTAATCTTAGACAGGACTCTACTATGTGTGGTTCATGTGTCTTGGAAATTGTATCGTATATATATATATATATATATATATATATATATATATATATATATATATATATATATATATATATATATATATATATATATATATATATATATATATATATATATATATATATATATTTATTTATTTATATATATATATATATATCATAAGTCTCCTAAATATTAACAGCTGCGCTTTCTTTGCTGGAAGTAGCCATATTTTTCCAGCTGATCCTCATTTTGGTGGATTCCAGCTTGGTAATACTCTCATTCATGCTCTTAGGAGATAGTTGCAAACAGAATTCTTAATATGCACGGCAATGCTGGCATTTCCCCCTCAATCTAGGGTAAAACGTAACTTTCAGCTTTATACCCAGTCTACCTTAAGATTCTTCAAAGTTGGAATCTTAGGGAAAGTTAGTCTGATATTAGCCGAAGGAATGTTCTCAACGACGAATACATCGCAGCTGGACTGACCATATTAGCCTGATTTCCATATCATCGTAAACGACCGGGACGTGTCCCACTCATCCGGGACACAACGACAATACATCGGGAATGTTCTCAATAGTTGAATTCATCTAAACGTTTTTAACTCGACCAGGGTCGCGTTGACATTATGGGGTCGTCGTCGGCATCACCAGAAGGTTTCCATATATATTAAGTATCCCAACAGCATCGATGATACATACACTAGGATGCGTTCCCTTCACTTACGAGGATATGGAAACCAAGCTTAACACAACGATATGAACACAAAAAAATAATAAAATTTAAATGAGAAATTTGTACAGCTTTCGCGCCAAGAAATCGCTAGCTGCAAATCCTATTAAGTTGTTCGACTATCGATTGCTAAGAGACCAACTTTTCATAAGAAAGATAAATATTTACGTGGACGATTTAGTCACCATTTAGCACTTGGCTGGTATGTACTCAGAGTGTCGGAAGATCAAGCTTTATTCAACATTTACAAAGACTACGTTCAACAAGGTATGCAGTAGGTGGAGCCTATCGAGCTGCAGTGCCATTTGAATGATATGTACAGTTGGCCAATTTTTTGACGCCGGCTTGAATTACATCTGCTTTGTAAACATGTGCGACAAATGAGCATAGTATCTGATTTGGCCAACCTAATTAGCATCACAACCTGCATTTGTATCATCGATTAGGTCTCTAAACCATTTACGGAAGATCCTTTTGAGAGCCGATACGAAGCCATCACGGAAACTGTGGATGAGCTATGCCGAGTAGAGGTTCCAAATCCCAAAGCTCCTAAACGTTCTGCTTCTATTAGGCATCCGGACTTTCGTGTTTTCATCTAAAATTTCTTGGGCGAGCAAGGAAGGGCAATATCTTTTATTTGAGACAATAATTTCCCCCTGGAAAAATTCCGTCCAAAATAAGATTACTAGCCATTCCTTTCTGGTGTTCAGAGAGCCTTGGAGGAGTACTGTTCCTGTTCTTGGATCTTAGTGGGATAAGAGAATCCAGTTATATACACCAGCCTTTATCTTACATTTTGCTCACCAATGCCATCAGAATTAATCTTTGGTAATTAAATCGTTCTATGAAACGTAGCACTGATTCTACCTGTTAAAGGACGGAATCCTGAACTGTTTTTGTGTTGATTTGCTCTGCAGATAAACCAGAATTAATTATGAAATCATTTGACATCAACCCAGATTTAACATCTTTGGTTTTTGTAAATACACGAGACTGGCCATTTCCTTGAAAAGCAATTTGCCAGTTGCGAAAAAGGTCGATGAGTGTCACTGGTAGTAGCATTCAAACTTAATTGACCTTTGAGAACTGTCAGTTTTTACATTATTTTCCAAAGTTGAAGTCCTTGGGCAGATGGGAACACGAATTTGCTTCCCCATTAAGTCCTCAAACCCAGGAAGATACAGATCTCACTTGATCACTTGCAGCTCTAGTAGACGAAGAAAAACTTTACAACTAGCGAACTTGCTTTGAGTTTGGCATTTGAAAGCGAAATTTCAGATGCTCTTCCGACGCTAGAGTCGTTACATACGAAGTTGTCTGATCGATTTCCAAAGATAGCACAACACCCCGTCTTCCCTTGCGTGCTGCCTGTTCGTATAATCGTTTGCTTTCAGCCGTAGGAAAGTCCATTGGTTGGCAACAAGAGCAGGATTGAACAGTCTTGTCAGTTGTGATATTTTCCTTCCCGTTGATTTCCAATGTAAATGTTCTGTCTGTTGTGCGACAGTCACCATCCTGTGCCCGGCATTCTTTAATATCGAAGCTTTTGTTGCCCTCCTTTAGCAGGCAAGTCTTTACAGGATGCATACACAAATTGATTTTTTGGCTCATAATCAGAGGCTTCAAATCAGATTTCTGAACTAGTTCAGGTTTGACTGTTTCTCTCCGAGTGTATCCTCCACTGAAGTACAGTATCCAAATGAAGTTGCCAAGCCTAAGCGGAACAACTATAAGCAAATTTTCTTTATGTTCTTTGCCATTGTTGATTCATTGACGACACTGTGAGATGGAAATGACTTGAAAAACCACACTTTCGTAATTACAGGAGGTGGCTTCTTTGTCTGCTCTTTTCTATGGATAACTACAGAAAACCTGTTTCGTTCCCTAGCTGTGTGGTTGCTCAACTCCGTACACTACTTGACACCAATGTTCGCCAAATGTCCGTTGTTAAACTCATGTCAGAAAGAAGTTTCATCAACCTGCCGCCTTTCACGTCTGTTAGATATCTGAACGCGTGAGATACTGCCAGTTTGACCATATCACAATACTTCTATTCAAACTAGGTTACACCTGTCCGTAAACAACCATCAGGAGGGTATAGTAATGAGTGCTTCATACACCTGTTCTATCGTTGCCGCAATTGTAGTGTGTGATTATACATTATAGTGCAGCCCCCTGTTCTGTAATACTATCCGGGGTTATGGTATTCGGATATCAATCAACTGATGTCTGATCGTTCAAACTGCTGCCTGCGTATTTAGTAAGCCGATAAAATTCATCATAGTTCTCTTGATAATATTTACCATCGTCAGAACGATAAATCGCTTTTCTCTTTTGAATCTGAATTCGCCTGCTTGACAGCCAGGTACAGCATATCTAACTATAAGGGAACTTTGTTCCGGCACATTGTGCTGAAAATATGGGATATTAGGGAATTCCTGTTTACTGCGAGCGATGCCATTACACCACAAAGTACATAGAATTAACATTGATTAATGATTGTTGTTGATTGAGCATCGATTAGTGATTGTTATTGATATTGCAACTTAAGGAAATTTTTAGCTACAAAGACCATGTGACTTAATTTTTTGAGGAGTTAAAGTTACCCTATAACCATAAAATTATACTGTTTATCGCTGGTGAAAACAATTGTGCCATTGCACACTGAAGTTAGGTAGGTACGAGGAAAAGGACTATTATGAGTGTGGCTGCAGTAAACAGAGAACAGATCATTTTGAATGGAAAAGAAATCGAACAGTATAGACGAGGGAATATATTGTCAAGTGATATATAGTACAATAAGTAATATATAATACACAATATATATTATGAGATATAACATATTCATATTAGAATACACAATATATATATATATATATATATATATATATATATATATATATATATATATATATATATATATATATATATATATATATATATATATATGAAGAGATTAAAGGAAACTAAAATGCAACATAGTTACGCGACCATCGGTTTCATGTGGCTTGCACAATCATCAGGCGTAAATTTACCCCTGATGATTGTGCAAGCCACATGAAACCGATGGTCGCGTAACTGAGTGCGTTGCATTTTAGTTTCCTTTAATCTCTTTATATGTATTTTGCTCCACTACTGTGTTGAGCACTTTTAGTTAAGTAGGAAAAGGAACTTCTATCTATGCACTATATATATATATATATGTGTGTGTGTGTGTGTGTGTGTGTGTGTGTGTGTGTGTGTGTGTGTGTGTGTGTGTGTGTGTGTGTGTGTGTGCGTGTGTGTGTGTGTGTTTGTGTGTGTGTGTGTTTGTGTGTGTGTGTGTGTGTGTGTGTGTGTGTGCGTGCGTGCGTGCGTGCGTGTTTGTGTCTATGTGCTTATATATAATTCAATACGAGGTCCAGGGGTGCCAAGAGGAGGTGGAAGGAGCAATTTTCCCTAGTCTCCAAACCCAAGTGGGCGCCCAAAAGTTGCGTGTTTTGTCCTTGATAACTGCAAAAACTCGTAAAATTTCACAATGACGTCCTAAAGGGGTTCTTTTTTGTCATTTTCCCGGACCTGACAAAAGCTTGTCCCTCCCTTCATTACATTCACTTAGTTGGCCCTAGCCAGGCATGCTACAGTATCCAGAGCAGTTTATGAGTCATTGTCAATATACAGTATGCCCATCAATTTCAGACAGAACACGACCAGCCAATACATAACGACGCAACACCAAGTAGCAGAACACGACCAGTCAATACATAACGACGCAACACCAAGTAGCATTGTGAAATGGTGCCGGATTGCTTAATGTCATTTTTGGCAATCCTTTTTGTGAGTTTATAAGATCTCGGTTCTTGTATTCAGCTCGCAGACTAGATTAACGTATTTGTTAGTACGTTATGAACGACATCAATTAAAAGCTCATAACTTAATGCTTTCTTTTAGAAAATTTCGCAGTCAATTCAGTAATAATGGTAATTTTAATGCAGTTATAGATTCAATAATCAATGGACTGCACATCTGGAGAGGTGTTGTTACATTTAAGAAGCATCTGGAAATTGGAGGGGCAAGAGTTGAAAGGGATTTTTACCACGCCTTATAGTCTAGAGTGACGCGCAGTCGCAACAACATTGCATGTTATATTTGTGTGTATACTTCCAGCAGACAAAGATAGCCAGGGGTTCAGACAGGGATAACGCAGAGTATAAGAAAACCTTATTTGCACTATAGAATTAGGAGGAGCGCTATGTGATTTTGCAATGGCCTCGGCCGTAGACTTTGCTTCAAATAAAAAGCCATAAGTACATATTTTTGAGGGAATTTTTCAACATTTCCCGAAATCTGAGGGGACACGGACCACAACCCCCCCCCCCCAATTCTTATGTCTCTGATCTAGACTATAGGGTATTTCTTCATTGCTATACTCTTCAGAAATCAATACCTTACTGCAAGTTTGGAAATCATATAAGCTACATTCCCAGGCTGTGTGGCATCTGCTTAATTCCCAATTAATCTTTATTATCTTTCGTGGTAAGAATTTACGCTAGGATACTGTCAATAGGCAGATGCTAGCAGAAAAATCAAAATATTATTGGTTCTATCTTGATAGCTTTTTCTACAGCAGCATGAAGCTGTTGGATCGCTTTGAGCAAAACTGTGTGTTGAATTTCTAATCTAATGTAAACATTTCAGAATCTGTACACAGAAGACCTGTGCTTTATAGATTGCACAACCGTTGCAAACTGACTTGTTTGAATAAAGCAATTAAGAATCTGCGGGTTTACAGCGTTTGTCTTATCTTTACAGCTGTAAGACTTGACACAACAGTCCCGAAATGATCGGGACGTATTTTCATACCCTTGCATAACGGAAACAAATCAGGGGGTCTTCTAACATACAAACTAGGAGGGGGAAGTTCTCTAACATGTGCTTAAACTTCCCCATTTGTTGGCCCATGATTCCCCACTAGCAAGTGCATTTTGGTTAGAGCTATGTTAAAAATTAACTGCATCTTGTTGCTCGTCGAATAATCTGTTACTTCCTTAGTCTCCTTTCGATAAATTAATGCTTATTTGATATTCTTGCACTTCAAAAAGGAGGTTGTGAATTCAACGAAAAATTCCGTACGTTTAATTTCCAACACTCTCCTGGTTGCTATACTCAGTTTTATCAATATCACCAGTGTTTTACCAGTGAAAATTCCTTAAAATGTCCTTTCAAGCCTTCAAGCAAATCAGTAGTTTCTAGCGCTGGCTTTCGTTCAGAGCCTATATTGAGAAGATCACAAAATGTCGAGACATGATCGTATGCACAAAATGTGCTGTTGACCATGGCATGCCTAAGTGAAATGGAATGTTGTATCTTGCATGATCAACAGAGCTATAAATCAGCCTTTATTCACAATTTTGTAAAATAATGTGTCATCTTTCTGTGGAAATAAACGACAGATGAGAGTGGAACTAAATGCTAGCACGCTATCTAAAAGGCAAAATATCAAAGTTTAATGCTATCTAAAGATGAATAGATCTTATTACACATCCGCTGTGCACATGTTGATTGGTGTTGGCTGTGATGACCTACTTTCAATAAATATATATGTCTAGCTACACATTTTTTATAAGATATCTGGCTCAAGGCCTAGTAGGAAAGTTTCTTAATTTTTGGCTACAATTTAGTTCTAAAAGTTTCTTAAAAGTTTCTTTGTTAGCGAAAAACTTGCAGTGATAAGGCTTAGCACACAAGACATACTGTAATGGAAACTTGTTAAGTCTGTAGAGTAAACAAGGAGTTTCCGAAACTGGGAAAGATAGCACAGAAAGTTCTAGCATTTTCTTCACTCTTTCTTTTTAGTTCTAAACGTTTCCTAAATTTTTGGCTGTCTGGTACTAGGTTTTTTATAAACCTATTTCTGACCAACAAGTGTGTCATGCACACTTTCCCCAATTACTGTCCCACAGTTTCGATTGGCAGCTCCACAATGCGAGTCGAATCTACACCTTTTTAAGCTCTGCTTTTGCTTAGCCAAGCCATTTGATTATGTGAAATCAATAGCAGGTGTCCTTTATAACATTTGTCAGAACTTTCTTGTCTAGAGCGGCAGCTAATTTCAAAGCGGTTGTTCTCCTTGAATGGATATGTGAGAAAACAATGACATCGAAACAACCAACAGTAGTAGCCTTGAATGGAGTGAGAGTGAAGCATGTCCATATAGCATGCAATGAAACCAGTAAGTACGCACAAAAGGATAGAGACGTGCAATGACCTCGCCTTTACTGTCATGCATCATGAAGTGGTGGGAATTGCGAAATGTTTCTTCATTGTATACAGGCTTCTTAACAGAAACCTAACACAAGGCCTAGTTTTTAAATTTCTTTATTTTTGGAATTCTCTTTACCACTCTCCAGTTCCTTAAGTATAGCTGCGTTAAGTGTTAAGGAAGGATATTATAGATATTTTCAGTCTCAACGCAAACCCCTCTATGAAACACAGCTTCGTGGACTACGAACAATTATTCTTAAGGGTTTGACCACCTTGCTTCTTGATTACCCGCTCTTCTTATAAGAAAGCCATTTTTTGTCTGACCGTCAGTTTTTCTTAACTTCTCCTGAAATTGAGGCTGAGATTTTTTTCACTTGTATTGGAGTGAACTGGATAAAAGAAGTTACCATTGTTTGTTATAATTAGTTTAATCTTTGCTAACAAAGATTATCAAAGAGGAGCTTCGATTTGTGTCAAGGAACTTGCAAAGAATGAGGTAATGTCGATTTCTGGCAAGTAGAAAAAGGTGAACTTTTGATACTTAAGCCTTGTGATTTTCTTAACATTTTTAAAAATTTTGCCATTTTGAGTCTCATCTTCTTATAAAATTTTTTCTTATAAAGAAAGACGTATATTATCAATATTTGCAGTGATGAAATATTCGAAATGGGAAGTTCTTTAGGACTTTTATCATTAGTGGTAAAGGCACCTTACATTTCTTACCCTGTTAGACGTGGGTTCCTTGTAAACCTGTCCCTTGTAAAAACACGTGTAGTGTAATACAGTTAAATCCCGTTAAGTCGTACCGGATAAGTCGGACTGATTTCTCATTCTCCTTGGATTCACTCCAACTAAGTGAAAACTCAGTTAACTCGGGCATTCAGTAACTCGTACCAGTTTCCAATCTCCCTTGAGAGTCTGACACAATGGGATCCTAATGCAATAGCCTTGCGCATTTGACTTTTGTAATTGTAGTTTAGTTTAGTAATATCAACCAGTGGCAGACAATAGTAGGGTGAAGGGGCAGTTGCCCCCAGTAATGTCAAAGAACAATGGAATTTTGGGTGGGGCCTCTGAACATGTTCCTTAGAACATTGCCCCAGATTCCCATGATCTACTTGCCCCTGCTCCCCAAAATAACAAAGTTTCCACCACTGATATCAACAGCTTCTAATATTATTACTAATATCATAAAATTGACTGATTGAGAAAGCACTCTACTCAAACATGATTTGTCATTACATTGCTACTTTAAATATTTACCATTAGAAGGACTAAGAGAGGGCAGGGGTAGATTGCTCCAAGCCTCTAAATGCTATAAAATGATTCTTTGGTGATTGCATTCACTCTCAGACATCATGATGATCTAATTAGGGTCCATTTTTCTGTCATATGCCCTGGGCAAGCTTGCAGTGGCCATGTGCAAGTACAAATGCATCATAACTGGTAAAGAAAACTCTGTGCATCTAAAAAATTTTCTGTTCTGCAAATAAGCCATGATGCTATGATATTAACTAGAAATAATGGTTATGTCTCTATACTTGTGTCACAAGCTTTGATTCAAAATACTCCTAGCAGCAATCCTACCAAATGCAGAGGGTCTTTGGGAATTTGGTTTAATGAGAAAGGTATCTCAGATTGGCTGGAAAGAAATACCCAGATCATGATTGAAATGTATTTTTTTATTCAAGACTGTTCTTAAGTATAATCTACAAGAAATAAATTGAAGCTTTAAGATCAGCTTTGTGCTTCAACACTGCTTTGCTTTACATATTGCTCTAAATTTGAACAAAGCTGCTTTTGTGACTGGTTTACAAAATGTTTCAAATTCTGTGCTGGCTGCATTAGAAGCTGTAAGAATTCTGCTTGTAGCATTTCAATTGATGGTAATTTCCCATGTTCAGTAACCTGATTTCTGCTCAATATCCTATCTTCAACTTTTCCACCCATCAACTGTAATTGTGGAAAACTCTTCATAATCTTTAGCAGTTCCTTTAGGTTGTTTTCAGTGCTAAAACATGTAGCAGTGAAACTTTTGAACAAAAACTTCAGGTTTTCATACTTTGTATCCTGCAAAACCCTACAGCTTATCTTGTTTGGAAATACTTTGATTTTTATATTCTCTTTGCCAAGCTCAAATCGGAGATCATTCCAGTCTGTATTTTTCATGTTTCCATATTGAAAAAATATGAAATAGGGACTCTCTACAGCTGCTCTCAACTGATCCGCAATCATTTTCTTTCTTGGATCAATCTAAAAATGATATAAAATGAAGCATTAGCTGTGAATAAATGGAAAAAAATCAAAAGTAGAATTCTAAAGTTGCAGGAATAAGTTGCAACAAAAGAAATTATATTGAATAACCAACAAATAGAAATGAGAAACACAAAGACATGAATGAGGCTGAAATGAAATGCTCATAAAATCTACAGCTCATTGATTATATAAAATTTAACTCGCTAAGGTCAGGGGTTCTAATGTAACTGGCATCCACTTCATTGAAAGTCTCTGCATTTCAGTTCAAAAACACAAAAATACAAAATAATTTATTGCAATATAGAGAAAGCAACTCTTTTAGTTTGCCATACAACCTCATCAATTGCTAGAAATTTGTGTCTTAAACATAATTCTTTCAATGTAGGCAGCTTACTGGTTTATCAAGTTTTCTTGGTTTTCCCTTATTACAAGGTATTGGACCTGTCTCTGGTTGTCGAAGTGTCATTATATGCCTGTGAGCCAGCAGAGCTACAAAGAACAAAACACACAAAATAGCAGACTGATACAAAAAAGTTCAAAAGAGTGGGTGTGCATGGGAAAAGAAACCTGGGGGTGGGGGAAATACGCTAGCAAAAGCGTCAATGATAATCATGCCATGGCATCAAATATGGTGAACAAAGCAGACGGTACTTTAATGCCCTTGACGGCACGATCAACTCCTATCTCATAATGAATTATAGATTGAGAAAGAAAATCTGGCGTTTATTTTGCACTTTCTCCATCCAAGTATCAATTTTAAAGAACAAGCTGAGTTTACTGAAATGAGATGAGACGCCAGACAGATGCACCATCATTAGGGCAGAGGTAAAATTAAAGAAAGAGCTTGTAAATGGTAAATGAGCTCGAACCTACAGAAATACACGCACACATGCAAATAAGGCTTGCATAAACCTACTGTTAAAGAAGCTGTTTACAGAAATCCTCGCCGTGGAAACCGATAGAGATGTTGTAGGCATTAGCCTCGCTAATATAAGAGTCGAGGCTTGTTTATGGCAAGTACTTCTAAGTAGAACGTGAACAAACACAAATAAAGCTAAGTTAGATGCACTGCGTAGTGCTACTTTCTACCTATAATGCTGGTCATTTTTCTCTGTCTTGTGATGTTCATTGCTGTGATTAGGAAGATGCAATTCACTACAACCACAGGTTCGCTGACTTTGTCTTGTTTTACCTACCTAGTCCCCATATATAATTAGCCTCGTGTTTTATACCTACCATTTTGAATTAGCCTCTATACCAAGCGCAATAGGAAGTGAAGTCTGCGATTCCACACAGCAACAATGAAAGTCTTGGAGTTATCGTCTTACTTTTTTATTTAAGTCGTCCAATTGCGACAAAATCCTAAATGCAACTTCGACTAGTTGGTACTTGAGAGTTTCCTAAACATGTCAGTAATCGATATGTTCCAGTTAGATACACCGTTAGAAAGTAGATAATCTACTCATTGTTGCCTGAACTTTTTTGGGAACTTTCAATGATCCAGATGATTTTTGCAAGGCAATGTAACTGAGCAAAATGAGCAGAGAAAGTGCTGGGAAAAGTCACTATTTTGTGGAATTTATCGAGAAAGCTGAGGTAGTATTACAAAGGCCTATTCATTATGATAGCGCGGAGATAGTAGCCGACTTAAGTATGTAATAGTGGCCAACACCTGCATCCAAATTTCTTAAGATTGTATATTGTTCAAGATTTAAACGACCATCTGCATCCTTACAAGCAGCTTTATATTTGATTATTCGGGAATTTTGAATACTGAACCAGTACTGCGATTTACATTTAATGATGTTAAATGGTAAGGTAGTTAGATGTAATGGTGATTTCCTTGTATGAAATCTGTCTTTCGTACATATGCATGACACAGTCATAGAGCATTTGTAATTGGCTCTGATTAATAAAGCAGAATCGATTAAATTTTTTTGACCTTACCTTGTATGGGAAGTTGATTAAAGTTTTGCAGTTTTTTCAACAACTGGTTGATTCAAGAAGTTATTACTCATCTAGGGAAAACACATAAATATCTTGCCAAGCATTGATACTGCCAGCTTTAGCCTATTGTCATATAGTCTGTGAACATAGAGAGCAATTTTAAGTAAATTTTGGCAACTGACTTGTTAGGAAACATATAATACACTATCCTGCTCATGGGACTTTGATGTGAACCTGACCAGTTTTACTTTTGACTATTTTTCTGGATAATATTCAGTGACTGGAGTTTGGAGGAGTGCAGCACCTCCCTTCAGTTTGTAGCAATCCTCATTTACAATATCATCAATTCAGTAATGTATAAGAAACCTACTACAAACCCATGGGAACTGTTGCTAATAGTTAAATGTGAAGAAGTGTAGAGTGACTTTAGTATAGCTCTTTGTAGTATCCCGGGTGTTTAATGGCATTGTTCTGTTTCAATGTTATATAAATGACTAAAAGACTAAAAGGCTTGGGCATTTCAAGTTTGGTTTATCATAGGTTTTGGGGTGACATATTTGAGACATATAAATATATATCTGGTTATTATGACATAAAACCTGTGCTGAAAATGGATACAGGTCATAGATTGGGCTGGTCATAAATGCACCTGCAAAATATGCTGCTAATTTTTATGTAATGTATATTCTTTTGTAGATAGTTGGTTTGAATTAGTATCTGTATTATTACTATTGTAAGTATCAACTGTAAATATGGATTAAATAATTAACAAAATAAGTCAATAAATAAATAAATACCTATGGAAAAACCAGGGGATATTATGTTAAGATCTTTACTGAAAGATATGATAGAAATACCAGAAAATATTTCTATATTATCAGAGTTGCACACAGATTGAATCAACTTCCAGAGGATATAGTTAATGCCAAATCATTAAGCACATTCAAAAAGGAACTTGACAATTATTTTGGAGATGAAAAATACTCTTGTGATCCATGTTTTTTTCCTTTTCTAGTTGTCAAATAACATTTCATTAGTTTTCGATGAATAATTCCATTAGATTAATTTTGAATCTGATTGTTTAAGTAGGAAAGTGACTTCAATTTCATGCAGACCCTCCAACATTAGTTTTAGTTTTGTAATTTTTAGTTTTAACCCCCCTCCCAGCCCCCACTACTAAGCAAGGAGATTGTTTCTGGGCTTGAGGTGGCCTTTCCACCTTTATAACTACATGTCCATATTTTCATGTAAACCCAGAAATAACACAAACCAGCCATCTTAGTGACCCTGATTTTCATCCACCCCCAGCACTGACCACTAACCAAAGAGTGTCTTCTGATACTATCATGCTTTGTTTTTCAGTATACAGTAGATAATTAGAATTGTAATAGGCCTTTGGGTTAAATAGAATTTCTTTATATATTTATGTATTATGTATATAAATGAAGAAGTTTGGGACATATAATATAGATCAGTGTGGGTGTTTGTACAATTGATGTTTCAAATATCATTCGTTAACCTTCAGATCTTTGACTTCCAACATAGGTCTAAGAGGTTGATTATGTTTTTATTTTCATTTTTTTATGTTAATATCATGTACTTCTTATATCCTTTCAATGTTCTTGAGTATTTAGGAAGTTATTGGTTTGTTTCAGGATAAAAGTGGGTTATATCAGTTTCTTCAAGAGCATGATCAAAATGCAGAGCTGATAATTAACATTAATAGCAGTCTTGAGAATTTTGCTGTGTTGGAGGTAGGATTATGCTATTCATTCAGGTCTTCTGCATTTGGAGACTGATCGAGTAGATAGTTTAAGGATTTAATCAAGTGTATTTGTCATGTTTGCTGGGAATGAAGCGAAGATCTGTGGAATACTGGCTAAATCCTTACAATGTTTCAGTCAGTCAGACTGCAAACTTTGTAGTTTGCACCAGAACATATGGAATTCCCACCCCCAATAGATTGTATAACACTTATCCATTTGTACAAATGAGTAAATAATACATAGAGACTATCAGGTAATCACAGTTTCTTATAAAGGTTTAAGCAAAAATTACCTATCCATTGAAATGTTATTATTCTCTTTAGGTTGATGAACTCCTCTATGAAGGTCTGTTTCATCTATATCAAGAGGGAAGTCAAAGATACCAGTGCTTTGTTCTCCAGTTTCTACCTGCCTTGATCTCAGTTTATTTATCATTGATAGGACGAAAAAGAGCTGTGGTGAGTTTACTTACATCTGAGGGCAGATGTTTTCTTTTTGTGTTTTTATGTTCAAAGACAAAATGCTGGTTTTTTGGCAATCTTTTGATGTTGTGTTGGAAGTGTTTTTTTTGAGTGAATTGTAATTATGTTTATTTTATCATCTTATGTGTTCTTGTTATTAGTTTTGGTGACTTTATTGCAATCACAAATTGGATGAAAACAATGCCAAATGAGCTACATATATTCACACACACACACACACACACACACACACACACACATATATATATATATATATATATATATATATATATATATATATATATATATATATATATATATATATATATATATATATATTTTACTTGCTTGTTTGTAGATATATTTAATACTTGAAATGTGATTTGTAGACGTACCATGCTTATTTGATTATAATCCTCCCTCATGTATGTAAGCTGTGCTCATTTACAAATGCAGCTCCTACAAGATCATTTGGACGTGCCTAGTTTATGACTACAGATGTAAACTTGATAGAAACTCGAATGTTTACTGAAACTTTCTAACTTGCTACTTGGGGTGAAACAAAGCCATGCAAACACATGGATTTACCACATCCAACATTTTCAGAAGAAATTTTGATATTTTCCTGCCACAATCATGATGTCTCATGCCTTAGATATGGCAGCATGAGCTACCCTCATTTATAATCCCAATACTATTTATAAGCCACAGGAAAATGTGCCATATAATAATTATAAACTGTAGCTTTTACTCACATAAATACCATAAGAGTATTTCATTTGATGTGCCCATACAGCTATGCACCACTTCCAAAGTCATCCTATGAGAAGCAAACAGTTCATTCATATTTATGTTCTATCATGAAGTTTTATTCTTTCATTATTAATCATTATTTATTTGATTTCTCTAGGGTGGTGGAAGGCTTGAGACTTTATTGCTTTCAATATATAATAAGGTAATGCAGAACTCTGTAAATAATTCATGAGATTTTATGCCAATTATTTAAACCTGTTGGTTAAAGTCTGATTTTCCTGCTTGACAGTTTTTCTGTTTTGTGTATGTGCCATGATTTGACCTTTCTCTTTTGTTTATAGTGTTATCTGACATTTTCACAGAGTGTTGTGTGTTAAATCCAGTCTACCTAGCAAAAAAATATACTATACCCTTATTCTTTAAGCTTTTTTGATTATTGAATGAATGATGTTAATATTTAAAGTTGTGAATTTTGAGCCAAGGAGTTGTTTGATTAGTAATCAGTAGAAAGCAGGCATAAAGGACATTATTAACTGTAGTTTCTTGCTTCTACTTTCTGTCTCAAAGTTTTTTCAATTCATCACACTATCACATATAATAGGAATTCAGACTGAGTTTCATTTTTGGGTATGATTCTATTAGATATGAAGTTTTTGTTTTGTTTGCAAAGCAGCTTTCAACTTATGATCAGCTGTTTACTGTATCTTGATGCTATGCAAAGCCCATTGGTAGACTTCAAGAAGATTTCTTATATATTACTGCCATGGAAAATTAACAGATATGATGAAGAGAGTGCGGAATACATATGTGATTGAAGTGATAAGAGAAATTAAGTTTAATCACAGGATCATAGTAGACATGATGAATATTGTGTCCATTTTTTGTGAATAAACCTCATTCAACACAGTCAAGTTTGTTTGATGATGATGATGATGATGAACGAATATTTAAACTGGATAAACACTTCAACTACCTAAAGCTGTTATAAACGTGTGTCCAGTAAACTAAAAACAAAACTAAAGAATAATAAGATAAAGGAGGGAACTATATGGTGTCTACAGTTATTTTTAATTAATTGTAATAGATATCTATAAACTTCAGAAAGTCTGGTCTGCTAAGGCTGTGGCCTTCCAAAGGAAGCATGTTAAATAGCTTTCCTCCAGCAAAATGGAAGCATTTCCTCCCATATTTGATGTATTAATTGGAGACATTTCAAGCTTGACATTTAACCATGTCTGGCATAACTGTCTCAGAAACACTGTGAGGGATAAATTTCTTAATCCATCATATACAACTTTGCTATTATTGGTATATATTTAGTAATTCTCATCTTTTTCCAGGAAGCATCATCAAATGCAGAGACACCATTTGTCAAATCGTATAAAATACCATCATTGTCAAATTCTTCTGTATATCATGAGGTAACTAACTCTTTATATTCCATAGGTACAAGCTGCTTTCTCTCCATGATAGTTGGATGTATTGATGTAATTTGTTTTACATGAAAATACCCCTCAGCAACGTACATACATAATAGTAAATCAAAGAAACTATGGTAGTAATAATGAATGAATAGTGATACAGACACAAATATTGCTGATCTTCCAGGGCATCGTACTGCTGTTTGTTTTCAGCTTAATAAATAAACTTTTAATTGTTTTCTTTATTGATGCGAAGTAGGAAGCTCCCTAATTTTATAGGAATCTCTCTAATGTTATAGGAATCTCCCTAATTTTATAGGAATTTCATTCCAAACTTTTAAAGCTGTGTAAGAAAATGTTTTCTTGGAGTAATCTAGATTATTATTTGGCATTTGAAGATTCTTGCTATACCTAGTATCGTACCTGGTATAGTGCGACCTTTGTTGAAATTTATTTAGAAGAATTTCAGGACATAGTTTTGTTATGACTTTATACGTCATAACAGATCGATCAAATTCAGAAAATTGTTTAACTGCTAAGAGAGACATAGTATTCCTATTTCAGTACGTCCCCCTCATTGCTTTTTTCAATTATTTTTCATCTCTTATCTGCATTTCATTTTCGTTATGTATTTCTCTCTTAGCTTTTTCCGGAAATAGCCTTCTTTGCTTTCGTTGCTGTCATCTCTGTTAATATGTCTCCTTTTTCGAATTATTTCATTGTTCATCCTTCATATCCACCAATGATAGTAATAGTATTAGTGCTCTTCAAATATATTGTCCAATCTCTCAACTTGTTATGAAACAGTAAAATATTCGGTTTGTGAAGTATTTACAGAGGAAAAAACCTGTTATCCAATGAAGTTTATTTCAGACTATAGATGCACTTAATGGGGTTGCCCTGTCAATATTATGTCAATAGTCATAAAGACCCGGCCTTGACCGGGGTAGACTGACCGGTTGAACAAATTAGGCATGGAATGAAGGTTCGGGTGCTTAAGTGGCCCTGCTCTGTTCTTGACATAAAGGTTTATGCCACACTAAGGCGCTAGTTTTCTTCTGTATACCAGTTTGAAACTGTTTTGAGAACTCATCGAGTTTATGAAACGAGGAGCCGTTGAACTGTCAGTCCGACCCTTGGTCATGGTGATAGCTGGCTATCATATCTAGTCTTATTCCGTCAGTAAATTTCATTGAATCCTTGCTCTAATATGCATGCAATAGATGATATCTTGCCACATTATTGTTAGCCTGCCAGCACCACGTCATCAGCATTAACCGAGCGTGCTTTGTCACGTCACGAACAATCTGACAAACCTGTGATGATGAAGGTACCAACAAAGGTATTGAATCGTATAACAGTTAGCACCAGGTACGAGTATTTTGTCGTTTATGAGTTAATTTAGTGTTCTACGCCGACCTGACACAACACCAGCAGCAGACCTACGACTGCGATTGAAAAATTTTGATTATTAATTGCATAGGAGTAATGCGCAAGGTAGCGTCATATACAAACACTGTGGGGTCAAAGACAAATCTGCTTGTCATAGTGTCATTGTGCATACTGCATTTTTACCCAATAACTGAGCAGTACAAGATTACATTTTCTCAGCAGACCTCCCAGTTTACCTACTTGAAGTCCATATTTACTTATTAAATGTCCATCTATTCCTAATAAGCAGCTCATATATACCCGATTGGTGAAACCTGTATTTGGCAGACGGGGTTCTGAGTGAGGGCGAGTGTTTGGCGCCCCATAAACTAACCGAGCTCCAACTGCCTTGTGGGTTAATCTCAGTGGATAAGGGAGTGGTCATTATTTATGACCGGGGTGGGGACTGAAGATAAAATGGTGGGGTAACTGAAAAAATAAGCTGTGTTAGGTAAGGTAGAAGAATAAATTTTGACCATAGGAGTAGTGTAAAGACATATACCACATTTGAGCATAAATACACCCTTGTTTTATTATTTTCCTTTGGTGGGTTAAAGGAAATTTGACTTAAGCAAATGGTGGAGTAAACTTTTTTTGAGGGCATGTAGCACTTTCTCTTCAGTCCTCACCCCGGCCATAAATAATGACCACTCCCTAAAGGCTAAGGGGCCACAACCCTGACAGAAATGGCGTAGGTAACACCCGATAAAAGCCCACATTTACTTAATACTAGCTCGTATGTACCCAGTGGAAGTCAACGGTTACCTGAAACAAGACCAGATTTCCTAATAGAACTCATATTTTATCATCTACTTATCATTGTCAGAAGCCAACATATCACCATTGCAAGAAGTACACATTGCAGTTATGGAGCATTTCACTGCATTCACAACCTTGTGGCCAGGAAGGTTTTGAAACTGGGTGTGGGTTGCCGTATCAGAGTGTGTAAAAAACACATTTAGTTGTGCAACCTACTTGAATACCCCTGGGGATCCTTGTCGCATGAAACCCCGTGCCCCTGCGTGTTGGTGCTCACGAAAGTGTCGAAGTATTCGCAGGTTGTCAACAATAGAACAGAAATGTAATTACACGTTCTTAGAACAAAGTAGTAAATTGTGGTGAGCCACCAGTAGCGTGCTTTCATATTGACTTGTCACGTGAATATGTTTCACTTGTAAATTTACGGATTGTTTGTATGTTTGCAGGTCTGATGTTATTAGCACTGCTCTTGATGTATATAACCGCAATATTTGTGTTTTGAGTGAGCCATCGCATGTATCATTTTGTAAAATGGTCTTAAGGTAATCATCTGAAGTTTCATATGAATAATTAAATATTTGGTGCAAACAGGGCCGCTGAGAGAGAGTGGTAGGTAGTCGGATTGCCCCGGGGCTCAAAAGTTATAATATGCCTCATTGATAATTAAAATAGCTTCCCAATGTTATAATGATGTCCAACTTTCCATGTTTTTCATTTGCCTTTGAGCGCCATAACGGCTCTCGGTCACCATGGGTGTAAACGCATCGTAATGTAAGTTCAGTGATGAAGGCGATGGGGATAGAATCTTTGCCAATGCAATTTTTTGTCTGGTGCTCTGTGCAGTATAGACCCCGTTAGTATGAGTATGTTCCCAAATTCGTTCGTCTACAGAAAAGATCACCTTTCGCGTTTGTACCAGATTAGTTACAAAAATGTTCGCACTTCCTTTCCTTCTAAGTCTCGTGTAAACTGTAAGCTTAGTTGATTTTTTCTTGAACCCGACGATTGCTACATTTCTCTCTTTGCTCGTTTTGCTTTCCTGGGCAATATGCCATTTGTTTACTTGCTATTTACCTTCTCTCTACAGACTAGCAAGAACTGGCTTCGGGAATTTAGATTGTGACGATAAAAAGTTGCTGAATATCCTTGAGAAATCAGAGCTCGATGCCATGAAGCATTATTCAAGGATTAGGCTTTCGAATTGTGCATACCAACAAATGATAATTGGCTTGTACTTTATCATGTACGTACTTTCATTACTTGATTTCATGTATGTGCTTTTAGTGGTGATTAAGGGAACTACCATTGCGTAAGACTTTGACCGGACTAGATCGAAATTTTACTGGCGTTCAAGCTATGCTTTTGAAGTATTTATTGAGACACGTAGCAACCTATCTGTTATATGCTTTGCCTCGTCATTAAAAGTGCCTCTTTCTTTGAGATTTCCTTATCCCCCTCAAGTGAATTCTTTACAGAAACAAGCAACAAATATTGCACTCTCGAGCGTGTCCTCTTTGTTGACAAATTGTATATCTTCAAAGTAACGCTAGGGTATGAGACTATTTGAGTGTTATGTATCAGGTCAGATAGCATCTTTACTTTCTTCAAGTTTGGAATGGAGTTGTTGAATATATCAAGTGAATTTCTTCCACCATGGTTACTGCCTTGCATATTGACAGCTGCAGGGTGCTAACCTAAGCGAAATTTACAGTACCATTAATTAGCAGACATTGAAAGTTTTTAGAGGGGACCCGAAGGAGCTTCCATTCTCTTTTTTGTTTTTTAAGAAAATTTTCCAACTGCTGCTCTCTCCTATTCTTTTACATTAATAGTGAGCTGATTCAATTCGATTGCGTATCATCAGTTTCATTTCCTTATTTCCATATCCTCTAGGAAAGTTTTTTATAGCCCAGTATGATTTCAATGGCAAAACCCTCTCGAAACTTTCCTAGCAAAATGTTTGAGTTTGTATAACACTGTAACGTGCATCTCTATTTTTGTAGTGTTACACAAGCTAAAATACTCTTGCTAAGAGAATTTTAAAGGAATCTAGGTATTAATATAATGAAAAAGAATTCTGAACCTAAGAAGCCTTCTTATGAAAAATGTTTATGTGGAAATTAATCAGAGACACTATCAGCATTTTAGTAGAAGGAAACTACGGTGTAACACAAGCAAACAGGCACTGCACAAGCTTAATACTGAAATACATAGAGTAAAACAGAAAATATGCACGAAGTAATAAAAGTGATGGTCGACTTGTGTGAAAAAATGGAATTTAAATTGTATATGGAACTTTTAAACTTTCGTAGGTCTCAAAAATACAATATCGGACTTTCTTAACTTTTTTGGCAGTCCAGCACTACTTTCTTACAAATCACTTTCTTTTAGAAAGCAGCGTGTGGTTGCCAGGCATTTAATCATGAAATTGACGATGAAAAACATGCTAGACAATTTTCACTATGATTCTAGTGATTAAAGGTCATTAGGTTTTGTTTTGCAAATCGTCATGGAATTTCTATGCTTTTATTTCGCAGGCACGTCACTGTGATTCTAGTGATTAAAGGTCATTAGGCTTTGTTTTGCAAATCATCATGAAATTTCTATGCTTTGATTTCGCAGGCACGTCACTATGATTCTAGTGATTAAAGGTCGTTAGGTTTTGTTTTGCGAATCATCATGAAATTTCTATGCTTTGATTTCGCAGGCACGTCACTGTGATTCTAGTGATTAAAGGTCGTTAGGTTTTGTTTTGCGAATCATCATGAAATTTCTATGCTTTGATTTCGCAGGCACGATGGATTGGCAGATAAAGCTCTGATTGCACTTGAAAATCTCACTGTCATGTCAAAGTATCTTCTAAATGGTGCTTTAACAATGGTAGGCTCAACGTGTTTTACGTTTACAGTTATATATGGTAACGACTTCTTTCACTCAAATTCGTACATAAGAACCTGGAATTTTGAAACGAGCCTGTTCGTATTCTTTTGCAATGAAGTGGTTCCAGCAATGAGGGTACATGCTCTCAATACTAGTGTTATCCGTGCAGACCCACCTTTTCATAGTTGTGCATGTAATGCTTTTGGTGCATAAATAAATGGGGTTGAGTGGCAAGCAGGCTTTATTCGTTCCACAATGGATAACGAATGAAGTTACTTGTTCGACTCTTGTTGGAATATCAGGCTGAAAGGAATTCTTAGTAGTTGAAATAAAAATATGCAATTTTAGATTGTATGTTCTTGATAAATGACTGTTCTCATGTACGAATTTTTACTGTATATCTGTAGGTCGATTCGAACACCTGATCTTCTATTCGCTTAATTTATAGACATAGCCATAAACATAATAGACAACATTACTATTTTGAAATTGAAGTAGGGTTGATCGAGCCGATAAATTAGTCCCAGGCTAATACAAACACGGGGATATATCTGTAGAAATACCCCCTTGAGCGACCGATGCTGTTAACGACGTCGCTAGTTCATCTAATTTATAAAAAGCTAGTTAGAATATCAGGCTGAAGTGGTGCGAAGTAATTAAAGTAAAAATATACAATTGTAGGCTGTAGGTTCCTGGTAGATGAAGGTTATTATTTGCGGATTTGGAATGTACTTTGTGGGAATGAAAACAAGTGCTCACATGATTTTATTCTTGATTGAATCTTAGAGTTTAGATAGATGATTAGGAAGCTTTGGGGCACAAAAACTGTGATCGAATAGTGTTCATCGTTATCGACATTTAAGAAGTGTTTCAGTATCTGGTGAAATTGAATATTTGTTTGATTATTTCTCTGCTATTTCATATTCTTTCAAATTCAAATGATAGCCATTATTTGGTCAGAAAGTTGAGTCTTTGTGAAAGATAGTGTATTAATCGTGCATTTAATGACCAAGTCTTGTTTTGTTCATTTGTCTCTTGTTTTTCCTATGCTGTATATTGTTGGGTAATTTTTTTCTCTGTAATAAGGCAAAGTCATATTCTCTTCAACCTTCCCAACTAGTTGCTTTTAGCGGCTATACGCGTTTCGAAGTATAATTGCAAATGGTAATACTGAATTGTATTGCATTTCTAGACAATAAATGCACTGACAGACTCGATCAGGAGATCACAAGAGAAATCAGGAGCCATTTTGTCAAGAGACCCGGATAGAAGTGTCAGAAGAGCTGCAGGTATTGATTCTCCATTCAGGGGATCTTTTCGTTTTAAATTGGCTTTGCTTGCTGATTTGAAGTAAATCTTGACTTTACTACACTGGGAACAGCAAATAGCACGTTGCTGAATGTATCTATATGTAACACTGTTTACGCACAAGAAGCAATAATATATGGAGTCTGGGGTAGGTCATTCTTCAGCTATCGAACCGAAATTTTGGCGCAATTTTTTCAGATTTCAGCAAAGAGGTTGAGGCATAGTAAAGCAGGGTTTTTGCAGAATTTTCCTAAAGTTCATATTAGTAGCATTGCCTTGCATTTTTTGCTATACTCCTTTGCAGCTATCAGATCTACTCTTCCCTTTGCTAGGGTGGTGTGTAGTTTGTTACTGCCCACGCAAAGAACGTGCGTTGCGTCATACACGGCCTTCGTGTGGATGAACTTATGATTCTTATAATATTGCTTTCGCTCTCAACGAAAAGTTCCATTTTCAATTTGAAATATCTATTTTGTATCTGGTACCAGAGTCCAGAAAAGCTCTCACCTTCCTCCGGCCATCAAATCTTCATTATAGACCTTCCTCTTTTACCACAATCAAAACTAGCCGAAGTTCTTGAACTCTGCATTGTGTATGTCTCGGAAACTTTAACTGTAGAAGGGCTATGCCTTTCACAGTTGATGCCCTATGAACTGAAACTTTGCTCAAACTGGATTGTTGATGCACAGTATTAAACCTTCCTCAAATACGACATAGAAAGCAAAATCTTCCTCCGGTTCAGAGCCATGGAGCCATGACTTTTTCTGGACTCTGTCTGGTACCCCAGATTTCTCGCTTCCCACAGGTTTGTCTAGGGACTTATTTCAATGTCACTCAATATCTCTTTCTCAAAAGATAAATTTGGCACTTTTAAGCACATTCTACCAGTGCATACTCTTGAAGGGGGTGTTGCGAAGGGGCATGTCCATTTCATTATTATAAAAGCGAAAGAGGTATCCGAAACAGCCGTGTTGGCCTGCTTGTTTTCTAGTCGCAACTTTTGTCGCCCATATCCAAGGTTTCATTTCATATATTTTGATGTGTGTTCAATAGGTAATGGCTGACGTGCATATATTAATTTATCGATCAGTGGACTATCTATCTCAGTTGTTAGAACTCCGTTGACGACTGATCCTAATATATGTGTGTGTGTGTGTGTGTGTGTGTGTGTGTGTGTGTGTGTGTGTGTGTGTGTGTGTGTGTGTGTGTGTGTGTGTGTGTGTGTGTGTGTGTGTGTGTGTGTGTGTGTGTGTGTGTGTGTGTGTGTGTGTGTGTGTGTGTGTGTGTGTGTGTGCGCGCGCGTGTGTGTGCGCGCGCGTGTGTGTGCGCGCGTGTGTGTGTTTACATATATATATATATATATATATATATATATATATATATATATTTATATATAAAATTTTTATATATTTTCATGCTGCTTTGTTTTATAGATATAACACAAAGGAGGTATGCAGTTTCTCTCACAAATTCATTAGCAAGACCAACTCCGATTAAGGACTGTGTCAATTCTGGAGGCGTTGATGCTGAAAAGGGCAGCGAGCTGAAGAGGGACGTTAGTATCCAGAACGCCAAGTTAAATCAAGATGACATAATTGATATCAAAGAGGGAAATGAACCATTATTGTCTCTCAACATTGAGAGAACCGCTAAATTGTCATCAGAGAGTGAAGACGAGACTGTTAACGAAAGCACAACATTGCTTGATGTTCCCGCTTGTGTACCAAATACGGAAAATTCGGACATTGTCTGCCATCACGAAATGCTGGCACTCAACGGTGCAGATTGCAACGATGCTGATCCGGCAGATATTGTACTGAACGAAACCTATGTTAAATTGGCTAAAGAGAAAGATCAATCTGATAGATTTGATACTTCGTTATGAAATTTTCAATTTTCTGGAGATGCAAAGCCGAAATCTTGATTACAGCGATGCAGGGTCATCCGTAGGCAACTGTGCGGATTTTGCTGTTTACATTCATTTATGAAATAACTATAGCTACTTTGATCAAATTAGTGTCGTGTGAAATTTGAACTTATCAAGAAGTTTCCGAACATTTTCGATATATTATTTGCTATGTTGTTTTCAAGTGCCGGACATGGGTATATTATGGGCAGTAGCAGTAAGAATTTTGTTGGATTTTTGGACTATTATCGAACTGATATTTTTCAAGCTGTAAGAACCTAAAGGGCTGCTCATGTAGGAACAGTTGAATTTGACAATTTTATTGGGAAGCAACGACTCTCTCTCTCTCTCTGTCTCTCTCTCCATTGTTTGTCCCATTAGAATCGCATTTGATTACGTTGAATCTCGCTTCCCTATCTGCTGCATTATTGATACACGTTCATTTGTAAGGAACCGTTTAAAAGGCCGAAAACCCTCAAGGAACTTTTCTATTTCCAGCATTTTGTCACTGGAAAAAATGGAGAATTCAGAGGCCACTTCCATTCATTGCAGTCAATTTTGCTTGAATTGTTCATGCTTCATGTTGCAATGTTTAGCACCTGGGTTTGTCTTGAAGCTGACTATAGTATCCCGCGGTAACACAATGCTTATAAGGTACCATACGTGCAGTTAGAATTAAGGTACTAGTAAGGAATTTTCTGTACTATTATGTTGTAGAAAGAGCTCCGAAAATAAGAGACTTTAGAAACTTGGCCTTGTTCAAGGTTCCTTACGGAAAACGTGTTGATATGATTCAGTGTCAATTTTAGATTTTAAATTGTTATTGAGTATTTATTGTTTAAATACATATATCGAGTACAAATGAGCATTTGATGTAGGCAACTTAATGTTATATGGAGGAGGTCATATACGCGTTTATTTGACTTTTTCTCAAATGCGTCACTAGCTCTGAATGGTTGTCATCTGGATGATGATTTGCACAGAGGAACGTGCACAAATTTAGTACATTTTTCATTCTGAATTCAAGGTTTAATAGGCCTTAGGGGACCCAAACGTTATCGTTATAGGTATGAAAGTTTAATGCATTTAGCTCGAAATCTAGTAATAAACAGGTTAGTGTTATACGGAGGAGGTTGTATATGCGCCCCAGCAGTGGTAAACCTGATAGGTTAAAAATATAATTGCCGTGCTTGTTGGGAGACAGCTTTCAAGGGCCCTAAATGGTCCCCTAAAACAGAGTTTTCTCGAGCTATTAAAATTAAGCGTTCTGTTCCACCTCAAAGATATAGTTCTCACATGAAGGTCTCCTCCCATCCATCAATTGGATTGATCTTATCATGAAGTTAGACCAATTTATGTGGTCTTGATTCCCAGAATGTTTCTTATTTGAGCAATATATGAAATGGGAGGTATCAGTTTTTGAGATTTTAATGGCTGGTTGCATGTCTGCACGTTGAATTAGTTAAAATTTTTCATTGTGAGAGTGAAAGGAAAGGCCTAGTTCGTTCACAAACGGTTCCATTACATTAGGCTTTACCATGTGGGTCATTCATTTAGTAGATGCGCACAAAGAGGGAGGGGAGCCTAGCAAAAGCGTACATTTGCGTACAGAGGGGAGGGGGGATTGACACATTCAAGTGCGTACGCAAAATGAAATATAATTGCTTTTTCCGCAAATATTATGTAATGGTCTTATTTGCAAGATAATTCTATCTTTCCCATTAACGAAAGTGTTTCTGCACACCACTAGTGGTGTTAGTAAAACAAGTAAAAGATCCTCTTGAATTCTATATATTTACATACTATTTGGGATCATCAGTCAGGCATTAATGAGTGAATAGCATAATTTGTTCACATGATATTTAAAGATTTCCCGTTGAAGATGGGGATTAGTTAGATGGGTAGAAGTACGTACACATGAAAGGGGGCTGCCAATAAGTGTACATTTGCGTAAGAGGGGGAGGGGTCAGATTTTCGCCATTTTTGTGAGTACGTACGTTCAATGGTACGTACTCATTTAATGACCCTGTTAAATACCGCACGAGGTATGGGCGAGTAGTTCTTCCCACGAAGTCCCACGGGACAGTACACAAAAGGAAAGTTTGAACTTTGTGAAAAACAACTTCACGGTTGGTTGAGTTTTATGTGTGATGTGAAAGGTTCAGCAATAACTTTGAAGCAAAAAACAACTCTTTTTATTGGACTTCATCGTCATATCGTTCGGAGGAACAATTTATGTAAAGGACATAATCGTCATATCGTTCGGAGGAACAATTTATATAAAGGACAGTTTCGTTGTAAATCGTTCGGAGGAACAATCTAAGCTGTATCGCTGACTTTTCGTGCCGAAGCACACAAAGTGTTTTTATTGAAATTGCTGTCGACTTGAAGGACAAGCTTGGCCTAAATCATTCGCGTTGTGAGACGGACTGAATTTATTTGTTGTTGGAAGAGACTTAAAACTATTTATCGTTTTCTATTAAATGTAACCTTTGTGTTTAAACCGAGAGGGATAATATTACAATAACTGAATATTTCGCATTTATATCAGTTGTTTGCTACATTCATAACATTGCTGGGAGTTTTATATTGGCATCATGTACACGGCATTATTATGAGGACATGGAAGCCTCAAACAGACCCCATGGGAAGTCAAGGAGGTGTGCCTCTTTGCTTTGTAGACATAGTTCCCTCGGTTCCCTGCGTTTCTTATTGTTTTTCTATCCTGCATGTGGACAGTCTCTTGTCCACGCAAACCTCTTCAGTCTTCAGTCGAAGAAGGCTATTTGGTTCAGCCCTTCTGACAGAATGTCTTTCGTAAATGTGCCGGCAGACAGTCATTTTCCTATACAAAACCTACCATATGGAATCTTTTCAACACAAGATAATGTGAGTCTGAATGCTTTGAGATTACTTGGCTTTCCTTTGGAAACCAACCTCAGCCAGATAGCTGTTTGGACTGAAGTCAATTTTTGCCTTGCGTTATAGTACGATTTAGTGTGCTTTGATACAAGTTTACATACATTATTTTCATTACTACTCTATTTTATTTTTGTGTGCTAACATTCTCCCAACTGCAGCTCCCAGGGCTTCCCCTGTTGTTAATGAAGCCTCCCATTTTACCAATTACCATTAGAATCTAGTTGTAAGCGGTGGAGCTTACACAAGAAATTCATGTTTTTAAGTGCTAAGAAAATGCCTGCTTATTATCTAGTATGGTTCTGTTATTTCAAGACCTTTGACATATACAGTACAGGCTTGGGTGTTTGGTTGCAGAGTTTCTGTCCCTCTGTTATGAAATATACGAAAAGAAGGGGATACTTATTATTGACTACCGAATAATGCCCCCCCATTATTAGTTTGTGAATTTTTTCCAAACCCCCTGGCATTTATTTCAGCCCCCACTTTATTACTTTTGATGATTTTATCCGTGAAATGTGTTTCCTATTCAACAGCTGGTTTCATTTACATAGGCCAGCCAGACATTTATTTGATAACTGCTCTCTCTATAACTATAATTTTCTTTACTTTGCATTTTATTGACAATTCATGATTAGTTAGTCTTCCTAGGTTGTTCCACCACACAATATCCATGCCTTCTATTTACCAGTCCCCTCCTTTTTGTTCCTACCCTGCGATTATTAATTTTCAGAACATTTTCCATTCCCCCTGTTTATTCCCACCCCACCTCCCAGTTATTTGGTGCTCAAGAGTAAATGACAGTGGTTCATTTCACTTTTTTTACCAGTTTTTAGTTTTTAACATATGTCATCTTTCCTGTTGCTCTTTTGTTGTTAACGTGCACCTATTTCATGGACTGGTTATGCTAAGTTTACTTTTCACAGACACCATTTATTGTCTCTAACTATGGGGTTATTTATTTTGAATACTGCTCTGTATTTCCTCTCTTCCTTTCTAGCCAAAGCATAGGATTGGTGTTGCCATTGGTGATCAAGTTTTAGATCTCTCTATCATCAAAGAGCTATTCAATGGCCCTGCACTGGCAAATCACCAATCAGTATTTGAACAGGTTTGTCACTGAATTATTGTGTAAGTTCTTACTTGGCTTTTGTATGTTTGTAGGTCATTGGAGTACCTATTTCATACACATGCTGATAATGATGAGGATGATAATAATGATCCTAGTAATGATCATGATGGTGGCGGTGATGGTGATGACAATGATAATAATAATTATGATAATATTGATGAAGCTTATTTTGGAGGTGGACTGACCAAGAGCTGGGGCCAAGGGCAAATAAAAAGGCTGGGCCCCTAATGATGTCATTTTTAATTTTAAAGTTGTTGCAATTGCCAAAGAATTATTTCATAGATATTAGAGGCCCCTCAAAGATTCAGGGCCTATGGTACTCTGCCTCTTCCCCCCTTTTGGTGTCTCTTTTTTGTGCATATGATTTGATGGGAATGATTAAAGTGGTAGTGATAGAGTGTGGTGCTTGGAAGAATCCTCTTTTTCTTTATTATTTTGCATAATGCTGCTAGGTTTTTCAATACTGTTTGTCAGACTATAGCATGTCATGTAAAAATTCAACTATTGCTCGAAAAAGCAGGGACATTTTGTTGCATTCTGAAAGCATTTTGTCAGATACATGTTAGATTATGAAAGATTAAGAAAGATTATAAAGCATCAGATAATGACTGAAAGGTGAACTGAAATATTTAGTTAGATGCTCATAGATTCACATGGCATATTCACCTTGTCACATCTGGTTTTCTATTTAGCTTCACCTTATGATTATTATCTGACATTTCATGCTCTGACAAGTGTTGGACAAAAATGCTTTGTACTAAAGAATGTTTCCACTTTTTGAGCAATAGGGAAAACCTATGGTACCAATACACTATTCACAGAAAAAGTTTAAGTTTCTGTTGGTTATTCATAGGGGTCTATGCAAAAGTATTCAATGTTTATCAATCCATATGACATTTTAGCCTACTCTCAATACATTTATGAGCCTTGGAAGAGCTGCTTGGACAGAGGCTAGACAAACACTGCAAAGAATCCTATCAGCAAATGAGGTTTATTTTTGTACCATTTCTTTAATTATTTTTGGTTTCCTTATGAGTGCTCTAAAGATTACATGCAAAGAGTTAACATTTGCATGCCAATTGCCTATCATGTGAAAAGTTAGGATGTATTATACTAGTTTTATGAATGATGCTGTGTTCTTCTTCTGACTTGTCATGTAGGATGAGATAATTTCCAGTTCCTGGATTTTTTGGGGGGATGTAGTACCTTAAAGTTTTGCTAACAAAATTAGGAGTCGTTCACATGTTTGAAGAATATCTTCTTAGATTTTTAATTATGTCATCAATATGTTAGCAACATTTGTGAATGCATCAAATTTTACAACAAATTGCTGAGCTTCCAGCTATACCACTGAACTGGATTCTTTTTTTGGTTTCCTAGAATACAAAAGTAGTCAACAATTTGTTACAAAACTGACATATTTGTGGGTTTAATTACATAATTTTTTCTTAAGGATTGTATCACCTCTGTACCCCATTGTGGGTAAGGGCTAGAAAATTTCTGCCTATTTCATCCCTCTCATAGGTGTTACTTCAGATGACTCACATTCACCAATGGTATTGGAATTAAATAGTACATATGTTGGTACTAGTAAAAGTATTTTTCTGTTTGTAGGGAGTACTTAGAGACAATGCAGAACTTCAAAAAAAGTGTGTATTAGATCTTTCATTGAATCAGTCATTGTGTGTGTTAAAACATTATTTGTGTTATTTATTAGGATAATACATGTCATTTCAATAATTGGATGGTTTATTTGATGACAAGATGAGTATATTTTGTTGACTTACTCATGGCTGAAGAAGTGGAGGCTACTGAGATATTTGGGAGACCTACGTAGTTTGGCTAGTCTTCTATATACTGTATAATACAAACCCTGTTCATCCATTATGTGTAACTATTGTAGATGTCTGATTCCACAAAATATGGTGCAGATGCATTTGCCTGCTGAGATAGGTAGGTTATACTTCAGTTCTCCTTTGTTTGTGTTATTTATTATAATGTTTATTTGATGTCATATTCCACATGGGTTTTGTCAGGTTTGGTGATTACCTGATGGAAGAAACCTTGATGTAGCTCAGCACGTATTGTTTGAGGATGCTCCTCAGACTGACCTAAATTGATATTCTGGTTAAAAAGTATTAGAGGAATTTTGGAAATCATTTAGTAGTTGAAAGACTGGATTTATCTTCTCATGTTATAGAAATGCCCATTTTGCACTTATACATAATGACATACAAAAATACAGGGTGTAGGGGGCATTCCACCACTTTTTTGTGGACACCACAAGTAGCTTTTCGTTTGTTGATAAAAGCGAGCACAATCATCATAGCTAATCAGTAATTGTGATGCCTTGTTTAAACTGGTTTGAAATGCTCATTTGCTACACAACCCACTTCCACTCAAAAGTCCTGTGACATACCACTGATTTTGCATTCATGTTTATCTATATTCATATTCTAAATGTATCCATTTGCAGGTGACTATACTGACTTCTATTCATCAAGAAACCACGCAACAAATGTTGGTACAATGTTCAGAGGGAAAGAAAATGCCCTTATGCCAAACTGGTAGGTTATCGTACTTCTCATAACATAAGTTCCAACTTTCCTTTGTTGTGAGGAATATTATTAATAGGCAGAAGTAAGATATCTAATTTTGCAGTGTAGCCAATGAGCAGATCTGTGGTTTTCCTATTTCTAATAAAACTACAGCCAGAAGAAACTTTCTGGATATTTCAGTAATGCTTGCTTTTTGCAAAGTATTTTCTGTTCTGTACCAATAATTAATGGGTGAGTGACCAAGTGGTTAGAATTCCTGACTGCTGTGTGGAAGATCTATTATTTGAGGCAGACTCTTGGGGCATAATTTGGAAGCTTGCTCACTGTTCACCCAGCACCATATGGGTACCTGGTGGCAACACTGAGGAGCTCCAGGTGGCAAGGAAGGGAATTGGCCACCCCACTTCACTATGCCAACACCCCAGTATAGGTGTATTCTCTTACAGGCACTCCTCAACATAGGGATTCATACATGCAACTAGCCTCTACCTCACTTTGCCAATGATTCTTCACTACTTTTTGTATCTATTTTATTGTTTGAAGGCTCTATCTGCCAGTTGGCTATCATGGAAGAGCTTCGTCTGTTGTTGTCTCAGGAACTCCTGTCAAGAGACCGTGTGGACAGTCAAGGTCTGATGAGAGTAAGTTAACTGCAGTTTCAAACATGCCACATTCTGTAATAAAAAATGTTGCATTTTGTACACTTAAATGAAGTTTAATTTTGCTGTGATTCCCTGTACCAAATAGATTACCCTAAATGTGCTTGAGTTTTATAACATCTCATCTCCCATTTTAGCCAAGCCTCCAACATTTGGTCCATGCAAAATTCTTGACTTTGAACTTGAAATGGTGAGTTAGAAGTTTTGTATTCCAACTTTTTCACAGCATTAAGCATTCATGCATTTGAACCAAACAGGAGAAACTGCTGCTTTTTTGGGTAGCACTTTGGGGTAACCAGGGTAGGTGTACAGAGATCTGTATCTTTTTACCCTCTCTGGAATGTTTAAATGTAGTAAATCCTAGTAGATGGTCAGCTTGACTGTTTTGTAGAAGGAAATTTCTAGATGCTGTTTTCAACAACAAAACATTTAGTGCATATTGCTTAAGATACCTCCTCCCTTCAACCACCCCACTTATCTGCACTATTGTTTGATGCTTTCATGGTATTTCTCCGTAGGCATTCTTCGTTGGAAAAGGGAACACTCTTGGTGAACCAATTAAAGCTTCAGAGGTATGACATCCTAACGCTTTTCAAATGCCATGTTGGTCAGGTGATTAATCTTGGCACCGTACTCACTGCAGTCATATGCACCTGAATCCGGGGTCATGTTCGTATTAGGTGTAGTCAGGATCCACTTACATTTTTTTAGCCCATTGTGACTAAGATCACATAACTCAAAATAATGTGATGTTGTCAAAAAATGAGAATTGATTGAACGTAAATAAAGAGTTTATTATATGTATATATATGTACATATTAACGTATTTTGTTTTTGTTGATATGAACCAAAAGATTCCAAAATTATATGATATTGTAATGCAAACAAAATTAGGCGAAGTGCAAATAAATACATGAATATGAAAATGCAAATATTGCTGTTTTCTTGGAATTATTGTTTATTGTCAGAACTTCAAATCTTGACAGGATATGCGTTTCTCAGTAAAACCGAAAAAATACGAAAACCTCAGGCTCTATTCTCCTCAGAATTGGGCTGATTTTCTGAGCAACTATGTGTGCAATATGTGCAATATCCTAGTCAGAGTTCTGCTTGTAGTTTGAAATAGAACAATGTTAGATAAGAGCAATAGGATTTAGGAGGCATTAAAGTGAGAGTGGGAGAAATAACTTACCCGAGCAGGATTCGCAATCTCAACCCTCGACGTTGTACATCAAATGCTCTAACACTCATCATTTAACGTAAAAAGTCTAGGGTCGGAGTTTGAGTCCTGCTCAGGTCAGTAATTATCTCGCACTTTGGTATTAAGCCTGGTACTCATATGTCATAAAGATCGTAAATACCGGGGATTTTTCCGATCCCCGATTCTTATGATATATGAGAACGAGCAAAATGAAGCATCCCAGTCTGTCACCGACGATCCCAGTTCCATGTCATAAGAATCGTAAGAATCGTAAGAATAGGAAGCGTTTCTATTTTTTATGATGCGTCCCCGACAATCTCCGATCGACTGGGAGTCTTACGACATATGTGAACAGGGCTATCGCAAGGATCATAATTGTCATAAAATTCTGGAATCGGAAAAATCCCCGATCTTTACGATTCTTGGGACATAAGAGAACCAGGCTTTAGTATACTGCTATCTTTTGACTATTAACTTGTTTTTGTTACTTGGCGATAGCCATTTTTTATGTCATTTCTATTCTTCGTGACATTTTATTAAGCTTTCTGTTTGAATTTTACACAATAATATTGTACTTTTGTCTTAGGCTCAAGAGCATATCTTTGGAATGGTTCTAATGAACGATTGGAGTGGTAATATGGATTTTCTAATCAACATTCATTCATTGTTTAGGGATGGTAGCCCTTCAGCTAGTGCTGATTTTCAAGGGGCCCCCCGTCTACATTGAAATTTCGTATTTATTATAAATAAAAAGCATTAAAGAACCTAATTACAAAAGTGGAAGAGTCTAATAATATCTAAAATGCTTAGAATGTATCATTTGCGATATATCAATATTACTAATGATTGGCCTGTTAAGTTATCGTGAGGATTGTTAAACGCAGATTTTATAATCTAGATTTTAAGTAGCGAAAAGAGTATTAGAAAAGGGCATCATACAGATTTTCCAGCTTGTGAAGATATATGCATCTTTGTGAGGTTTACAATCAATGGACGTCCGCACCAGTGCGAGAAATGTGTACTCAGAATATTTTGGATATTTAATGATTGACAATCATCAGTGACAATGCTATGCTATTACTTCGCGTCAATTTGCACCATTTGAGATCTGTTTGGTTGAATTCCTGCACTCTTAGTCCTCTACAGAAATACTGTATGCTCAAATGAGCCATACTTAGTATGCACCTTCCCTAGGCTTGGGTTACAGTGTCCACAACCGTCTTCAATTCAATTGGACTATTTAAAAGCCTTCTATCGCACAACAGTTTACCCTCAATGTCTTCTATCATTGTCAAATGTCCTTCACCTCCCCATCAAGTATTAGATCACTACTATCTTACCTTCTGCAATGTCGCGTCGTGATTGTGCTCAGAAATTACCCATGAAATGAGACAGTCATTTGGAGAGACGACCAGTTAGGATTGTTCTCAATTTGTTGACAGTGAATGACCATTAGGGCTCATTAATGAGCGTGTCGTTTCTGATTTACGCTGCTCACAGGCACGAACTGATACACTGAATTTCTGCACACACTATTGATTCCAATCTATTACATGTATTTGTGCCACCGCACTTAGCGCAGTAGGGAGCCCTGTAAAAGACATGGTTGCCGGTTACCTGCGTCTTACCATACGTAAAATACTGTTTCAGTTTGCAAGCATATTTGTGCTCAGGTATGTGCTCGCTGGCACAAAGTACTTTTAACGAGCCCTGATTATTATTATTGTGTGCTTAGTTTAATCATCATTTTCTGACTTCCTGATTGGTTTTATAAAGCCTGGTTCCATCTTCCCTTACAGCAAGAGATATCCAGAAATGGGAATATGTGCCACTTGGACCATTTACAGCAAAGAACTTTGCTACGACAATCTCACCTTGGATTGTTACCATGGATGCATTGGCTCCGTTTGCTTTGCAGAACCCAGTACAAGTAATCCATTTTGCATCGATTGCGGAACTTGTTTGCCTGCTTGATTGTTCTGATTGTCTTTGATTATCCCTGCTTGTCTCGACCTCCTCTTGTCATCTCGATCGTCTCTGATCATCATGATTGTCTCTCTGATACTCTTGATCATCTCTGATTGCATATACCGTTTCTGATAACCTTGATAGTCTCTGATTGCCTTGATCGTTTCTGATCGTCTCTAATCTTTTTAATCGTCTCTGATCAGCAAGACAAGTGATCTTTGTGATTTACTTCAGCTTCTTTTGTTGTAGTATTCTTCGCAGTCATGGTCACGGTCGTCTAAATCATCATCAGATTTGTAAACAGTTTGCCATCTATGCTGGATTGATAGCTCCAAGTAGAGTAATCATGACAGAACGATTGCTACACACGCTGATCTTAATTGTCTTAGTCATGTTATTGCTAAGGAGAACTTTCGGAATCATTCTAAGCGTCTGGGTTTGCTTTGGTGATCATAGTAAGGGTTATAGGTGTGATGGGATGTCTCCTTTTTTGTGTTGTTCAAATGAACTCCGATTGCATAACAGTACTCTGGGTTTATCCCTAGCAAAGAGAAAAATACTGTAATCTCTGCAGAAAGGTTTTTAGGATTTTTTACCAGACAATTGAGCTTCTACCTGAAGAGAGCATAGTTTCTTCAATTCATTATCAAATCAGATGCGATCAAATAGAACTTACATTATTCGTCTTGAAACCACAAGTGCAATTTCATTGTTTTGAAGACATGGCACGGTGCAGATGACTTTTGCAGCCACAGTAAATATTCAATCATTTCTTATGTTTTGCTGATATGTTTGATACGTTTTCTTACACGAGTTTTAATTTCTGCTTTATCAGGATCCAGAGCCGTTTGATTATCTCAAGCACAGTGACCCGTATACCTTCAACGTGAACCTGGAAGTTGCAATAAAAGGTAACAATACGTGCCTCATAGTTCTTTGTGTTTATAAGACTCGGCATACTAGCATAATACCGTATGCCCGTACATAAGAACCAAAGATTTTGAAATGAGGCTCTCTGTGTTCTTATTTGGTGAGACATATCTTGTAACCAGGGTGCAGATTCTTGACACAGGATCCTAACAAATGCCAGAAAGGGATAGTTTAGCAGTGAAATATTATAGCCACATAGAGTCTGTGATCCTTTAGTTTTAACCAAATTTATTTGTTCTTCGCCTAACCAGTTTCACACCAATCTTGTCCCTGCAAGCCTTGCCTATCACAGTTATGTTTATAAGGGTTTTGAAGCATCATTGAATTGGGTTGAATGGCAAAAAGACTGGATTTAGTTCTCAGTGGATAGAGAACGAAACCATTCATAAGAACCTAGTTAGAATATCAAGCTCAAAAGGTTCTAATTAATTGATATCAAAATATGCAATTTCAGTTTGTGGGTTCTTAATAAGTGAAGGTTCTTATGTACGGGCTTTTATCGTATTTATTGGTTGTGGAGTCATAAATACAATACTCAGCCAAAGTCATTGGGACACTTACAAAAGCGGATGAAAACCAGTTTCCTCTACATATTGTAATCGTTGCTACATACACGCACCCCCTTCCCCCTAGAACTATGTTGGCTTGTCTGTGGGACACTTGAAGTTAGCGTGCACTTTACATTTTCCCATTATCATATGTACTTCTCCAAAAACCAAAATCGTCTCATGGTGAGAGGGGATGAAAGTTTTCTGCAGAATACAAAAGGTGCAAAGCGGCCAGCACTTTTGGCGACTATTGTAGCTCTGAGTGTAAATATAGGGCTTACAATGGCGTACAAAAATCGAATGGAATTTTCTTGAACAGAGGCTTCAGCTTCTATTTATTTCCAAACATATTAAATAGAATGGAACTGGTTAGGAAGCTTATTGATTTCAATCGCTGATTTTATTGTTCTCGTTTTTCGATGTCACGTGAGGACGGGCCGGTAGGCCCATTTGTGCACTGTTTTCCTTCCACGTTGATCGACTTCCTTACCGCTTCATCGTCACGTGACCAATTTTCCATCCTCATACAAAGGCAGCTTTAGTTCTACAGTTATAGTTTCCAAACCGGTCACGTTCTATTTACTATGTCCCACACGAAGCAGATGCATTTTCGAAATTGAAATTCTATACAATGATGGTTTCATTTGCAAATTTTGTGCCGCTGTATTTAAGGGCAGATTCCTTCAGGGGCAGCTTCTATTCAATAAAGTACTGTATTGTTTGTGAATTAAACTGGAAAGTATAGATTTTAGTTCGCTGCTTTGTGGAGTCACGTAGGAGCTTTCCATATTGTTTCGGCATAGTCTGATTTGAAAGTACACTCAAGAGTTCCGAATAAACGCACCCCCCCCCCCCCCCGCTTATTAATTTTTTTAAAAAACCACCAAGGAAATCCTTATTGCATATCCCCCGTTTATTATATTTAAGTCTGTAGCTCGGCTTAGACTGATTTGAAAGTACACTCATGAGTTCCGAATACACGTAGCCCCCCCCCCCCAGCTTATTAGCTTTTTGAAAAAACCCTCCTAGGATATCCTTATTCCATATCCCCCGTTTATTATAGTCGAGTCTGTAGTTCCGTTGAGTATTAAGAATGTGAGGTTTTGTTTTTAATTTTGTTTGCTTTTCGAACGACTCGTGAAATCCATCCATAGCTATTATAATTAGAGAAGTTCTCCATCCAGCCGTTTATTCCAGCCCCCCTCCCCCGTCTATTGGGCCTTCACGAAATTTCCACCCCCCGACTATGCCAACCCCCGTTAATATGGGACTTAAGAGTATAAGAAATAAATGACATTGGGGATTGGTGTCAAGGGGCCCTAAAATATACCCGAAGGCATCCTTGTTGGTATTTTTGCATTGTTGGTTTTGTGTCGGCGAATAACATGGTTCTTTCCTAAACGACGTGTTTTGCTAGCTTAATGTGTTGAACATCTGTTGTATTTGCATTCGGGTCATAGAATTTTTGCTTGAATGAAAGGATATTAGTATTAACGGGTATTGAGCGGCAACGTTTCAAATCATAGTGAACAGTGCTGGCATAATTTGGTACACACTGTTTACTACAGATTCATTTTTTTTTATTTCTTATTTAATCATGACAACCATTCAGTAAAAATCCTAATTGCAAATAAGAGTCCTAATTATAAGTATAGTGAATACGTTAAATAGACAGATTCATTGAATATGCCTGCTCGAGGCTATGGGGTGCAAAAAGCATTTGAGAGATACGGAACTAAATACAGGCTATAGGTTTGTTCTATTTGATGTTTATGTTTGAGAGCTTACCATCTCACTAGGGTCTTCCTACGGAGTTGTTCCAGATAGTATGCATGTGCAGTGTGAAGCTCATTACAGAAATTTTTTAAGACCTGCCTTTTCATTCGTTCACAGGACAAGATATGGAAACTCCAGGGACTGTAACTAGGTCAAATCTGAAGGTAGGAGTTACAACAATTTAGTATGACACAAGTGCTGTGAGCGGTACCTTTATACTTCTTGGAGTTCCTGCCAATAGTTGTGATTATTGGTAAAATATTCACCGCAGAATGTTTTGTAAATATAAAATTGGCACCCGAGACGGGATACAAAGGATATGACCGGAATACAGAGTTGAAATAGTACCATTGTAATGGGCTGTTTGGGAGGAAAGATGAAGCGAGTGGAATGTCACCCGAGATAGATCATAAAGGGTTACATAGGAGCAATTTGGACATTTGGGGGAAAGCCAAGGATTATCACTTTTGAATGAAAATTGTTTGAAAAGAACAGTAGCCTTACTCTACGAATGTTTTTTGTAAGTGGGGCTACCAAACTTTTTTGCCTGGTACCCTTGCTCCATGATCAGACGCGAGGACAACTGCGAAATAATAAAAAGTTTGTAGTTAGCTAATTTTAGCAATCAAGATTCTCAACTGTTGCCACACGCTGTCCGTGGACCAATGGAAGAAGTCTGTACATAATTGTTGTTCATGTTGAAGTATGCATGTGTTATTTTGTAGGAAAGTTTTGTCACCCAGTATTGGAAATTTCTTAGCTTTTGCCTTATTTCTGTACCGAAACTTTCTTAAGACTTAAGACTTAGCATGAATAGCTAAGTTTGCGTAACACTACAGTACTATACAGTCAGACAGGCACTACACAAACGCAACACTCGACTGTATAGGCTACTACAAGAAATCTATACAAAGTAAGTAAAATCGACGATTGTCTTGTGTGAACATTCAAGTATTAAAGGTATATGACTTATCAACTTTCGTAGGTCTCAGAAATCCAGTACTGAACTTTCTTAAGATTCTTAACTTTCTTAACTTTTTGAGCAGCCGAGTACTGCTTTCTTATAAACCACATTGGCATAGAAAGAAGATAATGATAAAAGACTGAAATATAATGACAAAGACTGTTCTCGCCCTCTCGGCCAGCAGAGATTTGAGCCCTGTTATATCGGTACATGAAGTATTTGCCCGTTCCTGTCGCTAGGGATATCAGTTCTGATTATATCTCACTGTTTTTAGCACATGTATTGGACTGCTAAGCAGCAGTTAGCCCACCATACCGTTTCCGGTTGTAATGCAAGAGCGGGTGATCTGCTAGCATCTGGAACAATAAGTGGACCGGTAAGTAGCTCGTCTATGAGCAGAGCCTCCTTTTATTGACATGAATATGAGACAAGTACAATTAGGGATTCACACATATTATGAATGATGGGAAACGATTGCTAACGATTATCCAGACTGTAGTAGTAGATTTGATAGTCACTAACGTATAGATAGCGGTATTTTGTGCTTTGAAAAATTTGAGTGATGCAATGAAAATATGAATAGGCCCTTAATTGACTCACCAGAGACTTAGAGCCAATGTTCTCCATTGATGCTTTTTTCGATTGATTCTCACAATATTGAACTCATCTGACCGTGGAAAGTGCATCGACCTTGAAAGCCTTAGATGGGAAGGAAAATGGAATCGGAATTTTAAAATGAGGTACAGATCTCAGACAAGAGTGGTAGATCAATAAATGAAAGCGGAGTAATTCATGGATGGATGTATTGACCAGGTTTTTGCGGACTGCGAGAGGTCTCTTGTTCCCTCCAAGCTCTATATTTGTAGATTCCTTAAGAGAAATATCTGACACCGTAACACCGTTCAGCGTGTATACACGGCCTGTTTTCCTTTACAGGAGCCCGACTCGTATGGATGTTTACTAGAGTTATCATGGAGAGGCAGTAAAACTCTTGATTTAGGAAATGGACACACAAGAAAATTCCTGCAAGACGGTGACACGGTTATTATGACCGGTTACGCTCAGGGTGATGGTTACAGAGTTGGTTTTGGAGAGTGTACTGGGAAGGTATTGCCTGCTTCAATCTAGACAGGTATGTCAGTGTCTAGTCAGCGTGCAAATAGGCCTCTCGTTTTGAACATAAATGCAGAAGATTGTATTAGAAGCCAGGAATTGAACATTATTGTAGAAAGTGCTGTTATCTAATGCAAGCTTTATAAATCATATGCTAGGAACTACTTTGCAGCTGAACTCTTTATGCAGTGATATTTAGATTTTACTGTCATGCTTGAATCTCTGCAACATTCTATGATGTTTTTTATTCTACTGCGCAAATTCTCTCAAAAGTACACCCATTTCTTCACAATACAGTCTTCCATTCTCCAACCAACTGCCAGGTTTCTTTAGATAAGTAATCTATTCCTCTATTCACCCATTCATCCATCCATCCACCCATTCATTCATTCAGTCAGTCAGTCGGTCGGTCGGTCGGTCAGTTGGTCGGTTGGTCGGTCGGTCGGTCAGCCGTTTATCCATTTTGTCTTTTAATGATTGCTTCCTTTATTCATTCATCCATTTATTCATCCATTCATTCGTCCTTTCTTAGTTTCATTGATCTTTTCCTTCAATAATTCACTTACGCAGTAATTCAGTGCCACTGCTAAGCCTTTCTAGGAGAGTGTTTCCTGTGCTAGATTTACAATACATATTTCTTTCACGTTTCAACAGCAGCCAGCATAGCCGCCAAATGTTTGAGAACCCTGTTAAGTCTATTTTCTCCCAACCTAACTGACCAGTCATTATGCAAAATGGGCCTAGTCTTAGCATGTGTAGTGAGAATCTTGCATGATGATTGGTCAATTAGGATGGGAGAAAATAGACCTGACAGGGTTCTCAAAAATTTGGCGGCTATGCTTTCAACAGCTAAAAATAATAGTTTTTGAGGGGAAGTGCGAGAAAATAAATGACTGGAGCGCAACTGGGGCACAAACTTGCGATCCGTGTCTTTTGTACGTCATCGTAACGACAAATCAATGCAATAAACCTCAATTTCATGGAGAACCATTTGATAGTGAGGCAAAAGTAAAATTTCATTCTAATCAATGAAGCTATGGATTATTCTAGGTTGTGTACAAAAGAAGTTCAATTGCTGTAGGAAGGGTCGTGAAAACAAGCCAGAACGCCAAAAATGGGCCTAAATTTAGCTTCTTGAGCGCAAGTATGATCAGAATCCTGCATAATGATTGGTCAATTAGATTGGGAGAAAATAGACGTGATCAGAGCTCTCAGCCAATCAAACATTTGGGGGTTATGCTCTTGATGTCATCTTCGGTAAAGTCTAATGTGCTTTCTGCATATCTTGGCCCCAGGCCTCTTGCTCTAGCCAGACTTTTGTGCTTCTGAATATCACATACACCTTTTTTTTATAAGAAAAAAGTTTATAAGAAAATGAGGCTCAAATGGCCAAAATCTTAAGAAAATCCTAAGAAAATCCTAAGAAAATCACAAGGCTCAAGTTCAAGAAAATGCTAGGAAAATCACAGTTCATCTTCTTTACATGCCAGAAATTGATATTCGCTCATTTTTGCAAACTCTCGTAGAAAGATCGAGACTTAAGGTGGCCCAACAAATACAGAGTAGCCTGTTCAGCCATTTTATTCCTGCAAAAGTTAAGAAAATCTTAAGAAAATCTCAGCCTCAAATTCGTGCAAAGTTAAGAAAATTGAGCCTCAGGAAAAAAATTTGTTTTCATATTAAAAAAAGGTGTATAACAAGTCATATCTGGCTCTTTATTTGGGTTTCTTTTTAGCATGGTTGATGAAAATAATTTAATTCTTCGTAATTCAAATATAAGCATAGTCATCATTCCACTTAAATGAAACTTCTTCTTTAAGGGACCCGTCATTAATTCTTCCAGGGGAGGGGATGGAAGACATCTGGGAGGGGGTACCAAAATTCTGCACAATCAGAGGGCGGGGGATGAAAAATAAAGAGCATTTCAAGAGAAGGACTATGGAGTTTCTTCTGAAGTCCTGGAGTGGGGATCAAAATATCTACATAAATCTAAGAGGGGGGACGAAAATTCCATCAAATATATGATAATGTCTTCCACCCCCTCCCCACAAGTACTTAATGACCCGTCCGTAACCCAGATATAATGACCTTACGCTTTTCCCGCTGTATTTGTTGCAAGGAAAGTATATTATGTTTTCTCTTAGATCTTGTTTACTTGTTTATAAGAAAGATGCAAAAAGCAGACTCAAGCAGTAATATGAGCAAGTTTCGTTTTGAAAGTTGAAACATTGTTTTCATTGAAAGTATATTGACGCCCTAGAGTTCTCAGACCCTCTGTACACCTGCTTTCTCTCGCACCTCTGCACGGCATGCTGCTGCCCAGAACCAATCAGGTCATTCGTGCATGGGTGATTTTGCCTAAGTGTTAGAATTTAGCGTACTAATTGATCTCAATTGCCATGTGACTGACGGTGATGTTTTAGTTCTTTTCGCTTTCTCTTTTGTTTCTTGACGGGATTCCTTCATCCCATGAGATCACAGACCGCATATATAGCATAAATGATTGTTGCCAGCCTGTGCATCTTTTCTAGGCCATTTTAGATTCTAGGTTACAGGGTTCTCAGGAGTCTGAAAAACCTGGAAAAACCAGGAAATTAAATTTGAAGTCAAGAAAAGCCTCGGAAACCTGGCAAAATCGGAAGTTTGCCTGTTCAGGGAATTTTTCCACGCTATCATTGTTTTTTGCTCCTTCGTCCTGTACATATGCCGAGTAGTTTCCTCGGTCCATCGAAAACTGCTGGGGAAAATATGAAAAAATTCGGGGAATGTTGAAAAACGTAGTCTGGAAAACCTGAAAAATCAGGGAATTTTTGTTTGTGAAAGGATTCCTGAGAGCCCTGAGAGCCCTGAGAGCCCTGAGATTAATTTAAAGCGCAGTTATGGAGTGCGACCGAGTCTGTTGTTTTGTGAAAGCAGGCGGAGAGAAATCAACGAAACACAAAAGCTGTAGCTACAACAATTTTAGCATTGTAATTTTCCATGAAGAGATTTGCAACGAGAGCTTTGCGTTATAAACACTGGCATAAAACGAAGTGCCTATGTCACACTACCAGTAAACCGAGGGATTGACTAACAATTAGAATATTAAATACTCAAATGATTTCACAAACAATATAAGTATCGATTAGTCGATTAATTTGTTTAATAAAACTTTAAAGTTATTTAATTGACTTATGAATTCTAATGAATGGAACAGTAGAACAGTGGATGAATGACTGTGGATGAGTGAAGGCATGAATAACAGAATGAATGATGTAATGAATAACTAAATAAATAGATTAATATATGAAAATTGAATCGAGGATTTTTGTAATGAATGAATAAGTTATTATCGAATGCATGAACCTACGAACGTGTTATAGTTATATACTTATTATCTTGCAAATAGTAGGCCATTTGGCCAATTGTTCCTTATTCAAAGCAAAAAAGCTGTTCATGAACGAACAGAATGTATACAAGAGTCGCATCTTACTTTACCCCTTTTAAATATATCTGTAAATCTATCTTAACTGTCGCTAATACTATTAAAATCAATGAACGTTCTCAACCTTTCAGATAGGTCGAAAATAACATAGTAACCCAGTGGACGTTATGAAATATGGGGAGGGTGTTGTTGAATGCGAAAAGCTTTTACCTACCTACCTACCAACGTACCTACTCACTTACTCATGTATAATGAGTTAAATGTAAAATCGAATCTAAAACTGATGGATGTTTCTTATCCTTTTTAGCCTTACTTTTTTCTTTTCAATTTTGAAACACTTACTTGCTCTGTCCTTGTTCTCTTGTTTAGAAACGGACTAGTTTTATTGTACATACTATTGTAGTAATCGAATATATTGAATGAAACTCACTATGGTTACTGCATCAGCATATCGGCTTTTGATTGTTTGTCCATTTTGGAGGTATCTCTTGAATTACCCCCATAGCTTTGGTATCTGACAAATTGAAAAATTAGCCTAACTCGTATTGAATGATTGATTTTTGAGTTGAGTGTTTCAGAAGGATTGTTAACAAAGGAGCGAATTTTGGGGCCATGACCACGAATTTTAGTCAAGTTTAGACCGTACCACACTGTCTACTAGTTTTCTTTACTAGGTGGTTAGATTCAGATACAGACAAAAGCGCTGTCTGAACATTTCCCTTATTTCATTATGCGGCACGTGGCGTGGATCATGGCTTGTTCCCCAATTGTGTTCCTTCGAAGCACTAATTGTCAGCGTAATTACTTCCTCAATTGTACCTATCGTGCGAACGTATAGAAATATTTTATCTAGTAAATATTTTATGTAAATAATAGCTACACATATGTGCTGTCCTGCCAGGTAGCAAAACATGTGAAAACGCTGTTACCGTGAAAGCTCTTAAGTCCCCATGAATGGGCTCTTGTAGATGATTCTCTTCTAGCACTCTTCAATTTCACATTCAATATTGAATAGTTCTGAATCAGAGCCTGGCAAGAAACCGTCAGTTTTAAAGTGATTAACATTAGAAACAGGAGATAGTAAATATAATGTTACTATCAATGACTAAATATTTTGTTTCAAGATGGTTTTTAGTACATGATAATGGGAGGAGCTAAAAAGAATTTGTGATTGCAACAAGCCTTCCTCACCAGAATGTACCTTATTTGAGAGGGAGCTTAAAAGAGAGGGGACTTAAAAGAGAGGGGGCTACATAGAGCTTTTACGGTAGTTTTTTCGACATAACCATTTCCACCTAAGTTTCTATCCTCTCTCTCTATCTATCTGTCTCATTCTCTTATGTTTCAAACACATTTGATATCATTGTTTTAGATACATTATAAGTGATTTTGGCAGAACACTTCCAAGTTCATCAATATCTTCGCTATCCGGATACTGTTCTAGTATGCGAGACTTACATTGCTCCATTAGAGACATTGTCCTAAAAACAGGGAATTCTAATCGCATAGTACTCATCTTATCCAGTCTAGGATCCTCACTTCTCGTCTTAATGTTCTCTCCTGAAACAGCTTCAACCAACTCCCGAATCGTGTGCGTTTTTGGAAGGTACTTGCTCGCAAAATTGAAACTGTATAATGATGTCTCACTGCAGAACTGTATCCTCACATTTGCTACAGTCCCATCTATTTTGTATGTCAAGGCATATTTATATTCCGACTGAGAACTTTTTCGCACGAGAAATGTACCGTCTGCCTTGTTTTCTATCAATTTTTCGCTTTCTTTGCGGTTAAGCTCCGGCCAGTAAAAGCATGGTGCTTGTAGAAGATCTTTCTCTGGGTCATGCATCACTTTCAGTTTATCTTCTGTCGTGTCCATTCCGCTTTCTTCTATTTCTTTCGAGATAGAGTTTCTATCTCGTTTTCTCATGAAGATTTGTTTCGTTCTTCTTCCAAACTTCAGTAGAAGTTTCATCCTGCTTACCAGACAGTCTTCCACGAATGTTGTTTGAGAGTTCTCCTGTCGTCCCGAGGTTTTTCTTCAAACGATTCTAAACTAGTCGAGGGGCTTTCCCCTGTCTTTGACTTGTTAAAGATTAAATTTTCAATTTAAGTCTTGTTGATGTCTTTTACAGATAGTATCTTCCAACTTCCACAAGCAATGATTCCCAAACACACCTCTACGACCATTGCAGTATCTTGTGCTCAGCAATCTCCAAGCTTAGCGCCTAAATTCAAATGGCTTGCCCTCTATTTAAAGACGTTGCGTCAAGGCCAACCGCAATATCCGGACAGGTCCTGGCAAGATACCTCACAAGTGTCTTGGTTTAGCACCTTTTTATTTGCACACTCTTAGCTATGTGTACACTGGTTGTGTCACTGACTCTGTATCACATTGTACTCAAAAGGACAGAGCCACTGTCGCGCTTGTCTCTTCTACTGTCATTGCACAACGAGAGTGAAATCCAAGGCCAGAAAATTTTCTTGATCAGCTGTTTGACTGTCACGAGACAATTTCTTCGTTTCAATACGTCACAAAGGATGCATTGTTTGTGTGTCTTCCCGGCTTTTGTTTATGATCCAGCGAATGGTCACAGGCTAGTAACCCCTCGACAAAGCCCATCGGCCCTTAGAGTTACTGTACAAAGAAAAACGTGCGGTCCACTGCTTTTCAGGTATTATCGTCGGATTTGATAGCAGGTGGTGTGCTGCAATGTTCATGGTAACTCCCCTTTTTGAAGATACAGCCTCATACGTATGTTGAGGCTCATACACATATTCATGGTAACTCCCCTTTTTGAAGATACAGCCTCATACGTATGTTGAGGCTCATACACATATTCATGGTAACTCCCCTTTTTGAAGATACAGCCTCATACGTATGTTGAGGCTCATACACATATTCATGGTAACTCCCCTTTTTAATGTATCACAACGGCATTAGACTACAAGTTTTTTTTGTAAGAAAATAGTTTGTAAGATAGCAGTAATCGGCTCATCAAAAAGTTAAGAAAGTTAAGAAAGTTTAGTACATTATTTTTGAAGAAAGTTGATAAGTTCATACACACTTGAAATTCCAATTTTGATGCAAGCTCATCATCTCTTTTTTTTTAGCTTGAGTAGATTTCCTGTGAAAATCGATGTTTTTCATTGTTTTGTATATGTAGTGCCTGTCTGTGTGTGTATAGCACTGTAGTGTTACAAAAACTCGAATATTCCTGCCATGAAAATCTTATTTAGGTGATAAGGGAGCTATCAGTCTTAATACTTGGTATAGAGGTGGAAGAATTTTTGAGACAAATGGAAAAGTTTCTTTTCCCCTTGCATTAAGCTCGACAAAGTTTGAAGGCCCATTTGTAAGTACTGACCTATTTCCATACCCCAATAATTTGCTACTCACGCTGGGCAGCCATTTGAGGCGGTGCCAGGGATTTTCCAACAGGGATTTTCCAACAGGGATTGGCTCTTCTGAAGGGTGGACTAATGGACAGTTAGCAAGATACTGGACCTACCAGGGTGTTGTCAAATGGCATTTTGGTAGTGAAGGAAGATTTAAGTGAGGAAAATTTCGCAAAATTGTGCCAAAGCTCTATATTAGAGGACCAAGAGATTTAAAAGAGGAGTTTTTTGCTGTTGAAGCTTGGACATAATTGACTCATTGATCTTTATTTTTGATCAGGAGCTTTGGATATGAAAGAACGTAAAGAGGAAACTATGAGGGAATAGAAAACAGAAAGCATTTACTAATTGTTTCAAATAACTTTTCCCATGCACACGTTAGAGAAGCTTAACGTGATTAGAGAAATATGATTATTGGAATGTAGGTAGTAATGATAAGAAATATAAAACTTTTGAAATGATCCTTAATTACAAGTTTTTTTCTAAGAAGCTGGTTTAGAAGAAACCTCGGACTAGACAGCCTAGAATTGAAGAAACTTTTGCAACTACAAGAAAAGAAGTAAGAAACTTTAGAAATTTGTCTACCCTCTTTCACCGTTTCGGAAATAGTGTTTCCTCCGAGGATCTAAAAGTGTCCACTGCGGTATGTTTTATGTCCTTTAAATCCAATAAACCGCACAGGCACTACAAAAGATAGTGTTTTTGCGTTTTTTTCGTTTTCACTATTATTTTGTTTTAGTAAAATAAGAAACTTTTAAGAAAGTTTTAGAACTAGAATGTGACTGGAAATTGAGAACCGTTTACTACTAGGCCTTGAGCCAGGTTTCTTATAAAAAAACACGCATAAGTATGAGAGCACGCGGTGCTTTTTACTAGAGAACAATTGTACACACGGTTTTGAGTGAACGGAGTTTTTTTCTCGGCTTTAGTATTGTTGAAGTTGCGTTAGGGTTACGGTACTGAGATACAAATCAAATTTCCTTTATGGGAAATAGCAGAGGTACACTGACCGGGGGCGTTAATAGAGCCCTACAAGGAGCCGCCGCACGCAGCTTGCTGGATTGTACTAACTTCTTGCTCTATTCCAAATTGTCCTATTCGCTGCTAAGTTTGTTCTATTTGGCCAAAGAGACACTATTAAACGGTCTCTTGGTTTTGTGCTCAATTCACTAACAAACTAACTTGAGGGCATATATGTTGTTAGGAAAACTAGTTAGTTTTTAAGAGGCCCCAAGGCCATAACACTTATATCCTTCTCGTCAAGACGAGGGTCATCTTGGCCAATCCCTAGTAGTGAAATAGTGAAATAGTGGTAATAGATGCCCTGCGGCTAACTTATTGCTTTTCTAACAGATAAGAATTTTTTCACACTTTCGTTGCAATAATTTGTAATCTATAGAATGTCTTGCCTCTCCTTCCTCCCTAGAACCCTACAACTTGTATTCTTTCAGAACTAAAATGAACAAACGTGATCATCATATCTCGCGCGCTTTTTTTACCCTCTTTTTCTCCCTTGGTCGGTGGCTTTGCTATAGGCCTTTCCCTACCAGCGCATGCTATAAAGAAAACAACAACGTGGCAATGCCTTCAGAGTATTTGGCTAGTTTAGTTGGCAAAGCTTTGGAGACCTATGGGGTATTTGGTTCATTTTGCAAGGGCCATTGACCGCAAGTTATTAACTGAAACAAAGCCTTGTTTATTTTTTTATTGCCCTTGCTCTGATGTTGTTTGTGACCTATCTCTTTTCATTGCTTTTGAATAGATATAAGTTAATCGCATCTGACTCATTCTGTGCCATTTAGTAATACGGAATCGTGACTTTAATTGCTGTTTGTGTCAAACAAAGTAGTATTGTAAAAATGGTGCCATGTGAAAACAATTCTCGATGAACATGTGTCACGAGCCCTTTCCAAATCCTCCTCACGCTAAAATTGCTGTTCCTGTGCTGTGAATAACAGGCTTTGTGATAATATCCTTATAATTTGAAGGGAAATGAAAGCTTTTATGATCTAAACAGCAACGCTAGTCAAACTGGGTGGTGATAATGGTGCGTTTTCAATTACTAATTCAAATTTCATAGTTCAAAGATAGAGAGAATTCCAGTTAAGACAAGCTTAGGCAAGCGCTTGCAGCCCGTCAAATGTCTAGCTGGAGATGACTGAAAACTAGACAACCAGGGGTGCCGTCCTAACAAATTAAGAAAGGGAGCTGTCATATAAGTGCCTTTTGTGGTCATGTCTATAACCACACCCAATTTTTCATTCTACCTGCTCAAATTGAAATACATAAAAGATTGTACGTAAGGTAAATAAAATTGGTGGAAAATATATATACAACCGTAATAAAGGACTATTGTTAAATATCAATATTAGTATAATAACTAATATTAGTATTTTTATTATTCTGAATTTTTGTACAGGATATATGCATAATTACTGCTATAAACATGTGTCCTGTGCAAGAAAAAACAGGAATAAAAATAAAATGTCTTAGTGTACAGTGCACTTCATAAATATATGGTAAGTTAGATAAAATGTGAAAAAGATATCTTATGTATGCACTGTAGAGAAGTAAAAGGGAAAGGGGTAAACTACAGTCGTGTACAGTAGTAAAACAGTAGAAATCTTTCAAAACTTTGTAAAAATGGTCATACTACCGTGTTAGGAACTCACCCGACTAGCATACGCCCGGTGGAGAGAGGGCTAAGCCCCCCAAAAGTCACGTCATTTTTTATAAATGGGGCATGTTCCCATCTTCGGCACCCCTTTCCGGGGTGCCTACCCTGGGAACAGGAGGGACAATAAGTGCCCTCTAATATGGGACTATTTGCATATGTTTTATCAAAAATGTTTCCTATTTAAGAAGAATCCGAAGACTGAAATCTATCTCTGTGTGAGCACATACCTACACGAGCAATATTTTACCTGACTAATGTATTTTAGTACACAACTTCCGTGATGTGCTCTCAGTGCAGGCAGAGCTATGAAAAATACTATAGAAACAAGAATCATCATTGTGAGTGTTACTTGTTACGGCATGATACTCAAGTCTGACTGCAAACCCCTCTATGATCCATTTATGTAATTAATCATACATGATTCATGTGATTTTGATTTCAATACATGGGACGGGGTCACTCAATTATTGCGTGCGCACGAAAGTGGCGAAAATCTGACTCCCCCTTCCCCCTCGTACGCACATGTAGCCTTACCTTGATAAGATTCTGGCTTTTTGCCTTCTATGTGCACTCTTGGGTGCCTGCCTAATAGAAGGGGGTTGGAATAAACGGGGGCTAGAAAAGCCCAAAAACCTAATAAACAGGGGGAGGGGCTGAAATAAACTGGGGGATGGAAATGACCAAAAATGTAACAGAATGTGGTCGGGACAGAAATTTTCAAAAATGAAGTCACAGAATGAAACAGTACTAAACAATACAATATGTGTGACCAGCATGATTCTCTTAAACTTGCACATCAAATTACCTCCTCTAAAAATTGGCGGGGAGACGTCTGTTAGGCACCCAAGAGTAGATTCCTTGTATAAGAACGGCTATATAACTGTAGCATAACCAGAAGCAGGCCGTGTTGAGAGAAGATTCACAGGAGAAAGTCAACAATTACACATTCAAATAAGTTCACCCTGGGATAAATACAACTAACATCTCAAAACTGAGATAATTAATACTCAAATGTGATACACTCCTGAACAGACTAAATACCTGTTAAATCATTAGTTACAATATAATAGCTAATGATGACAATAATTTAATCGAACATATAATAAATAACAATATATAATAGTAACCAATGAAGATCAGCATTTAGGTTGTAGGCTGTTATTTACTATATTTTCAATTGTATCATTGCATTCATTAGATATTATCTTGTATTATCATAGCTAAGGGTCCCGTGTAATAAACAATAAGCATATTATATAAAAGAGGAATGAACTCCGTAATATAAGGGCGATTAGAAGGACAAAATGTCTTCACAGTGAGAAAATTATTTTATTGCGTAGAGATTAAATGGGAAATTGAGAAGGAGAACATAAGACATAGAGTCTTCTGGATAGAGTTGGCAGAGGAGGATACAGCTGGGGGCAGTTAGAGAAACCAAAGAGTGAACCCCAGGTTTGGTTTTCTAACTTTTGCAAAGGGAATATATACTAGGCAACGGTATTAAGATACGAAATAATTGTTAAATGAAAGAGTAAGAAAACTAATGACCTGAGTTGGACACGAGCTTGTGACTGTCGACTTTGTTATGCGTTGAGTGTTTTACCTGTGAGCACTCAATGGTAGGGACTTGACATACAAAGTCGAATATCGCGAGTTCGAATCCCGCTCAGGTCATTAATTTTCTCGCACCTTATAGCCTGGTTCAGACGGTGTCAATCAGCGCCTGTACTGACTGGCTTCAACTGTACTGACCGGCTGGGCCTGTAATGACCGGATGCGCCTGTACTGACCGGCTGCGCCTGTACTGACCGGCTGCGCCTGTACTGACGGGCTGCGTCTAAAAGTTTGGCGTTAGGCATGGTAGACACTGTGAATAGGTGGTGTCAACAAAAAATGCATCTTTAAGCAGGGAAAGTGGGCTTGAACAACTTTGATAGCATCTACGTCACAGCAGATCAAAATTTTTTTATATTTAGACAGGGAAGGAATGACCGCAGAGGTGCAACAATAGACTATGATTGACACCGTGTGAGCCAGACTTAATGAGAAAAATGTTTTAATATCTTAAGAAAATTAGAGATTAGAGCACATGGCATCTTTAAATAGTCTCAGAAAGTAGTATAAAAACTGCCTATCTAAAAAAGCGTTAATATAGCAACAAAAGAAACTTGAGAGAAGTTTAAAATTTTTCTCGAATTTGATGGAAGGAACGAGACAGCTATAAACCATTATGTAATAAATATGATGGCAAGTGTGATATTGTACCGCACGCCTTTAACCACAAGAGTTTCTTGCAGCTACACCGTATTCCCTCTTTTATTCCCGCAGCGAGTCTCCTAATTCAATGCGGAATTATTAGAGAGGCAGGATAAAATTAGAGATGGCAGTAATTATTTTTCAACATGCCAGGAATGCTTCTAATTTGATCTTTTTTCAGTATTGCAGACGGGTTGGAGAGTGTTGGAGATGGGTATACTAGAAAGAATACGATATTATTTTTGGCGTAGGGAATTTTTGGGTAGCTATCTTAGAAATAACAACCGACTATATTGCATTTACAGTTAAAAGTTAATGTAACATTTGAAATTTTTCTACTATTCCTAAGGCGTAGAGAAATCTAGGAAAATGGTTAAGAGAGAAATAGTCAGCTTCTAAATATAAAGTACTTCTTTATGCTTCAGTATTTTGTAGCAGTTTTTCGTATTGTCTCTTGGCTAATGCTCCAAGACGATTGTTAGTGACAGCACCAGATTTTAAGCCATTCATCAACTGAAAGAAGAGACAAGACTTGAGCTATGGAAAAGTCAACAATAGTTCAAACTATAGGAAACTCAATTTGGCGTTAAAGGTTCCTCCTTCGTTGAACATCATGAAACAGAACATCAAATGTTGGAGGAAATGTTGGATCGTTTGGCCGGGTCTTTAAAATAACACCTTAGAGAGAAATATTTGGGTGATTCCAAGCTATAATAGAAAACATTTGTCTGATTTGTCACCCACAATGGAGGATGACAGAGGCTGGCCGTGTTATAGCTTAAGTTGGTATTAGCATGGAAAAGTAGGACCAGGGAAGCAACATAAACTGTTATGTGTTGCTGAGATAGCTGGGGGCAGAGAGCATTTATTGTTTCTTTCATGACATTGTAACCTGCTATCCAGCAGTATGTATATGGTACAAACGTTAAAGTCATTCGTATTATCTCCACTGGGAAACTGAATGAGTTGAAAAGCCACTCAGAACAAGGACAAATTCATGCCTAAAACATCATCCTTATAATGTTTTTTGATATAGAGCTTTGTGGGGAAATGAAGAATACAAACCTTTAGGAATTCATGCAGGTCGATAGTAGAGCTCATGTCCAGGTCAACTTCATATATTAGGTGGCGCAACTGTTCATCAGTCAACTTCGCTCCTTCAAGTGTTTGGAAAATGTTCTTTAGTGTCACGACAGTCAAGTGACCTGCAATTTGCAATGAAAAGATGTTACGGACTTATTGTTTAATGAGGACATGCATCCATGGGCATGGGAGCGGGGGCCAGGGGGCCTACAGCTCTCCCATTTGGCCTGAAGTACATTTCGTTTGGGCAGTTTCTTTAGAAAACAGCATTAGCTTTTTTACAAAAATAAGTTCAGCTCAACACGACTAGACAGCAATCAACAAGGGGAAATCGTCTTCCATCTTGACAGCTTGCAGCCCCCCAAATTTAATGTTATTCTACACCCATACATGCATCTCACTATTAAATATTATAACATTAAATATATAAGTATATATAAATATGACTATTTACGCTAAATTGCGAACTAAAACGAGAGATTATTTTCAATTGATGCCGATCGTAAGTTGGGCTGTTCACCTCATCTAATTAGGTAAAAAAATAACAATAAAATAAGAAATAAAGATATATAAAACACGAATGTGAGTGAATACTAAAAAGTGTAAATATAAAACTTCTCATAAATAAGTCCTGCGATTTTACTTTCATTGGATATTTAACCCTAAGTGATTCCTAATAACTTCAGGCCCCACTTTCTATCGGTCTTTATTTTGTTTTATTTTTTAATTGTACTGTAGATTCTTACGAGATCCTCGCCTGAGCACTGCCCCTTTAATTGTGTTCGTGTAGATGTCTTTTTATCTGGGCTGTAGAAGAAAAGGGCACGGGATCTGAGCTATCCTATCTCTTGCGGAGGGAATGAGCCCCCTTCCCTTTCTCTGGTCAGTGATAAAATAAGAATCAAACCGATAGAATGGGGTCCAGCTAGCACCAGATGACAACTGTTCCTCCCGTTATTACTAAAATAGATCATCGATCCCCAAATTTTCAATAAATGATGGGTACTTTCGAAACTTCATAAACACTATGAAGGGTGTTGCCTCGTCAACATTTTGTTTTGACCAAGCCCGTCACACTAGGAAGAGCCCCCTTGTACTAAAGGTACCTCTACATAACTGCCTTAACCACGTTGGGTCCTCTTACGTCACTAAATGAACCTTTCCAATTACAAACTTGAGGCGACGTCAGAGGAAGAGCGCTGTTCCTATGACTTACCGTTAGTGAATAACAACCAAGATAATTTGCATCGCGTACCTGACTTGTCTGTATCAAATGTCTCGAATATCTCCTTGTATCGATCTATTTCGTCATTTGATAAATCCAGTGGTGCATTCCTTGCATTAAATCTTGTGCTGTAGCCCATGTCCTCTAGAAATTTCCGCGCCATTACTATCTCATCCTGAAGAAATAATGGTTCCATATTGTGCAGAAAAAACAATCATCAAAGGTATTTTGAAGGTGAAGAGATCCTGATCTAAAACACTTATCTTCAAGTATAAACCAGCTCAATAAATAATAGATCACGTAAATCAACTCTACTGAACTGTAAACTGCCCATTGAGTTGTGACTTCTTGTGCCCGCAAGGAGAGTACCCTCCCCCCTTACAGATAGATAGAGAGGGACAGTAGCAGTGACTTTGATAGAGTCTAAAATGAGAAGCAAGAGTTTGTTATGCTTTGTCTCTAATATGCATGCCCTATGTGTGTGTTGCGTATGTGTTGTGTTGTGTTGTGTTGTGTTGTGTTGTATTGTATTGTATTGTATTGTATTGTACCTTTTCTGTGTTGTTTGTAGTGCATGTCCTGTGTCTTGTTCTGTTACGGTATGTGTGATGTATTATGTGTAAATTGTGTTTTCCTGTGTATTTATTGTGTTGTGTCGTGTCATGTTTGGGTAGCTTATTGAGCCTATATGCCTGCTCAGCTACCAATGTATTTTAAATAACTTCACCGAAACTGTAGACAACATACCCGTCTTCTTTCCTCGTCCCATCCGAGTTCCTCTCCCATTATTTGAACGACTTTAGGAAGAATTTCATCCGCAGCCTGAACATTTAAAAAAGCTATCCGCATTCTTCTCGCAATCATATCAACAGCAGTTACAGCATATTCCTGGAAATTAAGATAATCCTTGAGTTTTCATTGATATGGAACATTTAGTTGTGACGAGGACACTATGCAACCTATCGGTGTAACGATTCGACACAGGTCCATAGGACACAGTTTTCAAACCTAAAAAGAAACAACCTCATGAGTAGTATATAGACATTTATCCTTATTGGTCTTGCCTGACAGGAATTACTGTCTTCTAATTTTTAATGTCCTTTTCATATGCATACTAAATATTCAAGCATATGCCTTGCCTATGGTTAGTTACACTTATGACGCACTGATATTAACTCAACATAATTTTAGGCATGAGTAGAATCCTATTAAATGAATATGAGAATTACCTGAACGCCGTATCTAATTTCTGCCTCAATATACGGAAATTCATCGACCAATCTTTCACCAACAACGGGCCATCGTTTCCCAGTTAATTTTGCAAGTTTTGCAACCCGTGGTGCATTTGTGCCATACGATTTTGCTAGATGTTTTGCGACCTGATGAACAACAAGCGAGATATTGAGTATGAATGTCAAAAGATAATAACAAAGGCTGCTTCTAGGAAAAAGTTAATTACCGGTAGAGGTCATTTGATTTCATAAAAAGACAAAAAATAACGACGTGTATCAAATAAGGTTTTAAGAATGATTTGGGTATCTGAAAGTTAAAATTTTCGTACATTTCATACATATGACATATCACCTAAAATATTTATGTTACAATCTGTCTGACGAAGTACTTCTTTTGGTGTCTTTGTGGACAAATTAAAAACAGCTGTATTTTACCATAAGCATCTACTCCAATTTTCAATCTTACAGGCCTTGAGTTCTTAAAGCACCTTAACTGACAGAATACAGGGTCCTGCCAGTGAAAGCTATAAGTGAAATCCCTTTCATCGGTCAGATAATAATACTAATAAATTCACTAACATAGGACAGTACCTTATTTTCTAATCACAATAGTTTCCTTCCAAAAAACACAAAACTACCTCCTTTGTCATCCAAAACACATGATCTCACAACGGCATCGTTCCCAACAGAAGTCACAAGACCTAGTTACGCAGAATTGCTGGCAGAATCAATTTCAAATTTGGTCATTTTTTGGCAAAATACCAAGGCTATAGCCTTACTTTTTGGCCAAAAATGGCTCATTTTCATCACTTTTCAATCTGCAATCAAAATCAATCAATTTCAAATTTGGTCTTTTTTTGGCAAAATACCAAGGCTATAGCCTTACTTTTTGGCCAAAAATGGCTCATTTTCATCACTTTTCAATCTGCAATCAAAATCAATCAATTTCAAATTTGGTCTTTTTTTGGCAAAATACCAAGGCTATAGCCTTACTTTTTGGCCAAAAATGGCTCATTTTCATCACTTTTCAATCTGCAATCAAAATCAATCAATTTCAAATTTGGTCATTTTTTGGCAAAATACCAAGGCCGCGGATTTTCTCCTTACATCACTGCTCCTCCACAGTAAAAAGCCAGCAATTCTACCAACAAATCAAATTGATCACAATATAAGACAGTTTCGTTATACCGAGGCTCAACTTCAATTAATTAAACACATACCTCGGGCTCCAAACCGAAGTCTTGGACGAGACGAATAAAGAATGTTGGGGTCCAACCTTCACCACCCTCGAGCATCAGACCAGTGGTCTGGCATTCTCCAGCCTTTAAATTGCATGTCTTGATCGCTGTATCCACAGTGTCTGATGCCATGGCTCGGTACGTTGTCCACTTTCCACCGGCTATCGTTATTAGGTTGTTTTCTGATACCTCGATGACATGGTTTCGTGAAATTGACTTCGTGTCTTTTGATGACGGATCCACAACTAAGGGTCGTATTCCACTCCAAGCGGCAAGAATATCGCCTCGTCTAACTGGAAAACAAAGTACTGCATTTATCAAAGAACCAATATTTAAAATGAAGTTCCTATTGAAAAACTCCCATGGGCTCAAAAACTATTTGAAAGATCTACCAGTAACAATCAAGAGATAAATCACGTGTTCACGGTAAAGAAATCCTAAAATGCTACCAGTCAGGCTAGCACTGCAATGCTATTCAATGGAAGTTCTAGAGCTAATTTTACCCAAGATAGGCAAGCTTTCTCTTTGAATTGAATAGCGCTGAAACGCATATGAAATACACTTTTGTATCTGTCGAGACTGAAAGATACACATACGTAACAAGGGTAGTAGGGGCTAGTTTTGCAATAACTTGTATCACTGCAGTTGCTACGTATCATTAATTTGGGGGGGGGGGGGCTTTCTCTTGACTGGTCAATCTATTTGAAGGCTCCTCCTTACTCTGACAAACCATGCTACAACTTAATTCTGTTATTTCTAATATTATATTAATTCTACCAAATGTTATATGTATTCTTATTCTCTTGTTATATATGTGTGTGTAGTATGTAATTTTGTAACATGCTTTGTTGGATGAATAAATGACAATGAAACTTGCCCTTCAAATGCTGTACAATACACAAAGTCTGCGTGATTGCTATTATAGTTAAACTGATTAACTGCTATAAAAGTTGTTACCTTGAACATCTGGGTTTAGATAATTCTTTATTTCATTCAGTATAAATTCAACTTCTTTCTCCTTTGGTGCTGGTGAAAACGTCACTTCACATGGTGCATCAGTGGTTCCAGCAACCGTTTTGCCTTCCCACGGAAGGAAGAATATTACTCTTCCATCACTTGTTTCGGGGTCCAGAAGACCAACGTTTTTTGGGCTACAAACGAATGAATTGAAATCCGTTTCCTTAAGGAAATCAGGGAAGAGCACAGATGCAATACATGTATATGTGGTCTTCTTTGACTTCATTGTTTATCAAGTATCATGCACTGGTTTTTATTCAGCTTATCAAAACATTCAAAATTAATAGGTTCTGGTAAGGAAAGGCTATTTATTATGAAATGACTTGATTATCGTTTTCAAATTCCTCCGTTTCTGGTTTTCATATAACAAAGATGCGTTTTATAGCTCCGTTTTCATATAGCTCCGTTTTTAGGGTGGAGTAATGTCAACGGAGAGCCAAAAAACGGAGCTAAACATATAGTGCCCACGTCACACGGCAAATTCTTGTCTTTCAAAGACGAAGATTTATGTTTTTAGTCTTTCATGGACAAAAATTTGCCGTGTACGGTACCCAAAGGCGAAGATTTTTGTCCTTTAAAGACAGTTTTTGAGATTAAACATGTTGACTCTCGAAGACCGTCTTTGAAAGACAAAAATCTTCGTCTTTGGGTACCGCGCATGGCAGATTTTATGTCCTGGAAAGACAAAAAACAAAACTCGTCGCCTTTGAAAAACAAAATCTGCCGTGTGCGGTGGGCTGCAGTTTTTATTCAAAAATGCATTGTTGTGAACGGATCTGCTTAAGTAAGAGGAATCGCCAATCACCTGTAGTACTCCGGCAGAATTATGTGAACACCAGCACTTCCCTGGCATATCTTTGGCATGCTGTCATTAGACATTTGTCTGATACTATCTGTGAATGGCCCAGTTGCATTTATAACTGCTTTGGCATGTATGTCCCATTCTTCGCCAGTGAAACAGTCACGGACATGCGCACCACATACTATATCCTTCTCTTCATTGCCTTCTGAAAACAGATTAGTATAGTGTGACAGTAGGATGACATGTATCACTCCCCATAAACTTCAAATGAAAGAGGCAGAGCATATCTTGTGGGAAAGGCCTGATTTAAATGAGAAGATTCAGCATTGTAACTTTTCACCAAGCTTTTAACTCTTTTTCAATAACCGTTTCACTCCTTTATGCTACATTGATTCCTCTCTCGATTTATATATTTGATTGATGATTTAAAGTTTATTTATGTACCTAGAGGTTTTCATTGTAGTTAGCCACTGATGATGGATTGGAACAATCCAAAACATGTCTTGCAAACTAAAAAGTATTCTCGCATTTTTTCACCTTATATCTACGTTCATATTAGCAAGAAATTTTAGGATGACACTTATTGGAGATGTAATGAGATACAGGTTTACCCAATATTTCCAGAACAAAAGTAATTGCAACTTACCAGTTTTGATTCTCTTTTTTAGTATCTTTAAGACTTCAACTTGATTCAGGCATGTTGCCCCCTTTCTTATTGCAGTTAGGGCAATAGTCAGATTCATTCTTGCATCATCTTGTTGACCTGGAAGAATTGTCAATCATATTTAATTACTTGCCAGTCGAAACATCTGCCTAGTAACTCCTCAGTTACAACATCTAGTCCCAATCCTAGAATATGTTGAGTATAGGGCAGAGTCCTTCAGGCTTTCAGCCCTGAGAACTTTTAGTAACTGATATATCTACATAGGAAATTAGAGATTAAAAAGTTACAATGATTCTAATATATGGTAGTTTGCTATATATCTATTACCAGCTGTATCCATGTGAAAAGTTATTTATAGGAACCCTAGGTGCAGGAGGACTTAACATTTAGGAAGCTGCAAACTTGCTGCCCAAATGACCAAGAGATAGGATAGGATAGGATAGGATAGGATAGGATAGGATAGGATAGGATAGGATAGGATAGGATAGGATAGGATAAGATAGGATAGACAATAGCTTTCCAATATAGCATTCAGAATGTACTCATTTCAGTTCTAGTAAAACTGGTACTTTTTCCAACGAATTTGCTCAGATCAAATGGACTGCTGTAGCCCTCAGCCATTATCTCCCACACCTATGCTGTGCACATAGTAGGACAGCTTTATAATTCTAATTGCTTCACTGTAGTTTACTCCATGTAATAGTGATGAAGATAACATACCATCATAATAGATAATAGCCCCATGCAGATTTTCACTCTTGATCATAGGGAACATATCCAGTGCCTTTTCTTTATTTACAAAATAGCTACTCCTCACAAGTTTCTTGCCAGCCACCAAATCATACATCTTAAGGCCAGCCCAAAAGTAAGGTACTTGCCACCACCTGTTAGTTGAAAGGATATCTTTTAGAACAACTTCATGCAAGTACATTAGTCCTACTTTCTCATGCAAGGTAAAGCAACAAATTTCAAATGAACATGTGATGATGGTTTCAAGAGAATTGTTTCTCTGGCCGAATTCAACTGACATCAAGCCACTTTCACCACCATCATCAAGTCAGCTTCAATACCATCAAGCCACCAATTTGGAGATACTAGAGGTGTTAGACAAAATTTTCAAATCAATAAATACTAGCTAAATAACTAAAGTGGAATAAATAGTAAAGAGACAGATAATAAAAAGATTTGAAGTTCCATATAATTAGAGGCCATACTTTTTAGTAGAAGCTACAACTTCTAATCAAGAAAATACAATGTAGTTCATAACACATCAGTGCTTTACACGGTTTGATCTATCTTAAACAGACTTGGATGTTTAAAGAAAACTTTGCATTTATTGCTCGCTAGAACAACAGCTGCCCTTGCCTGCTTGCACAACTTTATGATATTTTGCTTATTACTCCAAACTGGTAAATATTTTCCAGGACTTACTTGTAAACTGGAAGCATGATTGGTAGGGGATCAGAGAGATGTGGTGCCACTTGTAAAAGATTTGCTCTCTCATGCAGGGCCTCCTTTACTAATTTGTACTATGAGGAAAACATACCAAGCATATTAGGAAGAAGAAAAAATATTTAAATATTACAAAATATTATGAATAATGAAATAACCTAGCTTTGTACATGTTTTTATTTATATCCATTTCCTATCAATGTTGCATCTTGGAATGGGTTTGAAACATCTAACTTAACTGGACTTGGAAAAAGAAGGCCATGTCATTGAATCTAAACTTTAACATACTACATGACTTTCTTCCTTATCAGCTAGGCTCTAAATTTCACAATAAAACTGTGCTTTCCAACAACAGATTCTCAATTTTAAACACTTTGTATACTAGTATGTCAGCTAGTATGAAGGTTATTGAAATGCACAAACCTCCTCAATATCAAGATTGAATATTGCCTTTTGCAGATAGCGCACACCTCCATGGATGAGCTTGGTACTTCTGCTGCTGGTACCACTTGCATAGTCATACTTCTCAACTAATGCTGTCTTCAAGCCTTTATATCAAAAGATGCAATAAAAGATTCTGCCTTCAATCTACGTTTGCTATAACATGTGAAAGTGGTGATCATTCCATAAAGCTTATGGAGGTGAAGTCTTCTTATATTGTGTCAAAACAATGGGATTTGTGAAAAGTTGCAAACTTATTGGGCCAATGAACCAAAAATTCAATTTCTTTATTGTTATTATTGTGAAGTGAAAGTACAAGAAAATGATCTCCCCAAGCACAGTTCTGCCCAAGCACAGTGACTTTCTACACTGAGTACTCTACCACTGAGTCATAAGGTCACACTTTCAATGATTTGAAATCTCAGGTCTGTCACTTTCTTGCACTATCACTTTATAATGATGCCACATAGTACAAGAAATGAAAGGTATAGCTCATTGGTTGAAAGAGCAAGGTAGCAATAGCAACAGACCAGTTTTCCAATTACCAAAAATCTCTGTATGAGAACTTAAGGCTTCATAAGACTCTGTTCCAAAGATGAACCAATCTTTTATTTACCAAAATCAAGAGTGCAGGCTCTTATACAAAATAATCTGAAAAATGCTTGAAGTTGATTAGCCATAAAATTTTCCACCTTATGATGTACCTTAGAAATTGAAATGAGAATAGCCACAGGTAAGAATGAAAAAGATCATGAAATATGCCTCTATTTCACAAGAGAAAACAGCATTACAGAGCTTGGATGAGATATTCATAAATCTTACCTCTAGTTGTAGCATCAAGGGCAACACCACAACCTGTTGCACCACCACCAATTACAAGAACATCAAATTCTTTATCAGATTTCAGATCCTTTAGCAGCTCTTGCCTGAAAGTTGAATTTTATTTTAAAATTGAATTGAATTATTGAAATTATTGAATTTTAGCATATACTGTATATATAGGAAGTGAAAAACTTAAACAGCAAAACCCCTGAAAACATGCTGTATAAGTACAAACTTATTAAAGGTAATGGTAAAATTTGAAGACATTATCCAACTCTTGTTCATTCCTGGCTAGCTAAAATCTATGAAGGTTTCAATAGCTAGTGTTAATTCGTGGTTTGCCATTGCTTAGTTGTTCCATGATATGCCATAATATCTTGCTATCCACAGAGCAATATACTCCATCCTAATAATCTAAAAACAATTCATTTTTAGACAAGTTGGCAAAGTAGTCTGCAAAACATTTCATAGTTTTATGATGTCTATTGGCAACATGTCCTTTCTAGATTTATAGCAGGTATACTAGAACAATTGCAAATTAAAGATGTGGGTCTAAAAGCAAGAAACTATAACAAACAAATATAATATATAGCAGTATTTTGGTATTAAAGAAGTCTTTATCTGCAAACCACAAATTAATTTCTACTCATTGAATAACCAGCTACCTTGTTGGCAAGGGTGATTGACTTGTACTGAAGGACGATTCCTTGAATTCAGCAGCTCTGATGGTCAAGCTTGGAGCCTATGTGAAATGAAATTTTGGACCATCAATGAAGAGATAAACCAGGAAAACTGTATGGAGAGGCTTATGCTTCCTAACATGTGAAACCAGTTGACACAAGAAGGCATTGCACTGAACTGGGTAACAGAACAGGCTACAAGTTAAAGATAAATCCCTATACTTCAGTTCACAATAATTCACCATGATCTTAACTCCTAGATAGAATCTTCCACACTGTCAAAGTATTGGGAGCTCAATATTGGATCATCTTCAATTCAAGAAGTGTATTACCGTTCTGCCATCTACAAAGTCTTTTGTTTTTAGTGCTCCATATGCCCCTAAAGAGAAAGCTCCGGCACCTATGATAATCCTCAACATTATCCGATTTGATCAATGGTATGCTAAAAGATACAGCATATATTCTGGAGGTTGGACAATATTCTATTGATGGCCAGTTGGGTGGCAGGCCGTATCAAGGGACACTTCCTATATCCTGAGCCCAACTATCATGCCTCCTATGGCTTTATCTTTCTTTGAGTGTATGGCCAATGGCGTGTATTTTTCTTTGCTATACTATGTATGAAATCGCATTTCTTCTGAGGCTCTGTTGTTTCTTCCACTGGTTTCTTCTGCAATGAGTGAATCCGCAACCTCGTACTGGCTCTGAGGCGCCTCTAGGAATGTTCGACGGCAGCGGTGGGCGAGGTCGTTACAACCGATCTCATAAAAAAGATCCGAGGTCGTGATGAAATCGGTACGCATAAAGTGCACCGTAATGGTCCGATTAAATCCCCTTCTTTGAATAAACCCCCTCGTATAAGCCCCCACCCACGAGGTGATTTGTGACAATACCCAGCACTCGAATAGACCCCAATGGGGGTAATCTGGGTTCAGTATAATACAGGTTAAAAGCAACGAAAATAAAAATTCAGCTGCTGGCTTATTTGTGCTAATAGTTAACGAGAAGAACTGTCCAACTTCTCCTCCTTGATCCCATCTCGATTTACATTTAAATCAAAGTATTTTATTTTGACAACTGATATAAGATATTGTCTTTGGTAGACCTGAGGACCTGTAAATTTGACAAGCCCCCCCTCGAATAAGTCTCCCCTTCAGATAAGTCCTAACCGAAAAATCGTTTCTGACAAATAGACCCACGGGGGTTCAATCGAGTCATTACTGTAGTGAAAGAATGAAACTGCGAAAATGTAATTAAAGCAACATTTTATGAACCATTTAAAAGCCTAAGCTGGTACTCACCATCTTTGTTGAAAGTGATTGCTAACTGTTCTGCAAGGAATGGAGTTAAAATTTTCTCTGCTATTAGTCTGGGTGTTTCTTGTCCCAAATACTCGAGTACTTTCTAAGTTGCACAAAGAATGACTCCTTCTAGGGCTCGATGCATTTGATGCTGTCGAATGCTTCGTTGCTTGTAGGAGTGGAAACTCCAACTGATCCTTCTCCCATCGGCTATTGTAGTAAATTTAGACTCATCTGTGAGAAGAAGCGATAATAGTTGCTCATTTTCCTCGACACCAGCTATCTACTTGTAACCTGCATTACATTTAATGGCGCATCCTCACATTCAAATTATTCTACAAGGCAATGTAAAGATATTGAGGAGCACTTTAGAGCTTCGACTACTCGATTGGCTATGTCTGGAATGATATCGAGAACTCCCGACAATAAGACGATGATAATAGAATACAGCGAAAGGAGTTCTTAAAGAGCAAATAGAAGATGTTAACACGACCCCCTGGAAGAGCAGCATTTAAGTTATAGGCTGTTATTTATTATATTTTCCATTGTATTATTGTATTCATTAGTTACTATCTAGTATTACCATAGTTAGGGGGTCTCTCGTGTAATAAACAATATGAAAAGTGAAAATGAGAGAAAATAACCGACGGATCGGCTATTTTCTCGCAATTTCATTGAACAAATAAATTATTACAGTTAACTCCCGATAACTGGAACCTTCGAAGGACCAAGGAGAATAGCTCATCGTTTATATTCGGACAGTTGATTCAATGATAAAGAAAAGAGCTTGTACCTTAGTCTTTGATAGTTTACAATCGAATGTTTGTGATGTCAAGAAGGGGTATTTTACTAAGTCTGCACACAGAAAGAAGACAAGAAACAACGAAATATCAGTGAAGTTGCCTCAAACGAGAACAGAATTTGGAAGAAAAGGAGTTTATTTCTCAGCTGCAAAAGAATATAACTCCTTGCCTCTTCAGGCCGGAAAAACAGACTCTCGACTTCTTTTTAGAAAGTTTTTTGATTGCTTTTTTAATGATTTTTAGTTTTTTTATCTATTCTGTAAGTTCTTTCATCTTTTAAGTTATATATGGGCATTGTTCATACACCCTATAAAGGAAGCAGGACCCTGTTGATAACAGTATATAAATACTAACAGGTTATCCTGTCAAAACATTCGTATATTATTATTATTATTTGTTTGAGTTATCAGGGGTTTTTGTGATCAACAGCAACAGCAGCAAAATAATATAGGACAAGGACAGAAGATATCAACTTAAACAGGGAGCTCTTTGCTGCATAAAAGTTTCGAATATGAGTTGTTTTTTTACTTTTCCCCAACTCTCCTTACTGTATTACATTGATTCTATTCAGGTTTCGTCGAATTTCCTCACCATATATAGTGGATACCATATATTCTTGCAAGACCTTGTATTCGTCTTCAACCTTAAAGTCGTGTCAATAATCATGCAGTACGTGTCCTACATGGCAAAAATATTGCTGCCTCTTTGAAAAAAGGAGATACTGGATAATTTGCTAAGACCAAATTTTACTTTCCTTTGAGTTATCCTTTAGCTAACTGTATCACCAAAGTACCAGGTAACTGGTATTTTGTCCAGATTTTACTGTCTGACAGAGTGTTCCAAAGAATGCTACCTCTAAGCAATCTTTGTACTTAAGTAGATGTTTTAGCTTTAGCACCTTGATTAGATTCTCTATTCTTAAATCATGTTTGATTTCTTTGGTTAAGAAAAACTCTGATAAGACAATGTAATTGGTGAATTCGTATATTTCAACTATTAGCTTTTGCAGATTGCCATAGTTGATCGTTGTTTCTTTTCAATTTTACTGGTAATTCTTCAAATGCAAAGGTATAATCACCATGGAGAACCCTCAAGGCATCCTTATGTAACTAGTATTCTGTTATTTGCTGTTTTACCTCAAACACGTCCATATCAGTGGATAGTGGTTGACAGTTGACTTAATGAAAGTCTTGTATGATATGTTAGCTTTTGCATGTGCCTAGCAATACGAGAGAACGCCTTTACTTTTTGGTTTGCCGTTTTGCAAATAGCTTCAACATAATTATGAAATAAAGTTGAAATTGAAGCTTAGAGTCAGTTATTATACCAAGAAGTTTAACCTCCTTAGTTGGTTTTATAGGTTATCCATTTATCTCAAGGTTCATTTTTTGACCTTTTTCAAGACTCGTAAGGATAACGAGTTGTTTTCTGGACTAGCTGCCTATCATTTGTCCTTGAACAAGTCTAAGGCATTATTTATATCTCCTTTGAGGGTTCTCAAAATGTTTTCGAAACTGTCATCACATGAGTGGATTGTGTTTTCATAGGCAAAGTTGTAAGCTTGTGAGTCTCGACGGCATAGATGAAATCGCTAATGAATTCGTTAAATAGCAAGGGCCCAAGACTGAGCCCTGTTGAACACTCGGAGTTAACTTGCTGCCAGCTACTGCAGGTGCCATTTATCTTCACAATCTGTAGTTTGCTTGTAAGGTAGCTCTGTATGTAATTGAAACTATCTAAACCTTAATCATTTGCCTCAAGTTTCCCTAACAGCAAATCATAGGGAATACAGTGATAGGTTTTTGAAAGGTCCATTAGGACCATCTCAACTTTGCCTGACTTGTCAAGTGTCTTATAACATTGTTGAATAGCACGAAAAAGAGCATTTTGGCAACTTCTTGGCTGAATGGCTGCTTTCATAAAAGTTGCGATGTCCACAATTTGGCGCTGCGTCACTTGTTGTTGCTTCATCATCGGATTTGCTGTTTCATCCTTTGTAACAGTCTACATTGTCATAAGTTTGTGACCAGTTAGGTTGTTGCAACATTCCGAACACCTGGACGTACGCATTGTGTAAACATCCTTTCCCCTATGTCCGAGTTTTTCCTATTTCACCAGACCCCACCCCCTTGTGCCCGAAAATCCTTTGTGAATGGCTCCCAACAGCATTATAAAGTCTGTACCCATTTTAAATGTCGAAAATCGCGCATAAAGACGGGTAGGCAGCGCTTCAAAATAGTCTCTCAAACATGACACGAATGATTCAGTTTTTTCCGTTTGACTTAGCTTTTTGAGAAAAGTCTTGAATAATCTGACTGCCCTCAGATTTTCGGACTAGATAAGGAATGGGGGTGTGACACCCCTCACACCTCACGGTAGGTACGTTGCTGTCGGCCGATAGAGTGAAGATCTCATAAGACATTCCTGTGTGTGAAAATGTTTTGTCCGGAATGTGTGGGTCCGAAAACTTCCAGAACGATGTTGAATCAAATGGAAGCGCCCTCGGCGCGTCCATGTCAGTGAGACGACCTCCGCCATGGACTCCACTCTTCACTGAACTTATTGAAAACGAGGACAAACAGTTCGTGGAAGGTAGAAGTTGTCACTCAGTCTGCCGTTACACAATATAATTAGAGAAGTATCTTTGATAAACGATGGGTGATTCATTGAAGAAAAAGGTATGTTTATTTGATTCTATGCAGCTGTACTAATTTTTTTTATAAGTTTCTGTGTTAAAGCTTGGGGATAATGTACAAAGTTTCACGCCTCCTTAGGCCTATCGGTCACACATGTTGAGGTCTTGGTAACTGCTCGTGAGGAATGAGCCGTCAGTTTAAAGATAGTTTTTGCAATAGAGAACTTGCTACTACGTCAGCTAGATATGATTGTCCGATGCAACATGCCAGGATATTTCTGGGAAGTTAAGTTGAGTTGTTTTGCGCTATCTATCGAGTCCAACGCCATGTATACTCAGCTTCAACAATTTACCAATCTGGAAACTAAGCCTGAGGGCACTCCACAAGTATTTTGTATAATAGAATTGTTTTTCAACAAAACGAAGATGTTACAAATAGATACTGGCATAAGCGTTTTGTACCATTCACGCTGTCTTTGGCAACCAAGCGTTCCAACCTCAGATTGATTTTCACAGAAGTAGTAAAGATATTCGATGCAAATCTCTGTATTGTCATGTTAATTGTTATTATTTAGTCTGTTGAAATATAGCCATGAATGTCCGAGATAGTTTTCATTTGAATGTTTCTTATATTTTTATGTTGTGCATTATCATTGTTGTGTTGAACATTGGCTTTCCAAGAGGGGTCGGCTGGGTTCAATTACCCTGGGCCCTGAACCTGAGAGAGGCCCCAAAATGATGTGAACTCATTCTTTGATGACTTGTAAATTTCATATGGACCTCATCAGGGCCCCCATTTTTTCCATTTCCCCTGGGTCCCATACATATACATCTATGTCTACCAGTTACTGCCCACCTTCTAGAATTATTCTGGGAGGATAACAGGCCAGAGTGGGAAGCAAGTTAATACTGTACAATGTGGGAACTTGTAATCAGTTGCCATCATCATCATCATCATATATATACATTTAACGACACAATGGTTGATACAAATGTTGTAACACAACCTTAATTCGCTGAGATATGTGTTTTTGCATAAATCAAAGAAGACATCTGAATTCACTTGCTCAATAGCATTGGTTGGCAGACTATTCCATAACGGTACAATAGAGTAAAAGAAAGAGTTTTTAACAACATTTACATGAGCAAACTTTAATGTGAGTTTTTTCGAATGGGAATTTCTTAAACTACTGTAAGTGTTTCTTTCAAAATAGTCAAAAGGGTTGTAGTCATAGGTTCAGGCTTAGGGTACTTTTTGGTTACCTAATTTTATCAGCTTACAATGATTCTGTGCAAATTTATTTATTTTAATATACTTATTTATTTATTACTATAATCCACTAACCAAGCTGTGCATAAATACCTACTCTGCTCATAGGTTTTGCACATTAAATATATAGATAGATAGACATACAAGCTCTTGGTGGGCCTAGTTACTCATCGTCTTTACGGGAGGTGATACCAGCATGAATCTGTCAACAAAACTTTTGCAGAATAGATAATGACAGTTTTCTGTAGTTGAGCAATTCATGTTCCTGTTGCAAGATAATCTATCTTTTGAAAAGTTTTTCTTATTGTAATAGCTATTTTTATTACTATTTTATAATGTATGCTGATATTGATGGGCAGGTAACCAGATCAACAGAGGCAGAGAGAGGAGACGATGATTTTGAGTGTATTCAGACTCTACTCTGACTACACGTTACTTTACAGATAACATGAATATATTCAGAAACATTTAACAACCCGAAATAAACATGAATTATGTACAGGAAGGGTTAGGTGCTTTTTAGTTGTTTACTGAATGGAATTGTGTGGTGACAATTGCATAGAGACCAACAGAATAAGAATGACCAAATGTGTGATGACAGGAGTTACGTATGGTGATGTCCCAGGTGTGTGATTCAAGAATACAAATGAATGAAAGAAAGAAAATTGGCATTGACTAAGAATGGCCTATGAGTCCAATGTTTACATTCACTACACAGTTATATTTTTGACAGATGGTTTCTCAAATTGTCTTCTATTCTTGCATATTGTAACACAAGACTCTTTCTAGGGGAAAGGGAAAGTAAAGAGGGAACCCCCAAAAGAACAGACAACATCTGCAAATGGTATACAGTTTTTTTCATGCCATGTTTAAGTATCATAATAAAAGACATTTATGCTCAATATATTATATGATATATTGTATATTATATATGTTGGTATTCATTATATATGTTGGTATTATATATGTATATGTTGGTATTATATATGTATATGTTGGTATTCATATATCTATTTGAAGTTTGTCTTGTATGATGTCATTTTTGGCCTCTTTCTTTTCCATATTTCTATGTTTGTGGCTTATTATCATTTGGAAATATGGTAATTCTTGTTAAATATCTTTTTATCCCAATCATACTTTGTTTGCAGGGGAAGAACCAGATCCCTCTCCCAAGGATACTGATGCACAAGTAGATGAAGATGATGAGGATGTCATAGTTGAAAACGACACCGAAGAAGCTGGATACAAGTCTGACAGATCTGCTTCAGATGATGAAAGCACAGATGCAGTTGTTGATCGTATGAGAAACAAGGATTCTAGTGGTTATGAAGAAAGTGGTGAGGAAGAAGAAGGTGTATCAGAGATATCTGAAGGTGTGTTTTGTAATTGCCTCTCCCTGCATTTGTTTCTTTTTCATTGGACGAATGTTCATTTTTGGCTGGGAAATGAAGTTGAAATTGTTTTTGATTTGTATAGACAAGCTCATCCAGATTGGCATAATATAAATCCTTGAACTGGCCTCCATAAATAATCCCCCATGCTAGAACTTCAAATTGTTGATAGTGCTTCCCTCAAGTCAGCCCCCACCACAGAGGATGAAGAAGACCTTAGTATAGGCTGATGCTTAAATTTTTGATGGCTCTTTTGGTATTGTGAGTAGTATTATGGTTCTTTTCTTTTTCTCGTGTAAAATTCAACTACATACATTTCTAATCAATTAAATTTCAGAATTTGTAATTTTTTTAAAGTAGGCCCAAATTAGCTGGATCTTAGCTATTCTTCCTTTGTTATATAGCCTAAATTAAATAAAGTACTGACAACTGATGTAACTGATGACATTTGATGATATTGATGATGCTGATGATGAAACATTATAGACTGTTGTGACTAGACACCATAGGCATAATTCATAGTAATTTCCAATTGTCCAACTCATAGGTCTGAGAAGAAGGACAGAACAGGAGGAAGATGAATATGATAAGGAAGCTACAGCAGATGCATCAAGTGGTGATGATATAAGTGAGGATGTTATTGAAGAAGACCAGGAAGGATATGAAGAAGATACAGAAGAGGAAGAAAGTAAAGAAGATGGGAAGGACAATGGTGATTTTGATGAGGTTAGTCCACAAGTTTTACTGTTTGATAAAATATAAATGTGGATGGATTTTATCAGAATATTGATCAACATTTGTATGCAGGAAAGTATTTTAAAAGTCTTTTTATTTGGCCATCAATATGTTTAGGCTACAACCCAATTTTGTGGGATCCAAAATCAGAAAAGTATTTATTTTGACTTTTTTCAAGTAAGTCAAGTTCTGTGCCATTTGACAATAGCTGACATCCCATTTTCATGTACAAGGGCTTAGATTTTCTCCTAGAAATTTCCCACCACTTTGCACATAAGCTGCACCCCAAAACTTTTTAAGTGAAAATATTGAAGGCAGTCCAGCCTTAAGCAGGCTTTTATAGTAGTAACATAACATGTGCTTCTTCTTTGTTTTAGGGCACAAGTGAGGAGGAAATAGATGTTAAAAATCCATCTTTTGTGCCAAAGAGAACTGGGTTTTGGGACCATGATGATCGTTATGATAATATAAAAGTTGAGGAGTCAAGGTATAGTGTTATTATCATCTAAATGTTGTTATCAGTATGATTATTTCTTTAGTTATTTCCACTGCTGTAGTTTGAATCCTTTTGGATTCTTTGGATTTTGCACATTGCAACACATCATGTATTAGTCTCCTATTATGTGATGATTATACATACTTGTCAAAAGTAAAAAGACATATGTTTCATATACATGATGTACTTTGAGAAGAGGGGAGTTATGGAAGCAGGTGAGAGGAAGCTGGGGACATTGGCCCTCCCAAATAATGTCCAAGAAGCAGTTTTTTTGCTCAGTATAGATATGCAAAATGATGCATACATGTATGTATTTTGTGTGTAATTTTCTGCCCTAAATCCAAAATTTACTCAGTGCCTCCCTCTTACCTTAATTTCTCATTTAAGCCCCCTCTCAATTAAGCCCTCTTTCTATTAGGCCCCCTTTCAATTAAGCCCTCTCTCTATTCTCTCCCCTCTCTATTAAGCACCCCCAGAAAAATGTGGATACTGCCAAAGATAAGTTATATTCATAACAAGCATACACTTTGAGGTATTGATGAAGTTCATTAGTACTGCAACATACCAGATCTAAATCAAGCTCAAGCGTTTACGTGCTGCAAACAGAAAGAATACTTATTGATGAAGATGACAATGTTATTGTTGAAGATTCCTAAAATATACATATTTTATCACCTTAGAATTCTCTTCATATTTCAAGAATTTATTAAGCCTCCCCTGTCCAATAAGCTCCCCTCTAAAGTGCTTGAAAACAATAAGGCCCCAGGAGGGCTTAATAGAGAATTTACGGTCTGTTAGCTTATTCGGGACCGTTTAGTGCATCAGGTAGGCTGACCTATTCCTCTTGATGGACTTTCAACTTCCTAGTGCTGCCATCAGGTAACCTTGTGTTATTGACTATTCAATGCATGAGCAAAGGCACCTATTCGCATTATAGCGATGGCATGCAGAACTATTGACATTCTAGGCTGCAGGTTATCTCTACTGACTAGCTTCTCCCACCATACTGACCATAGTGGCGTTCAATAGAAACAGTGATCTCAAGTAAATCAATATGGATCCTTTGTTAGAGAGGATTAATGGTACCAAAGGGGGATATATTGGCCTGCACCCCAAACCTCAGGGGTCCTCAAGAGCTATGATATACTTCTTTGATAACGGACGTATTTATTACTGACGTCATCAGATGCCCCTTTTTCGTCTTCCCCCGGGTACCATAAATATATTCTCGTTGAAATTTGAAGAGGATATTAAGCACAAATTGAGCAAATTCACAAAGCAAGCCATTCGTGCGTAACAGCATAAATACAGATCGATTGGATGACCGTGTCAAATATTTCCTTATTCTTGTCGTTTATTGTTTATTTTAGGGCCCCTCGTAGGGGTAAGAGTAGACAGCTTTGGGATAGGACAGTTGAGAGATGGGAGCATGACAAGTACAAAGAAGAGGAGCAGGGACCTAAAGAGCCGTGGGAAATAGAAGTATGTTTTACAGTTAACGATATGTTTCATTTCAATGGTCTAGACATTTCAAAATACTAGCATGTTTGAAGTATTTTTTTTGTATATTAATCAAGCACGATACTATGGGAAACCGGGAGCTTTGCCTACCCGTACTGAATATTTTGACTATTTTTACTCGTTCAACGAGTGTAATGTGAGAACATAGTTTGCTAGAAAACTTGGAAAATATAATTTGATGCAGGATATCCGATAGCAACGAATATACTAGTGAGTATCTTTTCATACGTTCGTACTCTATGGTGCATAAAAGAAAGGGGGTGTGTGTAAAACTTTGAAATTTTTTACCTTTTCTCGTCTCCCCTCTCCCAATATTTCAGCGCTGTCTTCATGTGTGAAATTAATATACAGTTGATCACATTGATGGTGTTGTTTAAAGTAGAATCCCTGTTGTCATGTTTGCCAGATCATAAAATTTGTCTACTCCATGTCATACATAGCAAAATTCCAGATCATCCCAGATAAATCAAAATGGGGGATTTTTCTAATAAATCCATTGTAAAGCCAAACTGTGGTTCAAATGCAAGCAATACATATCTTAAAGCCAAATACGATTTCAAAAATCCAGATTCCTCAAATCTAGATTTCAAAATCCAAACTGGCAACCCTGCATGTGGTTTGTAACAAGTGGGCACCATCATGTATCAATACAGTGACACTCGATGACGTACCAAGGGACTGAAATGAGTCTTCTTCCTTTTCAGCAAGCATTAGAAGATTTTGAACAGAGGCAATCACGTGGTAGAAATCGGCAAAGACTCGGTGATTTCATGGGGAACAGAAGCAGAGGCAGTCGCGGAAGAGCTAGAAGGGAACGAGGGACGGATGAAAGAAGGGGGGATGAAAGAAGGGGGGAGGAAAGAAGGAGGGAGGAAAGAAGGGGGGAGGAGAGAAGAGAGGAAGACGAAGGAAGGAACTTTCAACAAGATGATTCTTCAGAATTTGAGGAAAAATACCCAAGAGGTCGCCCCCGAGGACGTGGAAGGGGGCGAGCTGGGAATCCTCGGGGTAGGCCAAGAGGGCGAGGAGGTTTTAGAGGGGATTTTGGACCTGACAGGAATAGGGAATATGAAGCTGAACAACATGGGGGCAGAGAGTCTAGGAAAGCCAAAGAGTATAACTGGCAGGGTGGGGATAGCACTACACCCAATGATGAAGAGAAAAGATATGGAAAAGTAGTTGATAAGGAAAGTCATATTGCTATTGAGGATTTTCCAGAAATTGGCAAAGAAGAAAAACCAGTTGAAGATTTAAGAAAGTCTCCTTCAAATAAAGGAAATACTCAAAGGTATATTGTTCCTTTTTTTATTGAGAGTTCTTGCCAAGTAGTATTTCTGTGAGCAGGGTCTTGCAGGCATTAAGAAAATACTGCTTTTAGGGCGGTTAATTCATTTTTCAGGCTGCTGTTAGGCCGGTTTTCACTTGAATGAACTCTTCAACGAATTTGTCTGCGATTGGAATGTCTTTTCTTCTTTTGGGACATAGGCGAATTCGCTAGCGAAATTTGAAAGCTCAAGGGAGTTCAAGTTTCCAGGGAATTCGCCAAGAATAGAACCAATGATAGAGAACCCGGAATTGTCTTGTTTTAGTTGATATACTTCACAGGCTTGGCGAATTTGCTTACGATATCACCACTTATTCGCTCAAATGGAAACCGGCCTTTGCAGTTGTTTTACCTCCTTTGTTGGTTGTGTTACAGTTCATGTAGTATTCTTGCATTGTATAGTTGCCTCGGTTAAGTGTTCTCTAAATCCTGTTGTCAATACCAGTATATATCATAATTACTGGCCTCGTTCTAGAGATTGTATAGATGTAGTAGTTATATAATTTTGGTGTCATTTGTTTTGTTTGATAGTGAAAGACCAGGCCCAAAAAATAGCTCGAAGGTTGAACCGCGGGGATCAAAGGGCCGAGGTAAAGGCGTTCTGCATCCAAAAGTCAGTGCTCCTAAGAAAACAGCTACCGAGTTCAATGACGAAAAGAAGAAGTCAAAAGCTGAAAATATCAGAAATAAAGATAAAGATAAATTTGAAGGTGAGAATTGTTGTTGTGAAAACTTGTTTGGATTTTCATCCATGTTTCCGTAGCATACTTCCATACTTGAAGATTCAAAACTGCTTCGGTTAGGTGCTCACCAGCACCAAATTGAGGAGCTATCTGGGAACTTTTAGTACTGCACTGTGGTATAAAGAGGTCCTAAAATAAGGAACTTTAGGAACTAGGCCGTATGTTGTGTTTCTTATAAAAGCGTGTGCTCACTTTTTTATTAGAATGCGTAATTTTGTTGATGAGCCTTAATATTCTTCGAGCTTGCTGATTTTGAACCAACGATTATTGTTACATTATTCTGAAATTTTAATGATTTTGAGCATTAATACTCATATAGATTATATTCTTCAGTAAAAGATGTATAGCTGACACTCCCTGAAGAGTTACTGAGTTGCATCATAGCGTAGTGACTCCCTCCCAGACTGGAGAATTGAAGCTCATACTCATTTTGTCTTCTGAAAAATGTCAATCAGACAAAAAAATCTACGTCTGAATGAAGTTTGAGCCTTACATTTTTCTTAGATCATTCTTAAATTTCAACGATTTTGAGCTTAAGCATTCTTGTAGACTAAATTCTCATAAAGTCTGCACTACAATAAAGCTTTGTCTTTTCTGAAGAACTGTATTTAAGAACTGTATATGAGTATTTATTTTATAAAATTCTTTCCTTACAGTTGTATTATAAATAGTTGGTTTTAATTAGTATTTAATTACTATTATACTCCCAACCAACATTAAATATTGTTATATGATGATGATGATGAACTGATATTTAGAACTTGTAACTGACATTCCCAGACACGTTATAGTCTGTGGGTGAATTTGCTATGGTTTTGTAGCAGCCGGTTAGTTTCCTTATCAAGATAAATTACATTTTTTGTGATTTCTTACCTTATTACATGCTGTTATTACTGTAATGTGATTACTTTTGGTTTCTAGATTCTCCTGTTATAGAAGATAGAATTCCAGGTAATGAATCAAAGTCATATACCTCTTATTCCGAAAGTGAAGTGCTTTTTCATGGTGAATATGCCTAGTTGGTATCTAAATGGGGGCCGGTTCTCGGAGCATTTTTCCATCACTCATAGGAATGGGTTCTGTTAGTCGTCGGGGCTAATATTGTTCCTTGTGTAAGATCTCTTTGGTTAGTATTTAATTTTCTAGGGAGAATTCGAGCCCAAAGAAGAGAATTACTGCCGTTTACACTGCTGTATTTACAACGCTGCGTTGTTCTTTTACAGAAATCATAGTCACACTTTCCCCACTGGATAGCAAAGCCGTTTCGATTATTATGCAATTAAATAGTATTCCTAACGAATACATCCGATTTTAGCCTTCTTAAGGACTCATACCTCTATTTTTCAGCGGAAAACGGTGAAAAACTTAAAGGACATTCATCGGCAAAACCTAAGAGATATTCTTCGCAGCGGCAAAGGGCAAATATTGGGGATGAACAACAATTCGAGAATCAGACCAACGACCCAAGAACCATACATGAGTCACAATATTATGGCCAGTTCCCTCAGCAAGGTTGCAACGATTATTATTGTTTCTTGCTTTGATAGAAGGGTGAATGGTCGGTCAATTATTTACCATTCTCAGATTTTCGTGTTGTACATATTTGAGATATCTTGGAATTTTCCCCCCTCAAAAACCCTCTTCAAATGAGCCCCGATACTAGAACTACAAATTGTCAATTAGCCTCCCTGAGGTAAGCCCACATTGCAGATGATGATGATCATCTTGTTAATGACTGATGCTTGTGTTAAGACCTGTTTTCTACTGCGAAGAGAAAGAGCTTTGAAATGAGCTTTTTATGTCGCATATGCTTAACTTTTAAGGCCCCATCGAATAAGCCCCCTCGTATTGGCCACCATCAAAAAACAGCAAAGTAATTGTGTCTCAGATTTCCTGCCGCAGTGTGTGTGTCTGTGTGTGTGTGTGTGTGCGTGCGTGCGCGACGTTTGTGTGTTAAAGGATATGGTTGAGTGAAAGTGTGAGAAACTGACAGACCGGAGTGGAGCTTGAATTCACAGCCTTCGTCACTGAATGTCGAGAACCCTTCCAACTGAGACTATCTGCAGTAGGAATCCGCGTATAAGAACCTCTGAATTTTAAATAAGCCTTCTCATGTCCTTTTGCTATGAAGTAGTTCCAGCAGCGTCGTTCCACATTTTCTCACCACCAATGCTATCCGTGCAGACTCTGCCTTTTACAGTTATGTATTTAATGCTTGTGAATCATAAATGAAAGGAATTGAGTGGCAGACCTGCTAAATTTGTTTAACAATGGGTAAGAAATTAGAGGCGGCGAGGAAAGGAACTGGCCACCCTACCTCATTATGCCGACGTCTCAGGATATGTGTCTCTCTAACAGGCACTCCTTCAAAGTACGGAATCGTACATGGGGCTCACCCTTACCTTTATCTAACAAATGAAAGTACTTATACGAGCCTAACTATGGGTCTCATACCTGGATGCGACATGCAAAGTAGGCCTAAATTAGCTGAAAATGCTAGATATAGCAGCCTACTCAAAATAAAGTAGACAAAAACAGCAACACTAAGCCTGGAGCTAGGTTTCTTTTAAAATTACCTGTAAACTTGTGCTATTTGAAGCCCTTTTGTATATTTACTTTCACCTATGGGTCGTTATTCCAGGTTTAATACTCTGTGCGATATTGAAGTTCTGTAGTGCCAACAGACTAGAAGCCTATTCTGTATTCTGTAGTTAAAGTTCTTGGTGTTGTGTTATTTCTTGCAGATATGCAAAGTGGATCGTTTAATCCGAGCATAGAGTTTCTACAGTATCAAATGCAACAGATTCAACTTCAAATGCAAGCTTTACAGGCTCAAGGTTACGAAAACGCATTTCAACAACAGCAGCAACAACAACAACAACAACAACAACAACAACAACAACAACAGTTACAGCAAGCACCTGATTCGCAAACACAGCAGCAGCCCCCGCAGCAGCAGCAGATGGCGATGCAACCAGGTCAAGGTAATTATAGAGTTTGTTTCTCAGAACATGTAGAGGATGGTGTGTCTTACGTCATGTTACCGTGCAGCGATCAGTGCATCATTTTGTATCATATTAAATCATATTGCATCAAAGGTGAATCATATTGACATCCGAGTTAATGATATTGCATCAAAGTGAATCATTTCACATTATTGTATCGTATTGCATCTCATTACGTCAAAGTGAATCATATTGCACCAAATTGAATCATTTTGCATCATAGTGCAAAATTTTGTAATATACCATATCAATCATAGCAAATCAAATTTAAATCAAACTATATGGATCTTGCTGTACCGTATTTCCCCGAAATACCGCCCCCCTCGAATGAACGCCTCCCCTAAGATAGGTTTTTTAAATGAACGCCCCCCTCGAATGAGCGCCCCCTTCGTTTTGCGATGAGTTTGCACCATCTCTGTTGCTGCACAATAGTTCAATCCTGTTGCTCCTTCATGACGTATTGTTCTATGCTTAGTTCGTTTTCCTTGGTGTTTTGCCACTAGCCTGTAGTTCCATTGCCTCTTGTTATCGCTCTATTGGTTTTGTGTAGTGTGTGCTACATATATTATCATTAGAAGTTAAAAAGTTACAGAATTTGCAAGTTGTTATGGACATAGTCATTGTATGTAAAATAGTTTCGTTTACAGTTGTGCTGAATAAAGTCACAGAGTCCAACCGCTTTGCAGTTATTTTATTTGCTGATTTTTAAGTGAGTGTCCCCCTCGAGTGAACGCCTCATCTTGAAGGGTAACTTTTAAATGAGCACCCGGGATGCTCTTTCGAGGAAGTACGGCATACCATGTATTGTCACTCCATATCATATCGATCATATAACACAAATCATCTATCGTAAATCATTAATCATGCCAATGATTTTTCTCATCATACCAATCTTTAAATTTCTTACTGTCCTGCTTTTCGGCCAATTGCTTACTTTTATTGACATTTCATTTAGCGTGCTTATCATTTGCCATTTCAGCTCCCCAGTTTTCGACAGCTGCAATGCAACAGTATTTGCATCAACAGTTTCTGTTACAATACCAATCCCTTCAGCGAAACCAGATGCATCATCCAAGACAGCAACAACAATTGCAGGATATGACTGTGAGGCAACAACAATTATCATCGAAACAAAATGGACAACAGCAGGGCTCAACTGAAGACGGTTTGTTCATGCTATGTCTTAATTGTGCATCTAGTAATTAACTGGAGCTTCTTGCATGAGAAATCTGTGATGAGAAGTTATGATATTGAAGTATAGTAGATATTGCTGGCTGGACTTGAGAAGCATTTGAGGTTCGATTGGTATTTTTCTCTATGATTCTTCATGAAAAGTTATATACGGCGATATTACTGGTACCGGATGAACCTCTAGATGAATAAATGAAAGCAGTGCATAGCACATTAGACCATTAAGCAGAGGTTTTTATACGATACTTCCACAGCTATTTCTGATTAGCCACTTTCATCTTGTAAGAATGTTTTTCCTTCGTAGGAGTCTTAATGCAGGGCAATGCATTCACTGGAATGCAGGCAAACATGCAACCATACGATGTCGCACCTCAGCAGTCAGCTGGCATTTACACCCAATCAGGATCTCAGTAAGTACACACTTATTGTGTAAGAATATAGTCTATAAGAATATTACAGCTCAAAAGAGCTGAAATTTGAGGATAACTCAAGAGTAATGCAAGACTCAAATTTCATGATGACTTAGATTCTTTTGCTTCTTTGAGTGTTTTTAGAAAATAGAACAAATGTGAGTTTAGTAATAATGATAGTAATTTACACATATTTTAACAGGTTTGCTTCTTCAGAAAATACTTAGCTCTGCTATCAATGAAGGACCTTTCTAAAAACAAAAGTAAACAAAATAAAATCTAAAGATACGGGATAAAAGAGCTAAAAGATAGTGTTAAAATTGTAGTCCTTTAGCAAGTTTTAAAATCTGATTAGTGATTTTTCGTTCCTGAGCTTTTCAGGGAGTTCATTGAATAGAAGAGCTCCTTGCACAGAAAAAGATTGTCTACCAGCTTCGATGTTTCACTTGTCCGGTCTGGGAGTTATTACGCTGCGATGTGACTCAGCAACTGTTCGGGGGAGTGTCCGATACACACTTTGTAATACAAGAATATAGTCTATTCGAATACTGAGTTTCAAATTGCTAAGATTTATGAATAATTTAAGAATAATTGTAGGCTTTTTTCTACATCATTCTAAGGATCTACAATAACAACGCATGATTACAAGACAATACCTCAAGGAGAATGAGATTACATTGCAACCTCGAGGCTTAACAGAAAACGTGTACATAAATAAACTACATGATCTAACATGTATATGTACCTACTATCACTGCCAAAAGTCATGGAACACTTACATTACAGCCAATTGTAGGCTCATAATGACCAAATTGTAAGATTATTAAGACTCAGCAAAATATTAGGTATTCTTATTAAAAAGAGTATATCTTTAGAGTAGGGTAGATTTCTTATGAGTTTGAAGAGATTAGACTTACTAAAAATGCCATCACTCTGATTTATCATGTTATCGAAAATTTCAAAGTAGCCAATTGGTAGGTTTCCTTTGTTCATTTCATTTATCGTTTTTATCCCCTGAGTTCTTGGGCTTGACTCTCATTGGAGAAGAACTCTGATGCAGCATAAGGTCTAGGTAGTGTTTCAGTGCACAGGAGATTTAGCGACAAGTAGAGAGCCCTTGTCACCAGCAATTTCGTTTATTCCGTTATTTTATCTGATTAATCACCAAAAATTTCAGACTTTATCCGTGCAGACGAGTGGAGCAACATTTACTTCAAGATGTAAGGAGAAATTCCGTGTGCTGGCCGTTTTTGATTTGAGTTTCTTTTTTGCCAATGTGAAACGGACCTGATTTCCTGAGCCTGGAAACATTCGGGGTTATCTTAGGCCTAGAGTATGGCAGGGATCTTAGCAGGGTGGAAAACCTGGAATACCTGGAGAAGTCAGAGAATTATTTCTGGTCAAGGAATTTTTGTAGTACCATTGTTTTCATTCCGTCACTGTCGATACATATGTCAAGTCATTTATGTGGTTTGTCAAAAACTGCTGGGAAAATTGTAAGAAAAGTCTGGGAATTTTTAAAAATTCGGTCTGGAAAGTCTGGAAAAGTCAGGGAATTTTTTTTAAAACAGTCCTGAGAACCCTGAATGTAGTGTTCGGGGGCCTAGGACCTCTCAAATTTGTGGTTAGCTTGCTGAATTATTTGTGAAGATACTAGCCCATGTGTTGCTGAGAAGTACTCTATAGTAATCTATGTTATCTATGATTGGCTTCTGCTTGCCATTGTTAAAAATCAACTAATTGGCTTGCCAATAAGTAGGGATTGAGATCATTTCATGAAGCATCTTAATTGACCCTGCCCGCTTCCCTTGGTACAAATGGTGGCAATGAATCATGTATGATGCGAAACGTCCCGACTTATGTCTCAATAGTGTGCATCGCCAATATCATACATGAATGCCGTTTATAGTCATTTTGCTGGATCTTATCGAATTCGATATCAAATCAGAGTCACAATGTTTGTCGTCTTTATATTTCACGTTTTTTGTTTATAAGAAACAAGTTTATAAGAGACATGAAGCTCAAGTAGTGCAAAAGTTAAGAAACACAGGCAGGCTGAGTTTGAAAAGTATACATGAAAAATCTGTTTTTGTGCAAACAGTTTTTATTAAATTGGAAGCAATATGTCTCATATTTTCATCTATAAATTATACTTCTGGTCTCACAGTTGACTTGTGCTTATAGGAAATTTCGAGAATTTTAACTAGCACATGCGAAACATTTGAGGCTGGATGTGACTCAATATTAATAAACATTCAGGCTGAAGGGCAAAAGTTTGTTTTTTATAGACAAAATACGTGTAGTACTACGATTTATATAGTGAAGTTGCGAACCCCATCAAATAATTCTGCTGCTATGGGGATCATTTTTATCAAAAGAAAAGCTGCATAGCTACAAGGAAGATTTAGTTTTAGTAAAGTGATCAAAGATTACGTATCCTAATATAATGCTCGAATTTGAAAAAATTAAATGATAGGAATGATAAACTACTATTGCATTTTTTTATTATCTTAAAATATAAGTTTCTAATCTTGATTTGTTCTAAATACAAGTATCTGACAACAAACATAAATTACAACTGTATTTATTTCAAAACTCTATATCGAAATGTGTTATTCTTCTTCTGTTTTGGCGCAGAATAGTGAGAGAAATATCCTTTTCCACGAGGTCCGTGCCTTCACCTGTTGGAGCTCTTCGTTTAGCTTGGAATGTTGCGCTTTAAGTTCTTCGATTTGTTTTCTTTGAAACTCGACAATCCTGTCCATTATGTCTTGCTCTTTTTCCTTTCTGAGAAACTTTTTATACACATCTTCAAACTCCGGGGTTCCTCTTAGTTTAATGATCAAGCCATCTTTCTCTTCCGGCTTGTAAAGCCCATTCATTAATCTCCTACCGGCCTCTCCAGCCTCAGTAATTCGTGCCAGATGGTCAATTTCTTGTCGTTCTCTCTCTTTGAGACAACTGTACATCCTTTCCTGTGCTTTAAGTAGCATGGTCAGGCGTCTCTTTCTTACTTCAAGATCTCCCATCCATTGCCGGGAGGAATTGAGATAACTTCCCATTTCTAGTAGCTCGTCGTGTCTGTATTCCCGGCTAGGTTCTAGTTCTAAATTGTTCAGACCCTGATTTGCGTCGTTGTATCCATTGTTTACCGCTTGCAAATGCACGCCATTATTTCCTCTTAAATCAGCCATTTCAACTCAATTGGAGAACGAGTACCGCTTTGCCTCTTTTCTAGACGTAGTATATCCACAAACTGATTTATCTCCCGTTGCTTCTATTTATGCATAATCTTTTGTTGCATAATACAATCAGACGCAACAATCCAAAATGGAACAGTAAAAATCTATTGTGACGCCAGCTTCAAAATGCGTTCTATTAAATTGTTTCTTGGTAGTTTCATACCCATGGTGAGTTTCCGTCGCACGGGATCTAATTGATTTATTGGCTAAACGTACCAGTGAACGAGAACGTTCTATTATGCCTGATGACTAACACACATACACATTTAAGTATAACCACACATTAAATATATATATACAAACACACACACACACACACGCACGCACACGCACACGCACACACACAGAACACATAACACATAACACAGATAGATAGTCCACTGATCGATAAATTAATATATGCACGTCAGCCATTACCTATTGAGCACACATCTAAACATATGAAATGAAACCTTGGATATGGGCGACAAAAGTTACGACTAGAAAACAAGCAGGCCAACACGGCTGTTTCGGATACCTCTTTCGCTTTTATAATAATGAAATGGACATGCCCCTTCGCAACGCCCCCTTCAAGAGTATGCACTGGTAGAATGTGCTTAAAAGTATATATATATATAACATAAATATATGTATAATATATATATATATATATATATATATATATATATATATATATATATATATATATATATATATATATATATATATATATATATATATATATGTGTGTGTGTGTGTGTGTGTGTGTGTGTGTGTGTGTGTGTGTGTGTGTGTGTGTGTGTGTGTGTGTGTGTGTGTGCTTGTATTATATATTTTGTTATATATATTATATTTGTGTCCTTCTAGATACGAAGTTCCAATCGAGCAAATTATGTCACAGAGGGTGAGTTTTAGCTTATTACGTCATCAATCAGATACAGAATATGAATGAATTAAGCCAAGAGAAAGACGGCTGACTTTTTGTCAGTGAAAGGGGATACAAGTGAACTTATGATTAGCTAGTGCTAAGAATGGGGGCTAGAAGGCAGTTAGGTTAAAAGTTCACTTTTTTTTGAGTATCAGAGCTATGCGTTAAGGTACAGGATGCCAGATGTAGTGATATTGGAAGGACAAACTGCTGCCCCTTTCAACCAGGAATGTTCTCGTGTATGTAGGATTTGCCTATGCCTCAACGTTAGCTTCTGTTTCTTTCCAGTATTTATTAGAAACCTTTCCTTGTCTTAACTCCTTACAGCAGGGGCTGTTTATACCTCCGATGCATCATCTACAGCAGCAGCAACAAATGCAGATTCTTGATGCACAACGGAAAGCTAGGTCTGCTGCAATACCGATAAAACCGCCGCCAGGTTTGTTCAAATGTTTTTCTTCTACGAAGTTATTTCGTTTCCTTCCGAACTTACTGTCACCTTGGGAATGTTGGTATCGAAGTAACTTATGAAGTGCCTGGAGCTGGGCAAGTGGTTTGCAACATATTCGAATATCGTAGATCCTTGAATTTCCCCCATGGGGTTTATTTATTTTTGACACTTTGTATGGGGGCGTATTCGAAGGGAGGGTTTATTCGATCTAGGGGCTTATCAAATCATTCGACATGTGCCGCATAAGAAGCTCAGTGCCAAACCCCTTTTCGCCATAGCATTAAAAGAACTGCCTAAATCTAGGCACCAGTCTTTATCAAGGTCTTCATCATCATCTTTTTTTTGGGGGGGGGCATATTCTAGGGGGCCTATTGCCAATTGGAAGCTCCAGCATGGGAGCTTATTCAGGGGGCTTTTTGAGGGTTGGCCAATTGATCGATTTACAATAATAGGCAATATTATTGGATGATCGATTTTGTTTAATCAATTTGACTTAATCAGCTTACTACAGTAATGAATGGGTACCATTGGTGAAAGTATCTATGTTATGCCCAGTGGCTGTTTTATACACAGCAAGTGAATACCTAAACAAAAGAAGAAGCAACAGAAATGAAACAACGCATAATAACAGTTTTTTAATCAACAAAGTCATGATCATAAAACTTGTTTGCAGTTGATTTGGTTTTTGTTGAAAAACGTATTATTACGAGTTATTTACACCGCCGAATAATGAGAAGACGGATGAGAGATTTCTTAAAAGTATTAATGCATTATTATTCTATTTTCATCCAATCGACAGATCTCTGTTTCAATCTGTTCTTCTTTTTGTGTTAGGTTGGCTATCATACTTAACTAGGACTTATGTCATATCTTTTGCTAGCAGTATGTCTCCTGGCAACGCCTTATTATTTGTCAACTTCACTGTGCGTTTTTTTACAAGCGAGTTTTTTTGGCCTAGTATTGAAACTTTGTAAGCATTGTCATGATTCCATTACTATCAAGAATTTTTGCACTTATTCGCATTACAGTGTTATGCACACTGACTGGTACTTCACAAGCGTAGCACTGGTTTACGTAGATTAACTTGGGAAACATAGAAGACCTAAATGAAATAGAGGATGGCCTTCGTGAAAATTTGAGTTTCAAGCGTATATGAACTTGTCGACTTTCTTGGAATTCATAAATCCAGTGCTGGATTTTCTTAACTTTTTGAGGAGTCGACTATTACTTTCTTATTAACCAGTCTTTTATATATGAAATGTTAGTTTAAATAGCATTTTATATTGCAAAGTCACTAGTACCTAGTGCAAGTAAACTTATAGAAAAGCAACAGAAAGATCTGAATAGTTTTGCAACACAGGAATAAGTCTTGAGTCTATAAAAAATGGATCTCTGCAAGATAGAATTTCATTGAGTGAACACTTAATTAGTTAGGAGTACTCCGCCAGTTGGTAGACTGATGGTTTCACAATAATACAACATTTAATGAATCCAGGCACCTCAATTCTGTCCATACCAATATAGGCATTCACATATTCAAAATCATGGGAATTTCAACACTCCCAAGAGTCACACGACAGCTCCATGGCTTGAACTTACCAGAGCCCATTGAAACGAACGAAAAGAACGGTGTTTTAAAGGACATTATGCGAAAATGCCCTATTTTCTATAATAGAGAGACTTTCAAAAAGTTAAAATTTCATTGGGAGTACTCCGTCAGTTGGTAGACCGGCCGCAGAGGCAGAATGCCCTAGCAATATATTGTAAAACCTGGATCAATTCAAAGGTTCTTGGTGATATCTCTCCATTGCAGTAAAGTATTGCGGTAAATTATTATACATAATTATTGTAGTATTCCCTATACATTTCTTTTTAGATCAGCAAGAAATTTAGCTGCCAGATTATCCGACATAAGGTCATGTGTTGGAGATGACGCGGCCTCAAGGTAACTTGTCGTTTTATGGTTGCCAATTGCAAATCGGTCAAATTATAAACCCAAAGACTGCCACATGTTTAAATTGACAAAGACCTATGGTATTTCTGGTGTAGCAGTCCTTCATCAAGGAATCAGAAAGCCTGTCTGTTTAATCCATGGTCAACGGCTTCATGCATGTCATTACTAAGTTGATTTAACTCCTTCAACCTTCATATGAAATTAGTTCTAACGTAGAATCGACCAATGCGGCAGAGTGCACAAGCATCGAAACTGTTTTGTTTGAATGGAGCCTACTAAATGTATGCCCCTTTGCACATTTTGTATTTGCGACATACTCCATGAGCTGGATCTTGATTGTTGTTTTTAAGCTTACACTCAGCGCTTCAGCAAGTCTCTGAGAATTTTGGCTAGAAGGTAGCATTCCTGTGAGGACTTTTCAAGTTGTATATTTCCCTTTCTGGTTATGTTCTTACCTGGTATTTTATTGATATCGACCGGGCAGGAATAAGAACTGTTTTTGTTATCGATCCAGCTTTGATACATCCCATGCCCGAACTGCTTATGTTTGTGTTAATCTTTGGAATTGCGGAATTTTTAACAAATACTGTATTTTTTATTACATCTATTGATTTAATTTGAATTTTATTTTGGACTTTATCGGAGTCAGTTCTGTTAACTAGCATAGGTTTGTTTTTGCAGCATATCGGTCTTTCTATCGGAGAGCGTCTTGAAATCAGTTCAGCGTTAACATTTGCATGGAGTATATCACATAAATAGCTGCAACTAGAAAGATATATTAACGTAGTGCCAAGCTGAAAGAAGCACATTTGCAATGAGTCACTCATCATGCATTCCTAGAACATTCAAACTATGCAGCATCTTACTTTCCTCTTCCTTTGGAGAACCTTACAACTTGCCGTCTTCTAACTCTACAATCAACAAAATGCATCTCAACTCCCTCACTACTTAGCTTTTCTCGTTTTTGCTTTATAGCTGGCTCATCTATAGGCCCCGGGCTTTTTCCAGCGTAGCATACTATAAAGAATCTGCAGCAGGGTTACTTTTTTGTACTTACAGTGGAGTCTTTCCGTTAAGAAGACAAAATAACGTTGTTGGCACATTTGTATATTGGAGAAACAGCGGAATTTAGAAGAAAAGTTGGTCGATGCGCGAAACATAAACTTGGTAGACGTCGAATATAGAGAGTAGAAGGCCTTTCCGGAAAACTACTAGAACCATAAGTCATCATCTGTTTTATTGCCGTATTCGTTCGAGTATAACGTGCAAAATTTTCTACCTAAAGTATAAATCAAAGTTTGGGTGCGCTTTTTAAATGAGGTCTCTGGTGGCACGCTTAGAGGTGTTAGTATTTTATTTCTCCAATGACTCATTGGTCGAAGATATCGCTGAAAGTGAAAAGTGGAAATAAGTTTTATACCGGGTTTTAGTCGAAAATTAGGCGTGTGAAGAAAACAGAAGTCTGCCTCGAATTACATGCCACTAGGTATGGTATGTGTGCGATAGAAACAATTTATGTGCTTGGATGGGTAGTTAGACGTTATCGCAAACATCACTCGACATCTAATTGGAAACAGTCGTTAAGTATACGATTAAAAAAGGGTGTGCCTTTACTTCTGAAAATGGTATACCGTCCAGCCACCGCATCATGCTACGAGAAGTTATTGTTCGTTGATGTGACTGAAAACAAATGCTGGTGGTGGGATCTTGTAGTAGTGCGGAGGCGGCAATACATTGCCAGCTACTGAAATGAACGTTTGTTGTGTTTGTTGGATACGTATTTAATTTTCGGCGTTGATAATGGCATACGCGTTTTTTGTGGGAAAGTGATTTATAAGAAAGCAATACTCGACTGCTCTAGAAGTTGAAAACTTCAGTGCCCATCCTATATAGGTTACCCATGGTTATCTATGTAGTCCAGTGTGGTCCTTGTTTGCTTTTGTAACACCGTATTGCCACACAGTCTCAAGCATTCTTGCTAGGAAAGACTTGAAGAAGATTTTAGGTCTGGAATCATGCGCTGGACGAAAACTTTCTTGTAGATAAAATGTATACACTAGCAATTTGATCTGTGCCACAAGGGTCTGCAAATAGACTGATGTCATCGGCAGCGACACGAAATTGACATATATTTAACGAGAAAAGTATATACTGAGTACAATGTCAGTGTTTGATTAAATTTATCGTATTCACTAAATGTTGGTAGCACTGTATATTATGATTAGAGATATTGAGCAAGATGATTTTTGTCCAGAGGATGGCAAAAGTAGGCAGAATGGGGTTACGGTAACCAAATAGCAATATAAGATCGAATTTTTACAAGAGGACATTTGTTTGATTTGGTAAGTATTACATTTGATAATTAGTAAGGGTATGTAGCTATTAGAAGTCAAATCGGGCTGTCCTTAATCGTCAACATGAAATATAATTACATAACGATCGGAAGGAGAAGAGGCTAAGGCCCCGTCTACACGAATACGTTTTCAAATGAAAACGCAACTTTATTTTTACGTTTTAGCTTACTGTCTACATGAAAACGGAAAATCTGTGAATGAAAGCGCAACTTTTTGAAATGCTTTCCAGAGTGGAATTGTTTGAAAACGCAACTTTTTGAAAACGCATAGTTTCCGTGTAGACGGCCGAAAACGCAAGTTTCGATTCAACACAAGCAACAATTTTTGGAGGCCTCTGTGTTCTGTGGCTGGACTAAGCTCATTGAAAACACGCGTCTGCGCAGATTTTTGCGTTTTCATCGTTTTCATGTAGACGGACTAGACAATGTGAAAACGTCCGTGTAGACGGAGAACTTTTTATCCGTTTTCATTACAGTGAAAACGCAATTTTTTGAAAACGTATTCGTGTAGATGGGGCCTAAGAAAAGAAAAGCTATTAGAACTGATGAAATGTCTTTGTTCTAAATCCCTCTTCTACTCAACAAGGGGGGTGATGATAGTAACCTACTGAAAGTCCCGCATATAAATTTTACAAAGTCCATCTTTTAAAATGCTCTTTAGTTTTCATCCACCCTCCCTCTGAGTTTGCAGAATTTTGGTTCCCCCTCCTAAATGTCTTCCACCTAAATGTCTACTCAATCCCTTAGTAAAGAACCTCTTTCTAAAAAGAAAATTAGCACGATGAAAAGATTTTCTACGATGATAAAACATGTATATTTCAGGAATCTTCAACAATAACCTAGTCATCTTCATTAATAAGTACCATTTCTTTTTGCAGCACAGACGTTTGAGCTTGATTTTGATTTGGTTTGTTGTCGTTCTAATGAACATCATCAGCACCACAAAGTTTATGCTCGTTATCAACATAAATTGTGTTTGGCATTATTCACATGCTTGACGGGGGACTTACTAAATTCAGCCTTTTGCAAAGGGGCTTGTAACGAATTGAGTTTGATGTTTAGTCACAGTTTCTGTGGTTTAGTCGTGTTACGTTGTATTTCATGTTACTTGAATTATCATGTTACGTGTTTCAGTGTTACATTCATGTGGAGTCCTGTTGTGCTTAGTAAACACCCTTTCCGGGCAATATGTTCCCTTGCCAACGTGTATTGTGATCGTGACATATCGTGTATTGTGATCTTGACGTACCATGTATTGATTGGCGTTCAGTTGATGTCATATGTAATGAGTGTTTAATTCACATCACAGAATAGAGTTAGGCAGAAGGGTCACTCCGTCCAGTTCCGGCTGACACTTTTTTTTCGCGCATGCGTGAGCAAGGAGGTGAATGAAAGCGAGGTTAAGTAAGTGCGCTTCGGCAAAATTATAAGGCGTTTGGCCGCAAGCCTAGGAGAAATTGTATCGTTTTTTGTGTTTTTCTTCGATTCTCAATGTTGAATTCTCGAAAATGTCGAAGAAAAGTGTAGCAGAGGCATCTGTACACGTTCAGAAAACTATGAAAACTAACTAACATCTTGTACATGCACATCTCACACTGCAGGGTGGATTTTCGCCGGATGGTAACAATCCGGGCAGTTGATATTGCATATAAACTATGTATCACTGTAAGTACTCATTGTGTACGTCGAGAATATGTATAGGAACGATGGTTTCCTATCATTATGGCTTGTCCTGTGACTTCCCTCTGGTTTGTTGATGTTCATGGTGTTCATGATGGTGTTACAGTCTTATTTAACGTGTAGAGAACAAGGAGCCAGAGAGAGGAGACGGTGATGTTGAGTGTACTCAGACTCTACTCTGACTGAACTTTACATTACAAATAACATGGAACGGTTTGCGTACAATGTTTGGGTAGCAGGATAGGTCAATGAATCCAACAAAGAAGACATGAGGTGCCTTCTTCCCTCTGCTAGCCTTGGGGTTGTGCAATGGGCAAGCATAAACTACCTCTCAAGCCTCCCATGCCAGGGTAACGGTGAAGAGCAAAGACTAATTTCTTCGAAATGGAATCGAAGAATCAAAATCCGGTCTACAGCCGGTAATCAGTTTATTTAGCTGCACTGATGAGCCCTGATATTGGGTGAAACCGGTGGTAAACACAAAATGCAAACACATACCTTTTCCTACAATGAGCAAAATTAGAACAGGGTTCCATCTTTGTACCGTTGAATTCTATGCTCTGTCGCAGCAACATTGTTGGGAATCTTCCCTAACACAGTGAACCGATAGGCTAAATAGAGGACTGTATACTAAAAACCTTATCCTAGGTGCCGGATTCGTACCTATCCTTACACCAACAATGTAGGTAAAACACAAGAGATGACGCCAGATTACAGAACTTAAGGTTCAAATTATTGTCTCAACAACGAATATGTATACAAAGATGAATGAAAACTACATTAAACAACGATAAGAATGGATGTCTAAAACCTTGCTTAATTTGGGACGTACGACTTTTAGGGATGGATAGCTAAAGGTAGATGCAATTCCGCTACCTTTCTGCTAGCAAAACACTAAAATACTATCAATACTGTGGATAGGGTGTGTACACTAATTGCCTATGTGTACACCAATAACAGTGGACACGATCGGGGTATCTAATATAAATCTCTAATCTAAACTACCAATACAACATAAAGAAGTTCATTCAAAAAGGCTTCATAAAAGCGCTTTCTTATTGTGTCCACTGAACAGCTTCCTTGCGAACTGTAGTAGAGTTCGTTATGATGATTATGATGATCCCAACTGGATCTCAGCTATACTCAGTGGCGGATCCAGAGGGGGGCTAGGGGGGCTTGAGCCCCAGTCAGATTTCTAGGTTTAGGAATATAATATTCTTTCACTTTAACAAATCTTCCTATATATATAGAGGACACTTTGCAAGTATTGCAGCTCTTTCGGGTCGGCAGAAGTGGCAATATGTAGAAAAACAAATGTCAACAGAGCGTCTGTATGTATTTTGCTGACTACCATTGACCGAAATATGTATTAGGTGTCCAATCTTTTGTCAGGATCTCCATCAAGAGACAATGGATATTCCGAGCCCCCTTGGTCTATGGAATACTCGATTTCACGGGGGCTCAAAGCGTCGTCGAAAAATTTACTGACTGCACGTGACGCAGCAAACCATCCAGTGTCCAATCGTTTGCAAGTACAGTAGAACTCGCATAATTCGGATCTAATTGGACCGCCTAATTTCGTCCGGATTAAAGCAAATCCGGATTACGTTAAAATTTTTTTCAGTAGCCCCGTTAAATATATGTTGTTGTTTGGAGGTCACTCCCAGCATATTCTGGATTCACGTACAATGTCATAATTCTCTCACACTTCAGCATCCACTCCCGCTGCTTTGCTTGATTTCAAAATTTTCCCCTTTCCGTAGCTTTTTTTAAATCGGTGGATCCATCCCGAGGTCATTTCCGAACTTTCATAACCGAATTCCTTCAGAAATAGTTAGCCTGTGCTACAAGCATGTCTACATCAATTTTGAAATGAGGATCGGTACAATACTGACGGAACCAAATAATAAGAGCGGCATCGATGTCGGAAAACGTACATTTTGTTATACACTTTATTGTACCCTTTCTTGCATCTGGCGGATTTTCCACGACATTGAAAACTTTTTTCTTTGTTTCTACTTTCATCATATGACTTACAGTATGTGGTTTTATTGCAAACTTTAAAGCTATGTCGCTTCTTTTTATTCCCGGATTCTCATTACAAAATTTAATTACTCTATATTTCTCTTCGTACGTACGATCTGTGTGCTTTCGCTTTGAAGCCATGATGACTATGAAAGTGTATTGTTTAAAAGTGTTGCCATCATGCTGGCCTCTGCTTGAAGCAGGAATTCGTGTCACTTATTGGTTATAATGTATGCAGTTAGGATAGGATAATACAGTGAAGAACACACCTGTGCTTATTGGCATGTTTCTAAGATCGTTTATCCGGACTACGGTAAAAAAATAGCATAATTGCCCAAACATATAGTCCGGTTTATGCATTTATCCGGACTAGGAAATCCGGATAATGGGAATTAATTTAGTACATTTCAATACGAAATTAATTGGACTTAGTAATTCTGTCCGGAATACACCAAAATCCGGATAAAGCCGATCCGAATTATGCGAGTTCTACTGTATCTTGATCACAAGACAATGAATATTCCGAGCCCCCCTGGTCGGTAAAATGCATTGTGTTTTTACAGTGTATTCTACGGGCGAGGGGGGCTCGGAATATTGATTGTTTTGTGATCAAGATACTAACAGACGATTGGATACTAAGTGATTTCTGTAGTCACGTGCAGCCAGTAAATTTCTCATGGACGCTTTGAGCCCCGTTCAAATTGAGTATTCTATAGACCAAGGGGGCTCGGAATATCTTTTGTCTTTGGAATCATGGTTTTATTGGATGTCCGCTGCATCTTTGGGCTCTCTTTGGGTGCATTCCGGCCAGTAAAATGCACTCGATGATAGAAAAGTGCTAACAGGCATCTAGAACCAGAACCACATACAGGAGATTTCATGCGAGTTCATCAGATACGTGTTGTTTACTGAAATCAGTGCCATGTTCCTATTTCGAAATGATCGTTAGATACTTTTGGAGTAATATGTGAAGGCAGCCGAACGCATTATTGGTGAAGAAAGCTTAAAAGGTAAGCGAATATAGGTAACAGGAATTACGTGCTCAGACTACAACAGTAGTGAGCCATTTGTAGCGCCGTAGCGCCGTACCCAGCTTTAAACGAATGTATGAGGTGGAATACGTATATAAATATTGCACTTTGTTAAATTGTTAATTTTGATACGTGGGGCTTCTGGTTAGAGCTATTGTGCCTGCGTTTAGGCAGAATGACTTGATAGCCGCTTGCATCTGTAGGACCCTGTTTGCATTTTGTTGTTGGCAGTGAGGGACTCTCAGGACTAGTTTAGACGTCATTACTTGAGTCGAATCAGTTACTTGTACTTTATCTGAAAAGCCTAAAGTCTGCGAATTGATTTGGTTCGACATAACTGCACGGTACATAAATTAAATCTCCGTCTTGGATAAGGACTGCCACTTTGTTGTTCTTTGCTTCCTTTTCACTTCAGTGACCCATGCGTAGTGTGTTAACAGAATCACCATGAGTCTCAGGAAGTCGATAGCATTACACACTGTTTACTGTGTAGGCGCGATAAATACGAGCAAAATAGACCATTCTTCTAAGGACAATGCTGCCATGATGTGTTGTGCGTCACTGTCACGCGATATGTTTCGCTACAGTAGCAAATAAATTGGAGCTGTTAGATCTAGTTGTTCCGTGCGTTCGGTTGATTGAATTGGCAATGTACATTTCAAGCCTATTTGGATACAGAATGTTGTAAAAATGATTTGCTATTCTGAATGTTGAGCAGAGAACAGATAAGCAGAACCATCACTTCAGGTACTGAACATCGTCCAGATCTTGTGGTGAATTGTTAGGACAGGGCTGATAAACTTCGTAACACATAAATGTGATTGATCATCAAATATTTCGCTCTATAATTTCATTGCATAAAGCCTACTTCCAAACTGACCACGCCTACCACACCCACCACGCCCACACTCGTGATGTTCAGCCCCTGTCAGATTTCAGTCTGAATCCGCCACTGATACTCGACTAACTTGGGCGCCTTACGCAAATAGAAAAGGAACTCACGATTATACAATAGCTTTCTCAGCACGGTCTTGTTCTCTATTCTTGTCTTTGCTGCACCGGCTTGCCCTTTCTTCCGATACACAAACTGTACCAAAGAGTGACGGTCACTCTACTAACTAGAGCACGTCTCACACTCACACACGCACTAGAGCATGTTATGACTTCGATAGATTTTTAGAAGAAGAAGTGAACAATAGGCGCGATAGCTGCTTAAATAACCTATCTAAGGGGGATCGCCTATTGCTCCATGCAAGTGTAATAGGAACACGTGATCTGTCACATGATTGTCACATGACCAATTAGTAGTTGTATATAGTGTGTAGTTTTGATTGATTGAGGAGAAATTATACTTCAATGTTAAGAGCGTGTCTATTTTTACCTCTCGCTTTACACCTCTTACATCTGGTGGAGAACCCTTTTCGCCCGCTTTTGCGATGTCTCATGAGGAGACACTGGGTCTCATTAAAGGTTTAGCCGCAGTTGTTCGGGACCAGAATGCAGCCATTAAATCTCGCGCTGACGAATTAACGCAACTTGCGTCTGCAGTGAAAGACCTTTCGACGTATGTTGGTCAGTCATCGTCTACTCATCCTTCGAGTTCTCTGCGTCTTCCGAACCTCACACTTCCCGAATTTACTGGGACTGACGACCTCGATCGCTTTTTGGAGCAGTTCACGCAGGTCTTGCAATCGTCTGGAGTTCCTACGTAACATTTTCTTACGTACCTCAAGCAGCAATGCCGGAAAGATGCCAGATCCTTTGACATTTTATGCACTTTTGATGGTACTACAGACCTTCCTTCTTCATCTGGTCCAGCAGACTACTTAAAAGTCTATGAAAAGGCCTGTCAGACTTTGCAATCGCAACGAGGTGTGCCGAAAGACCAAAGAATTCAGACTTTGTTGGCTACTTATTATACAATGCACCAACAAGCTGATGAAAGTGTCGCGCATTTTGCCCATCGCTTTTGTGAAACGCAACATTCGCTGGAAAAGCTGATTCCTGGGATTCACAAAACTGCAGATGGTAAAGACCTCGAACCTCTTCACGCCTTTGCTCTCAAGCTTCGTCCAGCCATTTCAAAGCAACTGTTTTCCAGAGACTTCACTTTTCCTGATCTTTCTACCTTAATCGAAGCAGCTAAAAGGTATGAACTTTCGCAAACTGACACTCAGTCTCACGCTTCCTTACTTAGTGCTTCCATTTCGAAACGTAATTTTGTAGGAAAACCGCGTCACTATAATAATCAGTCTCATTCTACGGAAATTTGTCGTCAGTTTAATAAGTATTCTAGGCCTTTTTGTCAACTCTCTACTGGTAAATGTAAGAAAGGTTATGTTCATAAATGTTCGGAATGTGGCAAATTTGATTGTGAAGCCCTCAAGCATCAATCTTACCAGGCTAAGAACTCTCCTCGTTCTAAAGCAGTACACTCGCACGTAGTTGACGTTAAGAATTCAGACGAAAATCTAGATTCTAGCACATTATTGCGCTCTATTCATCGTCTTCTGAGTACTAAGGAACCAGATGGCACATCGACCTCTGAGGCCACCCCTTCCCCGGGGCATTCGCATGATCATCTTTACAGTATGCCAGCTCTCAGCCAGCTTCCCAATCGTATCAATATTGAAAATTTCGATCTTGCGAATAAGAATATTTTGTGGTGCCCTGTTTCTTCTGCTGGGGTTTCCCTCCCTTTGCCACTTGATACCTGCTGCTCAGTATCACTAGTAAGTAAGCAACATGCTGATAAAGTTCTGCAAATTCGCCCTGACCTTGCATTTTCTCGTCTTGAGCAGCCCGTCACAGTTTCTGTCGCAAGTCCGTCGGCCTCACTTAAAGCTATAGGAGTCCTGCAAGTTCCCATTAAATTTGACAATGGTCGCTCTGCCATCTTTTCCATGCTTGTGGTTCCACATCTAGCTTGGCCTATCTTATTCGGGCAAAATCATTTGAAATTAACCGATGCACACATTCGTTCTCGTGCTCGGAAGGTGTATTTTGCAGATAAAGGTTTAAATTTTGAGCTTTGTTGTAGCGATACTAACCCTATTCAAGAGTACCCTCATTTATCTTTGCCTAATGATCGTTCTTCTAGTGCTAATGTTACTTGTTTATTAACTACTGCTGTTCAGGGTTCTGAACCTATTCCTCTTCATAAGGGATTCCATTTTTTAACGGTTTGTGTTTTGCTTACCGCGTCTTTAGTTGGTTCGCCCTTATTTTCAGCTTCTCAGCCCTTGTGGCTTGCAGGCAGTTCTCTAATGCCGGGGGTTTCTACTCTTAGTGGGCCTATTGCACTTTCGCATAGTTCTTGCGGGGATTTTTCTCCCTTTTCTGCGCCGCATTTGTTTCCAGCATCGAGCCATTCTAAATGTCGCCCTAGCCGCCCGCTTCAAATGGATGGATTATACACATCAGGTGTGCTGACGCCTGTCTCAGAATCTTCTGATGGCGTTAGTGATTTACCACCCAGTTCAAATTATTGTTTTATCACTGTTGTCATTCATTCTACTCGTCCTTCTGCTACTTTATCATTAAATGCGCCCTTGGGATAAATTAGTTTAATGTCACTTGCTGATCATGTTGTTTTTGAAGATGCTGCCGCAATTACCGCTTCGCAAGTGGCCCGTAATTGGTATGCGCTCCACGCTGACTCGCAGCCTTTGCCTTCCGCCGATACTTCTCAGGTCAATGCGTCACCTGTCGCTCATTCTGTTCCAGATATATCTCCTTCTGATATTTCTCCTGCAGATACTATCGATAATGCCGACGATACTCTAGCAGTAGATCGTCCCAAGCAACTTTCAATTATTCACCCAAATCCTGATTTAGCTGAAGTTGCATATCGTTTAGGATAATATTTGTCTTCTATTCCGTCTAAGTCTTCCATTGCTTCACAACCTTGCAAATATATATATGAATCTTACCCTTCGCGTAGAGAAATATTAGCTAAGCATAGCAAGGGGGAAAAATGTTTTGAGCCAATCAGCTCATTTGTTTACAGCCTCATTTACCAATCAAAACGCGTACAAGACAATAGAAATTTGAGAGAAGATGATATTTGATCAGTTTCAAAAACAAAGATGGCGTCACAGGCTTTTTGCTGTATAAAAAACACCTCACACGAAAATTTGGTGTTGCACGCGATACTTCTCTTTTTCGGGCAGATTTTTACATTTTCTGGTAGAAGGAAGATTCTTCTAAAATTCTACCGCTTCCCTTTTCAAAATATTACTGCAAACAGGAGATATCTGGTCCTATAGTTAGCGGAATTTTTGCAGTATCTTCGCCTTGGACTCTCCTGACAGACGGGCCTTCCCCTTCCACGTTTCAAATGCATTCCACTACATTCTTCCTAACAATCCCACCATGACCTTAACACTATTTACTCATAGCAATGAAATACTTTGTGGCAAAGTATTGTTGCGATTTACCGAGGCAGATACGGGACTCCTTCGTCCAGAAAAAACTTTCGTCCTTCGCATTATACGTCCTGAACTTTTTTGGCGGGAAATTCAAGCTGTCGTCAGTCGGAAGTGAAAGTTCTCCAAATTACTCTGGTTCAGGCCTGAAACAAGATGCCAACATTCGCGAAAACGTGTCAAAACCCGTATCATAGCTCCTGGATTGAAAACGATGAAGACAGTAAAGTTATTAATCTGAGAGCTCACGGACTTGGTAACGTTCTAAGAGTTTATAAATCTCTGGAAGCAGATAGAGGTGGAAGACCCCAGCACATTATCAACAGTTGCTGTTTGTGTCTACAGAAATTACTAAAGAAAGAGCAATTAAAATGTAACTTGACAACAGATGTGTCAAATAATACTTAAATATGCATATTCTTTGCATAACAACAAATACTCAAATGTCATGTAATGCAAAAGGTGTAACTAAACGATTTCTGTGTTCCTTGATCCCTCAATGGTTGGGGGTAAGCTCACTAATTCCTCAATTTTTGGAGATTGGCATAAAGAAACTAGGGACATACAGGGAGTATGGCAGAATGAAATGTAGAAGAAAAAATAGCTTAGGAATATGTCTATAAGCTTGAAATCAGTATACGTGACTATGGATTAGGGGAGGCCGACTCAGCAGTTCTTACAAAGGTGAGTCCAAGGCGAAGATACTGCAAAAATTCCGCTAACTATAGGACCAGATATCTCCTGTTTGCAGTAATATTTTGAAAAGGGAAGCGGTAGAATTTTAGAAGAATCTTCCTTCTACCAGAAAATGTAAAAATCTGCCCGAAAAAGAGAAGTATCGCGTGCAACACCAAATTTTCGTGTGAGGTGTTTTTTATACAGCAAAAAGCCTGTGACGCCATCTTTGTTTTTGAAACTGATCAAATATCATCTTCTCTCAAATTTCTATTGTCTTGTACGCGTTTTGATTGGTAAATGAGGCTGTAAACAAATGAGCTGATTGGCTCAAAACATTTTTCCCCCTTGCTGCTAAGCATGGTAAACTTAGAGGTCTTGTAAAATCGTGCCCTTTTCTCAATCTCGAAGGTGCCTCACACGGCGGTGTGTATATTTTATCTCTAAATAGTGATTTGTTCGAACGTTTCCGTGTGTAATCAGTATTGTACTCATGTTTTGTTTACTTCTTAAAAAAAATACGTTGTATTTTTTAATTAGGGGGGACGGGATGTAATAGGAACACGTGATCTGTCACATGATTGTCACATGACCAAGTAGTAGTTGTATATAGTGTGTAGTTTTGATTGATTGAGGAGAAATTATACTTCAATGTTAAGAGCGTGTCTATTTTTACCTCTCGCTTTACACCTCTTACACAAGATAAAGCGTACTACCAATTACTCTAACAAAAGGCTACCAGTTACGTATTTACACCTATCGTTCAAAATGTCAACGTTCCATTATGTGCCACTGAGACTTGCTGCGCTCTCATATGTCCTTCGCGCACGTATGGAAAGTTCTTTGACTGTCCCAATGGTCCATATTTGTAACGAATGTCCTAGAATCACACATGACTGTCCAAGTGCCCCATTTTCCCAGGTCATCCCCTCAATGCCTCAAGGCTTTTTACGTAAAAGTAGGTAGGCCTAATTCAGCACAACATTCTCAAGCTCAACATTTCGATACGCCTTCTCAACAACCTCGCTCTCAAATCGAGTTTAAGAAGTTCAGCCGTATCCCCACAACTATGTAATACACAGCATAGGTTCCAAATCTTTGATTGGCTAAGAGCTCTGATAAATGCCATGTTGTGGGGAAACATGATAAATGATAAATGCCATGTTAAGAGGCTTATAGCTAATAGAAATTTAAAAGATGACTTTGTTCCACCTCCCTCCTCTCCTCAACATGGGGGTGATGATAGCGACCAATTACACGAACCCATAACTTGTAATCGCGGACACATTTTGATTGAGTACAATGGCAGTTTTGTGCTAAATTTATCAAAGTATTCATTTTTGAAAGAAAATTTGGAATATCTCAAAGCACATTTTACACCGGATTTTTTTTCTGATGGGTAGTGAAAATCACCAAAATAGGCCTAAATTTAGCTGTGAAGGGCATTTGTTGATAGAATCGCGGGCTCTAATTGGCTAAAACGGTATGGAGAATTTAAATGTGAGCAGAGCTCTTAGCCAATCAAAGATTTGGAACCTATGCTGTAATACACATCAAAGCGCAGTTTTTACTTGTGAATACCGGCCACCAGCAAAGAACCCTAGAACGCTACAGGCTCGCTGGAGAGGTAGGCTCAGAAATGTCGAGTTGGCAAGATTGATTAGCAGTAAAACGTAATTTCAAACCTTGGGAGATTGACAGCATGATTCCCTAATCTTTAATGAGAAGAAGATTCTCAACAACAAGAGTGACATGTGGTGAATTGAATTGTTTATCATAATCTCTAGTATTTAATATTTGCCAGATTCAGTAAAGCTTTATTTCAGCTCACAAACGACACCTTGGGAGATTGAAAGCAGTATCCCCTAACCCAGGCGCGGATCTAGCCAAAAATCTGACTTATGCTAAAAGGGCGTGGTCAATGATTTAGGGTGTGGCCATTAATGCAAGGGTGTGACGAGATAGTCTTAAATAAAGTATACTTTTTTCTATCTGTTTGAGCTCTAAAATTGTGTTGAATAGCTTTGTCCTATCGGCATAGCATTTGACATAATAGGTTTTTTGGTTCTGGGTTGCATCACTAGAATATACAAAAAATAGTACCTGGTAGTAGGATGAGGGTCTTAAATAGATCAAGAATCAACAATATTGATACTAGGCATTGCAAAACACAATAACATTATTTAACCAATACATAATTCTATAAAGACATGGCGTCCTTCCAACCTAGATACAAACAAAATAATTTACCATATTACTTATTAATTTTACTTGTCCACCATACTAAAACCAAAATCCAAATCACACTAGGACACAACATTACCGCTTAAGAACTTTGACTTGCAATGCAACAAAGCTGTATTCGGTTAATTTTGTGTCATGGTAAAAGCAATATTCAATTTTACATGTACTGTATGTTTGCAGCACTTTCAAAAGCTTGGCCCTAGACATCAATGAGGTCCCCTATTACACTTGTCCTCCTAGCTATGATTCCTTAGAGGAGGCTATGATTCAAAAGGTATGCTAACACTAGCACACTGCTCTGTACCATTTTCAAGTAATCGAAATCTATAAAGAAATATTTACTGACTTTAAGGGGTCAGTCATTGATAACTCTGGGTGCCGGAGCGGGTTAGAGTGTAAAAAGTTGTCAAACGTTTTATACCCCTTCCAATTTTGTTCAAAAATTTTCATATACCATCGAGACATAAATAAAACGTTTTACACCCCAGTTGCTATCTGACCTGTAACTGTAAGAATTTCAGGGTAGACTTTTAAAGTAGGAATTGCCACTGTTGCCTTCTTGAAAAGATCACAGATAGAAAATATGTTCTGCAAAATTACTTGCTGGAAAATACTAAAAGAAAGACCTTTGTACAGGAGGGAATGTTATTCTTTGTGAGAAACGTTTTCATGGAAAATTTGACTTAAGCGTGAAACTTCATTTGAACAAACTGCTGTGATGAATACTAATAAGAGCACGGCAATAACACTGTATACCACTTAAAATTTAAATGAGAGACAAATTGCTATGAAAGAAACTTTGACAACTAGATGCGCATAAATTCAGTAGTCAATAGGCTTCTGCAAATCATTGAGCTGATTTTCTGAAGATTTTTTGAGGATTCGTATCCCTCTAAATTCTCCAAATTGTTCCATGCCCTCAACTGTCCTAGAAAAAGTTTTCATACCCTCCCCAATCCTAACCCGCCCCGGTACCGAGAGTTATAAATGGCTGACCCCTAATAGCTTATCCTTTTGCCTGACAAGAAGTGTTTGCTCTGGAAGTCTCAGAAACTGGGGACTACAGAGCAGGCCCGTTATAGGCAAGCAGAAGTTTCCTGGAGAAGTGACTTTCTATGTTTGCGATAAAATCATGGAAAAAGTGTGTATCTCAGAGGGAAGCTTTTCTTTTTCCTATAATTGTAAAGCTATGTCTTGTAAAAGCCGTCTTATATTTGAAAGGACTAAACTAGCAGTAATCGCCATTGTGGGGAACTGAGATATGACGGCGAAATGATTTCTATTTCTGTCAGCTACAAATTATCTATGTCAAGCTAATTACGTAATGTCTGAGAGATTATTTTGGACATGAATGATAGAGACGGATCCTCTCTTTCTCACTTCAACAGTAGCTCCTCAAAGCGGCGTTGCATATTGCATTTCCAGCCCGTGAATTTCGTTCCACTTATTATTCATTATATTGCCAGCAGTAGTCAGCGTCAAATTTCATTCGATGTTCAATCTTCAGCAGAAGTCAGCTCTTGTTTTGATTGGGTAGATTTGAACTGACTACAGCTCCCGCCAGAGCTGATGCTGCTCGGAATGAGCCACGATTGACCAATACATCGCTGATTCTCAATAACGCTGTCATAAAAGGCAGACTACGTAATGTCGGCTCACTCAAGCTCCAGCGTAAGCTATGTACAGAGCAAGTGGGACAGAACTGTGTGTTTACTTAGACTTACGACTAATTGGTGTATGAAGAAATGTACTTTACATGGTATTTTGAACCAAGCCTATACAGCAAGAAGCATAGTTATGTATGCAGGGATAATCATTACGTCACAAATGAAAAATCTGACTTCAGCTCAAGCATACTTCGCTGTAGTCTGGATCCGCGCCTGCCCTAACCATTCACCAGAAGACGCTGCTCATCAACAGCAAGCGTGGCGGATATTGAATTCACTTGTTTATGGTTATGAGAATCTCTATTTCATGTTGGCCAAGCGGTCTCATTGGTCAATCGCAACGAGTCCAACAGGACAGATGGAGTTTAGGAGAACAGAGTTAGGGTTTAGGATGAAAGTTAAAGAAATGCGAAGAGGTAAGCGTGCTAAACCAGCTTATTATTTTAACTCAGATCAAGAGTCTATTGCAGTGTAGCCAGTACTTTCTTTTGTTACATAGGTCTTATGGTTTATGTAGGACGCATTACTGTAACATCGTTAATATTGTTAATGCAAATGAAGAGAGTTGAAACTCGACGGAAATTTTGTTGGGCCGCAAGAAATCCCAGCCGCAGCTTCAGATATGAACATAGAGTCACAAATAATATACCTTCATAACTGCATTCTCATTTATCTTCTTGTTCAACCAAGGAGACCAGTCCGCAAAGTATGACACCTGACGCTACAATGGCTTTGGCCTAATATAATTGACCTTGTTACAAGCAAACTTTTATTGTGAAGACTTGAGCATGTTGAATGGATGAAAAACTCTGGGTTTCTAAGTTCACACCTTTGGAATTCGCATGGTATGACGTCATCAAGTTACTGGTCAATCAAAAATTTTTTCCAAACTTTTTAAAAAATTGTGGATCAATGTATTGAGCATGGAAAACTAAGCAAAGAATGCAAAACACCACACCTTTAAAATGACAGACAAAGGAGTTATGATAGTTGAAAATTTGCTTTCTGTGGGGGTAAAATCAAACACTTTTAGGTAATCATTTTGTAAAACAAGCCACCATATGAACTATTTCAATATAGTTCAAGAGTAAATGTCCAATATATGGCCCCAAGTGTTATTTTGAAAGTCATAAATAGGTTGAAATGGAATTCAGCTTGAGAACTGGACACAATGTTATACTTTATTTTGAGTAGGCTGTTATGTCTAGTGTTTTCAGCTGATTTAAGGCCTGATTACATGGACGTTTTCAACCCCAGGGCTGAGTTTCATCCCACTTGGCCGAGGTGAAATGAATTTTTTTTATAGTGGTAACCGTTGTGGCAACCGTTTGAAATGTTTTTTTATATATATATTCATAGAAATCAAAATTAAACTAATTTAAATACATAATTAATGTACCACTCTTGGCGTAAGAAGACACAAAGTCATCTGGCCTACACCAAGAACGGCACTTACAATTTTTCAACTACAACTTCAAAACTAACGAAAATTAAACAGCAACATAAGGGACAATATGAAGCGAAGAAAAGGAAACATCACACAAGTAGTTAAAGAAGAGAAAAGAACTGGCAGTTCCACACAAACCCAAACAGTAAAATGGGTCTAACCCTTGAACTGTTGGTCTAACATCATTTTTGTACCAGGGCATCTTGAACAAATGCAGTATGCAGCATCTTTGTCTGTAACTGGGGCATGGAGAGGTACAAGTAGGCAAAAGCTTTACGATGAACTTGGTTGGGAATCTCTGTATGAGAGAGGATGGTACAGAAGACTATGCCATTTTTTTAAACTTAAGGTGACACAGTACCCAGCCTATCTTTTTGCTCTAATTCCTCCTCAGTGGCAGATATCATATGATCTGCATAATCCTCAAGCCTGTGCACAAAACAGAGCCAGAACTGATCATTTTTCCACTTCCTACTTTTATAATACGTTACATGAATGGAACAAGCTACCAACTGAAATATGCTCTTCTAAATCCCTTGCTGAATTTAAACGGAAACTGATTGCGTTAATTAGACTGGTCAAAAAGACTACCTATGGAGTCACTGATTTAAAAGGTATTAGAAATATAACCAAGCTTCGCGTAAAATTCAGTGATCTAAATGCGCATAAATTTCACTACAATTTTGAGTGTCTTAGGCCTATATGTAATTGTGGTACGGCTAACAAGGACAACGAGCATTATCTCCTGCATTGCCCTCATTTTGATACATTGTGAGAAGATCTCTTTGGCACTGTCACAGAAGTGTTGGGTATTGATATCGCAGACCTGGATTCAGAAACTCTGTGCAACTTGCTTCTTTATGGGAGTTCTAACTTGAATATAATTGAAAACAGGATAATAATTGAAGCAACGATTGAGTTCATTGAAAAAACAAACAGGCTAAATTGATTGTGGGTCCTGGCATGTTGCCTGGGTGAGGGGATGGGTTTCTCTGTCCTTTCGTTGGGTGGTGTGTTAGTATCTGCAGATCAGCACAAAATAAATTTGACATAACAAAATCATCTAGCAGCTCTCCTTCCTATCTTCTAGGCGGTTCCACACTGAACTATTTTAGTGCTCCCAAAGTGCATTACCTACCTCCATCATCATTATACCATACAGGTTTGCGGGTATGAAAAAGTGCGCCATCGTTTTTTCAGCCTCGGGTATGAACAAGCGTGCCAGCTTACGAATCACTTTCATGGCAATAATAAAAATGACTGCTCAATGCAAACTTGCAACTTATTTTTTAATGTGAACTCAATGCAGGTATGAAGCTACCTAAGTACAAGAAAATAGCTACTTTCAGGACTCGCCAACTGCTCATTGCGCATGTGTCAACAGTGTTTCAACCCCGGGGTTTAAATTAGTTTGCGATTATATGAGCATTCACCTTTCCAGAACAATAGCAATCAACGCCTTGAAGATTTCACCTCGGTTAGCTCAAGGTGGGATGAAGTTTCAACCCCGGGTGTTATTTCAACCCTGGGGTTGTACTTTATCCATATAATTGAAAACTGAAAGTATCAAAGGATTGAGTAGCGAGGTGGGATGGAGTTTCATCTTGGTCAGATGGGTTGAAATTCAGCCCCGGGGTTGAAAACTCCCATGTAATCAGGCCTTTAGGCCTACTGTACATGGCGCATCCAGGCATGGGACTCCTAGTGTACCTTCCTGTCCGAAGGATAGTGGGGTAAGTTGCTTTGGTCATTTATCTGGAAAGTCACCTATCCAGTTGCCAACCCAGCAGTCAAGCTTAACTTCAGTTTGCTAATTAGCTAGCTGAGCTGCTTGGCTACTCACCCTGCTGGATTCATGAGGCTGCAAAAGTACCTGTGGTATGGGTCTCCACACAAGCTCACTCCCACAAAAGTACCTGTGGTGTGGGTCTCCACACAAGCTCACTATTGAACAAAGTGTTGCATGTCAAACAGATTGCATTTATATACCCTAATGAGATAAATACCATAGTTTAGCATGGATAACCACTATAAGATTATACAACTATGTGCTGATAGTATAAGAGGAAGAGTTTATGGCTGAGGGTTTGTTCAGTCATCATTGCTACTGGTATCAAATTCATTGTCATTTTAGAGGGTTCTCAGGAGTCTAGAAAACCTGGAAAGTTAGGGAATCATATTTGAGTTTAGGGAAAACCTAGAGAACCTGGAAAAATCAGGGAGCTTTTGTCTGCTCAGGGAATTTTCCACACTTGCATTATTTTTGCTCCTTTTTTGTCTGTAGATATGCCAAATTATTTCCTTGGTGCATCCTCGGCATATTTTTATTTCACACCCCCAGGAAGCATCATCTTCATGACAGCCCTGATACCTAGATATGCTGATTATCTTATATTGCACTCAAGAGGTTCCTCCCAGCACTGAAATTTACTGGCTGAACTGAACCATGTACTGTCAATGCCATAAGGTTCCCTGCAGTTTACTTGCAATCCACACCATAGAAGGGACATGATAGAACAGACCATATATACTGAAAATTATTTTAGGAAAAGTGCTAATTGTAGCTAGGCATTTTGTTATTGCCCATGTGTACACATGCAGATAGCCTAGAGTCTAGATCAGTGGTCTCAAACTCATGACCCCATGTTTCTCAATCCTTGCTATTTCATTTATCTTCATTTCATTTGCTTTCAAAATCAGTTAGGGAGAAATTCATGTTGAATAGCCTGCTTTGTAGTCAGTCCTGCAACACAAAAACTAATAGTTTGTTAATAGTACTTACTGCCCTATATTCCTTTAGAGGTGTTTTACAGTCACCATCTCTAAATTATTGATGTATTGTCTGTTTCAGAATCAAATGACATAGCTATGTAAAGAACAATATGAAGACTGGTTAGCCATGCCTTTTTCTAGATACTTCAGACGCAGAGGGCCTAGCATTTTGATTTCAGTGGTTGCGGTAGTGTTAGTGTATTTCTGTTGTATGTACACGAACATATTGCCAGATGAATTGAATGTATTCCTATCTCTTGAATACCAACAACTTGAAGAGGGAAAAGAGACAACAGAGTTTATAGACTCAAAATGTGTTCTACCACACCTTGACCCATTTCGAAAGGAAGTCATGGCACTGGTACAGACCCTTCCTCCGTTAAAGTGCAAAGAGAAGAGGTATGGTGTAGTTCAAGGCCAGGAAATTCATTTAAACCCCAAAGGCTTGAAAGGAGCAAAGTTGGTTTATGTAAGAAGACCAAGTGGTGATGATTTTCATGTCAAATATTCGGATCCTGTTAATGTCAACTTGAATGAAAAAGGTATACAATATGTATTTATTAAAAATAATGCACATTACCTGCATTTGGTTCCTAAGAATGTGACATAGGTATAGGGGGGCTGGTAGATTTGTGGGCCCCTGGCCACAAGCTGTGTGGGCCATCTTTATCACATCAAAGTGAGTAATTCAAGGAAAAATTAAATGTCAATATAACAAGGAATATATTATTGAAAGATACAAAGAACTCATTTGATTTAACATAATGTTTGGACAATGTAGCATGAACTATTTTGCTAAGAACAGGACCTGGCCATCCAGACTGCCAATGCAAGTCCTATTTGGCCAACCAGTCATTCTACCCATAAATAGGTATTTATTAAATTTTGTTATACATGCTTTGTTTTGTAAGAAAACCACTTTTTTTGTTTGAGCCTCAATTTTCTTAGCTTTTCACAAAATTGAAGCTGAGATTTTCTTAAATTTTATTGGGGTAAACTGGACAGAAGAGGTTACGATTGTTTGTTATAAAAAGTTTGATCTTTGTTTACTATGATTACCAAAGAAGAGCTATGATCTGTGTATAGGAGCTTGCAAAGAATGAGCTAATATCAGTTCCTTTCTGCCAGGCAAAACAGGTGAACTTTTGAACTTGAGCTTTGTGATTTTCTTAAGATTTTGGCATTTCGAGTCTCATATTCTTATAAACCCTTTTTCATATAAAAAAGACATGTATACTGTTTCAAGATATAGGCCACTCTTTACCCTTGTTCCTTGAGCACCTATTTAAATAACTTGGTTTCATAAAATGCCATTTTGAGCAAATAGCCTAGTGTAAGCCAGTTCTCTCAGTTATTCAGAGACAAGAATCAAAGAAAGCTAGCTGTGACCAAAATTTAGAATGCTAGACTGTGCAAAACTGAAAAGCTACAGCTTGGCACATTTATATCATTTGGTATATAATATTTGAAATTTTTGAATAGTGTCTTGTGATTGGTTTATTGCATGTATGTTGTGATATATCAATGTCCTAATTATTGGCAGACTCTTGTAAATCATTAAGGAGGGGGGGGCACTAGTAAATTTGCTGACTTTGTAAAGCAGACTTGTTAAAGTCTATAGCAACACCAACACATGTGCCCCTTTGTCTGTGGATGAAGATGAAACACAAAAAGAAGTGCCAATTTAGGAATATCAGAAACCTTTCTTGGCATCACTTCATGTTGTACATAAGATTTTTTACAGATATTTATTATATATCATCTGTTCTGCTTTAACTTAGTTTATTGCATGTTATTGTTTATCATATTTTACTTTTTTTATTTTGTGATGTATCATTAAAAAATAGTTTCTATGTTATTGTTGTTGATGTTGTTGTTTACTTTGTTTTGAGTAGGCTGTTAGATCTAGTGTTTTCAGCTAATTTAGGCCTACTGTGCAGGCCACATCCAGGCATGGAACCCATAATTTAACATTCCACAGTTCTGTTCTATACTACTTTTTAGATACTGCTGTGTACCAGAACTTGGCACCTATGTGTATATGCTTATGTTTATGTTTAGATTTATGTTTGTATTTATGGGCGCTAGTACAGTTTTGCACCTCACAGTGATAACAGGGGGCTACCATAAAAAATTATACACCATTCGATAGCTCTTCATCTGTACATTCATAGGTTACCCCATTTGCCCCATAGGGTTAGGGGTAGGGTTAGGGTTAGCGTTATTTATTTCTTGTCAGCCAGTTTGAATATCATCAAAATACTTACTATATTCATAATGGCAGGCATGAAACTACTAATGCTAACCCTAACCCTTTCCTTACTGCTAATCCTAACCCTATGGGGTAAATGGGTTAGCATTTCAATGTACAGATGAAGAGCTATGGAATGATGTATAATTTATGGGGGTAGCCCCCTGTTATCACTGTGAGGTGCAAAACCGTACTAGCGCCATATCTATTTTTATGTTTATGTTTATGTATATGTAATACAGTATCCTAGTCAATTTGCTAAATGAACCGCTTATTTGGTTATGTACTTGTTAAGGCGTACTTTCCACACTACCCCTCCTCAAGCGTCAAAAGTGCGTACATGTTATGTAACATTGATTTGTAACCTATCTCCACAATGTCTCTACAGATCCAAAGGGAAATGTGGTCATTAAACCACAAGAAGAACTCTTGAAGCTAGTTCTTGATGAAGACAACGGAAATACCATTCATGAGCTGCATGGCCTGATATTGCCAAAGCCAGAAGTGCTGAAGACTGCAAAACGGCTTGACACAAGAAATAATCATCTTGAAATTAATGTTGCATTGATAATGATTGAGAGCCTGTCTGCTGCAATGTTTGAAAGAAGTCTGCCCAAGACTAAGGAAGTTCTCAACAGCCTAGAACATTCGTTTTTCTTTAAAGGCCACACAATCGTAGGAGATGGCACCACAGCACAGCTATGTGCAATCTTAACAGGAATGAATGAACAACAACTACCAGAAGCACGCCTCAGTTTTGCCAATTCGAAACCAGTGGATTCCTGGCCATTCATCTTTAAGGACTTTGCAAATAATGGATATGTTACAATGTTTCTGGAAGACGCACCCAAGTATGCAAGCTTCAATTACCGGCTCAAAGGCTTCACGGAGGCACCAACACATCATTACTCAAGACCTCTCTTCCTGTGTGCAGAGAAGACAAACGACTATGGCAATTGCTTTGGCAACTGGGCAGCTCATAACCACAGTATTAGCTATACGAAGTGCTTTTACGACCAGTATAAGGACTTCAGAAAGTTCAGCCTAACATCGATTGCTCGCCTGTCCCATAACAGTTTAAATAGAGTGCAGTTGATGGACAAAGACTTGGCTGGCTTTTTCTCGTACATGAAAGAACTAGGCCACCTTGATAACACTATGCTGATAATATTTGGAGACCATGGGCCACGAATGTCCGATGCCCGATCATCAATTGCTGGTAAAATCGAAGAGCGGCAAGCATTCTTGTCAATAGTGCTTCCCAGTTGGTTTAAGACAAAGCACAGGTCTGTTTATAATGCCCTGCAGGACAATGTACATATTATGACGTCACATTTTGATTTGTATGGTACAATTAAGAATATTCTTACTCACCCGGATGTACCCCAAATAAGGACAGGGCAAAGCTTGTTTCACCCAATAGACCCAGAAAAGCGCAATTGCAAGTCAGCTGGGGTCGCTGATCACTGGTGTCCATGTCTGGGATACACAAATATCTCGATTACTGATCCTTTGGTAAGGGGACTTGCCGAGAAAGGTGTGCAATTCATGAACGAGTTGGTGTCGGCATCTGAAATCCCACGTGAAAATTGTGTGCAATTAAGCTTAGATAAGATAGTCCGTGCTGGAAAGTTGGGACATAACTGGAAAATGGAGAACTTCAGAAAGACAAAAGGAAACTGGCGATGCGATTCGTGCATGTTAGTATTCAAGAAAGAGAAGAAGAAATCACCAGTTACATATGAGTTTGTTTTTACGGTTAAGCCCAGTGGAGGAATGTACGAATTAAACGTTAAAGTGGATGGGGAGGAGGTTAAAGTTGATCCCAATATTAGCCGGATTAATAGATACGGAGATCAGCCAAAGTGCATTGCAGCGGAATTCCCACATCTAAGAAAATATTGCTTTTGCAAAGGGCAGTGAAGTTGTGCAATTAGCTGTTTAAAAGAAATGCGAGAAAGAGGCAGAGAGGATGCTCAATTGACGAGAATATTCGTTGGGAGTCAATTGGCCAGCTCCAGGATATGTTGATGATGGATATAAATGAGATGATATTTGAGTATGTTAGATATGGACCTGACCGATCGAACACACCTGAGCAAATGCACACGATTAGCACAGGCATAGAATCTTGATTGTCTAAGAAAGGAATCACCTGTCTACATAATTAACCAATGAAATTGAGAGAATTCTTTCGACAAGCATGTTTTAGGGGTAAAAAGTACCCAATTTTTACAGAAAAACTGACCACACATAGTTTCAAAGAATTGAAAAATATTTGCAAGCGTGTTCAGAATGCTTCAAGTCACATTTCTGGAAAGAACAATTTTGCGATCTTAAGTAGAGCAAAAGTTATGAGGATAAATGCGACCTTACATAGGGGGGGGCGGCGGCTTTTAGTGGGATATAGGAGTCGGGCTTGTTTGTCAGCTTTGGCTTTTGGTATCTACTCAGATGTCTGGTGATCCCAAATCATGCTATCTAAGGTCATTTTGGGGGTTTCATGCCCTTACCAGTCTTCATCCTTAAACAAGGGGATCCCAATTCGGAGCCAAACATGCTGAAGCCATGATCTCACATTTTTAGTCACATAAGTGCAATGGGCATAGAAATACACCACCGTAGCAAAATTTTACGTAGATTCCAGATTTGAGTTCTACACTATCCTTTGACGTTGCACCTTTCAGGTAGAGCCTAAAACCAATTGCGAACATAATATTTTGAATCCAATTTTGTCTATTTAGCCATATATTTAAATGTTACCTGCCGTTACCATTAAAGCCACTCCAATCAATTTGCAGAGGAAGGTCTTAGCTTTCAGAAAAGTGGGGCATCATTTTTAGGAATTTTCCAAGAGACATATATACATAAATATATGCATATGACAGTGTACGTTGTCTGTACTGGCAGAACAGTGCTCAGTACCTAAGCAGAGCGATAGTAGAGTATAAAGTGTAGTAGACGAGCAACTTAATGATAGCACATATTTCTGCTACTCATTTTCGTGCGTAGGCACTCATCAAGCAGGTTCTGCCTGATCAATGCCTACGCACAAAACCCGAAGTTCAGAGGAACAGAAATGCGTTATGATTAAGTTTTATTTCTCCTACACTCTATACTTAATATCTACATATATATTACATCACAGCTGTACTCCCAAAGTATAGAACTATGACACAGATGAATTCAAAAATAATCTGTCTGATGTTGTAAACGTTTCGATTAGTTATCATCATTTGAAGGTTAATACTGATGAAGATAAGAAATATATATATATATATATATATATATATATATATATATATATATATATATATATATATATATATATATATATATATATGTGTGTGTGTGTGTTAAGCAGATTGAGGAATATAATGCAGGATGCAGGCACCCCCCCCCCCCAGCGTAGGCGTCCATGATAGGATGTTTAGTTTGGTATTTCTGTGCTAGGATAGTTTTCATGTTCTCTTGTCTTACCCTCTACTCTACTTACACCTTGTGGTTGCCGCAAATGAAGGGTCTCATTAATGCGATTAATTTCATCGATTAACTGCAATAAATGATATTAACCCATTACGAACACTGAATCATGCTAAGTAACCATAACGACATTTAAAATAACTGTAGTTAGACAGTATGGAATATTATAATACGGTAGATTTACCGAATATTTCCCCATCCAGTCAAACTACATAGAAGGTTGCTATTACGCCTTTTAGTACTTCACCATACAACCAAAAAAACTATTCGATAAGCTGCGCTATTATAATCAAAAGAAAGTCTCTAGACACATAAAAAAGGACGCACGCACTACGCTTTTACAAGGTACCCATAACAACACGCAACACAGGATTTGCCATAACAAAACTCATACATAAACTCATCGAAAACAAGAAAACTGAGGCAGCAACAAAACAATAGAAAAGACACGACGTTAACACATAACAAACATGTTTACAGGCAAACAGATGCGTAAACATGTAGACAAATAACCAAATATTTCAAAACAAAATATGACGTGAAATTTGGAATTAGCACACCTCTTCTGGCTTTCGTGGTTCTGTGTCTTGGGCATTGTGCCTCGGTGTAGCTATTTTGCTAGGTGCTACTCTACTATTTTCTTTATTTTCCATTTTGGCTTATTTCTTATATCTATATTGATTTACATACAGCATCTCTCCATTGAAAATGAAACTCTGCCATTTCCTTTCTTTACCGTATCTTTTGTGTGCTTTGCACTTGCTCTCTATCCTCAGGGCTAGAGCTCCTATTACTCTTTCTACTTTTATTCTTCTATTGTTTTCTTTTAAGTGCAATTCCATTTTTAGTCAGTTTTCTCTTAAGTGCAATTCCAATTTAAGTGCAATGCAATTGAGCGCACGCCCCTAGCTACATGGTGGAATTATATTTAGCATAAGAGAAAAGGGCGCTAAATATAATTTCCCTTCCATTAAATTTTAAGTGCTATCCATTGTAAGTCCTGTTTCATTGAGTAAAGTGCTCTATTGTCGTAAGTTAATTAGATGTTATTCCTTTGTTTTATCATTATATATGCGCTGTATGCACCAGGAATGTTAGAACTGATAAAGGCTTGTGCCGAATTGTTTTTTGAGTACCTATTTATTTCTGTAAAAAGTTCTTTGTGATTGAAGCTAATTGTGTACACACACACACACACACACTCAAACTCAAATAGCTTCAGTCATAAAGAAATTTTTAAAGAAATAAATACTTTAAAGGAAGAAACTGTCACGGGAAGAAACTGTCGCGAATGATTTGAATTTTTTGTGTGTAAACTGTCGCGGGAATTAACTGTCGCGAAAGCTGGAAAATTTAATTGTCGCGGGAATCGACTGTCGCGAATTGCTGGATGAGTAGCATTTTTTGGTGTCTTCTTTCCACGAAAGCCGAATCTTAGACAAAACCAAATAAAACTTTACGACAATTAAAAATGTGTGAGCTCATTGATACTTTAAACCAGAATATTTGCAATCAAAAAGGGATATCACAATCTGATTACGAGAGTCCGTTAGGTACAAAAATGAAGCTTTTAAAATCACCAAAAACAATTGCAACGATACACGCTTTTTTATAAGTAGATTTGGCTCCAGTTTCAGCTTGGCGTTTCTTATTTCTCAGGTTTTCTTATTTGTCCAGACTACATTAGAGAAAGTGAAATTAATGCCGTTGAACTAGTTCTATTATAATACGTGCGTTTAATCTTTTTTAATGAAGTATTTTTATTGTCTTCTGTTGCTATGTTTCAATTGTTTTTATATTACATTTCTTAAGTTTTGTTGAACTTTTAGCCTGCTTCGTTTCATAAATCTCAGCCTGGTGTTTCTTATAAAGGTTGCTCTTATGAAAAAAGCGTGTGCACGTCTATGAAACAAGAACAAATGGTCATTCCGTAGCTCGTGAGATAGTTATTGAGCAGCAATTTCTTCAGTACCTGACGGACCCACACAATTTTTAAAAAATTTAAGAATTGTGTTGAAAGTTCCCTGAAAAATTTAAAAGTCGCGGGAATTAACTGTCGCGAAAGGGCAAAAAACGATCTTTCGCGGAAGAAACTGTCGCGAAAGTCGCGAGATTTATCTCGCGACAGTTAATTCCCGCGACAGTTTCTTCCCGCGACAGTTTCTTCCTTTAAAGTGGATACTCAAGAAAAAACTCCAACTTTTAAAACGTTTCGGCATAAGCCTTCATCAGTTCTAACATTCCGGGTACATACAGCGAATATATTGTGTTGAAACAAAGGAACAATGCCTAATTAACTTACGACAATAGAACATTTTACACAATGAAACAAGACTACAATGGATAGCACTTAGAATTGAAAGGAAGGGAAATCATAGTGAACATAAGAGAAAAGGGTGTTGGAGAAGCTGATACCTGCCGTCCCACCGGGGTAGAGAGAAAACTATGCGAGAACAAAGTAGATGTGAAATAACATAAAATAAAAAAGGAAACCAATATGACCTAGAAAGGATGATATTAAGAGGAGGGAGATATAATAAGAAAAGGGGCTACATAAACAATAGTATAGAGAAGCATAACTAAATGAAAGTAAAAACCATGACATAAAATAAAAAGAGGAGAATAAATAGTGAATACATATAAAATAAACCTGCCAGAGTTGGCTTTATAGCAAACATATAGGCATGGTAATTCCAATCGTTTGAAACAGAACTTGATTTTCTCCAGCATATAGAATTTTCTCAAAGAAAGTACTCCTTGAAAATGGTGACACGCAGCAGCTTTTTATATACTCTAATTTCTTGAAAAACTGATTCCAAAACACTTAAATGAAAGGACGATCTTGCTTGCCCAATGATCCGAAAATTATCGGCAAGCAAGATCTTCCTTTCATTTAAGTGTTTTGGAATCAGTTTACATTAAGACTCGAAACCCAGTCTTGTGTAAACAAAAAGAGTTCGTTTTTTCACTTGGACTCTTCAAGTAAACCATGGTGAATAGGTGCTAATTGGCCAATCATTGGGCCAAATAGATGCATTATTCATCATATCACGTGCACACGCATCTGGCTATATATCTCGGTTCACCTTTCGGTCGTTATCCGACGTTTCATACTCTGACGAGTGTCGGACGAAAAAAGCTTTCAGTATGCTAAAAGAGTCTTCCCGCTTTTTCGTGCTATAGTGAAACTCTAATTTCTCTTTTAAGCCACCTCTCTCAAGAAAGCCCCCTTTTCAATTAGCCTCCCTTTGCAGACAGACCAGTTTATTAAGCCCCCCTCAAAAATGCAAATAATGCCAAACACAAGTTAAGGTCATAAGGTGTATAAACTTTGTAGTATTGATGATGTTCATTAGTACGGCAACAAACCAAGTCAAAATCTAGCTCAAACATTTATATGCTACAAACAGAAATGAAAATAACTGATGAAGATGACAATGTTATTGATGAAGATTCCTGAAATATACATATTTTGTCACCATAGAAAATCTGTTTATATTTCAAAAATTTATTAAGCCACCCTCTCAAGTATGCCCCCTCCCTGCAATAAGCCCCATATATAGAGCTTGAAAACAATTAGCCCCCATGGGGGCTTAATGGAGAATTTACAATATTGAATAGTTTCATTAAACCTGTCTGAATCCTTTGCACTATTAATTCCTACACTATGCTGTTACATTGCAATCCCATCAAGCAATAGAACAAGTAAACTTTCCAGGTAATGAATATAGTCTTGTATGTTGAAATTAGAAATATTCTAAACTGTGTTTGGTTCATTGACAGTTGTATGCTTGAACACCTTTACACTCATAACATTTTGGCACCCCACTAGCAATATGCAATTCTAAATACATGCAATATGTTTCAGATTTCATAGCCTATTGATCTCTGGGAGACAAATATAATGCACATCTTTAGTTGACACTAGACTTCAATCGGTCATAGTCAAATTCTGGAAAGAAGAAGGCAATTTCTTTTCTTGAAGTATCCTCACAATCTGAAAGTAACATAGGAAATCATCCAATTTTATGTAAGTTAAGTCTGTAAAATTAACTATGTAATCAAGGGCACTGGAGCATATTGCTGAGAGGTGGGGGGGGGGGCTAGGGGGATGAGTTGCCAAGTCTGCATGGGAGTAAGCAACAATGGCAGTAGAGGGGAAAGAGTAGAGGGGAAAGAGTAGAGGGTCAGGGGCATAGCCCCTGAACAATTTATGGAGCCACACCCTATAATACAGTTAGAAACACCCTGTTAGAGTATAGGAATACATCATGTCTAGGTAGAAAATGGCAGATGAAATCATTAAAATGTTTGTAAGAAAAGTAAATGGACCTCTTAGCTGCTCCATAAAGATTGTTGCCTGATCAGGAAAATGATAGAGGTATACATTTTCAGAGCAATCAGATCATGTTAAGCATTAGGTGCTCAAGAACACAGACCCTCCCCTGACTTTACAGGTATATGAGACTTTTGGGTCAGTCCATAGCACCATGTTGTGAAAAACCTTAGGGCATTTAATTCCCATAAGCCCTCATGACTCCTCCACTGATATTTTTTGAAGGTGACTGGGTGAGCTTTAACACCAAACAAGGTAATCTACTTTCTATTTGGATGAATGCCACACTTTTGACATTATACAGCCCCCAGCCCCCCCTGGCTCCTGCATGTCTGACAATCTAGTGTTGCAAAAATATGTCAATTAAGTGCACTGAATAGTGTTGAGGCATCTCTCATCTGTCATCTCTCAAAGAGAAAAGATGCTTAAGATGATAAGAAGCAAGTAATCAATGGCATGAGCAAATACCTATTAACATTTAGTTTTTTTATGTTAATTTTGAATAAAAATAAAAATTAATTTATGGGGCTTCAGTGCCAGTTTTCAAGTTCATACAACATCTCACTTCCAATAACCAACTGTAAAATTTTACTTATATGCATTATACCATTCCCTTAAAACATTAGACTATATACTGGATTCACATTATCCCCCTTTTCAGCAAAATATAGCATGAATATAACAAAATATAACAGAACTAACTGACAAATGGGATATATTAAGTTTGACAATACCTGAAATTTCTAACTGAGGAAGTGTTAGGAGAAATAGAAAAAGGAGAAATGGATAATATTACTGTTACCTGAACCATGCCCCACATTTCTTGTATCTGAGATACCATATAATGCTCTAATTGAATATGGCTTGAGTTGGCGAGCCCTGTAAGTATAGCACACCTCAAAGCTAGTAGGAAACTTAAAATCAAGGCAAATACAAAAAGATTTGAAAAATAACAGGATGGTTGCAAAGATTGTTGTTAGGGATTTTTCTCAAGAATGAGATGAGTGATTACAATACTAAATGAAGATATTAGGTAGATGATAATAGCTGACTTATTAAAATTGTGAATTATGAACACCCTATGTATATCACAGGAAAATGATGATACTACCTATATGGACTAGTTGGTCCTAACAATTCTCTCCATTTGCTGATTGCATTTTCTCTCTGAAGAATCATTGCCATCAAATCTCCACTGAAAATATAATAATTAAGTTTAGATGGCTTGCAATTGGTAGTTAATAATCAGAAAAAAGCACATTCAAATCACTAGACTCTGAGCAAGTCTGGCAGCACTACATGCAGGCCTTTCAATGAGACAAGCGTGATCATGTATGAGCACACAGGCATGCACCCAGCTCAGGTACATGTACTCGATTTGTTGCTCGTGCCAGCTTTATGAAAAATATACATCCAAGTACTAGGGAAAGCTCTAAGAATTGAATGTTTAGCATGCAAACTATCCCATGCCAATTGGCAGCGTGCTTCTAATCTACTCATTGGAAGGCCTGTACATGCTGTATCACCAGGGCCATCAAATATGATGCTTCCAGTGGGGACATGATGTAATAATTTACTGACAATGTGGGCATGGTATCCAAGAACTGGGCATGGTATCCAAGAACTGGTCATGGTTTTAGATAGCATGGCCAATACTCTTTAGTGTATTTCTAATATTGCCAACAACATACTAGATATGTAATATGGATATCTGTGAAAATATGTGCATTATTTAGTGAAGAATCATGAGAATTGTTGGTAGAAGCAAGTTTGGCTGAAAAAGTGTTTTTCCAAGGGGCGTGATACCTCTCATTCCCTCTTGCAATATGTGTGTATACCACATACAATTTAGTGCACACTTCTGTACAGTTGTTACGTATAAAGTACGGCAAATTTGCTTTCTTTTTTAGCTTACCTGGTCATGAATATTGTTAATCTGTTATAAAAGAATTTACCTGCAATTAAAGACATCATGTTAACTTGATTCATATGATTACTCTATTACTGCAATATTCACAGTGGCTGACACTAGAAAAGTTATAAACAACAACCCTAAGACAGTAGATGAGAATCTCAAATATGATACCATACACAAGGCAGACCTTTCTGCAATAAATGGCCATAGCATCCTAAACTGCACCAGGAGGCCTAGCAGATTATGCAATTAACATTAACAGGAAATTTGTGTATTTCTTTGAACTGGGTACCAGCTCCACCTTGTAAATTGATTCATTATATCAATAAGATTACCAAAATTCGATTACTTGGAGGACAATACCTTTATGAAGTGCATAAAAGCTCTCTGCTTCTGGGTAAGTTAGCCACTTTCTCTTGGACAAGATTGTCTTGAATCCATTTGTTGTCAGAAGGTGTAGTATCTTCTATTTTATCAATAGATAGGTAAAAATTGAGAAACAACACAGTTTAGGTTATACTTAATCTAATTTTTAGGCTGAAAGTCTGTAGTAAAATCCTGAGACAATTTGGGCAACATGAAAGGTTGGGGTTAAATTGATCACCTAATATTTAGCCAAATGCTTCAGTAAGTTTGAGGTTTTAATACAATCTAGCTTGTCTTCCAGCTAGATTGTATGCACTCTTTTGATCATGCTAACTCACATACATAATAATACTGTGTCTACTTCCCAAACATTAAGGCCCTGGGGTGTATTAATATTGAGCACGCACTAACAAACTTAATTTTGCATTATATGGGTTTTCGGCAAATATACGTATCCTGGGGAATTACACTGCTGATTATATGAGCAAACTCTGCTATTTTCATACAGAAATAAGTAAGGCTTAAGTAAGGCCTGCGGTGAGAGGACGTTTTCTTACTATTGAAGGCAATAAAGGAAGAGGGAGAAAAATGTACCTGCCCAATTGATGATTGGGCCTAAATCTACGAACTTCTAGTACCTCAACTCTTCTTGCATGGATGCAAATATCTGGCTTTAGTATAGCCAAAGTCAGTTGCATATTCAAGCCAAGAATTAAGTTGACTAAAAGGCAATCTAATTTGGCGCGCTTTCCGTGTTTTAACGCTCTCTTGCTTATGCTTCCAGGAATTATGAGTGCCTCGAATAGAGTAAGTGTCAAAAGTGGACACCTAACCGAGGCAGTTCGCGCCTAAAAATGGTGGACGCATTAACCGCAGTGTTTCTCTTCGTCGGTTCATTGTTTATATGCTTTCTGATCTCGTTTCTTTCTTGCATGTTTCCTGTAACGGTGCGGAAAGACGACTGAAAAGCTTGGAATCTATTTTTGCCTTTGCGTTGTAAAAGTGATGGAACAGGGCTGGAAATTCTTTCTTTGCTCTCGAGCTCTTCTCAATCTAGATATTGTATTGAACTGTGGACAATGCTTCCGTTGGTCAAAACATGAAAGTGGAGAATGGATCGGAGTCGTTGGGGACAGAATTTGGATTCTCAAACAAGACGCGGACCAACTATATTACAAAAGCATAGGGGCTCTCTACGATCATTCCCAAAATGCCTCAGTAGACAATAATCAGTTGTGCGACAAATCGATATTAGCTAAATCGAGTAAGGGATACACTGCTGAATCCACTAGTAATCTAGAACCTTTGGTTGATGATTTGAAAAACAACGAAGAGGAAGTACTGAAAAGATATTTTCAACTGAATGTTGATCTGGAAGGCCTATACGATGTATGGAGTAAGAATGACCAGATGTTTAATGGGCTATCACATAATTTTGGTGGAATCAGAATGCTGAGACAAGATCCAGTTGAAAACCTTTTCAGCTTCATTTGCTCGCAGAATAATCATATCTCACGGATTGCAACGATGGTTGAAAAACTCTGTTCTAATTATGGGAGACTTATCTGTAGAATTGGGGAGAAATCATATTATGAATTTCCCGCTGTTTCTGCACTTTCAAATGATGAGGTGGACGGAGATTTACGAAGACTTGGTTTTGGGTATAGAGCAAAATTTATCAATCAATGCGCAAAGCAAGTATTAACTCGTGGTGGAAGGGACTGGCTTAGCAATCTTCGGAACACCCCTTACAAAGAAGCTCATAATGGTACGAATATTTATTGTATCTCCTGCAAGTGAAGTTGTTCTAAAATGTTGTAGGACACCTTTTGATCTACTCTTCTGATATATCATAAAGTTTTAAGGCACATACAGCAGACACAAAATGTACAAAAGTACAAGATTATTGATTCATGTGTTCTCATAGTTTAAGCAATGGTACACAAGATCATTATAATGTAGTGTTTGCTAAACTTTTTTCCTATAATTTGTGTCATTCTTTATTAACATTGAATTTTATAGCTTCCCAACTTGTATTTTGAAATATCTAACTTGGTACAAATGGTACACATGATCATCAAGATGTAATGTTTACAAAAACTAAACTTTTTTCCTATAGTTTGTGTGATACCTTATTATAATTGAAAATTATAGCTTCTCAGCTTGTATTTTGAAGTATCTAACATTGTTGAGCGTCATTCTGAGTGAGTTCCTCCTCAGTTTTTAGTTGTTTTCTTGCAAAATCTATTTCCTGTATCATGAAAAAGTACTCAGCATTATGTGTCAAAGCAATGTCTTATCTGCTATACTACTCTTATCTTCTATACTACATTGAGTATTTCTTCATATACTACCTTGAGTGTCTTGATATCTGCTTAAGTCACTTCTTTCTTCATTATTTCAGCTTTATGTGAGCTTCCTGGTGTTGGCGCAAAGGTAGCTGATTGTGTGTGCTTAATGTCACTTGATAAAGCTGAGGCAATTCCTGTTGATACACATATGTGGCAAATTGCCCAAAGAGATTATCTTCCACATCTAAAGAAATATAAAAGTTTAACTGACAAGATATACCAAGAGATAGGTAGCTATCAATTGCATTGTATTTTTGTCAATATTTTCTGGTAACATTTATGGTTTTTGCTCAAGAAACATCCAGGCTACAGCAGACAATGTGAAAATTATTATTGGATTTGGCCTACAAACATAGTGCTATTTGAAAGTTTTGATAGAGTTAAGGATAACTAGGAAGCAGCATGCAGAAAGGAAGCAACTAGGAATTTTCCAGGTCAAAGGTATAACTAACCAAAAAGAGCACACTAGAATTATGGTCAAGCAGGTATAGCTTCAAATAATATTTTCAGATTTAGAAAATGAAGAAGTATTGGGGAAATTTTCATGATTTCATTACTTTGAAGTTTGATGATCTGATAATAAGCAGATTGACTTGACAAATCTATAACAAACAGTTCCAAAAGCATCCAAGATTTGAGCACATTTCCATACTTTTATGAAACGTGCAGGGGTCTACACTCCCTGGAACCATTCTGTAGTTGTGTACCTGTGCAGTGACCAAAATGTATGCCATAGATTTCTTTGTATTTCCTAGTTAATCATGCTGCCCAGGACTAAATTGTTCATGATTAGGTAAGCACAACAGGAAATGGATCGATAGCTTGCTAGAGTTATAGAGCCAGTGCTTAGAAGGAGCATCATTTGCTGATATATTTAGAACACTTCATCAAATCATAATAGAATTTGTATCTACTAATTTTATTTTAGCATTCTTATAAGAAATGCATCTCTTTTTGGGAGGATTGGGAGTTGTAGTTATTGTACCTGGAGAGACAATGATTACTCTCCAGTTACAGAAGGGGTAATTTTTGAAATGATGGAAATTGGCATGAGGGTTCAAGACATCAAATTTATCATTGATAGTAACCACCATAACCACCTGGATTATGCAAGATGATCCTTCCAGTACTCGCTAAAATTCTTGGCTGCCAAGAGAACAGCTTACATTTTGTAAACTGTTGGGTGCCTGCTGGAAGCTTTCAGGAAGCTATCATTTACTCTTTGTGTATTTCAAAGTGATTTTGTCGTTTTGTATCAGAAGTTCACTTTTGCAAGCCATGTGACTTCTAGTTATATGTCTGAAGATGTGACTGTAGATAGCTCTATGTTACTGGCATGAGAGAATACAAGAGCTTTCTTGTCCAGTAGGTAGATATTGTAGCTTCCAACATTAGCTAAATAACACAAGATCTGTCCAGAAAAGTACATAAGTTTTCTGTCTCCTTTTTAGGTGACCATTTTAGGGAAATTTATGGCAATTATGCTGGCTGGGCACACTCAGTAAGTGACTTCTCATACCAGTATATATGTGAATATTGATATAAAGAATAACATTGTGTTCTCAACCATTATCAGAGCCCATTCCTGACTTTGTGGTGTGAATACAGTCTGGAACACTAGAACTGTGTTGCTATGTTGAATGTGAATTATGTTATAGGGCTGATGACACAATTCCTTTTATGAAATTCACTTTGCTTACAAGCATAGTTGTAATGTATAACCATCTTTGATTATGGTTACCTTATTGAAGCATCTCTCCCTTCTAGGTTCTTTTCAGTGCTGATCTGCAGAGATTCAAAGAATTGAAAGAAGATGCTTTACAGCCAGTGGGTGAGACAAAATCGAAAGTATTGAAGAAGAAGAAGAAGAAACCTGAAGTGAATGATGAAACTAAAGAGCAATCACTTGGTGTTCTCAAGAAATCAAAGGTATACCTGTTCAACAGTGCGGTGTTCTTTTTCTTTTATAAGTGTCTATCATTTTTCATAGGGGTTTATTGAATTTGATAGACTATCTGATGACAACACCAAATATAGTAAAAAAGGAGCTAGAGGAAGATGGAAGGAGATCTTGTTTGGTATAACCTGATAGACTGGGAACTTGCAAGGAAGTGACCAAGAAATGTTTTGGCACGTGTCTCCAATGCCAATCAGCAATGACCTTGAAGAAGAAGAAGATACACAATTACTGTTCATTGACCCTTATTTCCCAAGAAAACACAATTTTCTTTATCGCAGATAAATGCAGTTAGGTGACGCCTCTGAAGCTCACTGTGATCAGTGGCCGTTATAGGTTCACCCCCCTGCCTCTGCTGTCGCAAGTTAATGACGACTATACTGAATATTATAATATAGTATAATAATATAATGAGGTAAGGGGTGAAGAGGCTAGTAGCCTATAAAACCCTAAGGATCTATTATGCGTGACTAAAGGTATACATATTAGCATAATTGCAAGCGTCATAACGTTTTTCGAATTCCTTTACTGATAGTGATTTTATCACGCTGTTTGGTAGATTGTTCCAGTCTTCTACTTTTCGGTTTGAGAAGACGTATTTGCGTACGTCGCGGCAGCTTCTTGATTTGAATAGCTTTAGTTCGTGCCCTCTCGTTCTTGAATTATTATTCATTTTGAAGAATAATGACGGGTTTGTGTCAACGTGGCCTTTTAAGATTTTATACGTTAATATCATGTCACCGCGTTTCCTTCGATATTCAAGAGTCGGGAGTTTTAATACAGTTAATCGGTCTTTATACGAAAGGTGTTTGATCATCATCATCATCATCATCATCATCATCAATTTATTTACAGTTGGCTGTATTTATAGCTAAAAAAGAAGCTAATTAAGGCCAACCTAAACTAACTCTAAAACTAAGAGACTAAAAAAAACGAGAATATAAATACAGAACTAAGCCAAAAAACCTAAATCTTTAATATAAACTTTGCACAATCTGCAGTTGCAAGGCATTCTGTTCCACTGTTTTATTTTTCTTTTGATGACTTGGACTAGCTTCGTAGTTCTCCTTTGAACACTTTCCAACGATTTTATTTGCTTTACTAGATGGGGGTTCCAGACCGCCCCAAAAAATTCAAAAATCGGCCTCACTATGCTTTTGTACAGCATTGTGAAAACGGACTTGTCCATATAACGTATTGTTCGTTTAATGGAAGCTAGAACATCGTTGGCCTTTTTTATTCGTTCTGCGATTTGTTTTTCGAACTTAAGAGTTTCATCTACGATGACTCCGAGGTCTTTGACATTGTCTGTATTATCAATTTCTACCAACGTTTGTGAATTTTATGATGTAAATAATATACGTTTTTAGGATCATTGTTGTTACTTGAGCTAACGCGTAAGTAGGAACACTTCTGTTTATTTAATGGCAGTTGCCAAGTGTCTGACCAGTGCTCGATGTTCGAAATATCATGCTGTATATCGTTGTTGCTCATAGTATTTGTTGAGAAAAGCTTCAGATCATCGGCGAACATTTTGACCTCTCTAGATCTGACACATTTAGGAATGTCATTTACGTAAATTAAGAATAAGAGTGGCCCAAACACGCTTCCTTGAGGGACACCACTTATCACGTTACTCCAGGGAGACTTAAACCCATTCAAGACAACGCGTTGTTTACGCCGAGAAAGAAATTTTTCTATCCAGTTTAGAATTTTACCTCTTTGCTTTGGCACAGTCGAAATAAATTACGTCAAGGGAATGACCTCTATCAACACAAGAAGTCCACTCTTCCAGGGTCTCTAGAAGTTGTAATACGCAAGATCGTTTTGATCGAAAGCCATACTGTTCGTTTGATAATAAATCATAAGCGAAGTGGTCGAGCTAGGCGAATTTCTCCCCTTAATTACTCTAGCACAGCATCTTATTTTGATATACAATTTACCAGTATTCTTGCAGCATTTGAATGCTTCATGCACGAAAACGACAAAAGATCGTGTCAATGGCTGTTTATTTGACTGATCGGAACCTGATCCATCTACATATTTTAATTCTTGAAAAATGATTAAAAAAGCTGGTTGAAAACAGAAGGCTTTTCCCATTAATAAAATCATTCTTACATTTACAACTTAAGCTTGTATTCCATGCATTCCAAGTCTCCCTTTTTTCCGGGAGACACCTGTTTTCTGAGTAAATCTCCTATTCTCTCGTCTGTGATAAACAATCGCCCGCTATTTAACGCTTTGTTTTCCTCCCATTTTTAGATTCTTTAGATTCTAAGCTCCCGGTTTCTCCCTTTTTTTAATGAAAGTATATGAAATTCCCATTTTTTAAGAAAACTCAGTTGGAATTTATGTTTTTTATTTAACAGGACCTAAAGCGTCAACGTAAACCGAAGGAAACGCCAGAAAGAAGAGTGAAGCAGAGGAAAGTTAGTTAAAGTAGAATTGACATGTGTTTTTTGCATTCATTCACCAATAGTCTGTACTAGATCGAAGTCTTGTATTACTGCCTGTAACCCCTGGGTGAAAACTTCGTGTAGACTATTCCAGTGGCCCTTAACAAGCTATCTGATAATTAAAGATACAACTTTTTATCTGCAATGGTATAATTATTATTTTGATCCTCATCCTCAATATATCAAACCGGCGTGTGATGAAGGAATAATTGAAACAAATTTATTTACTTTCCTCATAACTTTTCGCAGATTTCTTAGCTTATTCTTCTAAGTTCTGCGTCGTGTATGTTTTCCTATCTCGTGGATATATTTGAAGCCTACAAGTAAGGAAGTGCTTGGTATATGTTGATAGATGTGGACTCGTCTGATTTAGGGAGCGGCCGTTATTTGTGGTCGAGGTGGGGACTGAAGAGAAAGTATTATGTACCCTCAAAAAAATTTCACCCCATCATATGCTTAAGTCAAATTTTCTTTTCCCCACCAAAGGAAAACAATAAAACGAGATTGCATTTGTGCTTAAATATGACATATGTTTTTACACTACCCCTGTATTCAAACATTATTCTCCTCCCACACCTAATAGCTTGCTGTTTTCAGTTACCCCAAAATTTTATCTTCAGTCCCCACTTCGGTCATAAATAATGACCTCTCCCATGGTAGCCATTTTGGCCTGTATAAAGACTTTTCGATGAGGCAAGTGTGAACAATTTGTGGTTCTAAGAAAATTGTGTACGATTTGGGTCATACTATTTTGATGAATAGTAATGTATGGCTATTTATATATCTTTTATCGACGGTTTTGCAAAAGGGAGGGTGTTTCCCACCTCCGCGCCCGCAACTGCGACGCGCCCCTACAACCAATTTGACTTAATAGTCACCAATACCATTACCCTTTCTAGGACAATTATTTGAAAACTACTAAGACTCCAGTAATCTTTCAAAATTTTCTGATGTACAGCAATACCTCATGTGTTGAATTCTTAGGTGCCATTTCTCGTAGCTTCGGTTAATTTATTTCAAGTTATCTTGTTACACACGTTACTTTTTACTGAGCTGTTGTAAGAACATTTTTGATTGCAGCTTCCAAAGAAGTCTTTATCTATTTGGGGCCTTTCGTAATGTCAGGTAACAAGTAAGTGCTGAGAATGCAGTTTACAGGCCTTATGGCCAGGCCTGCTTTTGACATCACACCAATGCATCACTCCCTACCACATTCTCTACCGGATGGCACAGCATTACGTCATTTTGTTCAACACCATTTAGAGACAAACTGCTGACATAGGGAGTTTTTTAAAGACTGGTACCTAGTGTTGTGTTTTTAGAAATTGAGTCATGGAGGAAGGTGAGCTGCAAAATTAGACTATTGCCGAATCAGTTACGTCAAAGTTCGAGGGAGGTTAACCGTTTGTAAACTGTAACATGATATGTTAATTTAAAGATTTTATTATTTGTGGGTTTGACGGGATACTACCAGAGAAGCAGGAGCAAAATTTTACAGATTATTTTTACGTGGTTTGGACAAGAAGTTAAGTTCAAGGAGCAGAATCCAAGGCAATAATGTTCTCGTCAGGATTTAGAGGACAAAAGCTTCGAGTCAACTTGAAGTTAGCCATAAACAGGCTAAAGATGCTGGAGAAGAAAAAGAGTAAGTTGTTGGAAGTTTATGTGTGTTCTGCGCTAAAAGCACTGCATATTATTGAAGCTCTTTCTATCGTTTTTTGTTTTGGCACAGTGGTGTTAGGCCTATTGACTACAGTTGCACTCAATGCGTTGATACAATTTTCTTTTTAGCTGAAATTGCATTGAAAGCAAGGAAAGAGATAGCAGATTTCCTGAATGCAAATAAATTTGACCGAGCTAGAATTAGAGTGAGTTACATTCTTGCTTATAATATTTGACCAAATATATTAGAATTTAGTCTAATCAATGGGGTGAGAAGAATAGAACGTTTTTGTCATGATACATGACAGCCACAGTGTATATTTTTCAAAATTCTTTTCACCAAAATCCTTCCACTTTCAATTACAGACATGCAGTTTAGGACAGATGCTTTCATGTGTCATTGTGTTGATTGCAGACATTTTTGCAGATTAGCTGATACTGCAATATGTTTGACAACGTTATCTGTCGAAAAATAGAGACTTGGGAAGCACTTGGAATTTGGAGGAACATTAGAATTGAAAGCCATTTGTGCTACACCCTAGATTTTATTAACTGCACCTTAGTGTACTAACTAATATTTCTATTTCAAATAGATAGATGTAGGGAGGGCCTAGGTAGTGTAGTACAGTATGTAAGGAAAAAAGATTTATTCAATAACAAATGTAGAGAGGCAATGTGATTTTGTTGGGGCTTTGCTTGTAGTTTTGTCTCAAAGTAAAAGGACACTTTTTAATATTTGCAAACAATGGAGACACATGGTCTGAGTGCCCCCTAGTTCCCATGTTTCTGCAAATTGAGCCATGATACTACACCAAGCCCTTTGGGAGTGTCTTTTAGTTGGTTTATCATTTTTCCTAATGTTTATATGCAGCAGTGTAGAGCTGAATCTTGTACAATGGTTTCTCTTTCTATTGTGAAGGGTATGGCAGAAACAGGACCACCCCTTCATAGTTTTTGAAGGATGATAAGTACCAGTTCATTACAACATATGGAACAGTGTTGTATGTTGTAATAGTAGGAAGACAGCTGAAGCCTGATTCTATTAGTGCCCCATTCCATTATCCTGATCCCTAATTTGACACTATCACTAACACTATATCAACATTCACATTGGGTGATATCTGTTGAACTTTAAATGTCCATCTGTCAGTGTAGGTGCATGATATGTGCCTTGCATTTATGCCCCAAATATATGCTTATATTGCTGCCTAACACCAAATGTGAACCAAACCTTACTGGTTTTTGTGTAGTTCTATTTCTTGATCTGTGGATCTATGATATTTAAATTGTAAGTGCCCATCATGGTAGGGACTTTGATGGCTCATTGTCTATTCCTGCTGTGATGTGCACAGTAGTATTTATATTTTGAGAACTTTAGTTTTCTTTTGATTAATGAAAACCATTTCCTAGAAAAAGAGAAGGGATTCACCCCCTCCATTCAAAATGCAGAACTTCTATAGCCATGTTTATAGGTACAGAGAAGGTATAGTTTATGCACTGACAGTTTTTTGTAGTCATATGCCCAGTTACTCATGAATAGGAAAGAATGATTCCCTCCAGGTTTTGATGGTAGCACTCACAATGCAGAAGCCATACTATTGCTAGAATGGTTTTTCTACCAGGTTTTACTTTTTTCCTATGTCACTGACAGTTTTTTGTAGTCATATGCCCAGTTACTCATGAATAGAAAAGAATGTTTTGATGGTAGCACTCACAATGCAGAAGCCATATTATTGCTGGAATGGTTTTTCTACCAGGTTTTACTGTTTTCCTATGTCACACCATAGGTGGAGCACATCATTCGTGAAGACTACATGGTGGAGGCTATGGAATTTCTTGAGATGTACTGTGATCTGCTGCTAGCTAGATTTGGTCTCATTGAAACCATGAAGTTAGTATCTTGTTTATATCAAACCTAACTTAGCTGTTGGGAAGCGCAGCTTTATGATTAACTTCAATACCAAGATCACAACATGGAACAGAGACATTTCTTTGTCTTGATATTTATATTAATGGCATAATCATGTATTAAAGTTACAACATATCCAGTAATTTAATCTAGCGACATTTCCAGAGACTACGCATTTCAACTCAAATGAGAGTCATCACCAGTAGTGAATAAACCAGGGAGAGAAAGATCTTAAATACACTGGGTACAAAGAAGGGAAGAAATGGACGGAAATGATGTGTAGTTCTACGTGGATAAGAGATGTCTCTGTTCCTTGTTGTGATCTTGGTACTGAAACCTAACTTAGTGAAAGAATGCCATCTATCTGAAGCCCCTACTGTTGGCTGATTATTTATTATCGTTTTAGCTATGTGGATAATTGTATTTCCTCCCAAAGACATATCTTTTATGTTAGTATTTGTTTAGTCATAGGCGAGCACAGGATGTGTCTATAAGTATTTGTGTCTACATTGTCTCTCTTCTGTCATGATCAGTTTTATGTAAGTTGCTTTATTGGATTAGAGGCAACCTTCTCTGTGAGGAAAATGGCGTATGAGTGGTACAACAGACAGCATTAATAGCTATTGAGTGCAGAATGATATGCTATGCATATGAACTTCAATTCTCAGGAAAAATATAAACTGTTGAGATCCCATTGTGGACATCTTACAAGAGAGAATTAATCAAAGGGGAAGAAGATGTGTACTTTTGCCACAGACATCTTTCTGTCTGCGATGCTTGTTTTATGATGTGTGAATGTCATTTTTCTTTGGAATACCATCTCCATTGAATCATTTGTGTAATTGCATTTGTGTGCAGTCGCATGTGCTGCATGGTCAAAGTTGATTAGAAACTGTTTTGTTGTTGGCATATTCACTGGGAGCTGCAGTATTATTATGAACTGCAGAAATGAGATGACTAGAGAGACAGTCACTTTGTTTGAATTAACTTTCATTGAGCTGGCATTTCAACAGGTCTATTTTTTGGTATAGACTAGTCCAGTAGACATTTCACATCCATTCCTGGATCTATCATCAGTGTGAGCATGAAGTAACAGGCTAGCATACATTTTGCTTTTGCTGACATTTTTTGTAGAAAAGAACTAGGCTCTTGTCATAAGCAATAGTGAATTGGGTGGTTAGAACTTAGTTTCAGGAGAAAGTAAAGCTGTTAGAAGTCACTTCAAATATGTCTTGTTGTGCATTGACAAGGAATTGAAAAAGTTGAGAAATCCATGATTTTTATTCATTTTTACAGGTAGATTTTATCTCTAAGTCCAGTTTGAATGGCAAGCAAGACACTTAATGTACTATTGCATCATGTAATATTAACTGCATTTACACTGTTTTAGGTATTGTGATGAGGGCTTGGTTGAATCAGTATCATCTATCATATGGGCAGCTCCACGATTATATTCAGATGTACAAGAGTTGAGAATCGTATGAAGTGTTGAATTTTAGACAAAAACTTAAACCTTCATATGATAGATATCTTTGTTTGTAGTATTAGTCACACAGTAATGAAAATTGTCATGTTAACTACAAAGAACTGTATTTGGGCATTTCTTTTGTGTTTCTGCTCTGTGTCCTTTGTCTTTGTAGTTTTATTTCTTTTACACCTTTTGTTATGTTTGTATGCATTATCACATTTATTCTGTGTTGAATACTTGATGTTTTTGAATGCCAAGAGTTTTAGGAAATGTTGGAAGATGATGCTAGCTGATAGTTAGCTTGCATGTATATTTTTAAAACTTTAAATGTCATATATATATACATTGTTGAATTTATAAGAACACATTGTTTTTATGATGCAGTCTTTCCATGTGCTTAATTTCTACTATTCTTGTCCAAAGAGGGATATTTACTTCTCAGGGGTTCTTGACTGTCATCAGCCTGTCATTTTTTTCATTCAAATTCAAGTGTTTTGTTTACACCTGTTCACCTTTATCACAAATTCAATACTTAGTGGTAGTTCTTCACCCATTGACTTTATCTTCTTTATTTATTCTCAAAGATTGAGGAGCAGTTAACATTAAAATATGGAAAGGACTTTGCAAAGCAAGCAAGAACAAATACAAACAATACAGTTAATGAGAGGGTAAGATCTTTAGTAATCATTGATATAAAATATACCTTTGTACAGTCAAACTCAATGCAAGATGGATCTCTTCAGCCAGACAAATTAGCCTGACTTATGCAAAGTTGTAGCTTTGCAAAGTAAGCCCTTACCTGCCATGAATCTGTGTGGGGCCTGGGGAAAATAGAAAAAGTGTGGTTCCTGATGATGTCAATATAACTTTTGTTATTTGGCTAGGTAATACTTGTCATATTGAGGGGGTAAGGCTGGAATGGGTGTGAAACACAGCTCCTAAAATATTCAAAGAGCTACTTTTTTAGAGCACCTTCTGCATGCGTAGCCTGCATTTGACTGCCATTGTTGATATTTGTGTACAATTCCAATGCCTTTTATGAACTCTAGTTGGATCTTAACTGTATTTGAGAATATGAAGCTTATTGGATGTAACATTTTTCACCTTTGCTTTTGAAATCAATATCAGAATCCAACTTATATTGTGATATTTTGAAAATTGGTTTCAAAAATGCTCCAACTCGCATGAAAATCTGATTTATAAAGCCTGCCTTACACATAGAAGAGGTACAGCATTTTTAGCAAGCAGACTGGGACCGCCCACTTTTGTCCTACTTGTGAACTGTTCGACTTGTGAATCCAACTTACATAAGTGTGACTGTATACCTTGATATGAATATTTTATAGATATGCCATAAATCCTCTAGTTGCCCCCTTTTGAAAAGCCCCCCTTGAAGCCCCTATGGTAGAAATTCAAATCATCAGTAAGCCCCCCTTGAACAAGCTGTCCTCTAAAATATGTCCCACCCAAAATGTGTCAAAATTATGTAAACCACTGCACCAGGGGGCCCATTCCAGGATTTATAGTATGCTATCCTTGATATAAAATTTGTCGTTGATATATCTTCATTTGGTATTAATTTTTTATCAGCACAATTGATCCCTAATGTGCACATTGTTAGATCATGTGATACTGGAACTAGAAGGGAAACTTAAGATGTTTTTTTCTGAATTTCATTGTGTGTAAATTCATCAGGGTAACTGAGTGATTATAAAGTTCATTTTCAAACGGACAATATTTCTTCTTGCCATTGCTCCTTAGTTGTATGTGCACATATTTGAGGAATATTTTTATTTTCATATAATATTGTTTTGCTAGTTGATCATAAAAATGAGTCCAGAAGCTCCACCAAAAGTGTTAGTGGAACGGTATCTCATTGAGATTGCAAGGAATTACAATATCCAATATGAGCCAGATCCTGCTATAATGCTGGTAAGTGCTAGCATAATCAGATACCTTGTTGCTAGTTAAATATTGGACGCCCTAATAAACTCATGCCACCTACAATTTAATAATCTCTGCCTCGGTGTCAATTTGGTTTTCTATACAAAGGAAATCAGTTTTTACAAGAAGGTTGTTTATACAAAGGTACTGCTTGTCTGTTCAAAAAGCTGTTCAATACTGAATTTTGAGACCTAGAAAAGTTGATAATTTCATATACATTTTAAATTCCAATATTCATGCAAGCCCATTTTCTCTTTGATTTATTTTATATAAAATTTTTACTGTTAATTGATGTATTCAAATGTTATGTTTGTATATTGCCTGTCTGTTTGTGTAACACTAAAGAGTTCCACAAACTCAAACATTCTTGCCAAGAAGGTCTTTTAAGGAAGCTTCAGTGCTGGCCAGGAAAGCTGTCTTATAGAAATATAACTTTTTATACCGTATTTGCTCTAATATTCCCGCCTCTCTTTTATTCCTGCCTCTCTAATAATTCTGCCTTTTGTTTCATAGTTTGAAAGAATAATCCCACCTCCCCAGTAATCCCACATGGGAGATTTCTGTATGAATTATTTTTAAAAAAATTTATTCACTGGCATACATGTTTAAATTTTTGCTTCGAATGTCCAATGTTACGTTTCGAATGCCATGCACCAACTTGAAATGAAAACTTGGCATCATGTCATCGGGCATGATCACAGTTACTAAAATGAACACTCTTGATGTAATGCATTGGTTTTGTTGTTTTACTGAAAAATTTTGGTGTTGTGAACCTTCTTCAAATTGTGCTTTTTACTCTGGTTTGCCACAATAATTTCTGAGAGCCATTTTTGTTGAAACGGCATCCTGAAACTAGACTTCAAGGCATTGAAAAAATAATCCCGCCTCTCCAATATACCCACTTCTCTAATAATCCCACCGTTTTTTCTAAGGTTGAGACACTAATCCCACAGCGGGAATATTAGAGAAAATACGGTATCAGCAAAGTATAGCTCTTTTTGTTTATTTTTAAAAGCATCAAGCTAAAAGTTCCCCTACTTGCTTATACTTGTTCAGAACTCTGTGGAATCAAGAGCACTTTTAGTTCTGTTTGGTTGTCCAAGGAATTTGGAACACTTCTTTGTATTTTTGCTGTGCTTCATTTAAGGGCTCCAGATAATTTTCTGACAGGAAATTATATAGACCCCTGAATTGAAGCATATTGGACCTGTCAGTTGCACTTAATGGTCTCTGATTCTCTTAGTTGGTTAGAGGTTGACCAGCTGTTTTATTTAAATATTTCATTATTTTTGCAGTTATTGTATATTTTCATCTTTGCTCTCTTCAATTGACAGAGTGAAGGGATTCCTTCAATTGACTCAAAGGAATTTGAAAGCATTGGCAATTTCCAGAATGGCCCAGGTGGTCCCGGCGCTCCTGGTGGTGGCAGTGTAGGTGGTAATGGTGGTGGTGGTGGAGGTGGCAGAATTGGATTTGAGAGCATAGCAAGTCGTGGGGGAGGTAGTATGGGAGATCCCCTGCAAACTATACCTAATGTTCCGAATGTTCCTGGGAATCTCCCATATCCTCCTACAAGCAACTACCCAACAAATCCAAGTAATTTACCATATCCACCAAGTGGGGTAAGTGTGATGATATTGGTATTCTCTGTAGTTATTAATGGTAGATTTAACAGATTGTACCATAGATGCTCTTTTAGGCCTAAGATACATGCCATCATACTTATTTCACAATCTGTGTGCACTCCATGGCACAGTTATTGGGAGCAGCATGCTTGTGTTTGCAGAAATAATGGCCTGTAACAGCAGATTGGATAACATCTTTGGTATTGCTCATTTTCTTTTCAAATTCCCTCAGCACTTTGAATTCAAAACCTTTAAGACATGCATGAGTACCTTTGTAATAAGTTTTGTGCATAAATTTGAAGCCCCACCCAACCCCCCCCCCCCCCCATGAATGGCTGCATGAACAGGTACAGCACATAAGAAAACTAAAGCATAGCTTTGCACATTTTAGGTTTGCCATGCTTTTTTGTTTTGTTTTTTTTTGTTCAATTTCATTCTTAGCATAGTTAATAGGAATGGTGTGTCTCTGTATTTTGAAGAGCATGTCATTATTTTAAAGAGTCATTACCACCTGAAGACTATAATTTTCAGGTTCTTAATTGATTCTTGCATTTAGGAATATTATTTCATTTTTACTTAGTAATAAAACTTATTCATGGGCCATATTATATGTGAAATATTGAAAGAGACATTTCAAGGAATTTAACAGCTTAATGATCCTCTGTTACTGATTATATGTTCCAAAGAATTGTTGCATCTATCCAGCTGTGTTTGGAGCATTTTGGCCTTTTCTTGCATGGCAAGTATCTGTGAAACAGTCTTTTGATAAGGGCTATTAGGGATGGATGGGTCTCTCCTTTTAAGGCACAAAATCATGCATGAACACCTTGGCACACAGCTCAGTGAGGCAAAGTACATTTTTCATCATGTTCCTTGTTCTTGAAAAGTAACCAGATTTCACACCTTGACAATAAGCATTGGGCATAAATCACATATCTTGATGCAAACTTTTCCCATGAGGCATGTACTAGGTCATTCATCTGCTAACATCTGTAGTGAGAGGCCATTATGTAGGTGTCATGTGTTATGAAAATAGGCAATATCATTTGATCTACAACCCTAGCATTGCTAGTTTTCTATCACTGAGAGTTGATAATCAATTCTCTTTCCATCTTTTATAAATATCAATCTTAAATAGGTATTCTGCTTTTCACATGACTATTCTTTTACATTCTACATTTATTGCATTCAAAGAGGAAATAAAAATTATATTTTTGGTTGTAAAGGGTTTTTAACTGTTAAATGTATATATCAGGCACATAACTTTTCATTTTTATACAATTATTTATATTAACCTTATCTGCTCTATTTTATTATTTACTGCATTTTTACTTGGTCCATTCCTCTGTACATTTAGTCTTTGTTAGCTTTTATCTCAATTTTTCTACAGCCACCACCATACCATGAAGCAAATCCTCATGAAAAGCCTCCATTTCCTCCTGGAAATGCTGATCCGGCTTATCCTCCACCATCAGCTACTCTGCCTGCTTATCCGCCAGGAAACCAGGCACCTGGTTCAGGAGTAAATGGTGAGTTCATGCTCTTATTGCCTATTCCAAGTGCCTTGTAGCAAGGCCGAATTTTTGTATGTTGTAATTTCTACATTGTAATGTTGTGATACTGTAGAAGAGAAGCATGTTTTAAAATTTTACAGTTTACTCAAAATGGCTGTTGCCAAAATATTTGAAAAGTTGAAATTTTATTCTTGAACTTTTGTTTTATACTCTAAAGTTTTTTGGTTGGTTATTAGCATTTGTTTTGGAACTGTAGTGTTTGTAGAGTCATTGTTAAAGATAGTAATTATCACAAACGCATTCCAAGTGTTGCATTGATACCTTGTTTTGATGCTCTTATTAGCTATCCTGTTTATCAGTTCTTTCATATGACGAATCATTTACTTATGCAAATAATAGTGCCTCTTAATCTCCAGGGCCTTCAGTTGGGACTGCAAGTCTGCCTGATTTGCCACCCGTCCCCTCATCAAGTCCACCTCCCCCTGGTGTCGGTGGTCAGAGCATGAAAGGTGACGATGTCGACTTCGATGATTTAGCGAGACGTTTCGAAGAGTTGAAGAAAAAGAAGTGAACTCGTGAAGTAAAAATGCCGTTGTATTGGAGAAAGAATCCTTCAATATCTTGGGAAAGTCGTAAGATTAGTATATTAAAAATAAATACACACCTGCTTGAATTTTGTACTTATCCTTATGACATTTCACACATTTATTGACAATATTTTTGTGCTGTTTAATACTTACTGATTATAGAACCACATCATATGTTAACAGCATATTTAGGCTATCTGTCTTGAATGTAAAGCTGTCTTACAATAGAAATGAATAGCAGACAGCTGAAAGTTTGCAAATCTCTGAATAGAAGTCTAGCTGAATATTTTCGAACAATCGAATTCGTAGATGAATTTTGGTGCATGCTTCACTAATCAAGAATCCTAACTAAATATTATTTAGCTATCGAATTCGTGGATGATATTTAGTGAATGCCTCGACAGCTAGAGTGTTGATTGAAAATAGTATTTACTGCAATTTGTTATTGGTGATCGTTTCGAATCATTATCATCGCCATTATTGTTTGTCTCAGTATAATCATCATCTATGATCATCAGTGTCATTATCATCATCAGTATTGTAGACAGTACTATCAACCTCATTTCCACCATCATTTTAATCATTACAATCACACTCGCCATCATCATCAGTTATTACTATGGTTATCATCATTATCATTATATCAGTATAATCGCTTCATGATCATCAGTATCATCACCATCCTCAGTGTGTCTCTGTCTGCTCTTCCCGTCACGCCCCTTCACGGTGCCTGTGCTGACCCTGTTGTCAGTGACCGCCTGCACATTGTTTAAGAGAGGTGACTGAATCGGCTACGCTGAATCCACCCTGTTACCCCACAGTTACTAGGCAAACTGCAGTCTTAACTGCTTAGCCTGATTTTCACCAAAGGGACTGGACAGTTAACCACAGCTGCTAAATGAATCGCTATCGAATTAAGAATGGTGTCTCTCTTTGCCTACTCGGCACAACGAGGAGGTCTCCGACCATGAGGTAGCACCGTCATCAGTACCACCAACCTCATCAACATCATACCTAAAACTGAAAATCAAAGTTGTCGCTACTGGACTCTGTTTTACATTTATTTTGATCATCATATAAAGAAACATAGCTGCATATCTTTATAGAATCATATCTATGGGGTACGTATACTTCGTATAGCCTACAAGTAGCCTTGCCCGGTACGTTACTCCGTGTCAAAGAGAAAACTTACACAGCTCGCCTTGATCCGGATAGAAGAATGCCCGGACTGCAGTCTAGACTGAGCACACAGTTATGATCCCAATAGTATGCAGAAGAGCTGCGTATGTATTGAATTGCAAATAATTCAGTCGCCTTTTAACAGTCCCTTTATCTGCTATACCAAAGCCTCCACGTAATCACTCCATGTATATAGCATGTGGACGCTGCGCATACACTTTGCCTGCGATACCATCTCATTTCAGCCTTAATGGTATTGTGTTAGACTATTGCAGAGATTCCATTAGCCGTATTCTGCGTTAGATTATAGTTTGTAAGTGGATTTTAGTTGATTTAAATTGCTCTAGCCGTAGTAAATCCCACTACGCATATTGTCAAATATACTTTTCTTAATTCGTTGATAAGTTTAGACTCAGGATGGTTTCTTATATCCAGCTAATATTTCAAAGTAGCTTATAAGGATGGAAATAAAAAGATTATCTTCATAGAGAATTCACTTCTTTCTTATCCATTCAGCCGTGAATATTCAAGCCTTGGGTACCTTTCTACGACTAGAAATCTTTGAAATGCTCGCAATGTGTTTCTCTTAAATGGCATTTTTTTCTGGACTGTAGTTTGTGTATATGTAGATTCAGCTGCTGCGCAGCTACCATGATAGGCAGAGCAATCGAGAGCAAAAGTAGACCCTTGAGGACTATCTAGAACTCAGTTGTCTGGATTTAATGGGATTTGCATAGTCTTTGTGAGATTTGCGTTATATATCGATAAAGTAGAATGAAGCCAACCAATAGATGACCGAAGAGTGACCCTTTTAACTCAGTTCACCTCCAAGAGAAAAACAAGCTCTGTGCTACGAATTTTTGACGTCATTTGGGGTACCAAGGTATGGCCACCTTGTCAGAAATGTCCACCCGTACGACTGCAATCATTTGCTGGACCAAGAAGGCCTTTTTAACGTGTGGTATGATCAGCAGTTCAGTCAGCTTGAAAATTGATCACCAAAGCAGCCACAAGATTCTCTCTCTGAACGCAGTGTCTTATACTCTTACCCACGTTTCCTTGCAGTTAGATCATGTGGCTTAGTTGATCCTTGACAAAGTATCGTCTTTAAAGTACATTTTTTTCTTTTCAGTACCCCTTGCCGTTACAGACAACCGCAAGTGGCGAGCTCCTTCTCTAGGCTGAAGTCGGGGTGGACAGAAAATTCACATAGAGTAGATAAGTGATTCTTAACACCTTTCGCCCCACATGAATCAATATTCGCACCAAATATTGCCGGCATTTTACTGTTCCTCTTGCACCCCTCCTCTTTACGACACACTAATTGTCGCTACAGAATACTTTTTCATTCTTCAGGAAGAAAGTATTGTGGGGGGCAAAGGTAGAGCCAAGTAGGCGGGAAACCACGCCTTACATTACATACTCAGATATATGGAACCTATATTGCTCGACAGTTTCCAATATAGCATTGACTACAGACAAAGAAGAATTTGACTACAGACAAAGAAGAATTTGATAAATTTTTGCCTACAACAGTAGAATAGAAGTAAGTAATCAGAAGCAAATTGATTTATTGGTTTCTACGGAGATAGTTGCTTTGCTGACGATATCGATAGTTGTTCCTCGCTATGGTTGTGTTTTGTCTGGAAACACAGAAATTTTTGTATCGTAGGAGTGGCTTATCACGTGCTGTCCAAATGACTGAAGTTTTTACTGGAGGCTTAGTTGTTATTGGTAACCAGTTGTTTTGCTGGTTTGTGACATACTCACTTTTTTATAAGAACCATATAATTTTTGCCCGAACCTCGATGTTCTTAGTTTTTCTATGATTATCGACTGAAAGTTCGTTAGAGTGGTTCTTACTTCAAGAATGATTTTTTGCAACTATACGAGAAACCACATGCATTATATAGTTTTTAAGATATTCGACTACACTCATTTTTATAAGAATACCTAAGTTTTCGCTGAGTCTCAATATTGTTAAATTTGTTTGATTTTGAATCTAGAATATTCCTAAACTGTTCTTTAATTTTAACGATTTTGTTATTAATACTCGTATAGGCTATATTCTTATTATGAAAAGTGTGTAGCTCACACTCGCCAAGGAGTTGCTTAACCACATTGTAATGAAGTAACTGAGATATCCGACAAGTGAGACTCACACTCGTCAAGCATGAATGATTGGAAGTTTTGCGGTTGATTCTGAGAAATTCCTCTCGTCGCATTTTACTTAAGGTAGTGTTACACGGGGCCATTTTATTTTGCAACTTGTCTGGCAACGCCATTGCAACACAAGTTGCAGAAGCGCCTCCTCTCATTTTTTGCCGAATTTTGACATTTTCCTGAGCAGCCTATTTCCATACGACTTTTCTGCGCAAAGAGCGTCTTGATTTTCGCCGAGCTTTGATATTTTTCGAGCCCTGTAATTTAAAAGTGAAAGTGCGAGAAAATAACCGATCTGAGCGGGATTCGAACTAGCGACCCCTGACTTTGTACGTCAAACGCTCTACAAACTGAGACACTGAGCTATGAGGTCACACTTCAATTTCTTGGACGCGCGGTTTGTTCTTAGGCCATCCTTTACTGACGTCAGTTGTCATGACAGTTAGAGTTTCCCAGGGATATGGCAACTATGGGAATAGATTTATTTAGCCCGAAACTGATCATATAGCAAAAGGTAAATGAAAAGGAAGTCGATTGATCAATTTGAAAGACACTCTTGAAGCTGAAAGTTATGAAAAGCCATTTGATAATTGAGCACTGAAGTTCAGAGTTGAGGAAGAATCAAGTTTCGATTAAGTTTAAGGCTGGGTATTATTCTGGAATAATTGCTAAATTTCAGCAATCTTTTTGCTTAATAGTATTGTATGCTAATTTTTTTATAAGATCTCAATATGCATGGAGAAAATCTATCGACCCATTAAAGTTCAGAACTTTTTCAATTCTGCGCGTTCATTTGCCTCTTAGGTCGCCACACATTGTATGGCAGCTCGACCATAGAGCGTGAGGCTTGGATAGGATCTCACTTACGCACCAAAGTACACTGGCAGGCAGGAGAATTTAGGCCTAAGTTTGGAGGATATTAAGGCTGGATGGCTAGTAATTATAGGTATTCTGTTAAAGACTGCATACTCAAACCAACGGTTAGACATATTTTTGAAATATTAGTGGCACCAATGGGGATACACGACAGTAAAACATTTGGCCTAGGTAGACAGTCCTGTGCAGTAGCCCAGGATGGAAGTCTAAACCTGATCCAAAGCGTGTATGTACTTATCTTGAAATTTGTTTCTCTTTGTCGTTGCTTGATCGAAGTATACAACTTGTGTCATGATTTTCGGTTTCTGCGAGCCAGCTTTTGGCCTCTTTCACTTTTTGATTGGTTTTTGCTTTATTTGGCGGTTTCAGTTTCTGATTGCCGCGATAGATATCACCCTAATATGCATGAACAGAAACCATTTTTCCTACAACCATCTTTGATTACCCAGAGCTCTCGACGTGAGACTCGCTCGTACTTGGTCCATTTCTACGCAAACGTTTCATTCATTGCTAATAATTTTGAAACAAAATCTGAAAACTAGAAAATTCGATGCCTTTGAAGATATATGTATAAGTGGTGTTTTGTGTTCTTTAGGGCATTCAACGCTAACCATTTTCTCTTTATGTTGGTATTTTAATTTCGGTTCACCTTTCGGTCGCTTTCCGACGTTTCATACTCTGACGAGTGTCGGACGAAAATAAGCTTTTCAGTATGGTTAAAACATGGTACCGCTTTTTCGTGCTTTAGTGAAGTTCTTTAGTACCAACAGACTTTTCAATTTATGTTGTGTGCTTAAATCGCTTGTGTATCAAAAATTGCCATGTTTTGTTCGTGAAGTCCCCTGTTGTATCAGTGACACCCTTCCCGTGCAATGTGTTCGGGCTTGCTGCCACCAAAAAGAACCCCTCAGTAACAAATTCGTTACAAGTTTCTGCGAGTCTCCAGCTTCGAGCAGTAAATGGTAATGCACTTTGAGCCAACATGAGGAGTTTGGAAGAACCCAAGAACTTTTTTGGGTACGTTAGAAATAAATTCTCACTCATTTTCATTTTTTGCAACTTCAACACTCTGGATTACCAACGTAGGGCAATTTCGCTCGAAGATATATGTAATTCTGAGAGTATTTTTACAGCGAGAGTAGCTTGTTTTCCTATATTTAGTTCGGTTGCAAATCACACTCGTCAAGGAACTAACATTTTAGCGCATCCTTGAGTCAGCCAATATTTTGGTGCATGATCCCAGTATGAAAAGTTGAGTAGCAAGTGTATTCTCATCATTTCTGAGTAGGTTTCGCTTTCCTCTCTATCTATGCTTGTAGTAGGCTTAACAAGATCCCTGTCTCGCCCTTTAATCACTTGCCTGTTTGCAAGGTTAGGGAGTTCACCGCTCACCTGTCTTCCTTACTGATGCATTCGCAACCTTCAGTTCAGAACTGCTGTTTTATTTTTATACGATCTTTCTTTTCTTTCCTACTAGTCAGCAAAGTAGTGGCAATGTTTTCATCCTCTGAGCTTATGTATCCAAGTCAACCAATATCCTTATTTATTTATCTACATTTTTCATTGATTTGTCAGCATTTTTGCTTCCTCTTCACGATTCCTTGACCAGAAAGGAAGTGTAGTAAGTGGCAGGGTCGACTATGAAAAACTGCTGACATTTGCTTCTTGATAATTTGGTGTTTTGGAAACTGTTAATCGCGCGTGTGTGTATGTTTATCTTAACTGGAATTATTTGCACCTCATTTTTAATTGATTGCCGACACCGAACTTTCAGTCTCATGGCGTAGCAGAACGGCTTGAGGCCCTTGCGAGTACTTTTGCTTCGGGGGCCTTTTCAAACTTTAGACTGTCTTTCCAAATCTAGGCAAAATAGCGAATAAGGATTTTTGCTATTAGATGGGAATGTTGGTTTAGTAAATTTCTTTTCATATTGAGAAATGCATAAGACCTTTACCTTTAGACCTTATGCTGCGACCTCCAAATACTTGGGGGCCTTTAGCAGTTGCGCTATCCTCAACCCGCGTTGACTGCGTCACTGCTCAGAATGTTATTAGAGGTTTCATTCGGTCCGGTCTGTTATCGTGTTATTGTTCAGAATTTTCTGCCTTTTTAGGCGTTGGTGTTGTCTGTATGGTGGAGGATTGCCGTAATTTCTGATTGGCAGCAACAAGTATTAAATGCGTTTACTGGTTTGCCTGAGATTGATTACAAATCGTCTTTTTTGAAAGCTCTTATTCATCCTCAAATTTGAACGGTTTTCTTAGGCGTCTGGTCCGATTTATGGCAGGCTGTGGTGTGCCTAGCTCAGCAGAAGTTAAGCGACCATCCTCCTGATCACGCCTTCTTATAATCAATATAATTTGAACAGCTGTCCTGAACAATATATGTGCAATTCCTTCTATTGACGGTGCATAAGCTAATCTATACAGTCCTTTGTCATTTATTGAAAATAGATAATGTTATTTGGTGTGGATGGGAAACCAAGGCAATTATTGATGATAAATGAGCTAGTTTACTTGATTTTGTTGAACATTGCCTGAGAGCATCACGTGTCAAAGGAGATTTCTTCCTAGAGCTCATTAAGTCATACTCTGCCGGTGGACCTTATCAAATGCTTTTGTTACCGCCAATATCGAGCACAACACAGCAACGCGGTTCTTTCACAGAATCAAGTCTCATGAGTAATCTCATTGTGAGCAGATTTTCCCAGTAGAGTTGGATTGCAACGGCTTCAATCAATGTGGGATTGCTCGTTTCTACCAAGACAGGAAGATTCCAGCACCCCATGGGACTCGGTTGCAACATCGCAGAAAGTCGACAATGATGCGCGCAAACATACGCCAGAGATGCTCTCATGAGGTTGAGAAACGTACTCGACAGAGTGACATCGACTCCAGCGATGCTTTTAACTTCTTGTTTTTTGTTGAGGGTAAGCACAGCGCATGCACGTGCTGATTTAAAGTTCTCTTATCGCTACCGTAAATGTTTTATACAAGGACATTTTTCTTAATCCTTTGGGTAATTTTCCTGAAGTTCAAAAATCGAAGAGAATAAACTTTATTTAAAGACGGAAGCTAGAGCAGTTTGCTTGATGGTTGTCGGTTTGATTTCACCTTCACTTTCGGTCTGTATCCAATGTGGGTCCTCCATGCACAGTATCTAACTGTGGGCTGTTGAACACGTCGTTATATCCATAGATTCCTTAACTTAGCTTTTTTCGCTCTGGTGTGTTGTCATATCCAGCGTATGCAGAGTATTGTAAATATGCAAGCGAAATTAGTTGAACTATTTGAAACGTTTTCATGTCAGAACTCATTTATGCGTGTACCTAATTATAGATGGAAATAAATTAAACGCCCAGTTGAGTGGCCGCTATTGGCTATATCATTTGAATTGAACCATTGCAGGCTTGGTGTTAGGGACGCAAGAGAGTTACTCTGGCGTGCGCTTAGGTTGGCCTATGCAATGACTGTGATTTCTCATGAGCTTAATTTGCCCGTTGGCTTACATTGAGAACACCTGCCATAAATTAAGGACCAAAGCGAAGTCGTACTGGCGGTAGCGTGATATCTGCTCTATCTTTTAAAATAAAAAGTTAATTTAATCCCTTTTTTAGCCATGAACTCTTCACTGAATGCATTCCCTGGTGATTGGGTTTTACCTCAAGAAGTTAACTACTCGCGGTTGAACGACGGACGCTCGCTACTCCAGACACACGCCATTGCAGGTACGAAAACGAACAGTGCTGATCTCGGTTTATTTCAGCCCAATCCATTAGATAAGGCAATCACGTACGAGTCAAAGCAGGTGGAGAATTCTTACGCTAAAGAACCTACCTGCTATCCTTTGCAGAGAGTTCTAAAGCAGGATAACGGGACAAAGTTGCAGGTGAATGTAGACATCAAGAGAGAAGATAGACACGTGAGAGAGGACGACAGATATTTCGAATGCAAAATTTGTGGGAAAAACTTTAAAAGGCGTTCAAGTTTGTCCACACATAAACTTATACACGATAATATAAAGCCATTTTCTTGTCCTACTTGTCGAAAGAACTTCCTTCGTCGGTCCGACCTAAAAAAGCATGTCCTTATGCATACAGGACAAAAGCCCCACCAGTGCTCCAAGTGTGGTAAAGTGTTCAGCCAGTCATCAAACATGCTCACCCACCTCAGAAGACATTCTGGAATTAGGCCTTATTCTTGTGACATTTGTGGCAATTCATTTTATCGAAAGGTTGACGTTCGTAGACACAAGATAAAACATGTTAAGAGTGACCAATTGTAAACTTCGCAAATAGTCATGTGAAAAGGACAATCAGTAAGATCTATGTCATACATTTTTGTGGGTAATTATGTAGTTATTTGGTTAGTGATGAACCATGGGTTTTTCCTTCACTATGTTTCAGTGCCCTAATTCTACTTATGCAGTATCTCCAACCCAAGCGAGGAGATTTGAATACTTGTACAATATTGTTACTACGCATAAGGTACTACCCGAACTTGTCGGTTTAAATTCTACAGATAGTAAACACCTTTGGTAGTTGATCCTGTAGGACTCTGTCTTCTTAATTTCTTCTTTTCCCCAATTTCCACAATATCTATAATAACAAATAAGAAATAATGAGCTTTGTTTAAAGTGAGCTATAACAAAGTTATTAACAAATTTATATTTATAAAGGCCAAATGTTTACTGTAAATAGCAAGTTTATCAATGTACTATGAAGAGAAAGATATCATCTGCTTATTAGACAGATACAACGTGAAGCCAATCAGGTTTTGCCAGTTTCTTGAACTTCGTTACATTATTGGCATCTTTATGGTATCTGGGAGCTTGTATCAGAGCATGCTTCCTCTGCAGACGATGCACTTGTTTTTTGCAGGCATTTCGCAGAAGCCACCTTTAATTGGAAGGTGTGTACATAAGTGTTGCATATTATCTTCTTTCCATCGCCGTGTTTCAATATTTGTTTTCTATGTGCGACTACAACTACCAACCATGCATCGCGCGCCTTGGCACACATGACGTGATTTTTGGGGACGATATTTTGGTCTGTGGCAGCTTTCAACCAGTCATGCTTTTTCTTTTCATAATATATAAATGTCTTTTATTTTGCCAGTAAGTGTCATATGGTCTATAGGTGGTTATGCAAATGCTCTTAAAAGTAAAATTCATTCATTTATAAAGAAAATTATTGATAGCCCGTTAGACTAACGGCCTTACCGATCTGCACTACCCGTTCTGGATTTCCCAACCTATATCATAGACCATACGCGTAAGAGGCGGGAAAGCTAGGGCCTGTAGTCCCCCAGTTGAGCAGAAATCCAGTATGTTAAGCCATTGTTGTTGGAAAAGCAATAGTTTTTTTCCGATTAGCTTGAGTACGATACTGCTGGACAGCAGAACCGTTCTCCATCCTAACCTCTCTGCTAGTTCATTTGGGCAGACAGTATCCAGGCCTCCTAAATTTACAGTCCTACGCCTATGTCCATGATACAGAAGCATGAAGTGATTTCAGTTCACATGACATTTATCCGCAGAACAATAGTAAATAGAATGAAATATCCATTGTATAACCAAGTGCTCAATACAGATTATTTCCAATTATTTGATAGTTATAAATTAACTTCTAATAAGGTAACATTGTAGAGGTCTATGCGGAGCTACCAGGAATCACAGAGGTCTTCTGAACTTTCCATAGGAGAGGAAGTACTTTTGTTTCTAGGAAAAATACAAGCATTCATCGCTTTAACTGGGGTATTTATATTCTTTATTGCATTTTTGGCATTGTGTTTGATTTCGAAGATTTTTGTAACCTAGGCAATAACCGGATGATTTCAAAAGTGGATTCTGTTTGTTATCAGCTCAAAGATTGCATGCTTTGAATCAAAGAATGCGAGCATTATAGTAGGCGCAGAGCCCATATTAATCGCAGGAAATGAAGGTCGAGAAATGATCGTTCATTAGGCAGACTACCCGGAGAGTTGTTTTAGAGAACAATAGAGCCAGTGTAATTTAAGTTTCTCTGCAGTTGTTTCGATCTCGAGTTGACTTGGCTTTTTAATAGTATGCATTCATTTGTACTAAACTAGATCGTCCATGCTTAGAAAACCTATGTCCATTTGCGTACATGGCCTGTGGCAAATCCGAAGGCCTACGTACTGCTCTCAATTTATTTTCCTACCGAACGCATGTTGGTGTTAGTTTTCATAGTTTTACCATGATGGATACCTCTTGTATAAACTCGTGTCCAAACAAGCATCTCTATAGCTATGTTGAACACAGGGTTATTTTTGTAAGGAAAGGATCATGAATTATGAAGCAGACATGATTGGAAGGGGTTTCCAACCTCAATACGAATTATTGCAGCCCAATGTAAGACAGAAGCAGACATGATTGGAAGGGGTTTCCAACCTCAATACGAATTATTGCAGCCCAATGTAAGACAGAAGATAGGTCACTAGTCCCATATCTACTTTTAAGTAGAATTTAGGAGCCCCTAGAGTTAATGACTGGAAATTTTCTGAAATCAAGAATGAAAGTAGCATGTGATAGGATGCAAGATGGTAGACCACAACAGTAGAAGATGATGAGAGCATCGACAGTGACTCTGACAATAGCGAGTGAAGATTGATATTACCTTGAAAGTTTTGCGAATTTTGTAAATGAAAATTTGTCGGCCCATCTTTATATTGTGATACAATTTTATAGCTTAATATTTTCTTTCAAAGGTTTTGGTAACCTTGTTGAATCCTTTCCGGCTCCGGTCTGCTTTATACTTTAAGCTAATGTTACACGGGACATTTTTTCACGGCAACTTGCGCTGCAATGGTAAGCAAACGGATTGCAAAGCTGTGCTGTTTGGGGTGTTACACATCACAACGATTTCTGCAACTTGCAACAACTGACGCCACTTTCAGTGACTAAAATCTTAAGTCCACTAAATCCGCATGTGCCTAATATATGACTGCGTTGCAAGTTGCAGAACTCGATGCTACACGGCGTAATGGCTACAAAAATACCGGAAATCATTGTACAAAAGTAGAACAGAGTTCTACTTCAAGCAATTGTTGCTAGAGCAGAACATGCTGAGTTGCACAGCACAGAAATGACATGTTACATGGGGCAGACGGTCTGCTACTTGTGTCGCAATGGTGTTGCAACAGAAATCGCACCATGTAGCACTAGCTTGGAGCATCTGTTGCACCGGCCAGTTTCTTTTATGACAGGTCACTAAAAGCCAACCTCCAGCTAGCGATGTGGCAAGGCCTGCGAAGCATTTGGTTTACGCGCAAGCTAATGATAATTCTATTACCAAATGGCCAGGTAGGCAGTGTTCGCTTCTACATTTCCCACGTCCCATGCTCGAGAATATCAAAGTTGAAGTAAGCTGACAGAGCACATTCGAATGCCCCCTCTAGTCAAAGGAGTGTATTCAAACTTTCTCTCTGATTTAATGTTCGTATGGGAAGTCTATTTCATTCCTTCATCTTTGTTACTTGCACATGATATATGTATACAAGTACTTAGAAGTAAATTATACAAATTATAAATATGTGTTTCATTAGCTGTATTTATATATGCTGGCATAAATATATAAATATATATGTATATATATATATATGTATATATATATATATATATATATATATATATATATATATACTCTCATAATATTCATACTCTACGACGTTTTGCGTTTAGCTTAAGTATAACTCATGTCTCTGCAGCAATTCTGAGCCAATTAACAGCGGCTTACAATTTCTTTGTATCCCTTATTATTGCGTAGATGAGTTGTCGTACCTACCTGGGGCAGTAACTGGCATTGCTGATGGTAGCTATGTGTGTATTCGTTCTAGAGAAGTATATATTTAATCACACGGGACTAATGCCTTTAGCATGTTTTTTGGACTATAATTTGTCGATAATTCGGTGCTAATTATCTCAAAAAATCTGTTACAGATGTATTGGTTTCCTGGGTGTTTTCCGGCAATTATTTCTTCCCTTTCATCCCAAGAAACATTGCCTGGAGTTTCCTGGGCTTGCTACTTTCTGCTTGCAAAACCATTTAATCGTTCTTTTAGGTTCATCTTCCAGATTTGCTACGAATTCTTTTTGGGTCTAACTCACAGGAAGAGTTGTTTTGGTTTTTTTAGTATCTAATGTCGGCCTGTAGCAAAGTCCGGTCAAAGGAAGACAGCAAATTTAAGTAGGTAGAGAGTTAAGATCAAGTTTGTTGATGTTAGATTTGAAGCAAGACAGGTCGTAGGTTGTAGGCAGGAGGCCAGACGTTCCATAGTTGAAAGGTTCTTGGATTGAAAGATGATTTGAGCTGGGATAGAGTTCGTGGATTGAGTAGCATATCTTGTAAAAGCTGTGTACCATAGTGGTGTTCTATGTGTTAGGATATTTTTTGTTGTATTATGTTCCTCTAGTCGCCATGCTGCGTGTACCAATCTTGCATCAATGTATCTGTCATTTGTCATTTGTCATGTACTGTGTGATGATTTTGTACTCTATGCGTCTACATTAGGCCTAGGCTTTAGGCCTGGGGGTAAGGTCGCCTCCTTGTATGGCAGACGTGCACCTTCGTCGTATATCATGAATGCCCCATGTGTGGTTGAGTAGAACTTTTGGTGGTTGGTGCACGCCAATATAGTTTTTCGCCATTCAATGAGTTGATCCGCCTACTTCCACTATTTTTACATGAAGTTTATCCTTCATTCTCTTCATTGCTAAGAAGTTATGCCATATCTCCTCCAATTAACACCCCATCTCTTTCAATCGCCTCTCTCTAACAGACGCTACGAGCAAATTTAAAAAATTTTAGGTTGTGAGTTTACTTTCTTCTTTATTATATGCTCATCTCCAATAAATACTCCCTGTAAAATCTATGAAACTTAATAAACGTTTATTAGGGAAATATGGTACCCTTTATCGTCTCTTCTACCTGGATGGTTTCATGCATTGTCTCGGTATTACCAGCAACTGATTGTAGGATACAAGCATAATGGGTGGATTTTCTTGGGTACAACTTGTTTTGCAAATTCTTAAACACATGGCTTGAACAGAGTTTAGTTACAGTAATATAAGAAATCATCCAGGGTTATTCGGCTTGCATCCACTCTGAAGACAGTCTCCATCATAATCTTCGTAGCCATCGATTTCGTCATAGGGAATGATATTCATCAGTTTATTTGGGGGCAACGAGTGGTTGTTTCAAAACAAAGCTAATTGTCCTCTGTTTTCTTGATTGGTGCATTCCAATCCACAACAACGGTACTAGTATTTCTAGGCCCATTTCGATTATCAGTTGTCCCGTACTTTCAAGAGTATAGGCTAATAAACTTTCAGCATAACTCTGCTATGCTTGTTTTCTCAGTTCTGCACCACAAAGAGAAAATTTCAAGTTTTTTATTTGCCACAGTTTCTCCTGTTTTGGCACTTTCCTTCTTTGCTTTGTTGTCTTGATTGTCTTATGTTCTCAGATTGCCCAAGTTTATTACTATACATAGTCAAACCAGTATTGTCGAGAGATTAGGGTAACTGGGGTACATTCCCGGGGTCCGGGATATTTGTAATCATGTTTTCCGACCTGGCTCTCGACGGGCCTAGCTTAAACACAACTATTAAATGCGAATCTTAATGAATTCAGTTGATTTTTTTGCCATTCTATGGATATGTGTAAGCTTTTCAAGTGTTTAAATGCCGATTAAATGTGCTATACAACAGAGTTATTCTGGCCTATCTCTCTGAACCTTGAGAGCGACGTTGTTTTCGCTGCTTGTGTTTGAAGTCTAGCGATCTTTATTTTATAAGAGTGGCTTGCAAGTTGTTACATATCAGGTCGTCTAGCTTGTTCCTGCCTTTACCAGGTTTTTAACTTGAAAGGCAACAGTACATAGCTCCTCTCGCTTCCCTCGCCTTTCTGCTGGAGAGGATCGATTATCGCCATTTTTGTTTTTAACTGTTTCTTCCATCTCAGATTTGTCCAGCGATCATTTCTTTCTTTATTGAACAAAGTTAGATATTAATTATTAATCATTATTCTAAAGAGAGACACTGATTTCCTTTGTCATAGAATTCGCTATTCCTTTCTTAAAATGACTTACTTCGCTGCAAATATACCATTCCTTGATGTGTAACGGCAGTCGGAAGCTCTATGCTCGAATGTTCTAGCTGGTATTGGCTTTCTGCAAAACTTCTTCAAATCTTGCACAAGCTAGCTGCGGGGAAGGGTAGAGCATGGAATTTACTTGTCCAGATCCTTCCTGCAACCATGTAGCCACATATTTCCATGCTGTTAACTTGCACCGGCATTATTAAAAGCCCATTCTACCTCGATAAATCCCAGCCTTCACACTAGACAATGAAGTTATAGCTTCGAGAATCTAGGCCGCATTACCAGTGATTACATTTGAACAGCCATTTGAGCGTGTAAGCGCGCGCCTAGTTGTTTGACGGTAGCAGGAACAAAGTAGCTGATGCGTGAAGGTAGTTATCTCCATGCCTGCTGAATGATGTAATGATAGCTGCCAGCTCTACGTTGTTAGGCAATGGCCATATGCGTAACATCGTATCTACTGCAGCAAAAATGAAATGCTAATGATACCTTGCGGGAAGTCCATCGCTGTTTTACTATTCCTTACCGCGTACAAATGGTGAAAGTTTCAACTGATGGCAAGGATTTCTACGTGGATGATTCTACTTTTGGAAGGCACTTGTTGACGCTCTAATGTTCTCTGCTGGAGATCAACACACTACATATGTACGCACTGAGATCGAGTGTGATTGTTCCGAAGCCATGGAAATCGTTGGCGAAACTCTTCATGATTTTAGCTGTTCTTGTGGACAGTCTTCATGGTAATTTTATTTAAATTTATTTTCTGGCATATTTCATTTACATAACCCTTTGTAGAGGTTGGCCACCACCTTGATGATTCCAACCTCATGGTAGGCAGTGGTCCAGGATTGATCCCGGGGAAGCCTGGAAATCGTAGAGAAGTCAGCTCTGATAACTAGGTTTGCCGTTTTTGTCATTATTTTGACTCTGTTACAATTATTATTATATTTGTTTACAAGACGCATGATTTCCCTATGATGATAAACTGGACAGAGAATAACAGATGTGTTTTCAATCATAAAACATTTACTTATTCAATATGCAACAGAAGTCACTTAGGAATTTATACTCTCTCGATTGTTTACTGTTTTTCAAATCTCGATCTTAATGCAGTTATTATTGAAGCGCCCATCGTATCGATAGTTTTTGCTCATTTTACTGTGCAATTTAAGATGCGTTGCAACGTGCATGACTCTGTACGATAAAACGAGCTCTAATTTTTCCATGGTATTTCGGCAATGCATCTGTACTCTGATCGATTACTTTGAGTAACGTGAACCGTGCAAGATAATTAGCTTTTCAACTGCTCTCTCAGGTCGAGAGTTCACTAAATTGGTAGGTCATTGAATAATTGCTGCTAATATTGCAGGTTTCGTTTACAATTTAATGGTGTATTGTACTTCACTCAGAAAAGTCATATATGCATATATAAATCAATTTTGATATAAATATATAAGAATTTCGACTAGAGAATAAACTAGTCTTCCATTTCTCTCAGTTTCGTACTTGCTCTCTCTTTGACGAACTATAATATGTATGTTTAGATGTAAATATATATATAAATATATATACACACACATATATATATAAATATATATATATATATATATATATATATATATATATATATATTTATATTTATATTTATATATATATATATATATATTTATATATATTTATATATTTGTATTTTTGTATGTATAAATGTATGTATGTTTATATACATATAAACATACACATCCAGCGTACATACATGTTTATAAAAATATGTATATCAATTAATAATTGCAATTTGACATCCATTCACTCTTTTTTGCAGTAATCGGATAATTTTGCTGAAACTCAATGCTCCTAATTTTCCAATGATTTTAGCCCTAGCATTCTAAAATTGTTCCTATTTCAAGACTAATTTTTTCCCAAGTATTTTGGAAAGCTGCAATTTTTACAAATTGCAGCATTCATTGTGTTCTATTGTCCGGACAAAGTGTCTAACAAATTTGTCCGGACAATAGAATACAATGAACTATGATGATTATTAACAACTTCATCAGGATGTGTTTGCCGAATGAATAGTGGTAGTTAAGTCCTTGCTTTAATTCTCATCTTAGGCTGCGCAAGTTCTAGCAGTGTTTGAAGTTTTTTGCTAAATCGGGCCTCAATGCTCTTACAATCAAAGTGTGTTCTTATAAGAAGGAGTGCAAGGAAACGGAGCACAGGCAAAGCTTCTCATAATTCATCATTGTACCATGGGAAGGAGTGTGTGAGAAGAAAACTTCAATAGAAGCTTGGATAGTGTTCCATCTATTTTAGCGATGATTGCAAGTTTTGTTCTCGATCTTCTCTACTTTATTGTTGTTAGCGATTCTGTCAAAATTTATTGGAATTTCATTTAATTTCAGTGTATCCCGTCTACCCGACCTCGAAGGATTGGGTCTGCAATGCAGGCAATACTGTTTACAATGTAACCTTGCAAGGTGGAATACACGCTGGAAAATTCAAAAAAGTAGGCCCGACAAAAGACATGAATGCCTGTGCACAGCAATGCTGCGAGAGTCAGCACTGCGATGTTGCGTTTATGGCAAAGCAGAACTGCTACCTAGTGGGTTGTCTGAACAAGAGGCTCTGCGGATCTATACCAACAGATTCACCGAAGCTATTTCCGCGATTATCTTACGTCACCAAGACATTCTTTCACACTCGCACAAATATTATACCAAACCAAGACACCATAAGAACGTTGGAACCAACAACTGCTGATAACGGTGGACTCCCGGCGTTTGGGGGGCCACTTGACAGTAACTTTAAATCTATCGACAATGTAGAATCTAGTAGGCTCAGAGAAAAATTGCGAGCTTATGCAGAAAGCTTACAGAACACCAATGGTAGAAAAAATATCATAGGAACTAGTGATGCTGGGGATTCCGAAGTTTTAGTGCGTTCTCAGGGCTGCTACCAAGCCAAAATTCACAAAGGGGTATCGCTAAAATACGGCACGCGTTCGGGCGAGTTTTACGACTATGGTGAAATTGGTGACATGAGGATGTGCGTTGATCTTTGTTGCAAGGATAAAAAATGCGATGTTGCATTCATGGTGGGTAAAACATGTTATACGATCTCTTGTTCGAGTTTCGATTTTTGCCAGATGGTCCCGTCGACGAAAAGTCGGAGTCTTATAACTCAGCTTGCTTATGTAATCAAAAAGCAAGATTCTGGAAGCGAAAAGAAGCTGCTCATAACAAAGTACCACGAGAAGCTCCTTGCGGAACCACACCCCGCTAAGATTCACAAGAAAAAGCAGCTTAAAACATCTCATACTTTACCCGTTTCTACCACAGTGTCATTCAATGAACACCGGGATATTGAAATTGGTACACCAAAATCTGACATCCTCTCAGCAGATGACCCGAACGTACCTACAAAGTTTACAAGAGGGTGCCGGGGGAACAGGATTCTTAAGGATTATGGCTTGATAGGAGGACAGCGTGCTGGAGTTTATACCCTCAGGGGAATCACTCCAGATTTTGATTCTTGCATTGGTCTCTGTTGTGCCGAGATGATGTGTGACGCTGCTTTCCTTCTGGGAAGGAGATGCTTCTCAGTTCAGTGTTTTCGAAATGGGGCATGTGCTGGTAGGCCGGCAACGTCTCACGGTTTGCGGTCGAAACTCGCATTTGTTGAAAGAAAAGACGATGATATGGGGGAAAGTAAGTTTTATCTTCATTTGTACTTTTTTTCCTAACTTCTAATTGCCTGTTATCTAAAGTCATGCATAAGCAATGTGTCTTCAGCTGTGGTGCGAGTTGATAAATAATGGAAGCGTATGTCAATTCTCAGATAAAAATCGTATCTACCAAGAAAGAAATGTGCTTTTTGGTCAAGTAATTATTGCTAATCTTCATGTGAATCGTGCGTTAATTGGCTTTTAGCTCGTTAAATATATTTCCAACAGCTTTTTAAACTGCCACAAGGTGGGATGTCCATCCTTGCTTATTGTAAATTAATTCTAGGCTTTGAGAAAATCGTCTTTACATTATATTGTGGAATCAGAAGATTGGAGTCTTTGCTAGGGATAATCCGAAAGTTTTCTGGTTGAGATCGACCAAAGAAATCTGTATATGAGCTATGACTGAACGTAATTTCACCACACGACTTTATCCTTATTGACAAAAAAAGTAGGGAAGTTCAGTAAGAGATGTTTTGGCAATCTTGCTTTTGCAGATAACAGATATCCCTTGTCGCAGAAGGGCATAGACTTGGTTGGTATAATTCAAACGTAGCAGTGCTATAAGTTACGATGCAACTGAAAGATCTGTAAATAACCAAAATGAGGCCATAGCGAGACCCTAAGAAAAAATCAGATTGAAAAATGATTTATTATTTCTTTGTTCTACTTATGTTTTATCTTTATTTTTTAACTTTTATAGTATTGTAAATAGTTGGTATGAATTAGTTTGACAAACTGTATGTATATACACCAACTTTAAAGAATTTTATAATGATAATAATAATAATAATAATAATGTTTGAGTTATCAGTAAACTGTAGAGATTTCAACTGTTGAAATTATGAAATTCCATTAGTCAGAGCAGAACATAACTAAGAATGTAATATATTCCATTTATTTACAGTAGACTGAAAAATGTTGCTAAGTATAAGAGCTAACTTAGGCCTACTAACAGATGATTCCATGAAATTATACACTGAACTTGTAAATTAATACCTAGAAATATCAGACTATTCGAAACATTGAGTTTACGAAACATAAGTTATCTTAAAATGGTATTTTAGCATCAGAAACATTGGAACACGTTACCAGGGACGAAGCTATTGGGAGGGTATCGGGGGTGTAGTGCTCTCAATTCTCAAAAAGGGGATTTGTTTAGGGAATGTTTTTGGCTGCTCGTATATTGATTATGCAATGCTGTAGCATTTCATATTTGCCGCTCTTTGCAGCTTTTTGCACTGGCATATTATAACATCAGCGGAACATGAACAGAATGAAAAGTTTCATAGTTTTCCCTCATCTTTTTGACCCAATTTCCCTCTTTTTGGCATAATGTGACCTTTCATCAAGCAGACCATTCCCTTTAGTCGAGCATGTATCCTTCATACCCTCCTAATAGAGAAAATCAGGCCTTTCCCCCTGCAATTTCCATATGACTTCGTTGTTGTTTATACAGATACTTATGGGTATTTGTTGCTGTTGTTGTTGGTGTTTACTTTATTTTGAGTAGGCTGTTATATCTAGCGTTTTCAGCTATTTTAGGCCTACTATGCATGCTGCATCCAGGCATGGGACCCCTAGTTTAACGTCCCTTCCGCAGGACGGTGGAGTGAGTTGCTTTGGTCGTTTACCTGAAAAGTCACCCATCCACTTACTGACCTAGCACAACCAAGCGTAACTTCAATTAGCTAACGAAAACTAGCCGAACCACTTGGTCACTCACCCCGCTATGTTGTAAATATATAGGACATGTTTGTAAAGGATAATGTCCTGTTAGAAGCGAAGTCCCTATTTCATATATAACGCCCTGTTAAAGGAATCATATCTGCTACTTAATGCACTCGCTACACCCGGTTACAATCCAATGCTGACTTTTTGGAGTTGGCAAGCGTTAAACGCCCGCAGTTAGTATCAGTTAGTGAAAATAAATTTCAATCACTGCTCCAAACACCCCCATTATAATAGCTGGTATCTTCGTAGATAGAGCTCATTGCAAATTTTCAATTGATTTATATTGCTTCTGTTTCCAGAAAGAGCGTCCATTCCTGGTCTACTGCCAACTGGTAAGTTACCTCACACAATGTTTCTTTCTTTTCTTAGTGTTTCATTGAGTTTGTCTATCCATGATTTTTAGCACTGTGTTTGTCTATATGATTTACTTGCTAGTGAACCATCTGGAAGTTCCTTCATTGCTTGAACATTCAACTTTCAGCTTCATAAATTTCTTTTTCGATTGACGTACTTTTTCGCGCTCTTTTTTAAAAGAGCATACCTTATGAACACTGAGGGTCGATTTGCCCTAAAATAAGGTTATGGCTAAGAACATGCTCAACCTCAGATGAGAATTTTCACAAGCACTCAACTACCGACATTCTGTTTGTAGGCAAATTCTGATGAGGTTTCTAAAATGCACTCATAATAGTATACTTGATAGGCCTTGCTTTTCTTAACAGATCGTCAATACACAGTTTACTTGAATATCACGAATGAAGATTATAAAGAAGGACTTAGAGATCATGAATCGCTCGAGTTTCTGAATTTTGCCCAAGCCGTCAGAGCCGCTGTACGTATTGGAAATTTGAATGTTATTTAGGAATGTTTTCTAGAGCTGATGACTCTAGTAATAGTCTATGAGACGCCCATATTCTCCTATACACATATGTACGTACACGATTTTCATGAGCATATCCACAACTAAGTGTGACACTTCAACTCTGGTTAAACCGATTGTACTCCCTGTGTTTATAATCATATTAAGGAATAGTAGCAACATTTGAAGGAAATATGAAAATGAATGATTGTTAAAAAATTTTAGAATAAAAGCTAATTTAGTAGGCTGGATAGAAAGGAGCCACGTAAATATATTAAATTCAGAGATGCCTTGGAAGAGGATCCGGGGGCTCGTCCTGACCGTTAAAATGAGGAGAGTTTTGTGGGTTTGGGGTTCAACCCCTTTCCAACGAGCGTATACTAGATGGCGAGCTCCTAACTGAGTAGTTACGGTCTTCATCAGTTATGTTAATATATGTACAACTTTCTTTGAAAATAAATTTGAGCAATTTTAACGAAATATGTGGTGTGATCATGAAGGTGGTTCGCAGAAGTAACTTACAGTGTAATTCTCCCCTTAACTGTATAGAGTCAATAGCAAAGCATAAGCTATTCAATTACGTTGCTATCAAAACAGTATATCAATCTGTGGGGAACTATTTTGTGCTGCAACATTTGTGTGGGTTGTAGATATCCATGGTAAACATAGCCGCCAAACGTTTGAGACCTCTGATCAGGTCTGTTTTCTCCCAACCTAACTGACCAATCATAATGCAAAATGGGCCTAAAGTTAGCTGGGGAGTGCATTCGTAATGGGAATCCTGTTCGATCATTGGTCTATTAGGGTACAAGAAAATAGGCCTGATAGGAGCTCTTATGGGTCTATCCCCGGGTCATGGAAAGGGAGCAGCTATATTACATACAAGGAACTACTTTGACAAAAACTATCATTATGGACTGTTTAAACTTTTGGCGGCTGTGCTTCTAAGGTATTGCCATTTTAAACGCACGCAACTATTGCAGCGAGTTCTAACCATTTTAAAATCTGCAAGTGGGGAATTGCCGACCATTTAAATAGAACACCTTAGGAAATTAGGCATCAATTATTTGCACACTTGCTTACTTTACTCACTCACTTACCTATTTACCTGTTCACTTGCTTTCTCTCACCCGTGCATACTTACTGTATGACATTTCATATCCCCTTCATCTCCCTCATCTTACATAGAAACTTGTGGGTGCTTTCTCATCGGCATCAATTTTAAGCACCAGCTACGTAACATTGGAACGGATCGTGTATTGAGGCGATTAAATTCAGTAAAGTAACTTTTGCTTCTATCCTGTCCTTCTTGTTTCAACAATTCTTAAAATTCATAGATGGCGAAATTCTTCTCGTTGCAGATCAGTGGGATACTTGGAAACGTAGAAGGTTTCAAAAACATCGAGATACTCAAATTTCAGTACGTATGCCATCAAATTGAATAAATTGAATTGAATTTCCTCGTATACCTCCTTTTCATTACGATCTGAATTTGGCTCCTCATTTACTGTCTTTTCTTTCGAGAGATAACTAATCTGGTTGTGTAAAAATGTGTATATTTTTATCGCAGCTTATAGTTTTCAGTGAATCAATGGCAATATCGAAGTTATGAAGCTAATGGTTCTTTTCTGGCAGTGACATTTGTGAGATTATATACTTGTTATCTTTCCTTTAGGCCAAACAAAGTTATTGCGGTCTTTAACATCACAACCGACCAGTCAACGCGTCCAAAGATACTCTTGCAATTAATAGTAGACTCTTTGAGGAAAGGGGAAGTAAAGACATTCGATGAACCTGTCTCAGGAAAGCTTACTCTTGACGTTAGAGGATTCAGGTTTCTAAATAACCGAGGTGTGAATTTTGATTTCATTTGAAAGAGGCATTTGGTCGAAATTTCTATATTATATTGTTTTATCTAATGCAGATGTAGAAGTCTTGAATGTTTGTTAGTAATGAAGTTGCCGTATTCCTGTGTATACCTGTAGTACGCAGGCATCACGCCACGTAAGATCTTCTCTCTCGTAGTGACTTCAAACGACCATAGAATTGATCTATGTGATTGGAAGTCCGTTATAACGCTCCTTTAATAGATTTGACTTGGTTCTTGTTAGCTATTGCATTTCTTCTCTGCTCTACTTTTATTATTTTATATATATATATATATATATATATATATATATATATATATATATATATATATATATATATATATATATATATATATATATATATATATATATATATATATATATATATATATATATATATATATATATATATATATATATATATATATATATATATGTATATATATATATATATATGCATATGCATATTTTTATTTATTCATTTATTTATATATTGTTCTCTGTTGTGAACCAAAATTGTTAATATTTCTGTAGTTTATTTTTCAAACATTTTGTCTTGAACTCGATCAGTGATAAAGCGATAGATTCCATTGCTATATCTTAGCTTGTATAAATATATAAAAAGGAGTGATTAGCTTGTCGTGCAATTATTAGACTGTACTTTTTCATTGCTGTAGACCATCTCGAAAATATCCCATTCTTTTGATGATTTATCCTGTTTTCTTTACAGGAGAAGACCTAGTGTGTCCACCGGAGCACAATTTCGATGCTCATTGGCCTCTTGCGATATTTGGAACTTCTGTGAACATACCATGCCCACGTGATGCAAAAGGTAGGGCCATTTCTGTGTTAAGTAATTAAAGTTAGTGCCGATTAGTGTGTTGACCAGTCATCGGCAAATGTGTGCCAATTTGCAACTGATTCCTCTTGTTGTGAGCTGTCACCTCCACGCATAATGTTACGCGCCCTTTAGGATAAAGAGGTCCTACATATAACCGTATTTCTAATGGAAATCACCTGGGCACTTAAAAACTATCCGATGAAACAGCCGCAAGCGATTTTCACTAGAATATGCTATAAGCTAGCTAACAACGGGCTATAAGTTATAATTGCTGACGGATTATTTGTCATGTATCGCATCAGAACTGTTCGGAAGTTGCAGTCATTGCTGAAGACTGATTGAAGGCTTTTTTCCTGTAAGGTTTAAGTAACAGACGTTGTCTTGGCAGCGAGGATCAAATGGCAAAATGGGATGTCCCTGACTTTAGCGACTGCGTCTCTCAGAAGTATGAAGATCTGTTCAAGGAAGTAAGTCTTATTTTTGTCATTTATATATATATTTATATATATATATATATATATATATATATATATATATATATTTGTATGTTTATTTAGCAAACCAGACAACTATTTGTACGTTTTCCACTTTAGTCAGACGCATAATTATATTTAATTTTTATAGAGATCTGAAGTTTGAAATAAACAAGAAAAATAATTAGAATTTATATAGAGTTGGTATAGTAAATAGTTAGTTAAACTATTCTAAACCAACTATTTGGCTACATTACTACAACAAATTCAAAAAAGGTGCAACAACAGCAAAAAGTGCAAAGGAATACATTTTTTCTCATTTTGTTCCTTCATCTTCAAGAAGAATGAAGACCGGCTAGAACAATATTTTGGGCGCAACGTAAGCTGAGGATATCAAGCATTGTCTTCTGATAACTGTATTTTGTGTTTACCTTGGGGCTTCATATAAAACAGACTAAATTTACGTATGGACATAGCTCGTTTCATACGTATTTCCCCCCTATAATCTGAAGCAGACAATATTTATCCCAGTTATACAATCACATCGTGGTTTACTTAGAGAGATAATATTGGGACAGCTCAAATCACATTGAATTTAGAAGATTCGATAAGATTTTAGCCTGTGATATCTCTTCAAGTTAAGCACTGTATTTTGCTAGGGTCAAAGTGAGTGCATCAGAGCGTACAAACGCGTGGCTTGTTCGTAGGCACGGTCTGAGTGCATCAACGCGTGTCATAGCTATGAACAGGCCACGGCGCGCAGATATTGGAACTATGCCCATTGTTGAAATGTTTTGAAATCTTAAAATTAATTCCTGCAACTTGCTCCTAGTTTGTTCATTATTTGTGAAAGTTTAGATGTAGCGGGTATGGGGGAATTTCAGGTGTGCAGTCATTGATCAGCAATTTTAGGATGCTAGACGAGAGCCATATAAAGCAGTTGCAGTGATTTTGCTTTATGGTTTTGAGTACATTTCCTGTAAAATTCATTTGAAGCTATCTCCCATGCTTGTTAAGTATCTTGAAGACACATAGCGAGGACCACTCACTTTTGATCTATCCCCTGATAGATGAGGCACTTGCAGGAACAATATATTAAAACAAAATATTCCAACGGTGTTTTAGTACTAACGTTTACTGTGCAGTCTGAGGGATGTTAAAAAACATTTCTAGAACCTCATTTAGTCAATAGTGCTTTCAGATAACGCAAAATGCAATCACTGTTTCAGAAAATGAGTCTAATCAATAAACATCTGAAGCATTTATCACAAAATTTAATTATGCAATGTAAACGATATTATCAGGTATTCCTAGTAAACTGCTTATTCAATGCTATTCCCATATAAAACGATGCAAAAATGATAACTTGTTGTAGAAACTTGAAAGGTGTTCTCACAAAGTGGTATCGTGGTAACAGTGTAGCTTAGTTCGGGATAGGTAGTGAGGCTGCAATCTCAATTAACTTTAACTCACTTAGCAATGAACTGTAAGCGTTATTTTCTTTTGAAAAGAGCATCGATTCGTTTCTTGTATTGTATAATCCTCATAGTATTCTTGTATACGATGTATATATGTTTGTTTATAACTATACATGCTTTTTTATAGACATACGTACATTGCAAAGATGCTAAAGTCCTATTGCCAGTTGTTTGTTTTACCACTGGTTGCATAGAAGATATAAATATGCAAATTATGGTTCCTTCCAGGACATCAACCCCCTTTACATTCTACCCCCACCTAGATGACAGTCCCTTGGATAATTTTTTCCAGCTCTCCACAGGAAAAACCTTGGCTAGAAAATTAAGGCAATGAATGGAATTATTTGGCAATGCCATTATTCTTAATTCTATAAGATAGAATAATATATTGTATTGGACTGAGTTACTAAGAGCACCAGAAATTCAGAAGACGCAAGCTAATATTGGGAAACCCCCATTTACACTTTATCCCCCTAATCAAAAGCTCCCCTTAAAAATGTGAAATTCCTCAGCCTACTTAAATCAACAGTTTCTAAAATTTAGCTTCCCTGATTTTTAGGGGGATGGAATCTTGCAATTGACTGCAATTGCCTATGCGAATAGGTCGTGCCTTATCAACACTATTCTCAGTGAACTATTAGAAAGAATGATGCATCTTATGAGAAAATTTTATCCATTCAAAGAATTTTGATCCTTACGTAGTGAGGAACCTAACTTTATATTCGAATACGGTGCACGCGCTCTAACTATGATGTTTCGGAAATAGCTCTCCTTACAAAATTATGAAAATTCCTTGAATTTTCGTGGGATTACGGAAGATGAGTGAATGCCTCATGGTTTCACAATCTGCTAGTTTTTGTATCACTGCGTCAGAGACATGTCAACTCTTGGTTAAAAATCCATTGACTGATGCAAATATTGCTGCCGTAGACGAATTATTTCTAGAGTCAAAAACCTGATTTCCTCTCCTAGGCACAGCTATTGAACTCGGCATCTGTGCATTCGCCGGAACTCACACCCGCATCAGTTATTGATCGAATATTACAGCTGATCACAACAGATACATATGGGACTGTCCCTCCAGCGTCGGATGGCCATGCCAGAAACCTTCACCACCACCGTGAATCACTGCGACCAGCAAATTATCTTACTTCCGTTATGAATAGGGAGAGTCTACACACACCGGAAATAGAGAAACTCCGAAAACTCGTGGCGGCAAGGCGAAGAAAAATGGGAAATCAGCCACTGGTGGATCAGAAGCACAAGTCTTCAATCAACTTGTTATCGTTTTTTCGAGGCCCTACGGCTAAACTTGTCAAGACCAGTCCGAAAGTTGTACATAAGCCCGTTAACGATGTGACTCTATCGGGAGTAACATATAAGCCAAATGCTCCTCCGTTAGTCACTCATAGTATCCCAGTTGTCACTAGCATGAACAGAAGTCCGAAGAAGGAGAGTAGGCCTTTAACAGGTTTTAATAGTCCCTCCTCAAAGATTCTCAACAAGCTTCCAAGAGTTCCGTTGCGTGGTCATGATCGACTCAAACATGTTCCTGATCAGCAGCCTTTGCCATCGTCAATGAGACCAGTACAGCCGAATGGAAGGGGTTTTCCACAGCAAAGTCATCCAATGCACAGAGAGAGCCTGCATAGTTTTCAAAATACAGTTTCCAACCCCACTAGTAAAACCATTCAACTACCTATTAATAGAATCATAGAAGGTCTACGAAACTTAGATAGACCGTATACCCAGGATGTCAGAAAAATAAACGGTAACAAGGTCGACCCTTCTCTGCTGTTATCACAAGGATACTGGAGCAAACCCCAAAAGTTCCAACCACGAACGCGGTCCGTTTCTGGTCAAGTTACAAATGGGCAAGGTTTTGCCTTGCCGTTTTCAAATACGCCTAGCAAGCCAGGGATGGATTGGACCACCACTCGAAATTCACCAACGATAAAATCACTGAATATTGAGACTCCTACAGGCAGACGTTCGTCTCTACCAGCAAGCGGTGTATTTGATATGTCCCAGCGACAGCAACAACAGCATGTTCAAGCGCAGCAGCGTGGTCAACTACAGCAAAATCCTTACGAGAACAAGCAAACATTTGATCAACAACGTGATCAGCAACGTGATCAATTGCAGCAAGGTTCATACTATAATTCCCTATCGCCACAACAACAACCACAGCCACAACAGCAACCACAGTTAGGACAAACACAGTTCATAGCACCACAGCCTCTTAAGTTTCAGCAATCACCACTGCCAAAGCTACAACCCCCGTTTTTATCCTTTCCTCAGAATGGTCTTCGTCAGGCCATTTCACCAGAGCAACTGTTCATAGGACCAAAGACTTCCGTTGATCAGTTGAATCATCAATTGTATCAGAATCAAGCGGCAACTCCTGGTGCCTTTGGTCAGGTGGGTACAGAGAGGCCCTATTTTGGTTCGGTTGCCAACCAAAATAACTACATAGTTAGTATAAAGAAAAGACGCAACTTAGATGATTTGTCAGATTCAGAAGGCAAAAACAAGACTTTCCCCAACGCTCCTTCGTTTCCAGACATAAGTAACATTACCAATAGTCGATTTGTGAAGCGTGGCATTTTTGACGAATCTCGTAAATCAGATGAAGAGAATGACCAGGAACGTGTTTTGGAATCTCTGACCAGCGACGAAGCAGACGGTGATGATATCATAAGCGATTTGACGGCAAAGCAGGGAGATGATCTAGTTCCCGGCCTGAGAGTAACCGGGTCTGCAACTGCCACTGCACTCAAAGATCCGGGCATTACTAATGCAGTGAAACATGACATTCCGGGTGTGGCTGGTATGGATGAGCGTAAAAGAAGAAAAGAAGGTGGCGATGGGACCAAGTCATTTAGGCTCATTGAGAAAGCTAGTTATCGTCCTAATGACCCGGACAGTAATAGAAACAAGCTTTTTGTTATGAGTAGTGAGGTTCACCCTAAAAGCTATACTCCACAGTTGGCATCGAAAGCTCCAGGATCAATGAACCCAGTTGTAGTCAATCTCCCATTTTCAAATGGCAATGATGGCAGTAAGGCTAGACTTGACAACGCTCCTAGGCCCATGGTAGTGGATTTGCCAGCTCAGCAAGGACCAGGAAAGAAGAGTCATAAGAATGCCCCTCAGCAAGGCACATCCTTGGATTTGCTTACGAATTTTAACAAGATGAATCCTCCGGACCCACGCGAGACTTCAAGTTATACAGAAGCCCATGTCGATAACCCGAACATAAACGCGGTCGCGAGTGCTAAAATTTATCATGGTGATGATACGCAGAGTAATGGTAGGACAAGTACAAACATAGAAATTACAGGTGTAGGAGATAATCAACCATATGATGGAAAAGATCAGGGTGAGAAACCCGTCGCTTCTACGTCACCGCAAAACATCCAGACTGAACAGAATGCCTCAGATATGGGAACTGAACAAACAACGGGCAATGAGAAACCGCAAGATAACGCTGAAGTGGAAAATAAAGGTATAATGTTTATCTTTTATGTCAGAACGTTTTCTATCGCTCTGAAAGCATTGCCATTGCAAGGTCTTGCAAGCAGGGGTGTAGCCAGGAGATAAGGGGACTGGTCACCCCTAATGATCAAAGTTTTGGTGTCTGAGAAAGCTCGAATGTGGGGAAAGGTCTGTAAATCATTGGGACGAGCTAACAAATTTCAGGGAAACAAATTCATTCTTCATGGGAATGTCAATAGAGGTACTTAGTCAGTAATCAAAGTACCTGTCAGTACAAATGATAGCCACATTTGCTCTTTTGCTCCCCCCCCTGACACACCCCTGACAGCCTTTTGACTGAATTGACAGTCGGAAGAATTGCAGGAAAAAGAGCAGGAACTAGTTTAGAGGAAATTACTCGATGAGAAATGTTGCTTAATAGTATTTCTTATGGACAGTCGTGGCAAACTGTTTAATGGAGGGAGGCTATTGGTGTCACTTCCTGCAACAGGTGACAGTTTTCTGTTGAATTAGAATTCTATTGCCTTTCCTCTTAACCATTGAGTTGGAACTTACTTGAGTATTCATTGTGAGGCTAGGAAGTTTTTATGTTGTTCTCTCAAATTCCCTGGTTTGTTGCTTGCCAATGCTGCAAGTAGTGTAAAAGTAGTGTAGAGTTGGCCTTTATTAGCTTTAGCTATTTCTTCAGCCAACTGTAAATAAATCGTATTATTATTATTATTATTATTATTATTATTATTATTATTATTATTATTATTATTATGCACCTGCCAAATTTCCTTTTTCTAGGGAACGAAGTAAATAAAGAAGATGGGAAGCAGTCCGAGAACAATATTGAAGTCGAACAAAAGCCGGAGGAGCCACCGAAAGAAGAAACTGAAAAGCCTCCCGATGAAACAGGAGGTTTAGGAAATCCGGGAGACGGAGAAGAAATTCCGATAGTTCCTCTTGAAGACAGGAATATGACTGCAGATGATTTGTTGGCGAACGGAAATGAGATTCCAGAAGTAAAACTGAAGAAGTTGACCATTAATGAGACGGAGGAGACTGCCTCCAAGCTTGGTCCAAAATCACAGGAGTCAGAGCTGATCTTTGCCTTTGAGAAGGAGCATGGTGAAAACAGGTCGTCCATGTTTGGAGGGGATATTCTGCTATCAGCTGATATATTTGAAGAGCTATCTAACTATATGCAAGGTCAGGTGGAGGCGCCAAGTCCACAGGAAATCAAGGTATCATTTAAATTCAAAGTTATGTTAGACAGTTTTGTCTTTTGATATCCAATTAAGACCTTGTTAACATTAACAGGGATCGAGAAAGGTACGAATCCAGAAAAAGCACGGATCCATTTTGGATCTGTAACGATTTTGGTTCACGTTTGCACTGAGATTGAATCTAAGTCAGTGTCTGTTTACACAGGGAACTGTATCGTAACAGTTTCCCTTTACATGGGTCGTCGAACGGGAAATTATCAAGTATAATTGGTCTTGAGATGAGAAACTTCAATACCTCGTTTCTGATCCGCATCAGGTTGGATCCACGTCTGTTGTTCACGCTAGACAAAACTGGTACAGAGCAGATGGGTCCAGTAGTTCCCTTTTTTCTGTGCATCCTTCTGCAAATATTTCTAACCAAATCATTTCTGAGAATTAGGTTCGCAGGTTTCCATACTTTTTCTACCTCTGCTATATTGTTAGTTATATTGAGTTATTTGATTGTTCTTATGTTCTAATGAGCTAAGCATAGGTTCCAAATATTTGATTGGCTGAGAGCTCTGATCGCATTTAAATTCTCCATACCGTTTTAGCCAATTAGAACGCGCGATTCTATCAACAAATGCCCTTCACAGCTAGATTTAGGCCCATTTTGGAATCGCGCGTTCTAATTGGCTAAAACGGTATGGAGAATTTAAATGCGATCAGAGCTCTCAGCCAATCAAAGATTTGGCCAACATGCAACTAATAATACAATATTTCATTTGTGCTATTGCACATTCACTCTCCCCTGCCACAGCTCCATATTTCCCGGGAATATTTTGGAGAATGGTGCTCTTCTGGTTCATCCAGTGGTACCATTCAATCCGGTGATAGGCTTTTCGGCACTGAAATAGCAATGAACCGATTCCATTTTTATATGACGCCCTGTAATGTTTTCCATTGAGCCACGATAGACTAGCGACGAATCTGCCAAAATATCTCTGGCACATCATACCTGGCCTTCAGTTACTCAATAGTATCTAACAGCTTCGTGTAATCGTGCTATTTCTGGCCTAATTTCGTCCGCTTGCATTTCCTTCCTGTTCTTCTCCCTATCTACAAAATCTCTCATTCCAGCCTGAGTTTTCTAATTCATTTCTTTTGATTTGTATATACTACTCTGATGCTTTGTCAACGTAGGAATTCATTGAAGCTGCCAGCGGACTGCTTGACGAGAAAAATGCAAACGAGTGGAAGAATGCGCAAAGAGTAAGCTTTGCAAACTTGTATACTTTATGTTTAAATTCGAAAATAATAGATAATGTATTTTTGAACGATAAGACATTTGCACTAGGATTATTTCTCTCGAAAAAATATCATTTTATGAAAGTAGTAAATAATGTAAAGTAAACGAAACTTTATAAATGTTTGGTTGAGATTTTGCTTGACATATTTCTTGCCGGTGAAAGAAAAGTAAACATAGATGCAACCTGAATTGCCGAAGGCCTCTGAGAAAAAGCTTCGTGTTTTCCTTGAAGTAATCTACTATTAATAACGAAGTCCCGTTGGCAGCAATTTGTAAGAAGCGCCAGAGTTAGAAAGTTTGTTGAATGACTTCTAGATGTCATTCTACTACTATTACGAGACTAAATGAGAAAACTCATTCTCAATGTATGTAGAAAGTTGAGCAATTCTTATATCGCGTGTTGCTACCAACTTTTGCAGTTAGATTTTTGGTTCGTACTGTGTTTCTCCACAAAAGCAGTTTCAATGCACATTCTTTTGTTCAATTTTCTTCAGCATTTGAAAGTGATCGGAAATGAGGGAGAGTTGAGTGCTGGAGACATTGACGTGCAAGATTGGAAATCACTTCGAAAGTTGCAAGTAGGATGAACTTGCTTTTGTCTTTCAGTTCATGCGAAAGCTCTAACAACTAAGATTTTTATATAATAGTACCTTCAGTGTGTATTTGTTTATAGCAGATTTGAACTTTCATGAAATACTTGGGAAAAGCGTTCTTATAGATACGGAAGTATTGTATAGGCTGACATGAGATAGCTTGCCTTCTATCATGCAGTTTGCGTCACTAATTATTTGATTAGTGCACACTTTTTATAAGAATATAGTCTATAAGAAAATCAAGGCTCAAATTCTCTGACATTTAAGAATAATTTATGAAAAATGCAAGGCTTAAGCTTCATCAGGGTTTAGATATTTTGCTTATTTGAGTTTTTTAAAGAACAAAATAAATTGACGCTCATTTATCCTATCTGGAACTCATTACACTATGATGCAACACAGTAACTCTTCGGGGAGTTTCAGTTACACACTTTGTATTATAGGAATATAATGTATACGAGAATTTATGCTGAAAATCACTAACATTTAAGAGTAATTTAAGAATATTCTTAGGCTCAAAATCAAAACATTTTAAGAATATCGAGGTTCGGCAAAAAATTAGGTGTTCCCGCAAAAGGGTCGTATAATTTATTTAATTTCTTATATGTTTGGTGGCTTATCAGCCCTTCTGATTTTCTCTTAAATATTCTTTTTGCCAACTTTCTTATATTTAAGATATCTGCTTGTTTTCTTTTATTTATAGTAATGCTTCCTTAATCTCTTCTTCCGTTTTTCCTTTTCTTTTTCAGCTTCTACGTCGATCTCTCAAGTCCATGTTGACACTTCTTTCGTAATTCTTCTCTTTCTTGTCCCCCTGAAGTAGAACTAATTATGTTTGCCTTGGAACTGACTTCCGAGAATATTAGATCATACAACCATTACACGAGATGATTCTATTTGTTTTCAGAGCAAAAGAAAGCCCAATATCCTGTTAGAGTTTGTGGATGACGTGGAGGAATACGGAAAGGCAGCTTCAAAGTTGATTACCAAATATAACCCAATGCTTCAGAAACCGATCATAGCATCAAATATCAGTACGTATCCAAGGCACTGTAAATATGGCGGTCTTCTGTACATCATTTATCTACTTTGCTTTTTTCCAAATTTTTTCAATTGACACTCTGAGTAGTAATCATCAATGTTTGTAGTTTGAAATCTTCAGTCTCAAAGCTTTTGTTGCTGCCAAGAGGATGTTAGGATAGGCGTTGGACGCAGGACTAGAAGTGCACCCTGTCTCGTTGAGCAGAAATCCATGTATTCGAGAAATTTCTTCAGGAAAATAATAGCCTAAATTATGGAAGATGGCTGCTGCTCAGTACAGCTAGACAACTATTCAATCGTACCGCAGATCAGTGATTCGGTCAACAGTTTGCATCACACTAAATAGCCGCTCTACGCCCATGGATATTGGTATAGTTATCTTACAACCATCCCTAACGGCTTGCGTTTAATTTTATCGCCAGTTATGCAGATGAAACTTCTATTGGCTGAAGACCTCGACGATCGGCAATCAGATGATAATAATATAGTCTTTCCAAACTACACGAATCCAGACATAGCGAAATGGACAGATGATCGAGACGAACTGGCGTTTCCTCTGTATCAGCTCGCAGAAAGTATTCGTAAGTTGCAAATTACGTTAACTGTACCATTTGCGCTGAGTGATTGCTTCCCGATAGGGTACTCCAAGAGAGCCCCTTCAAATACCTCAATGTTAGTAAGAATATGAGTGAGTAGTTAAGTAGGGGGTGAGTGGCCAAGTGGTTAGAGTGCTGAGTGGAAGATCGATGATTCGATGCGAACCTTTTTTGACCTTGATCGCTATCTTGCTAGAGTATTACATTCATTATGAAGTCCTGCGTTTTGAAGTGAATACAATTGATAAACGACACCCTTTAGATTTTGTATCACTACCCCCCTCAGCATGTTTTTCTTAATTCCTAGTAGGTACTACTGATTTAGTACGTAAAATGTCATTTATTACGAGTCCTATATTCCTGACATACTGTTTTTCATTTCAGCGCCAACATCCACGATACATATGACATTTTTCCTCTTCAAGACTGTATACAAATTGCAACGACTTCAAGATGATATTGACGAAAAGTATGTTATGCTAACATAGACTTTGGTGTTAGTTGGTCAACATAGACTTGTATTTTCAATATTGATGCCCAATTAATTATAACTTCACTTTTCTTGTATGGCTCTATTTGACTTTAGGATTGTCATATGATTTCAAAGATCTGCTTCTAATTGGTTGACAAAATATCCAAGTTACAATTCCTCTAAAAGAAATAAATGACATTTTAACTCATTATTATTGCAGTGACGACCAAGAAATTCTGGATGAAAACCCAATGAAGGTTGGATCAGAACTTATTTCAATGTCCATCGATCCTCAGCTCCCAGGCCATCTGCGAGTTCCTGTTACAGTCACTCTGAAAAACACAAATGTAAGTAGATCACCTTCAAACACTATGAATATAAATTAGAGTGTTGGTGTAGATTTAAGTAGTTCTGTTAAGATGTGCAAGCGAAGTGGAGAAAGTCTGTCTACGTATGATTCGATACTTTTACTGTTTTTGCCTACCGATATGATTCATACCATGCACAGTTATTCACGACTTGAAGAATAGCACCGTCACTTCTTTGGAAGATATTGATTCGTTATTGCTGTACTCAAACGACGATATTTGTCAATTCCGAAATCCGTTCAGAATAATATTAATGATATATGTTATTTATCAATAAATGTTACTTCTGTTAACACTATATTTCTAAAAAAAAGAAGGTACTGCGAACCAGTCTCAGTTACTGGACCGCTAATATTAACAGATCATGTTGCACAATATCTGTTAATGTTAGAGGTTCAATAACTGTGACTGGTTCGCGGTACATTCTTCTTTAGAAATATTGTTGTTGTATTATTGGTAACTTTTTTAAATATTTGATGTATATTTGACTTTCAGTTGTGTAATTTCGTGGTGTTTCTTTTAGTTTGACCCAAAAGCCCAACATGAGTGTGCATTTTGGAATTCCACATTGTGAGTGTTTATGGAATTTGATATTGTTAAGTTCATTGTCCCTCAGAAGACAACAGTAAAACTTTTCAGAATGAAGTTTAAGATGGGTAAATAGCTGATGAAATACACCCAATAAATGATCTAGTAAATGAGCATTTTACTGTTCTTTTGCCTTTGATAACTTTCTTTCCTGATGTATACTGCAGCCAGCTTTCTAATGAGATTTTGTTCTCTTTACAAGAAATGATTGGTCTATGAACGGCTGTATTGTTGTCAGCTTCAATGGAACGCACACAGTCTGCCAGTGCAATCACCTCACTACATTTGGCGTTTTGGTTGATACATCCAAACCTCAGGTACGTATATACATCTTACATACAGCGACCACCCTGACAAAGCTTTGAGCTATTAGAGATTCTTTTGCCCCATTGGAATCTTGATATTTTCTCACAATTTCTTTATCATGTACAAAGATTATAGAACCAACTGAAATTAAAGAAAAATTACTTATTAAAATTGGTTCATGTTCTTTCTATTTCTGGAATGTTACTAGTACCAAAGTCATTTAATTTTTCTTCTCATTTTCTTTTTCAGGGAGAAATTGCACCAGACATAGGTGGTAGTTCAAGTAGGCCACCACCAGGATCCAAAACACCAAAGGAACCATCTGGCACACCTTCCAACAGCAAGCCGGAGCCACTGCCACCACGTCCACCAGCCCCACCACCTCCAGCCCCTCCATCGCCTCCTATAAAAGCAACCCCTACCAAGAAGCCAGTTAAAACAACGGCCAAGCACATGGAGGAAAATACTGGGAAGAACAGTGTATTGCTGTGGATTCTCATCATCTTGATCATCGTGATTATCATTCTATTGCTGTGTCTCTGTTGCTTGTTCTGTTGGCTAAGAAGGTAAGCGTCGCTTTAATATGTTTACAGAGTCCAGAAAAAGTCACTGCTCCACGACTGTGAGCCGGAGAAAGATTTGCTTTCTATGTCATATTTGAGGAAAGCTGAGTAATTTTTATCAACAATTCAGCTTCAGCAAAATTTTTGTTAATGCGACATCGACTGTGAAAGGCATAACCCTTCTACAGTAAAATATTTTTGGAGATCTACACAACACAGAGTCCAAGAACTTGAGGAAGATTTATTATGAGGATTTGATAGCCAGAGGGAGGTTGGACATTTTTCTAGACTCTGTGTGTTTATCTGATTAAAAAGGCCCATTTCTACAGTGGGGTATGAGAGTGTCACACCCCTCAGGCAAAAATCCTATCGGCAAATAGCCAAACTTTGCCATTTTTGGTAGCAAATTCCTTTAATGGTTTGTACCCTACGAGCCCTAAAAGAAGAATGAAATTCTGTAGTATAGCAGACAACTTGTGAACTTGTTACATTTATTATAAGCAAATTAAACATAAAATACTTCGAAATTTAATAAGATAATCCTCAATCTTGGGAACCATGGCTATTTTGTCTTCACATTCTTCACATTGCCCTACTCCTTGCAAAGGAAACTTCTAGGAGCGGCCGTCCTAGCTAAAACCATTTTCTAATAACAGGAGACTTAGCTCGTTTCAAGAAAGTACCCTAGCTTTAAAGAACAAGTAGTCTTGGCAAGCCTTGGATGAATTTCTTCTGCTCATAACATTTGATTATATAGCATTGCTTCTAGTCGCGTTCCTATCACAGAAGTGTATGCCTCTAGAGGGTATTTCAGTAGCAATATCATTACCAATGAAACTGAAGCAAGAGCTGGTATAAAAAGAGTAAGGATGACATCAGGTTGAGCTGTAAAATTATGTGTAGTATTATGCAAGTACCTTTGCTTGCAAAACCAATCAGTTAGTGGAAAAGTCCTGTTTTAACATCTGATGGGCTTGTTTTCTCCTGTCTATGGTTATTGAAACAGAGTATATTTAGCAATATAATTTTATAGCTCGTTTTTCTCGTGCTTTTGGACATTAACTTCATTTGATAAATATGTACATAGGAAGTTAATGAATAATGATGAGAATTCTGTCTTTACAATATTAGGCGTGGAAAGGATGAACCTGCCAAACCAAAAGGTAATTGCTTCAGTATATTGACTAATATTTTCCATAAGGAGAACCAAACTGTCTTTTTATTCGTCATCGATAGAGGTGGTCTCTGAAAAGTATTTCCTTAAATGTTCCTGTTTGCCAATTACGTTATTTCCCTGCAGCGTTCCATTAGTGTTTTCTTCCTCCAAGTTTAATATGCCTAATTCGCAATACAGCACATACTGTATTTCCTGTAATAGACGCCGCGGCATTTAAGACAATGCTTTTCGATGTTTAGTAGAAGGGTTTCTACTGCGGAAAATATGATAATCTCCTTTGATTCCTTGTGCCACTGAGAGTGAAGAACTTACCATAGAATTCGAGTGAAATACGTTGTCTTTTTGTGTAATGCCTGGTCCATCGCATTGTCTACAGAATTAGCAAGATGCCCTTATTTAAAATCTGAAACGATAATACTGTTAAAAAAACACGAATTCCTTTACTTTTGGTTAAGAAAAGAAGTGGTATGGGCGAACGCGTTTTTGAATGAGTATCTAGTTTCTTTCTAACTTTATGAAAAGCCACCTGACAGTTAGCTCAGAAAATGCAATCAAAACAGCTTTGTGTCAGATCTGCCCTATTATAAAGAATTCTCCACATCTTATCCCATCGGGAGTTGATTGGATCAAAACAAGATCTAGGATGTTGCAAAGTCGAGGAAAGTGTATGGTCTTGCTCAGAATCAGTTGAAAATAACGCGCCTTTCTTGTATCAAAATCTATTTAATTATGCTTTGCCTTCCAGAAATTGTTAGTTCATCTGGTTCAGGAACAAGTGTAGGGTCCGAGTTGCTTGTCGATAAGAGCAGGCTGGCTCCTAAGGTATGCACACAACTATTATATTCTTTTATTTAGATGTACTTTTTCAGCAAATTACCTCCACAGTGATGATAAATCAAGGATAATCTTTAGCAAATTAATCGATTGTAACAGGGAATTGTGTCCTTAGATAACTAGAGAACGTTTAATGCAGTGTCAAGTTCAAACAGCTTATGGCCTGCTGCAAGCCCTGTTAAAAGTTCTGGAATACTTACAGTACATTTTAACTGACAGAGTACACTCCCCTACTAACCAATAGACCAATTTCGAGTTAAACAGGTCTTCTAGCAGCAAACAAGCCGATTCGCTCTCAGGCAGCTAGGCCTTTTTATCGGCGTTGCTTTAAGGGGAGGGGGGAGGATTGCTAGCGTACAATTTTTACCGAAAACTCACTATCACCAGATAAAATGAATTATCGAGTGAATGTTCCTGGCACTTTAGCAGAGACATTCTTATGGGAAATAAGTAAAGTAGTTTGGATTATTATATAGAAATTATGATTTCATAAAACTCTAAAGATTTGAACCTTAGTGCTAGGCATAAATATCTTGACGAATAGTCAATCGAATAACCGGTTTTTGATTATGGCCTTTTATTCATTTTTTAGAGGGATAAATTTCAAACTAGATCGGTGAGTTTGAATATATATATATTTTGAGATAATTTCTTTATTGCTTGATATAACTTCATTCTCTACAAATTTTGCCTTCCTTTCTGACACATGTTCGTTAGATTTTCTATACACTTTATAGTTTTTTCCGCGCCAGCACCTAGTGTTGCTAGCAGCCTTTGCATAGCAAAGCTACGAATGATTTGCAAAGAGAAAGCTCCAACCAGTGTTTATCACCTTATGCACTTATAGGTTGACTTTATAGTTATCCTTCTAATAGCCATTGGCAAAATCGTTATGTTCCGGGTTGTATATCGATACCTAACATCTTCAACGTAGCGTACTTTGGAAGCTCGCTGCCTGTAATAGTGCACTGAAGGATTTTTCGATGGGGTTGCAGCACAAGAAATTTACGTGCAAGTTTAAACAAGGACCATAATCAACGACAAGTCATGATCCGACAAGCCAAAAAATTACTGGCTTCTGCGAAAAGTGGGGAGCTATTGTACCCCCCTACACCCCTACTTATGAGCATTCCTGCGACCGTTCTTCTATCCAAGGTGCTTCGTGCAATACCAACAGAAACAGAGTAGACGAAACAAACAGTATTTGTATGTTGACGGTGCGATCTTTACTTGCTGGGAAGGCCCGTCCGATTTTCTTGCCTCCAAGAAAGAAAAATTGAACTTGCCATTTCATTTTCACGTTTAGAAAGATTGCTAAATGATCAACAATCTTTCGATAGATAGAAATGTCCAGAATATTACTTCTTTTGATGCACTGGTTAACTGTTGTTATGCAGAAAAGACTCCAAGCAAGAGGGAATCATGAATTTTTTATACCCATCGTTTGGACAACTCCACATGACTAGATACATACGAATTTGCCACACTACACTGTTGCAACATACTAGTCATTAGTACAAACTTGTGACTACTGTTATAATTTCTAAGCACCTTTCATTTACTTCTAAACATCTAATTTATAATTGCTTAACACCTTTTAGTTACTTCAAAAGCTTAATTGCAATTTCACACTTTTAAATAAATGTAAACTTAATTCTCTTAACTTTAGTATTTCATACTCTGACGAGTGTCGGACGAAAGGAGCTTGCGGTAGAATAAAAAATGCTCCCACTTTTTCGAGTGGTAGTGAAATTCTGTGACACGAATAGTCTTTGCACTTCATATAACTATTGTTATAAACCTACTATTAATGATAAAAGGACTCCTTGATAAAAATAAACTTTTATTTCCAGAACTCGCCGAGCCCTCGTGATAGTCCAGGATGGCTTAAATTGAAAAGTAACGCAGAGCACCATGAAGATATTCTTATGCGAGAGAAAGCTTTGCTCTTCTCTGATTACCATCAACCGTTCAATTTCTTGTACCACGAGAAGGAGAAACCCAATACAAGTTTAGAATCGGTTTATGGCGGAAGTAGCGTTGCGCCACTTCAGTCTAGCTCTTCTTCATCAAAACCAGAGGCGGCCCCATCAAGGCGAGGCCGTACGGAAAGTGGAAGGCGCCCTGCGGATGATTCTATACATCCGAGAGCCAAGATTCAAGAAGGACCCAACAGTAAGCGAAACTCGTATCCGCCATCAAGTAGGAAAGCGAATGAGATTCCAGCGAAAAAAACTCCACTGAAACTGAATTCGAAGCAAAACATTCCAAATAAAATTAATGGTAATGTAATGCCGAGAAACCTAGCAGAGACTGGGTCAACCAGTATGGAGTGGGATCCATATTATCTGAATACTAAGAAAAAGGAAGAAGATAAAAAGAAACTTGAACGAAAATCTAGTAATCCTCGACGAAAATCAAGGAACATTTCGCCTATCTCAGAGGAGGACACAGGGGAACAGAGTATTGAGCAGCCGTTGGGGAGCCTGGTTCCAAATGTGGGCTCTGACGAAGGAGCTTCGGACGTTGTGGCTGCTTCGGGTAGCAGTTATCCGTTGAATACAAGTGATACGTCAGATTCGATGCCAGTTGGTCCGTCTACTCAAAGAAAAACATCACAACCTCAAAAATCAACTCAAAGAACATCCCCACCTCAGAGGGCTTCGCCTCCACAGAGAACATCTCCTCCCCAAAGGTCAACTCGGCATGTGGAGAGCTCGCCTCCGTTGCATGGTGAGCATAGTTCGCTGAGGGAGTCGGGAGAGCCATCGCCTCCAAGTAGCGGAAGGAGTGACAAATCAGATAAACATACTCAATATAGTGGCCATCGTCGGTGATTGCATGGTTTAGTTGACGACTGGATGCGGTCTTCTTTGCGAGTAGAAGTATAACCAATTGTCCGTCGGTACTGAGTCCACTCGAATGCTGCTGGAGTCAAGCAACATCTATAAGTAGTACGATGCATGCCTGAGGTTCATTTGCGACAGTTTGTATCACCTGAAGCATCCGTCAAAGTCCTATCTACACAACAATTCACAACAACAGCACGATTGCTAATATACTATCTATAGAATACTATCTCTTCATGGCTGCTAGTGTGCAGAAGTCATCACAGTACACTTGGGTAGTTCCGTATTGATTTTTCATAGTGGCTGTTGGAATAACTCCTTCAGTCGCTAATAGAAAGAGATAAAGTATTGGGAGGGTTATCAACGAACTCAGACAGAGATCTACCAAAGTATTTTAGAATCGTTGAGCCCCAAAGAGTAAACTTCAAGCTCTCTACGTTAAACTACTGTTTCAGTACCGTTACATTCCAAAGACGGCAGCTCTCATTCCCAAGAACATCTAGCTAAAGATTCTTCTTTGATCGCGAGATATAAGTGCAGAATATTCTTCTTTAGAATTTGTTTAGCATTCTTCGTCACATTTGGGATTTCGTGATAGTAGCAGTGCCTAATTTTGAAAGTTGATTTGGATGGGTAGGAACAACACTGAATACCGAATTTTAGTAGGACCTGGTAATCATTATCTTCTTGGTCTGTATGTATCTCATTTCCTTAGTTAAACAAGTTCCATATTTGCAGCAGGCCAATTATTTAGACTGTTAATTTGTTATAATTTTTGTACAGTAATATGGAGGATATAGTGTAATTTGTTTAATGCAAACATCAATGATATTTCTTCTAATTTTTGTAATAAGGTCATAGATAAATTGCTCATATGAAGATGAATTTCAAAATTTTTGTTTTCGTCTGTCCTTACCGAGAGTTTGCTTTCTACTGTGCAGTCTAATTCTCCGGCGCACTTTCATCTTTTTTGGTATCAGTTGCCATCACTGATCAATGGTTGCGATACCTCGGTTGTGAGTCTCGGTTTCATTGCGAGTCTCAGTTTCATTACAAAGGTACATTTCATTGCCAGTCTCCATTTCATTTTGAGTCTCCACTTCGTTGCAAGTCTCCGTTGCAATGTGAGCCTCCATTTCATTGCCTCTGGGGTGCATTTGTAGTTTTTTTTCAAGTTTGGTGAGTATTACCTTTTTCATGTACCATGTAATACAAGCTCAATGCTCAATTATTTCCAAAGGTATTCCTTGCATCATTAGAGTTATTTCCGTACCTTTATTCGTGCTTTATGAAAACGTGAATCTTTGTTAATTCGTGTTAACCTTACTTCGCTTCTCTAAGCATAACTTGTACTCAGATCTTACAGATCACAACCTTCAGTGTTGGGATCTGTGTATATCATGCAGTGACAAAGGTTCTTTTTGTTAGGCAGGGCATCTCTTGCAGCTTACAAAGCTCTGAAGCTTCATTTACCACATATCATACCTGAAAGTGTCTCTATCACAGAGTGTTAGTTAACTTAATGTCTCATTTAAATAGCCCAATAGCCCAATGGTCAATGAGCTACAGAAAAGTGCCCTAGATGCAGCAAATATTTTTGAGTGCTGATTTACAAAGCTGTTGAGACGTCCCGGGCCAGTGTGTCTCATCAAACATCCGTCAGAGCAAGATCTTTTAGCATATCATACCTTAATCTCCGTTGTGAACAGTTTAGCCTACAAATATTCGACCTTCATATGCATATATGAATATTACGAAGAATATGGAGACAATCTCCAACGCAGTCGAATAAGTTTCTATGGCTAGCCAGAGGCCATTAAACAAAAACAACTGATTGAACGAAGAAAAACAGCCAACTACACGAAAAGCATTAAGCAGTGATATTTAAGAAAGAAGATTGAGATGGATGAGTGTCCCCCTCCTCGAAATAATGGTATAACTACAATGTATGGATTAGGTAGGAAGGCAGCTCGCATCTGCATCAGAAATGCTTTGTTAACACGAAATCTTCGGCTCGAATACGTCGAGAAGAATATAATTTCCTTAGCCTCATTTTCAAGCCACAGCAAACAACTGAATTGAGGACTTTTTTAGCTCCTCCTTTTTCATACTCCCCATACAAATGCATGCGCAGTCGAAAAGCGTCAGCCAAAACATAGTGAGTTGGCCTTATACACAATCCTTTTTCTATGGCATAGCCATGATAGTTACCCCTTTCTGAAGAGAATTTATCATATTTGGAGTAAGAATAAATAAATCTTTTCATTACATCAAGCAACTAAAGGGAAAGTCAGAGGTTTTCCTTTTTTTAGAGTGTACTTTTGCTGCAAATCTAACAGATTAGCTCAGTAGTTTCTACTTTCTATTTTATACTTTCTATTTTCCACTTTCTACTTTCTAATTTCTGCTTTATATTTTCTAGTTTCTCTTTTCTGCTTTCTATTTTCTATTTTACATTTTCTACTTACTGCTCTTCATTCTCTGCTTTCTATTTTCTGCTCTCCATTTTCTATTTTCCACTTTTTATTTTCCATGTTCTACTTTCCTCTTCTTGCAGGCCATTTTCTCTTTGCATTTTTATTCCTGACGTGATGTAGTGGAATGAAAATGAAACGATTTTTGAACTTGCTTTACATTTTTCTTTCTCTTCCTCAACATGCATCTGAGTCTCTGGATGTTTCTATGTATTATACATCTGTTCAGAAATGAATAAGCAGCCACAAAAATTGAAGGCTGCTGCAGCTCATCAACATTTCCATATGCTGCAGCTCATCTGCATTTCCATATGCATAAGCTCGTCTCTTCTAAGTATTTGTACAAACTCGTTCGGAAATTGTCTCCCCAAACCTAGATCACATTGCGACTAAGGTGTTTTTATAAATACAGGAGAAATGAAGCAGTACATATCCTGTTACTTGGGGAAGGAGGTATTGGATTAGTAACCTACTTTGAATTAGGCTATTGCAGAGACTCTAAACTGCAAAAGCCTCTGAGGAACCCATTTATGGCCTCGAAAGTTAGGAGCCCATAGGATTTCTGCTTACCCCATGCAATGTCAATTACGCCACCACTCAACAAGCGAATAGCTAATTTTGCCGATAATGAGTAGCGTCCAAAGCTTTCAGGCTAAGATCAAACTCGGAGCAGTGACATGCAGTTCCTTTATGACAAATATTGCCAAAGACAAATCCAAATTTCTCAAGAAGCTTGTTATTCAATGATGCATCCATTCAGGGCCGCATTTATTAATTGGTCAACTGGCCCCTGGCTCAGGGGTCCCTTGATATTCTCAAAGTTAGGTAGTCCGGAGCAAAACTATGAAAGTCCTATGAAGCACTTTTGAGCTCGATCTTTTGCTTAAATTAACCTCTGTAGGCAATATAATGATCTCTGCTTTCCAAAATACCTGGAGTAGTCGATAAATATCATTATCTGAAACAGCAGTTCTTGCTAGCATGGTGCCGAACACTGGTCACATGACAAAGAATTTTCAGGCTTACTTTAAGGGCCCCAGTCAGCGTTAGGCCAAGGGCGCCAACAGACTTAGATGCAACCATGCATCCATTTAGAAAAAGCTTGCAGTTTTTGTATTTAGATATTTAAAGCAGTAATCAGGACTAACAGGTTATTGGTCAGAAAATTATATGTTTGAACTGATATTTTAGTTTGTTGTCATTTTCTGTCTTCAATTTGTTATCAATTGTCTTGTTGTCTCTCTTATATCCATATTCTCCAAATATTATATCCCCGCTATTTCGTCTGACATTGAGGCTCATGCTAACTTTATCCCCCCACTACTTTTTCTAGCAACCCTTCTTTCGATGCATCACGGTATATTTTGATTCAACAGCCACTATACACCTTCTTTTCCAAATATATCGACGATTCATTTGCTGGATCATGATCTTATGAATCGGCTATGCGCTTAGGCCAAGCTAAGAAAGCCCGCCAGGGAACCAATCGCAGCTCGACATGCGTACCGCTTGGCTAGTCCAGTGTAAATATACTCGTCACGGTTGGCTGGCATTACGTCAGATGACTAATCAATGCTACTTCACCGCACTTGTTTCGATCCTATGGCGGAGGAAAATTTCAAGTTAAAAATAGGAAACATATCTAGAGGATTGTAGAAACGGAGTTCCTATGGATTATGGCTGAGTTTTTATTTTTAACAGAGATTTGGATGATTGAAACAACGTAGAGAATTCAGTCTCGTATGATATCATGTCTAAGAGGATTGCATGCTGGCTGAGGGTACGCGGATTCTATTGACTCAGATGCATGACAAATTTTAGATGGGTAACGGCGAATGGAGAAAAAATGCGGATTATCGTGGATGCATAGGAAGTTCCGGTGCTGGACGGCTATATTCCTTGTCCTTGGTAAGCTCTTATATAACCTATAGCTCTTTTCACTAATGAGCTTTCATTGAAGAGCCTATCTTCGCGACCCAATTGTTAGTCTCCTCGTTAAATCTCAGCAGTAGTTGTGCTAAGTTCCATTCAAATGCAAGCTTATTACTGGAAAGAGTTTGCTTTCGTAGTTATCTAATGAATGTTTGTTTTCGACAATTTCATTGCCAGCTAAATTACTTGCACTGATCATCAAATTAGTGTAGAAATTATGTTGAAACAGGAGAAACGATTGCAAAGAAGAGCGAAATCTGCACAAGTTAATTCTTCGCTTTCGGTCACCTCTGCTATTATATTGATGGCTTGGCAATGTAAATCTGTATTAACCATTAATTCAATTCCCTTGATTCAAGCTTTCTGATCTTCCCATGTTTTGTAGTTTTCATATTATCTGAACAAATGTGCTTGCACGCTCATTTCACAACCTGCAGCGTCAAGATTCGCCTTTAGATTGTGTCGTTCTTGCACTAAATTGACGCTATAGGACTTGAGCTCATCGTTTTCTGCAAGGCGTTAAATAGGACAAAATCGGATATGCTAGATATCAAGCTACCCAATGAAAGAGAAACCTTTAATTATATCTGATGGCTATTCGTTTTTGGAAATATTCAGAACCTAAAGTGAAGATACATTGATTCTGCACAGTTTTTATTAATTTGAAGCTCAGATAAGTTGAAGAGGACGAGACCTTTTGATCTCTCCAAGGAACGCAGTTTCATTGAAGCATAGACTAATTGCTCGTTATATGCAAGACGGCTTTCTTGGAAGCAACAGTGTTTTAATACATTGAAATAGATTTGAGCATGAGATTTCCAATAAATGCCTGGCTTCAACCTATTGTCATTAGCGTATTAGTGTATCAAGTTACTACCATTAATTCTTTTGAATCTTAAATGTTACTGATGTTCTTTGAGCAGATCTGTCCCATTTGATAACACCCTCAATGAATGCAAGTACTATGGGTAATTGCTTTTTGCGGAGAATTTGCACCTCAACGCCTTTGATTGTGTATATCCTGGAAACTATCATTTATTCATTCTCTGCTTTATACTGGAAGCAGCTTTTTGTGGAACCTCTCAAAGTTCTGCTATAACTTCCTAACTGTATGTTGACTGTCAGTATTTGATTTGAAGAAATTGTAGGAAAAAGCGCGTTTTTAGGGTCGCAAATGCAGACAGAAATTAATGTAGTAGCAACTTAGTTTGATACAAGCCTCATTTACATTGTACTGATAAGGTAATTAGAAGAGAGATTGCATCGATATGGTTAATAGTATCTTGGAATGATTCGATAGATTATTTGACTAAGCTCATTGTGGAGAGCTTTGATAAGACATGCTGCAATAGGAAGCTGTTTGGAAATCGTCCTAGATACCTATATTAGCTGCAATAAACGTGGTCATTGAATCTGTTCAAAGCATGAATCAAATCAGCGAACTCTTGTTGCGTTTACTGGCATGTAAATTGAACTTCATGGATTGCTCACTCGCGTTCGCTGACCTATTATCGCCATCAATACAAACCCATTGGTTATCTATTCGCCTATATGTGCTTGGTCCAGACAATTAGCTGGTATTCTAGTTACACAGCCAAATTACCTGAAATAATGCTGCTATAGAATTAAGATTCCATTGAGCCAGAATGACCTTATCACATCGAAGCAGATGCTCATTTCTTATGCAGGATTATCACAAATCAAAACATAAATCGGCGCTATATTCATCATTGATTATTAGAAACACAGAATGTTAATATAGTTAATAGATTTATCTTTTCCTTTTAGTAGTTCCGTCTTCTTCTCTCATTTGCAGTTCCATCTTCCTTTTCCATCAGTAAATCTATCTTCTTTTCCCATCAGTACCCCAATCCTCTTTTCTCACTGAGAGATGTATCTTCTTTTCTCATTAAAGGGATTCATCATCTTTTCTTATTAGGAGATATAGCTTCTTTTCTCGCTAAGAAGTCCATACTCTTACTTGTCACCAGTTCTGTTCTATTTATTTTGGCTTACTATTTTGTCAATTGAAATCTAATTTAATTTTAAATGATACAAACCTGAAAATCACTATCTAAAGTATGTAGTTGACTAAAAATTACTTCAGTCTTCGCACTTTTGGTTGAAGTTAAGTTGAATTATGTATTTTGATCAAGGGCTGTTTTTTGACGCTTGAATTGCGGTGAGAAATTTCTTGTTATTGCAAAGTGATTTTGCGCTGATTGTACTCAATTTGCAGACTGATTGCACCGTGGTTGTACCCTGTTTGCTGTATACTTGCACTCTGATTGCTCCCTGATTGTACTCTAATTGCACAATGATTGTATACTGATTGCTCTCAAATTCCAGACTGATTGTACTCTGGTTGTACCCTGATTGCACCCTGATTGTACTCTAATTGCGCAATGATTGTATACTGATTGCACTTTATTTGCACTATTCTGGCAACTTACTTGCAATCTAATTGGGTCCTAATTCTAAAGTTCTTTCTCTCTTGCTAGGGACTCTAACATTTACTTATGGCACTAATGATATTTGTGAGCAACAGGAACAGAGTTCATTCCAATTGAAGCGGCTCGCGCCATCATCAAGGTCAAAACAACAATGCTCGGAACTTTGCTGTAAGGAGTCAAGCTGTAGCATTCCATTGCTTGTAAGGAGACATTGCTATGGTATCTCGTGTGCCAAGAAAGAGCTCTGCCAAGTTGTTTTTGAACAATTAAAAGAATTCCAAGGACACAGGGTTGACAAGAGGGATGCTGAGGAGGACGATGAGGAGAACGGTTCAGGACGATGGGAAAAGGATCAGGGAAAAGCTCTTAATATTTACCAAAATAGGACTAGTTTAAATATTGGTGATGATGGACTATCTTTGCACGAGAAAGACGAAGGACCGATTGTACAAGGGTTCCCAGCTTTTCTTATTTCGAGAGCTAAACGAGGTATTCAAGAAGAGGAAAACTTGCTATCTGTGCATAATCAAAGTAAGGAAACTCTCATTCTTCCTAAAATTGACAGTTAACCGTATAAAAAATTTAGAACTGAATTCTTAAATATGGTCATCAGTCCATCTCTTTTTTACCCTGTATAAAACGCAGTATATCCGCCAAGAAGAGAAACAGTATCAACACTGTTTGGATTTGCCATTTGTTCCAATATCGAGATATATACTTAGCAGAATCACTGTTTAGAATTGCCCATGCTGCTGATACGTTTACAGTCATGATGCTGTTGCATTATAGTAAACATAAGTAATGCTACCAGGTGGGTCGTTTTGCTTCGACCATTTAAACATATTTTCCAGCAATTCTATTTCCCCAGCATATATAATTGGCCGTTTATAGCACTACGAAGGAGCTTATAGCTTTGCAGCATAGCAAACTGGCATGAATTCCGTTGCATTTTTGAAAATCTTACATTATAGTTGCACTATCCAGCAGAGTAACATTGCAACCTTTTTGAAAGCATTAAAAAAGCTTCGTGTTATTCTTCCTGTCATGTTTTTCGTATATCTTTTGCAGAAGAAACGTATTAAAAATAAACCGATTCAAAAACAGATCGGGAATTTCATTCAAAGAAAAACAAAACACGATATAGCTTCGAAGATTTGAGATACCTATCTAATCTAATCTGATATCTTTTGCAGGTCTTTTCTCTCAAAATCAAACAAACAAATTCTTCATCTCACTCAATAACTCTACCGATGACACAGATAATATCAGTAAAAGATCAAGTGACGAGGAAGATGATATTGATGATACAGGTGATGACGTCGACAGTGACAATGACGGGGAAGATAACAATGACAATAGCTGCTCCAGTGATTCGAAATTCCACCAGTCAGTAATTCCAAGAAGGAAGAAGAACTATCATTTTAAGAGACTTGAGAGAAGGTCAAATTCGTTGAAAGCATGCAGCAAAAGATGTTGTAAGACCGATAGTTGCATCCTGTCGTTCATGCTTGAGAATTCATGCATTGGTGTATTGTGCAATGGAGATGGAAATTGTCACACGAAAAGAGATGGATTACCTCAGACAAACTTTGAGCTTTCGATCATTAAAAGAGAAGGTGGGCTTTTAATGATTAGCTTCTATTAGCTAAGACCTTTAGGCTCTGCTATTGTAAATGACTTGCCTCTTCTCTAAACAGCTGCTCTTCCTGGAATGACTGAGATATGCTACCAAACTTTGTATCGGAAAAATCTAACCAACTGGTGCAACCAGTGATGTACTTCTTTAGGGGAACTAGGAGCGCGAATGGCCATGAAGCAGATTATTTGACATTTTAGCAAATAACTCTATTATTCTAGGAAGTGGAACAAGGATAGTTGGGAGATCCTTTTTGTAAATGCCAGCAAGTTTACCACCGATTCCCCCTAGCTTCCTATTGCAGCATGTCTTATCAAAGATTTACATAACTCTGCTACTGACTAAAACCCTGCATCTCGGGGAAAGCAAAGAAATTTAATTCCAAGTTCGAAGTATCATCTTATCTATGCATTTTCTCAGGGGTTAAAATTTGGAGTATAAGCATTCCTCTAAGAGCAACGACGAAAGTATGAAAGCACTCATTTGGATATTTTGATGGTATTTGATTTCAGATCTAGCAAAGATCTTTAAATAGAGATAGGAGTTTTACGTTGTGCAAATATACATTTAATATAAAAGGATAGAATAGCACGGGAATGGACAGAATTTCAAAATGGATAAACAGCTTTAGCTACCAACTACGGTAAATTTTATTCATCAAGGTTTATGCAACTCTACGGGCTTAATGTAAAATATTTCCAGTGAAATGAAGAGGTTATTTCAATCTTTATATTGCAATGGGGAGTGTCTATTAGTAAAGAATACCAAACTGTTAGCCTGAAAGAAGATAGAAATAAAATTGTTTGAATGTTTTATTGTTTTAAACACGTTGAACATTCGTTCGATTAAAAGAATAAAACATTAAAACAATTTTCTATCTATCTTCTTTCAGTTTAACAGTTTTTCTTTCTTTTTTGTTCTTTGCTTTCTGTTGCTTTTGAAACAGGTCCTTGATTGATAACTGAATATATATCCCAGACAAGTTAACCTGTATAAATATTACTTATTATTATTATTATTAAGATCGATTTGTTGCTTGCCATTTGTCTTTCTGAAATAGTCAATTTCTGTGACAGTCAATTTGTCTGGTGTTTTCTGGTGTACTTTTTCAGTATATTTGTCTGGCTGTTTTCCTTCCAAATATCTTACTTTGATCAATTTTATGCTAGCTTTCTTACTTATTAAATACTCTTTTGTTTAATGCATTCAGCTGAAACTGAAGATGGATCAAGTGAGAACGATGAGCAAAAACGAAGCACTGCACAAGCCACAAATGAGGACAATGATGATGGCGATGATGATGATGATGATGGTGGTGATGGTGATGGTGATGACGTCGATGGAGAAATCGAGAATGATGAGAAGGAGGAAAAGCAGCCAAAACATGAAAAACATACGAAGCATCGTAAGCACAAGAGAAAGTCAAAGAAGAATAGAAAATCCCGAAGAAAAGCTTCAAATAGGACAAAAAAGAGTCACAAGTCGCGTAGAGCTAAGCATGGTCATAAACACCATAAAAGTAGAAGAAACAGGCATTATTCACAGAATGTGAAAACGGCGGAAGAAAGTGATGGAGAGAGTGACGATACTGCATCGGGAGATTCTGAGGTAGCTGGAAAGAACGATGAAATTAAAAAGCACGGTGAAAGTGATGATGAGAATGTAATTTCTGATCGCTATGGGAAGAGATACCGTAATCACGATGCCGAGAGGTATGAATTTAAGTATGATGAAAATAGGAGAAAGTACCCGAATGATGAATATTCTGATGACTTAAGACATCTGATACAGTATAAGAAACCAGTGAACAGTACTCTATTTGATGATACGATTGTTGGCACCGAAACGGAGAGCACCGATCAAGATCGTGAATCACCCGTAAATGAGGGTCGTGAGAACCCTTTCATACGCCCAAACGAGGCTGTAAGGCCATTTGATAATGACTACGAAGCTGGTCGTCTTCACAAGGAGAACCTGGAAGAGGAACAGGCTGGAATGGCAGATGAATCGATGAAGATGAGGATGTCATCAGTGGAGAATGACAAACGCAGTGATCTAATGATAGCTCATCGACATTATGAAGATACAGGTGGAGCATCCGATGTAAGAAATGAAGAGGGTGCCATTGAAGAGGACAGAATGAGGTTGAACGGACACTACAGGGCGGGCGAAAATAATTACAGGGAGTACCATGAGGGTGGAAGGAAGCACGGTTATTATAAAGAGCATCCCAGGAATAATGAGATAAAGGAGTATAAGCATAGACATGGACATGATGAATATGAGGCCAGTAGAAATGAGGTCGGTGAAATGTATAAACCACGATGGAAAGAAGCAACTGATAGAAGAATGCATGCTGAAGAGAAAGAGAAGATTGCTGGAGAAGGTGAAGCGTCTGGTTCTGGCGAAGATCTGGAAATTCATCATGCGCCCAAAAAGTATGCTTCCAAGAAGCTGGACAATCATCATTCAAAGCATTCTCACTCTGGTAGCGCAGGAAAGAAGGTTAAAAGTAGAAAAAAGGGATCTTCAGCCACACATCGGAAGTATCATAAACACAGTGACAAGAAAGGAAGTAGAAAAAAGTCATTGGGTGTGAATAAGGAAGAAAAGTTGATTGAAAAATTAGAGCATTTGGAAGAGAAAATGGAGAAGAAACAAAAATCTGATATTGAAAGTCGTAACGAGAAGATTTTGCAGAAAGTTGAGACTCTGGCGAGCAAGCTGGAAGGGAAGACACCTGGTGATAAAAAAGAGAAGAGTGGGAAGAAGGAAAATCTAGATAGAAAGAGCAAATCGAAAACAGAGAAAAGGAAAGGTATGAAAGGAGGGGGAGTAGAATCACAAAGGAAGACCATGACTGATGAGAAAATCACAAGTGTGCTAGAGAGCAGTGGAGATTTGGCATCTCCTGCTGAGAATAGTTCACCAGAAAAGATCACAATACCCCAACAGATTCATCATCATAAAAAGTCGTCAAACTCCAAACCTTCTAAGACAAAACATCATCACGAGGAGAAACCTCATGCAGACAAAGAGCATATTGCGGAATCTTCCGGAGCAGGCAGTGCTAGCAGAATTCTCGATGACAGCAAAGCAAAGATTCATCTTGAAAGTAGTGGAAGTGGAGAAGATGACAATGGAGAAGTAGCTCATTATCTCACGTATGAAAGAGATCATAAAGTGGAGGATACAAATTGGCCTTCAACTCAGTTAGTTGTGCCTTACAATGAGAGAAAATCCCACACTGGGCACCACAGTTCTCATAAAATGCCTATTCTAAATGAAAACATGGCGATTGGATTGAGTAAAGTAAAATATGACAAAAAGGACAAAATTGCAAAGCCGCTGATTTCAGACAAAAATAAGTTAAAAAGTCATACTAAGAAAGGGAAAGATAAAGCCAAAATTACTCACAGTAGACAGTCAATCAAAAAGAGTCACATTGAGAGGGAACATAAAACGGAGAAAGCTCATTGGAAGTCGAAGCACAAAACAAAGGAATCTAAGAAAGCAACAGAGAACGTGAAGCTGATGAAAGAATTTGAGAAGTACAAAGCATTTGTTAAAGCCCAAGAACTCGCTATAAGTGGAGATGGGTCAGGTGATCAAGGATCTGGTACAGCGGTTCATGCAAAGATGAAGAAGGCGTCTGACAAGAAACGATCGAAGAGGAGGAAGAAGAAGCACCAGACAAAAAAGAATAAAAAAGATGACAAGCATAAGAAAGCGAAAAGGAAGGAAAATAAAAGCAAAAATTCATCTGCAAAGAGTACAGCTCGTAAACACTTCGAGGAACTGGTCTCGTCTGGATTCTCCTATGACCATGGATCAGGAGACTGGAATGCCAAAACATATCATAAGGAAGAAAGGAAAAGCAAGGAAGTAAAAGGTGGTGGGAAGAAGAAGGAGAAAAATGAAGATAAGCAAAGCGAAGATAAGCAGCATCATCAGGCTGAGAAGAGCAGTGAGCTTGGTGCGGATAAGAAAAGTGGAGCTTATACTAAAAGTGTATCATTAGGACCTGCGTCCACGACAAATCAAACTGCTGTAATCTCAAAAGGCAATGGATCACGTGGAATAGATCATCAGACGAAAAGAAATCATTCTGTTATTGATGAAAGGCCTAAATTGTTCCACGATCGTAAGGAAACGACTGCTGATAGTGATAATACAAACCAGAAGAGAAAACCGCTTGAAGGTTCAGCTAAATCACTCCCAGTGAGTGGACTTGTTCCTAAGCCAAAGATAACAGGGAAAGGAGGAAAACAAGGAGAGGTTATATCTGAACGAAACACAAGCTGGCCACATCCAAAGGGGGTATCAAGTAGTCATGAAAGCCCAAAGAGCCTTAAACCTATGCCAACTCTTCATCCAAATTCTAATAGTATAATTGAAAGAAACAAGACTGTACCGGTCCAAGAGCCTTCAAAGAAACGACTTGATACTACGCATAGAATAATAAAAAATACCGAACGCCTTAAAACAAAACCAACTACAACACCATTTACAACCACGATTCGAACAACACCGAAAAGCACAACAGCAGCAACAACAGTTGCTAAAAAGAAACCGAAGAAAGTGAATACAAAGCCGAGAAGAAAGATAACAACGACTAGTATCCCAACGCTGAGTATTCTTACTGGCGATGAAGATGTTGAGCCCGCTGTGAGGCCAACAGAGCATAAATTGAAGCTAACAAAAAATACGCACGCTAGCAAGAAGACAAAAGCAAAGAAACCGACAAGTCCTAAGAAGAAGCTGGATATTGAGGAGGGAAAGATACACGTCAAAGGAAGTAAAGTGCAGGGTGAAAGTCCTGTTGAAAATGAACCTATAGCTAATGGAAAACCCTATCTACCCCAACCCCAACTCCAACCCCCACAAGTTCAAACAATTATTGGGCCTAGACCAGCACAACTGCAGTTTCCGGGCAAGGGAGGATCAGCAGGGGTTCTTGGGGATCTTCAGCTTCCAGAGCCCCCTGGTAATGGCAATAGAGCATCAGGGCCCCTCTTTTACGGTCAGCAAGGAGTGCCTGCTAATATCCCGATGCAACAACCGCTTGGGCAAATACAGTACCATAATGCACCAATTGAAGATTCACCTGGAATGGATCCTAGCCAGTTGGCTAATGGGGGAATGCACGACCAAGGTAGTGTTATGGGTGGCCCACAGACTGTCATTGGGGATGTCCCTGAGGTAGTTAAACGACCGTTCAATCCGACAGTCAAGACCATCCCTGCAACTCAGTACTTTGGATATACGCCAATGGAAAAACCGACAGCGATACCTATGATTTCCAATCATGGTAACGGCCTAAAACCCCATGATAACACTCCACAGTCTCCTGAGAATACAATACAAAGGATACTGGGTGTTCCACATAAACAGAGCCCTTTAAATATCATACAGAATATTCTTAAGCCGAAGAATGCTCCCCACAAAGGGAACCAAGGTGTAGTAAAATCACTCCCAACAAAGCAGCTGGGTCAAAATAAAGGGAGCATTGGTCCAGGAAAAAATGCTCAAGGACAAAATGTAAAAGGTAAAAGTATTAAAGCACAAACAACCAAAGGTCAGTATGTCAAAGATCAAAAGCCAAGCGAGAAAAAGGGCCCTTTGCCAAGCCAAGTCAAAAAAAAGCCTTCACCAACTGGTAAGAAACCTTTAAACCCGGCAAAGCCTTTAAAGACAGGACAGAAGCCGCCACTAGGGAGGTTGAATGATTTCTTCAAGAAAGCGAATACTGCAGTTCCTATTAAAACAACAGGTAATTTCCAGCATTTTTGTCAATGATTTGCAACAGTAAAGAGAGAATGAATCAGATAATGGCAAATTTCTATTCGTGAGACAGGGCTGTTTCGTAGAAATTTTCTCTGAGGAGATGTAAGACCGAAAAAAATTAGCGTGACTGCCATGATTGGAGAATGTCTGTTACGTTTTTAATTATCATATGCTCAATTTGTTCTCAAATTTTGTGAACCAAGAAGCATAACAAAATGCAACAAAGTCATGAACTCTCTGCTTTGCCACAGACTTCATTCTTCTTCTTGTGATAATAGAATACAAAGAATTAGATCAATTTGCCGATAGAAATGAAAAAGTTGATGATTTGCCGACAGAATCTTTTGGAGAGGGTGGGGTGTGACTCCTACCACCCAAATCCCACTATAGGAAGGGACCTGTCTTGAAATTTTTTCCATTTTATGATCTTTGAAGCATTTCAATTTGTTACTTCGAACACCTTTCGCCCTTTTTGCCTTGCAGTTCCACCACAGAAAGCTAAAGTACAAAAGCCTGCTATTCCCCAGAAAAAAGTTCCTGAATCATCAGCGCCAGTAAATCCTAAAGGAAAGAAAGGTACTCAAATGAAATTTGTAGAAAGTATGTAATATAGCATATTAATTAAAATATACTTGTAAAGGTATCCTTTCTTTCGAGAATTATTTTTCAATGTTTTTGTTTACATTCACATGCAAAAATCGCTAATGCTGTTTAATTCTTCATTCATTGCAACAGATGATGCGTGCCCAGTTCGTCAGAACTTGCCGAATATGGTTCTATCGAACGGCAGGAAATCTGGAGTGTTTACTAAAATGCAAGGCTACCCTCCACTCGAAGTTTGCATACAAGAGTGCTGTAAAACACCGACATGTGATCTGCTTTTCAAATCTGGAGAGGTAAGAATATGCGAAGGAGCATAATTAAATGACTTTAAAGCGAGTTATGAGCCATTTTCGTAGAAGGAAGGGCTCTTGTAAAAATCATAAGTAGAAATGCTCAAAGTTTTTTAAATGAAGAGATAAAAATTCAGTTTTGAATTATCATATTCAGGATTATTTTTAACTATCATATTTAATACATTCATCGTCTAGATCCTTTAATATATAGTGCCCCACAATGTGCTGAGAGTAGAAGCCATTTCAGTGTATTTGCGACTTCTAAGAATTTTTACATAGAATAAATGTGTTCCAGGTGTGTTATTTGGTTAAATGCCACAATCCGAACTCGTGCAAAACGGAGCCGTTAAAAGAACCAACTATGCATACAAGAATTGTCTATGTAAAGAAACCAGAGCCAAAATTGCAACCAGGTAAAATTTGTAACTCTATGGATCGCTTACAGGCTGTATTGATGATAGCAAAATGCATGGAAAGTTTATCTTTCGAGTGATCTCAGGACACCTGTAGCTTGTGTGTGAAAGAGAGCATTTGCAGTAACGCTATTTTGGACAAAAGTATTTGTAGTAACATCATCATACCTTAATTTCTCGAGTCTTTTGTTACAAAAGTAGAGGCCTGAGCCGCTGAAGAGAGGGAGCGCAGAGGCAAGCGCCCTTATTGCATTTTCTTGAGGAAAGCAAGACGATCTCAGAAGTATTCTTTTTGAAAGAAGTAGCTATGATACTTTAAAGAATGACAACAAAACTTTCCCCAAAATTATATTAAATGCAGCCACATTTCGGGTCGCTTCGTTCATCTGAAATCTTCAGTGTCCTTTTGTTCCTATTGGCCACAGATGTCCTATAATTGCTCCGGCATCCCTGTAAGAGGCCCATTTTGAGGTCAGAAAACATCTTTACCTGTACTCAGTAACATGCTTATGGAAGAGTAACATGACTAGAAAAGCTCAATTTGACTTTGTACTTGCAGTGAAGCATAACACATGCGAAGGTGAAAATGCTTTTGGCATCACATGGAAGGAGACAAAACCGGCAAATTTTGCTGCTCGATCTTGTCCCAGAGAAGCCAAAGGTAATACCCACTTTAATGGAAATAAGAAGAGCCATTATCCAGTAGAATTTGTTTCCTTTTAAGAAATTTAAATTATGAAAAATTGCTAGCCAACTGCAAACATTTTAATTCGGCGCTTTGTTGTATCAACATGTATATGGCTGTGAACAGCATGGCCACCAAATGTTTGAGACCTCTGATCATGTCTGTTTTCTCCCAAACTAACTGACCAATCAGCATGCAAAATGGACCTAAACTTAGGTGTTGACCGCATGTGTTGGAAGAATCCTGCATGATGATTGGTCAACAAGTTTGGGAGAAAATGCATCTGATCAGACTCATAAACATTTGGCGGCTATGCTGCTGTGAGTACTCTTATCAATGTATAATAGGCCTGCCTAATGAGATATGCAAAACAGTAGCATTTCTGAGCACACTGAGGGTACTTTTTCGTCCATCACTCGTCAGAGTATGAGACATTGGTTAACGACCGGAATGTAAGTAGGTCTCAGCTTTCTAAGGAAAATTTAGCACTGCCAATTTCTCTCGTTGCTACTAAATTGAGGAATAGCCCTTGACTCATACAAGCCTAAACAGCTTGCACATGATGAACAGGCATTGAAAGTATGCATGTTTTGTTGCGATACTTGTTGGAAGTAAAAATGTATAGACAACACTCTTCCTTAACTAGAGTCTCTCTTAATAGATATACAATCTAATTTGCACAGATCTGTCTCTAGAACTGCACACAGAGTTTCAAAACTGCACATTTTGTGTAGAATTGCACTTTACAAAACACCCTGTAACAGATATAGTCGGATGCGAATGAATTCATGTGACTGGAAGAATATTAAAGTGATGTGAATTAGCCTGCATCTGATGGCATCCTTATGTTCACATTTCGTTAGTCATCCAACGCTTCATACTCTTAGGAAAAGTGTAGTTTATGTATGCTTTAATTGCTACCGTTTCAGCTACTTTTTCAGACAACGAATATAAAGTATTTCTTTGTTCAAGGTCATTGTATGATAGACATGTGTGGACCACATCTATTTCTGCGGATAAGGATTCCTTCACACATTCTAAAGCAAATTCTTTAATTTTACCTTTTACCATTTAGTTTTACTTGTTAAGGACCTGGACATATAAATATGATCTGTTGTATTTTTGTTGCAACCGTAGTGATTTATTGTCGTTTTATGGTAGGTATGGCAAAGCGAAAGTGTAACGACCACGCAAAATGGCTCGCACCTGATTTTAGCGATTGTGTTTCTGATGAATACACAAACTTGAATGAAAATGTAAGTACTTGTATATTGACGATTCAATCAGGCTTGCCAATGGTAGTGTTGTACTCAAACAACATTCAGCGTTCGCTGGACATGCTTCGTGTGTCAGATTCTTGTCCATACAGAATCATGCTTGATAAAAGAATGGAGAAATTTAGATAGATATCAAAATTGTGGATTAGAAGAAGCTGTTATGAGGTTTATATTCATTGGGACTACAAGTAGGCCTACATCTTTATAGATATCGGTCTATAAATATGCCCATATGCCCTGCGGCTATAGGAGCAGAAATTAATGCTGCCTTATGCATTTTTGGTAAGGGAGGACAATTCTCTTTTGACTTATGAGATCAATGGTACTTACTCTTCATGGACGAGATACCATAGGGTGGTAAAAGACATATCAACTTATTTCTCTTTTGTTACAAGCTGTAAAATCCATTGACTTATTTCCCTGCTTGTCCTGATGCCCTTCTAAAAATAATTTTCACGTTTGTACTGTAGTTTTCTTTTGAACACCTGTTTATGTTTGCTAGGCAAAGCATCTTGGTTTCACGTCAAGTGTCAAGGACGTACTCTCAAAGCTGGAAGAGATAACTACTCAGACAATTGACAACTCTATGATTTTTGGGGGAGACATCATAAAAGCCACTGATATTTTGGATCAAATAACAAAATTTGCGGAGAAGAATCGCATAGAGAGATTCGGATTTGGTGCATTACGGGTACGATATTCTGCGTCATCGTCAACATAGTCAAATTTATTGGTTCTGCATTGAGACAAACCGATCTATTATGTCACGAATTTGTTAAACATCTCTTTTACTATTGGGTTATCAGAAAACTGTTTCCATATTGGAGTACTTTGATGAATAACGGATATTGTATCTTTCAATTGTAACAAGCTATACCAGTGGGGAACTTAAAATTCGAGCATTAGTTATACCTTCAAAGCTTGCGCACTCCACGTCATTTTCAATATTCCTTTTTCCACACTGTGTACTGTCTTAAAATCGCAAAGTACTAGTGCTATAGGCAGTAATGATATGAAGATAACAAGTGGTAGATTATTCTTCCAATATAGAAAGTACATCTATTGCTCAGCTTGCTCAAATTTAACAAGGAAATGTAGAGAAAGTACTAGTGATGTCAAAATAGGTTTATAGCTCATAGGGTGAAGGTCTAATGAAGAATGCTAGAGACATCACGCGTTGAGGACAGACCTATGTAGATGACATCATAGAATTAATTCTGTTTTGTAAGAAGTCTACTAAGTAGCTTCAAGTTGTTTTACTTTAAGTATGCCATAATCACAACAGGCTACTGAGAACAGTTCTTTAAAATACCCCACACGCCTAAAGAGTTAAGTTTGTATCGCATCTTTCTTTTCTGTCAGAACTTCGCTCGCTCTTCAAGCAATCTTCTTGATGAAACAAACAAACAGGAATGGGAGAACGTGAATCACGTGAGTTGAATTAGCTCCTCTCATAGCTTTACTCAGAGTACCTTGATATAATTGCTATTCAGACACATTAGTTTTATTAGTATCATAAAATTCATTTAGTGTAGGCTGCTAAAAGTAGTTAAATAACTGCTAATTAAAACCTACAAGAAGTTAAGTATAATCGATTTGGAAAGGGTACTGAGCCACCTCTACTCTCTTTCGTTGACGAGAACGTATTGATAGGTTAGTCCTATATGTGATCCAAGCGTTGGATATACCTTTCGAGAGGATACGGATCCAGGGCTATTTGTTTCGTGAGGTAGGATGATTGGCTTTTTCCACACTGCCTTCATCCCATAGCACAGCATAAATCCCCCATATAGGAATCTATAATGTTGAAATCAAGGGCTTTCCTCAATATAGCAGCCACGAGAAAAATGGGCAGTTCTAAATTTTCCCTAAAAAGGCTTGGTATGTGTGTTTTTTAATCATTCATGGAAGGGGTTGATTGACGAACGAACTGAATTTATCTCTCAGTAGACAAAGATTTCAACCACTCATAAAAACCAGGTGCAATATGAAGCTGACAAAGTTCTAAATAGTTGAAATAAAAGTATAATGTAATTTCAGACTGTAGATTCTCAACTAGCGAAAGTCCTTTTGTGCGAGTTTTTACCTCCACCAGCTACGCATTATCTTAAGTTGTCGTAACGGCTGATTACTTTCGAACTATCGATCTACCGCATCGTGAACTGGCAGCCACTGGCTGGTTGCAGCTCAATTGACCAGTATGCATGAAGATGATGTTTCTTTTTAATGAAGAAGCCTACTTTCAGACTTAGCTTGATGTTGATGTTCTAGATGTGGAAGACGATGCTCCTTTAGTGGTGCAATATTTTAATTTCTTCATTTGCACTTAAATGAACATGACTATAAATCACAGACATTTAATGAGTTTTTGACGCTTTTTTAGTCACTTAAAGGACCTGGCAAGATCATGGATGACTTGGAGAAGTTTGGTGTGGTCACCGCTGGGAAGATTCCACTTACTAGCAATAATCAACCGATTGTTACAAACAACTTAAGTAAGTATAAATATCGTGCAGCTACTGAGGGACCTTTTTTAAAAGAAAGTAATTCTTTAAATGACACAGAGATATATGAAATGAAAAGATCTGAATGGAAGAAAGAGAGTTGCACAAAATGACAGAGCGGCATAAATGAAAAGTGTAACATAAAGGTAAGAGAGATGTGCAAAACGAAAAGGATTGTCAAAAAGAAAAAGAGTTGCTTGCAGGGGAAAGAGTAGTATGGAAGAAAAGGAGCTGAATGAGAGAAGGAAAGTTGCACGAAAAGAAAAAAGGTACATAAAAAAGAAAAGGTTGCATAGAAGAGAAAGGATTATAGAGAAGAGTAGGAACTCCATAATTGAATGAGAATTGCCTAAAGGAAAAAGACCTGCATAAAGGCAGAAGAGTTGTGGAGAAGAAAAATAATTGTATGAAAGAAAGAGAGCTGAATATTGGAGGGTAGTTGTATAAGAGAAAAAGGGCTTTATATAAAAAGAAGAGTTGCTTTAAAGAAAAACTGTCGAATTTGTTTAGAGACGCACAATATTTGATGGAAGCTTATCATGTCTTTTGGTAGATAATTAGTCTTAGACTAAAGCAAAGACCACGAAAATATTGAAAGAAATTATGGCAGAGTATTAAGTTTAGGATAGTTTCCTACCTTTTGAATGTGAACACAAAATAATTCCAATTGAATCTGTCAAAGAAGCAAAGGTAATTTAGATCTTTTTAATCATCTTCATTCCTTCTATTCCAGTCATGTCTGTTGCTCGTCTACCTAAAAAGGCACAGAAGTATATCTTCCCAAATTATTCCATGCCTTACTTGAAGAAGTGGACAACGAAAAGGGACCAAATCATCTTGCCAGGACAATTATTCCAATCGGGTTAGTTTTTGTCTTTCGTCATTATCTGCTTGTCGAATACACCTAAAAAGCAATGCACTGAGCTTTTATCTCTCAACGAAGTATTTTTGCACATGTTATGACATCAGATCATTCCAGCGTACCTCTGATATTTTATAAGTGAATTTCTAACATATTGTGTACTCTATGTTAATGGGCCAATGACTGAGTCAATAGAGTACTCGACTGCTGTACAGAACATCGATGGTTTGAAGCGAGCCTTCAGAATTTGGATGCCTGCTCACTGTCCACTTACTAGAAAATGGGTACTAGATGGCAACATTGGAGAGGGAAGGGATTGGCCACCCTCCCTCATGGTGCCAACGGCCCAGGATAAGTACCCTATCTAACAGGCACTCCCAAACGTACAGAATCATAAATAAGACTAACTTCTACTGTGTGTTGAGTTGTATCAAGTTTTCTCTCTTTAACTGTCACTGGGTACACATTGGAAGCAATATTTGTATGTTGAGATGTATATTCAGTTAAAATATTTTTAATTCACTATTCTTATATTACTTATTTATTCGCCCGTTCAAAGTCCCCACGACTTTTCATCTAAGTAAGAAAATGGACCTATAGTTCTGTTAATTTAACTTTATCTTTAAATTTTGATTAATTCCATCAAGATTAACTTCTAAAATATTTCCATGGTAGTTGCAATTCTAAATTTTCGTTGCTGCTTTCCTTTGAATATTTTCATCATTTACAAGTAATTTCATTCTTTTAAACTCTCTGCTGAGAAAGAGAAAAATTCTATCAACTTTCTAGTTTCTTACGTGAATTGTCAATTTCTTCTGAACTGATATTTAACCTATGGCTTCCGTTGTCCAACCAAATAGTTCTTATGTGTTTCTCTGCCACTAAAAATTTATATAATCTCAGGTCCGGTAAGAGTGGCAAGCATTAACTACAAAACTCTTGCACAACTGCTTCCTCATCAATGGAGTACTGCCAGGTAAGTTTTGTATAAAGCTTAAAATTCTATTCCTAACCCCATTGCATTTTCCTTATACGTCCATCTAAAACAAAACTCGCGTTACTGTAGGTGCACTAATTAAATTTACTGAAAGTTCAATTAAAACTATTTACACTTGTCTACTCTTACCTGCTTGTCTCTTTTCAAGTTGATGAGATTACGTATGCGAGCAGGCAAGCTGAAAAAGTAACACTGCTATGAATAGATCGAAACCTCGCTAGATTTTTAATGCCTTTATTACATGTATCTATCTTGTACGAGTTATGAACAATATTTGACACTGCAAGCTGAGAAACTAAAGGTTAACAAGCTATAGATCATAGGTACCAGATGTCTGCAGTTTTAATGAGTTATAAGACTTTTTGCAAGAATTAAAAACAAACGTTCATTAGTACTAAGGAGCTAAAGAGAAGTAAAAGGAGATCCAACTTTCATGCTTTTATATTCCCGTCAGTTCTATCTCACAATGGATATTCGTTATATCTTCCAGCCACGTCACATTCACAGACGGGTTTCGAGTGAACAGCAAGGTTATTGCAACCTCGATTAGCCCTGAACCAAAACAGAAAATCAGTCCACCAGTCACTGTGATACTTCATCATCTCAAGGTAACATGTGCATCAGTTTCTTAAAGGAACTAATAGTCGCAATCGTTTTAGCCCAGGGGCAGATTCAAGAGGGTGGACCATAAAGGCAGATTCAAGAGGGCGGATTACAGAGGCAGATTCAAGATGGCGGATGTTACTCATTATATTTGATTATTTACTCAAAAAATAAGGCTAGGTAGCTATAGTATTTAAGTTTCGTTTTAGTGGATTTGGGACTTTCGTCGATCGATTTTGCTATCCATTGCACTTTCTACCTAATGCCATTCAAACTGGATATGCATAGAAATCTAATGGAAAACAGTTGTCAACCATCTCCATTGCTCTTAGAAAAGTGTTTATCAATGATAGAATTGTAAAACACTTGATAGCATTTAATTGTAATCGTCCGGCGTTATAAGGTTCTCTTCATAAACTGGGACACCGTAGCAATAGGAGGAAAAGGGGGCCAGCAGTGACCAAGGACGCTGAAGATCTCAAGTGGGCGAAGCGAGACGAAAAATTAGGGTACTCAGTTTAACTGTGGATAATTTTTTGTTGTTGTCCTTTAAAATGTCAGAGCTATATGTGTCAAAACGGAAGCTTCTGGCCCCCTTCTACCTCTTAGGAAAAGGTAGGGGCAGCTTGCCTTGTGTACTTCTTTCCGTCGTCCCTGTGTATCAACTGTGATTCTTAAATAGTGTCCCGCATGCATCTATAGATTTTTAATTTTATCATCCAATTTCTAAAGCACCTAGATCCTCAATAGTGCATCGTGTGTAATCTTTATGTGGCCAGAAAATTGTTGTAGTGAATAGAGCATTGAACTAGCATTTGTTTGTATATAACAGGAAATAAACACGGCAAGGACAAAATGTGTTCATTGGGATTTCAAATCAAAGTAAGTAAACATATCCTTTTTTCGGGCAGGGAGAGCAGAATCTTTCAGCACTATTTTCACTTCTCCTTTTTCTTCTTCGTCTACAAATTTAATCTAATTTTACTACTGTATCTATAGACTAATAACGTTAAAAATGTTTCAGTGTGCAAAATGGAGGTAGCTGGTCGTCGGAAGGCTGTTGGGTCGTCACAAGTAATGCTACTGTGACAGTGTGTCAATGTGAGCACTTGACACATTTTGCGGTGCTTATGAACCTCAGTGATGAAGATCGGGTATGCACCAATTTTAATTTTGCAATCTCACCTTCCATTCATTCTTTACTCTGATGGAATAAGAATATATAAATTCATAAATATATATGTATTTATATATACATACATATATATATATATATATATATATATATATATATATATATATATATATATATATATATATATATATATATATATATATATATATATATATATATATATATATATATATATATATATATATATATATATATATATTTAGACACAAGGTACAATTTAGTTAAATGTTTTGGCATTCTGATATATATAGACACAAGGTACAATTTAGTTAAATGTTTTGGCATTCTGTATGCGTTTCCCTATCAGCTGTTCCACTAAAAAATCTGCACTGCTTCTGCAATAAGTTTTAATTCCTGTGTGTAGGTTTCTGCCAAAGAACAAGCCAAAGAGAACACATTTGCTCTTATGTGGTTGGGGATTCCTGTGTTAGTTGTATTGTCTGTTGGTGCCATGTATACATGTTTTGCATGGTGAGTATCCACTTAATATGTGCAGGTTCATAACATCAATTGCAATCGTAGTCTCGATACTATATGGATGGCGCTAAGGCAATGTCTTTTTATTTAATGAAATGGTTGATAATGAAATTAGCGAAGATGCTTGAAATTAATTAGTCTTATGAAAAGATGGATATTGTGAAAATATGAATTAATATGTCACCTTGTAATAAGGAAATAAAAAACAAAGACTGAAATAAATAAATAAGTATTAAGAATAAAAATGCAAATATATAATAAGGAAATATATATATTTATATATATATATATTTAGTAATATGTCCTGTTAGCCGTATGATTGGCCACTTGGCACCTATTCATAATGGTGAATAGGTGCCAAGTGGCCAATCATACGGCTATCTGGACACATTATTCATCATATCACGTGTATCCGTATCTGGCTATATATTTCGGTTCACCTTTCGGTCCCTATCCGACGTTTCATACTCTGACGAGTGTCGGACGAAAACAGACTTTTCAGTATGTCTAAAACATGGTACCGCTTTTTCGTGCTGTAGTGAAGTTCTGTAGTACGAACAGACTTTTCACACACACACACACACACACACACACACACATATATATATATATATATATATGTGTGTGTGTGTGTGTGTGTGTGTGTGTATGTGTGTATGTGTGTGTTTGTGTGTGTTTGTGTGTGTTTGTGTGTGTTTGTATGTGTGTGTGTGTGTGTGTGTGTGAGTGAGTTTGAGTGAATGGGAGTACACAAGTCGAAATATTCAAAGAGCTGAAATTTTATTCTTCTTCAATTTATATTTGATTGGTTACAGCTTTTTAATTTTTATATATGTATATATTTACAAGAAAAGTGGAGATGTAACTAAATAGTTGACTTAAAATATGTTTTTAACGTCGTGACATCGGGATCACTTGTCCACGTTCAGTGAATGATTTTCTTGCATTTTCAGGTCAAAGGCACCAAGAAGGCGACATGTTGGTAGGCTATTTGCATTTTACAACCTAGAACAGCTATCAGTATACTTTTCAAAACTAGTTTTCATGAAGCAGATGGGGAAGCTTATATCTGTACAGTTTAAAGAAGACACTTAAATGGGTCAAATTTTGTTGAGAATATTACAAAGCAAGACTACGTTGAATAATCAAGGTTTTTCCATAATATAGTCGAAATTCGTGAAGACTACGATATTTAAGTTTGAAGTGATACACCGGTTGCATTTTCTTGTAAATTTTGGCTGGTATTGTCTATTTGAAGCACCGCTCGTCAGTGCACTCTTTTGAATCGTGTACATGTCAGACAAAGGCTACTGCCTCTAGAATCAGAGTTCCTTCAAGTACTTCAAGATTTTTCACAGCTTATCAAATCACCTTCTGATCTCTGTCGTTTGTTTTTTTAGTTGTTAAAGACGGCAAGCCGCGTCTGCCAGAGGACGATGTAATAGTAACAAAAACAGTGAAAGAAGACTTTCCAGGATCACCTAATCGATACCTGTATTCGTCTTACACATCTCCAAGCCCATCAGACCTAGAATGGGAACATGTCTGGGACTTCCTTACCAATTCTGAATTCGAGAACTGGCAGTGCAGTGATATGAAGAAAAGAAAGAAGTCCAGGCGGAGGAGGTTGGATTTGAGGCCGTCAAGGCTTCTGCGAAGTCGTAAACAGAAGCTCAGGGATAAGTTCGAAACAAGCGAATATTTCTCTGAAGGTGATAGCACATCATTAAGGTGGAAAAATCAAGATGATTATGAGTGGTCAAGGGAAAGAATCAAATGCTTTAATAAAGGGATGATTGATTTAAGTAGCGAAGCCTCCCAACCAGTTGATTCTCTGGTAAGAATTTCTTCTTCTTTACTTATATTACAAGGCTAAAGGAAAAATGTCAAAATTATAGATATTTAATACCACCAAGTATCTCCACAATGAACAATGCTTTATGACTTTGTCTTTATTTTATCACTATTTTGTTGTACTTATCTCTATTTCACGACTCTTTCCAGAGTTGAAGTTCCCTGACGTAGGTTTATAAATTGTTTTATGACCTGTGGAATGGAAGTGATATCGTTCGTAATGTAATAATTACCAGAGAATGAATGGAACGTGTAAATAGCAATAATTATACTATATAGACACTAATGCAATATCAATATTAAAAATATGATTTACTCTATTAACAGTACATCTAGCTAGAATTACTGGTGTAACCTTAATTAAGAAAATCAAGAGATTAGGGCTCTTGTCTGGAGTTTCTTATCGACAGGCATCCCTAGCAAGCCCTATTTGTATCCTTTTCTCCTTCTCACCTAACTATATTATGTTGACTTTCTGCAGGAGGAATTCTCTGATGACACATCTGTTGCTGACTCAAAAGATGGCGACAAGTCTAGTAACAGTTTCGATACTTTTACTCCGGATGCAATAAGTTCTCCACATTCCGCCTATGGAGCAGAACCAAGATTCTATAATTTTGTATACAGGTCAAATTTCAATTTACAAGAAAAGGGCAGATTAAACTTTTTATATAATGTAGAGAGTCGACTCTCTCTCGACAAAAGAGCGCATTATTCTTCCTGTTCATCAATCGATACCTTGCGCAGGGCTCAGCCATCTGGCATACAAAAAACAAAATGTGCCTCTACAACATGTCTTTTAACTATAGGGCGAAAGAACAATGCAAGATTCTGTAATCGTAAGTATAGCTCGAGGATTTCACTTGCGGCTTCCATGAAATCTGTCACCCAATCAGTGTCATCTGGGTTTCTTGACAAGACATGGAGCTCGAAGTATGCGTCTAGTTTGTCGATAAGTACCATAGCTCGGTCGCTTTCAACGAAGACGATTAACGAAGACGTCGAAGGGTTTGCGTCTTGTCAAGAGAATACTTCGTCCGAGCAAGGTTACGGTACGTTCGAATCTACCAGCGCGTTTAGTAACGACGTGATGGACATGAATATCACGTCAAGTGATATTGGGTTCGATACAGACAGTAGGGATGCATCGAAAGCATCACTGAGCAATAACATACCAACTTATGATATGAACCTCTTAACACCGAGCAAAAAGGCAACTTGTCTATCTGACAAGCCTCTCGAATCATCGTCATTAGACGACTTGCGCATGGAAGATTTCGACAAAGATGTTCACTTGTTGGAAGGCATATTGGACCAAAGCTCTTCATTTGACAGTAAGCGCTTTTTTGACTTGCGCAATGAGACCCGAGAATTGTTGAAGCAGTCGTTTGTAATGAATATGGATCTACTTGGGAGTGATACTGAGCCGAAGAAAGCAAGAGACGTTATTGAATTGGAAACAGAAAACATAGCATTGCAGCCAAGTCGAAGAAGTTCTCTATGTATACCTGAAGTTTTAACTCGTAGGGCATCTGCTGAAGACATGGGCATTGATTTGAGTTTGAGCAGCGCAGAAAGATCATCTTTCGAGGATTCGAGCACTGAAAACTTACGAAAGTTTAGAATAGAGTCATCAGACGGGTTTATGTCAACAGATTCTGAAACCTTTTCATCTGTAGATACCATAAAACCATCTGAAACTAGTGACAGATCAGAAAAAGTGAAAACAAGAAGGAATGGAAACAGGAGCAAACGTGTACTGAATATACCACGTGCTTCGACTATCAAAAAGAAGACAAAAGTGACAAGGAAGAGAGCCGAGAGAGTAAATGCGGTCGTAACTGGCGTGGCATCAAGGTCCCCAACAAAACACATGCGCAGCTATATTGTATTGAGACAACAATCGCGCTATTCCGACCATGAAAAACAGGCTGTATCTACTGCTCAGGAGGATCTAGACAGCGCTTCTGGTAATGATAGCCAATATGGCAGGAAGCAGGGGAGATCAACAGCCAAGGTGCTAAAGAAGAGGTCGAAAATTGTTGTGAAAGCGGATAATGAGGACAGGAGCGAAAATGGGGATGAGAACAGCGAAGGTGATCGGACTACAGAAGTAAATGCAACACTGTTTATTGCACTGGAGCAGAAAGCTACTAGCGATGATAGAAAAGACATAGAATGCTCTTTGACCGCGAAAGAAGAATCTCAAACACCTGCGAGAATTGGAAAGGTATAAATTTTTAATTTTTTTACCTGTCATTTGATGACATATTACCCCCAAGCTGTAGATATGGTAAAAGTTTTGACTTTTATGAATTGTTTAACTTTTCACTAACGGAGAACAAGTACAACTTATGCCAGAATATTCAAATGAAATATTCACACGAATCCTCTTCTCTGCCTCTTTATGCTAAATATTGTCAGACTTTTCACTTTGTTGTGGTCAAGCATAATTAAAATGGCTGATAATTTACCCTCCTCTATCAAGGCTACCAGAAGTTCTGAACCAGCCAATGATGACTCCGTTGATAAATTGACGATGTGTGAAGAGGAGACTACTAGGCGAAATTTGGAAACGAGGTAAGCTGGTATCTATAACAATGGCATAATTTGAAGATAAATTTTTGCTGATTGACACGCAGGTGCTTAGCTAGTGAGCTCAGCTTTGGGGTTGCAAAGTTAAACTTTCTAGACAACAGGGTGTGTTTACTGGCAGTGAATTTGCAAAAAACAAGTGGCATAAAATGTCATTATTAATATTTGAGAAGTGACATACTGACAGCCTTTCATGCTAGGGAGGTGCCGCACCTCCAGCAGTAGCACTCCAACACCCAGGTGGCACTTCGTATAATGGCCTCTCCCATAATGACATCGTAATGACTGTTAGGTTCTACAAAGTTAAGAGCATTGGTCAGATAATGAACATCTGTAATGGATGATCTATAAGTTGCACTTCAATCGACTATTATCAGACCCCATTTACACTTTACCTATGCAACTCCTGATTCATAGCAGAATGTGATCTGTTACACTGCTCTGAACTGTTCGTAGCACTTGCTGTACTTGCTATGAATGCGTAACAACTCTGCACCGTATAAATTCACTTTGTGTACCGGAGCAGTGAAAACTCCTAACCATTGCACAGGTACAGTGCAAACTGGATTTCAAGTACACAGCACAAATCGAGACTAATTGTCTATTTGATTCATGACAAACACCTTATATAAATCCATTAAACTCTCATCGCAAAAAATTAGAGAGAGATTGCTTTAAGTGTAGAATCATCTACCAATTCTGCTGAGGACGCCCATTCCTCAACGAGATTCAGTTCAATCTTTTAATACAATGTAATACTTCTGCTTCAGCCTCTGTCCTCAAACACATATTTTCACCGCTTTTCTAGTGTTTTTGGCTCTACATTGAAAAGATGGAAAGGACAATCACGGCTTCATTCATCCTGTAAACAGAACAGTGCAATATTTGCAGACTGATCAAATGCTATGCATTTTACAGCAGTTCCCACAACATGTTTAGTTTGATTATGCTCAATCATAGTGCTTTAGAAGTGAATGGCTTGTAAACTCATAGAAGTGAGCAGAAGTGAGTGACTTTTCAAGCTAACATGACTGTTATTTGATCCAAATAAATTACTACACACTCTCTGTTTTATGAGATAGTTAATAGGGAAACCGAGGCTCGATTTGATAAACAAATATGAACTCTGCTAGAACATCCTCCTCCTCAGATGAGCATTTTCATTAGCACTCAACTTCCCACTTTCTTGTGGCAAACAAATGCTGTTGAGATTGTAAATAAACATAAGCATTCATTGATTTATTTTCAAAAGTAGCCCTGCTACATGTTTTAGAAGCTGTATAATGCACATAGTTTCTCAAAGATTTGCGAAAAATCACCCTTAAAGATAAGAAAAGTTTTAAGAACATTTGAGCCTAAAATCCTAAAAATTAAAAGGTGAGTTAAATTGCATTGAGAACATTGAGGCTCGGCCAAAAATTACCCGATTCTTATAAACAAAGAGAGTTTACAACACGGCTATTTTTACAATGACATAATTTACAAAGTAAATAAAACTGTATATAGATTCTTACAGTAAATACACGTTTTTACATTTTCGTCATTATGTTCCATTTTGGCAATTATTCATTTTCAAGATTCAGACGTATTCTCAAGTTTATTATCCCTTCAAGTATGCAAAATGGTCCATTAAGGAGTAGAAATCTTTATTTGGCAGATCCAATTTAAGCTTATGTAACAACAATGCATAATTTAAAGTGTTTCCATAGACAATATTTTCCTGGATAAAGATCAGAGTTCACATTCTAGGTTTGTTCTGATGTTGAATAACTTTCAGTCAGTAAATGGAATTTGTGGATAAACGAGTGTGCCCGGAATGAGGGGGGAGAGGTCTTTGCTTGGAGGTTTGATAAGTTCACAACAAGCAGAGACATAGGAACCGGAGGGGGGAACTGTGAGCATGTGCCCCAAAATCTTGCAAGCGCTGAAGAAGTTCCCTCAATATGTGAAAGTCAACTCATTGGAGTCTGGCAAAGGTGCCTTTCAACTCTTTTCCCCCCAAAATGCTTTCTACATCTGTGATAAGAAGAATACGTACTACTTAATCCATAAGAGTATTAGAACAATTTTCAGTCTTTACGAGTAGTTGAAAATTTATCCTTTACTCCATAACGGATCTAACAAGTTTCATATCAGACAAGATACTGCCATACTTAGTCACATCCAAGGTATGCTGACCTTTATTTACGGCTTAAGCTCTCGGCTATCTGGCTTAGAAGTGTATTTCGATTGCTAGACAGAGTCTTGTAAATTACCTATGATTATCATATACATGTAATAAGATTATCGCATGTTCTTGCTTGACTATGTAAATATAATTTCAAATTTGTTTATAACTACTGTACGTCTAACATAACTTTGGGTAATTTCTTGAGTTTCGACTCTCTGCGGAGGAGCATTTTCAAGAGTAATGCATTGCGTTTTCAAAACTTTGGCTCATTTCACACCACCCACTCAGTGCAGCCACCACACCACACCAACAAAAAAGTATGGCAAAAGGAGGGAAGCCCATGTGCTATAGAAGAGAAATTATTGGCTTACTCAAACAGGCAGCAAGTTTGCAGCTCTTTTTGAGCGCTCAGAAGTCAAATAAGGTAAGGTATACTCTCTTTCTATGGCATGGCTGACTGAAGTCCCGTTTGATTCCCACAGATAATTTATAATTTAAGGGAAATTTCTAAATGAAAGGAAAACCTTGATGGTTTCAAATATACCTAAAGGTTAATTCAGAGTGAGTTTGGGACTTGAATATTCGAGTAGATGGCCTACCCATCCTCTACTCACTACCATTTACTCACCGAGTGGTATCGAATGGTGTATGGTTTGTTAAGGTAGGCCATCTATTTCCAGGAGAGGTACGTTTCTGCAGTAGCGCCGTGAGTGACATGGGTTAATACAGTTTGAATAAAGTGATGTTAGGGCTACTGTGTTCAAAAATTCATCGAGATTTGCACTAAATATCTAGGTTATTAACAGTACTTTGATATCCCAACTTATAACCCTTTCATCGCCTGGTTTAACTTCCTTTCTCCCGCTCTCGCTACACGTCCCTGAAATCACAGGTGTGCAGCAGAAAGTATGTAGGTTTTCAGTGTACAAAGTCACCCAAATGAGCACTTCAGATGTAAATATTTTGTTTAACTGATTCATTTAGATACCAATATACTTAAACTTTATAGAGTTAAGTATAGACCTCTCCTACACTATTCCCTCCCAGGCATAGAAATTAAATTTTCATTAGGTGTGCTGTTTTATTTTCCACAAAATATCTGATATAGTATATCTTTAAAATAATTCCAATAATTGATAAATAACTGCAATTTTAAGATAATCTTGGTTATCTGCTAGATGCCAAGGTAGAAATATGATAACAAAGCCTTAATAGAGAAAGATCATCCCTGCATAAATTACATTTAAATACATTGCTGAACTTCCATGAATTGTTCACATGTCCTTATTCCTAAACTTTTGTTTCAATAATTCACTGAATTAGAAAGTGTAAGTGGAATATTTGAATGTGAGCAAAATTCTGAATTACCATAGAGAGATAAATAAATGTGGTATTAGGATGATTAGCTTTATAATTAATTTATTTCCACTCCTGCAATCATCCTTTTTAATCAGAAAGTTGTAGAGCATTTTTCAACATGCAAACTATTGAGGGAAGTTCCCATTAAGTCCAATATGTTCCCCAGTAGTGACAGGCAAAGTTAAAGAATTTGCCCAGTTGTTTTGGCCCCACTCAATAGTACTTAAGAAGAGAGAGTGGTACTCTTTATGGTCATTCATGTATCATATGATATGATTTTATTCCTATCATTGTGAAATGAACATTGCCATCCTTATATTAATACATCTACAGGTGCATGTTCACACTCTTCTTTTTCATTTTCTTTGCTTTTTTGATTACTGGAGATTCCTTTTAAAGTGTTATGGAAGCTGTGTTGAGTTGGGATAGAGAGTGGTTCCTCAAAGAAAGGTTCATTTATGATAATTAAGTCTTGTGAAACCAGAAATATCACATGCTGTCCTTTAGTTTTTAGAGCATTTACAGCTCTACAGGATTCCTGTCAATGTGGAATGCTCCTTTGTGCTGACCATTTGTGAATGCTAGAGAGAACATAGTAACAGTAATCTCTGCTAGGCAAACTCACTATACCTATGAGCTGGCTCATTGCAGGCCAGACAAAGTACAACATATGGTATGTCCCCTATGGGACAATGGTTTAGAAGTAAATTGATATATATATTTCTATAAGAAACAAAGAATCTGATATATGAAGTTAAGTAAAAAAAAACTGAGATTGTGGTCAGTTAGGAATAGGCTTTAATACATTATAAATTTTGTGAAGTCTAAGTTTTAAATTAGAACTTTTTTATGGGGAAGATAAAAAATACTATCTTGTAATGGTATTTGTAACTGAGCACTCCTAGCCTCCCCCTCTTCTACACAACTGCTATGAGGATAGTTTTAGTTCGAAAGCTATTGTTTTGTGTGCTGTTTGGTGTATGACCAAGAATTTACATTAGGATAGCTTCAGAGAGCATTCTTGCAGAAATACCTCTACTGCCATAAATGCCCATCTTCAAATCAAGTTGATTTAACACTATTTTCAACACAGAATCGACTATTCTATGCTGTGTTATGTTTTTTTGCTGCATTAGTAGAAAAGTATGGTAGTAGGTAGAAGTGGTAATATTTGAAGTTGAATTGAATATAAAAAAGGTTTGTCGATGCTGAGTTTGAGATATGGAGGTATGGAGGTATAGCATCACTACGTTTTGCAGAAACTGTCGGTAATTCTTCGGCTTTTGTGTGAAAGTTGGCATAACAACTATCGCTTTTCAGTAAGTATGATGCCTTTGTCGGTATGCATGGGCGGTTGTTCAAACATGTCTGTAACTTTCTTTTCTTGACCCGCTCCCACACTCAAAAGCCCTTCGGCACACCACTAGATGTAGTATCCCAATAAAGGATCCTTCACTCTAGCATCAAGTACAATTTCTTGATCCACGAATGATAGCATAGCCATGAGTTGTAGAATGTTGTAAGCAGAGGTCCCCCACTTTGTGCACAGCCATGGAAAAATACATTTAGCATGTATTAACTTTAGGATGGACAACATAATTTTTGCACGGTTGAATGTAGGCAAGTGAAATGCTAAAAGTTAATGAATTTTGATAGATATCGCGAGCACATGCATAATTCGTATTGGCATTGATGAGCAATTTCCAACAAATAGCAAGCCACTTGTTGCAAATCCACACTTCCCGCGATAACAAATCCACCATTGCGATTTGTCACTCGACAAAGTGAGTCAGGCCCGCACTTATTCTGGACCATGAGATATTGTGCCGTGGCATTGCACCATTTGATCTATTGATAGGATTATTGTTAATAATTAAATAGGTTTTCAGTATTAGACTGCGCTGCCTTAATTGATCATAGTTCACAGTGGCTTGACTAATTTCATCACCTGCTCGTTTACAAGCCACTCCTTATGCATTACTAACCAGTTGGAATATTTGTAGCTCATTTGTTTCCTCATTCACAACCCGAATAGTCTGCTTCTGTGAATGCTGAATATATATGAATATACAGGTGAAAATGCGTATACAGCCGGCTGGTTAGGGCGCATCTCGGCTGTGCACACCTTGTTTTCCTCCAAGGATTTCACAAGTCGCCACTATAGTATGTTTTATGTGTTACTTCTTATGGCCACTACAGAAGACAATGTTTCACCTTTTGTTTTTCTTCTCTGTGGAATTATTTTCATTCAATCAAGACATTTGTAAGAAACTCTTAGAACTAAAATGTGGCTGAAAATTAAGAAGCTTTTACTAATAGGCCTAGAGCCAAGTTTCTTATAAAAGAAGGCATCTGTAAACGCTAGGGAGATAAAGGAACGAGGAAAGGAGATGACTACCCTATCCTTCGATTCCAATGGCCTAAGACAGGCATCTGCCTATTCAGGTACTTCCCAACGTGCAGATTTTATATCGTTTTAGAACAGGGTTGTTCAACCTTTCCTCGATGAAGGCCAATTTCAGAGTAACGTCGTAGATGGCGGGCAAACTTTTAAGCAACCTAACTTTTGTTATTTGCAAGACACCTGATGTTATCTGCTTGTTTGATCAGTTTGACATTTTTTATTTGCTGAAGAGACCGTCCCCACCTGTAAATGATCCCAAAAGAGAGAAGTAAATCATAAAATGCATGCAGACAGCAGGAAAACTTCCCCATTAAAAAAAGTTCAAACATACACCAAGTTAGTGTTATTGGCCAAATTCCAGCAGGCTTATGGTCCTCTTTTTTGATCAGTGGTACGTTCACTGTTTCTTTCAGGGATGGTGCCACAAACTTACCGGACAAGGGGAGCTGATAACTTCGTTTAGTCAAGTAGGAGGACCCACCATGGTTGGATCCGACCGGGCTGAGAATTTTCATAATTTTACCCTATAGAATGGCTAGAAACATATTTCCCAGACTATATCAGGCGTACATCCAGGTAAGATTTTACAGTGAAATTTCAAATAGAGAGGAAACACAAATTTAATGGAAAAGTGCCCGGTACCCGGTAGTACCGTGCGTATACTTTACAGACCAAGAAGGTCAAATTGAAACTCAGTTCTTCCCTTTGTATTAATACATTTTGTGATCAATTGGAATTTTTGAGGCAAACATGGCGTGTTAATAGCTCAAAGCGGCGATTCGTGATATCGTGAATAACGTTACTGCACTTCTCCCTCTCAGACTAAATAAATACATTAAAGTTCTCTATCAACTGTGACTTCAGCGCTGGCCATACTAGATGACACGGAGGAGTACGCGTTGTACAACCCTGCTTTAGCCCATGTGTTCGACCTGCTATGTACTGTCTTTGAAATTTTGCCCATAAACAATGCTTGGAAGTGTGAAATCTAACCAAGAAATTCACAACATGAACATCGGATCATACATTATATGGCACCAAAACCACAACTTTGAAACCTTGTAAAAATCATACCCCTTCCAGTGGCGGAGTTTTGTAAATCTGTAAAAATTGGTATCGGTAGTGATTTTGCTGACTTTTGTAAAATAGATTTGTTTACTATTCATATTCTATCTTCTAGAATCATCCATCTATATGCAAAATTGCCGAGTAATCTACTTCAGGGGTATATGCTCCCCTCGCTCCCCTTAAAATCCGCTGTTAGCCCCCTCGTCCTTTTCCTGTGCAGGCGTCCCTGCTTTGAACTGTTTCCTACAGAGGTTCCTCAAGACATAACTCTACCACCCATGATCACAAACGCGAAAACAAAATCAAAGAGTGATTTATAACACATTACGACATCACTGGACTTTTATAGCGTTAAAATTCTCCAACTATCCACAGATCCTCTCTTTCAGTTCCACAAGGGATAAGCTTGATGGCAAACAAGTTGTAATCCTGTTTTGACCACGGACTATGTTCCCGTTACCTCGTCCACGGAATAAAGAGCCCCGCGTTCTCTCTGAACAGATCATTAGAGAACGGACCAAGTAGGAAGGGATTCACCCTTTATCCCAGCAAATCAAATCAATTAATGTTAAATAACAACAGAAGTGCACCCAGGTGTTAAACAAAGCGATGGCTTATCGTTTATAATCAAGTTCAATCTAGACTACCGCAAAGACTACATCAATTTCTTAGCGATTGGTATGGGCCTTCATCCCGGATTATTCAAGTAAGCCGGTACCGTTAGGTTCTTTTGTGCGGTGATGACTGAAATATGAAAGAGTACGATTCTCTTCTGACTAGACAAGGCCATTCTAGCATCCAATCAAGTTATCAAGTTTATGTATGGGGTATGTGTATAGGAATAAGAAGGGAGACTATCTTTTTTGAGTAACTATTGCGGTATTTTAAGAAATCTTTTTAGACTTCATCCAATTTCGAAGAACAGTTATAAATCTGAGATCTAAGGCGTTGGCTCCTCTCGCTAAGAAAAAACAGTACTCTGCAATTCTTATTCAAGACAGTGAAACTTTGATTCATTAAAGATATACTGTACAGTATTTCAATGGAGGGTTTTGGTAACCATTTCAGAGATAGAAGTGGTGTACTTTTGTCAGAATAGTAAACATAGAGATTTCGATTAAAATGAAGAAGATTTTGCTGACAATATTGATTAAAATGATGATAATGATGATCAATATGACGATGATGGAGATAATGATGTTAATAAAGATGATGAAGATGATGATGATGATGATGATGATGATGATGATGATGATGATGATGATGATGATGATGATGATGATGATGATGATGATGATGATAATGATGATGATAATGATGATGATGATGATGATGGTGAAGATGATGATGATTATGATTATGATTATGATAAGGATAATAAAGATGATCATTATGATAACGAAGATAGTTGTTATACTGATAATAATCAATATTAGAACTGTTGACTTTGTTATTTTTTAATGAAATATATTTATGATGACGCTAGAACGTTCATTGTGTAATTTAATTTAGTTTGCTCTTTCATTCATTCCTTCGTCTCATTATTCATTCATTTATTCAATAAATCGATTTTCGACTGTATCTATCCATTCATTCGTTCATTTTCTTCAGTTTTTTCTATCACAATGTTTCTCTTTTGTTCCATGATCTCCACAATGATCAATCTCACTTTTCTCAGAAATAGTTTAGGTTGAACATGCTTTACAATTCTTTTCGTAGACTCCAGGGGCTTCAAAATGAGGAAAGTGTTAGATACCCTGTTCGTCATAACGAGTAGAACTGCCTGCGGACAACTGCGGTAAGTCTTTACTAACCTTTCTAATATCTTGTTAACAATGATGCTAGAATAAAATGAACTGGACTGAATTGGACTGAACTGAGCTGAATTGAACTGAATTGGTATGAACTGAGCTGAATTGAACTGAACTCAGCTGATTTGAACTGAACTCAGCTGATTTGAACTGAACTCAGCTGATTTGAACTGAACTCAGCTGAATTGAGCTGAATTTTATGACAGCATTCGGACCTTATACTTTTTTTGGGCCATAGCATGTTGAAAGTGTCATCTGACTATACAATTTTTTCCGCCATATACCCAACTTCAAGTTTTTCCTCACTCCTCTCTTAAAATTGCACCTCAGTTTTCAATTAGTAAGTTAGAAACTTGCTTGTTTTATGTAAATCGTTTGATTGGCTTTGTTTCCTCCATGATTCTAAAAATCTGGTCCAACTTCCTCTTTTGCTGTTGTTTCCCTTTGTGTTTGCTTGGTAAGGAAAGACCCAGACTCTGCAGTTTTCATGTCTCCATTGCTCCCGAAATAACGCTCGTTTACTTCCCTTGCATCAAACAGCAGTGGATGTACGCAGGCCTGCGGGAAATTCTTGTGTTGCCCTTAACAAAGGAGAACAATGGGGCCCTCTCAGGCTCGGGGCCTGGGGCAGTCTTTCTCACCTGCCCTCCCCTTTCTGCGTCCCTGGCTGTGCGCCTTTCTAAGCGAGAACTATTGCAAGTGTGGGTCAAGAGATGATCATATTCATGGTTGCAACTAACAGTAGAATATGAGGAGTCAAACGTTATCTTGAAAGCAAGCACATACTGATCATCTGGGTTGTATCATTCATGGCTACCAGCTTTCATTGTCAATAGGCCTACCTGCAATCCCAGTTTACTTCATTGATCATTACAACCCAGCATGGCTGTTGAGCGTCCATCATGAGAACAAACCCTTCAATAAACGGGAGCTAGTCTAGTTAGCGTGAATTCGTCTGTATATTTAATCAGGGGTGGGATATTTGAATCCACGAAAGTGCCCTACAGGGTAATTAACCCAATGGACAATGCCCAAGCTGGAAAGCGCCAATGCGAAATTGTCCCGTTCCAGTGTGATTTGAAGTAAAACGCTTCATGTTGAAATCTGTTGGCTTTGTTTTTTTCTTATGAACAGGAATACCGACAAAGAATCATAGCGTTGCAACTGTTTCCATATCAATGATAAATAATTATTACATCTCATCTTAGTTATGCCTAGTGTGTATGCATAAATATACTATATACTATCATATATATATATATATATATATATATATATATATATATATATATATATATATATATATATATATATATATATATATATATATATATATATATATATATATATATATATATATATATATATATATATATATATATATATATATATATATATATATATATATATATATATATATATATATATATATATATATATATATACACATGTCTAATTTTCGAAGCTTACTAAGTAGGTTCCAGTTATGTATAAATCCCGATTGTTTATCCGAGGCTAGTCAGAAGTAGTGAAGACTGAAACATTCTAACTACGCTGTATTCAGATCCAAACTTCAAGTAAACACGGACCTATTTATATTCCATGCCTCTCAGTGAGGATCAAGGGTCTTTATTGTGACTCATGATTCCATGTTTACGTGAGGGTGTTTAATTTGCTTATCGTTAAGGTAGGTTGCTACGAATTTCTGCAGGGTATTTCTGGTAGCCAATCGTTGTCCATGACCTGGCCATCCTCATCCCTATAGGATATATATTAAATATTAATCATTGGTTGATATAGTTCCCATGGTGATTAAATACCCATTCACAGGCTATCAACGTTAATGTGTATATAGCATTAATTATGATTGGGTCAATAGTTAAATGCTCTTTCCCATGATTCAACTTGTCATGATTATCAATGGCATGTTTGTTTCTGTTTTTAATTGTTAAAAACACAGCTTATTTTGCATTCAGATTTGATCATGGACTTCTCATGGCGCTCTTGCAGCCTAAATGATTTGGTAAAGAGCATACCGTACACCCACTGACGCAGTTTTCCCACTAACTACCCTCTGTATCTATTTTGTTTATCTTTATTGCTTTCTTCGACTTTGCCAATTATATGTCGCTACAATAAACAGCACCCTTGGAGTAAGCTGTCTTTAATCGGTTCCTTATAGGTTTGTCAGTGCTTGTGGTTAACCCACCGCAGCAGGTTATAGTAACCGAACGTCTTACAAGTACTGTCAGAACCAAATAAACCACTGCAGCTGACCATTGCCAGTTGCCTTTTATGTAAATTCCCTTAGATGTAATAGACAGCACCCGATCGCTTGGTATTTGGGGTTAGCAGAAGTATTGTTATCATTTGTTGTAACTTTGTACTGATCTAGAAATTGAATCCAGATTTTGCTTCCCCTAATTGAAAGAGACTCGTTCCCATACTTTTTGTCCTCGTATTAGGAAGTTGGAGGAGATTGCTTATTCTTAAAGTGTATGCAAGCACTTTCCTATTGAAGAACTCCCACAGAAAGGAGGGATTTCTGGAGGTTACACATCTGTATACCTCCAGTATAAGTTTTCGCAGATTTTTTTCATGAATTGTCACTTGCTCATTCCTGTGTAGGAGCTTTTCAAAACTGGAGTCACATTCATTTAGCATCTTCCGTCATTTAGCCTTCTTCAAAGTCTTCTTTTAAAGGCACAAACGTAGCTTTCTGTGCAGATATTTCTTTTTTCTTTTCATCCCTTTATGTCATCAAATTATTTAGAGGTAGTTACGCAGCCTCTCTTGCTCTTGTGTGACTAGTTGACCCAGGCGTTATTTGGCATGCGATGCAGATTGCCATGCTGGTCATAAACGTACTTGTTATGTATCATAATTAGGAAAGCAGTTAACGAAACACCAGTGGCTACATAAGGGATACTTTGCAAATTCGTTCGCAATAATAGCATTTAATATGTGACATCATTTGTAAAGAACTGCCATGGCTCCCCTGTGTACATTGGTGAGGAGCAGTGCGATCAAATTGCTTACTCTTGTGCAGCGGCTTGAAAGCGCGATCAGACGTACGAAGTCGAGGGTCGCGTGGTTGTGTCCCGCTTTGATCATTCGTTTCCTCGTAGTTTCATTTCACGATGTGTAAATTAGTAAATTTTGCATCTGCCTTTTAGCACTTTGATATATTAAGTGTTGGGCTAATAATTTTGTATGCTAAGGAATATTCAGGTATCGGATGAAAGCGTAGGCTTCTTATTGCTGGCTTTGATTGGAAATTGAAAGCAGAGGCCAGAAATGTAGATTTTCCGATTAAAATGTTATCAATTATATTCGCTTTTGATGATCTGTTCTGTTCACATATTAAGTTATGAAAGAAATTGTTTTCAAATTTAAACACATAGGCAGAAGGCAAACGAATTCGTCGTCTCTTCGACAAGATAAGAAGTTTTCCGCCGAGATGACAATCTAGTTCCACATAAGGGTTTGTCGCTTCCCTGACCTTCTCTATTTACCCCTCCACTTCTTAATAAAAGTACAAGCGTATAAAAGCTGCTGACTGCGATTGTCACCGCTCTTCGGGGCTACGCATCTAGCGAGTTGCTGTGAGGCCCACCTCCTCAACATCAATGAAAATTAGGCGTCTCATCCCTTTACAAAATGGTTGGTGAAGTTAGAATCTATGGGCTTGCAGTACTATTAAATATGTAAAGAGCGATCGCCAGCTCTTTTTGTTCAGTACGTCATGCTTCTTATCTGAAGTCAATAGCAGTAGAAGGTACAGTCATAGCCCAAAGCTCCACTGTATGCAAGGACTTCAACATGGGGTGCGGTTGAGCCAGTTTATGTTTGAATTGTGTTCCAGAGTTCTGATCTAACTGCATATGCACCTTGTTGCGCTTTGAATATCGCTAGACCCAGAAGGCCAATCACTGCTTTATGCGTTATCCTAACAACAACTGGACAATTCTGACTCGTGGTGGTCAAGAGGGCTCTCTTTCGGCATATACCGCCACCCGCTACCCGATTCTGATCGAGCAGACTGAAATAAACACGCTTAATCAACATAAAGCAAGTGCTTCTTTCTTTATGCGATCACTCCAGATCAAGAGGAAAGCCAGCCGTTTACAGCCACGGGAATTGCAGTTTTTCATAGCAGAAAACGAAGGAACTGTCACTGAAGATAGATATATATATCAATGGACACGGAAACATCAGGTAACAATGATTTTTTCGTCAGTTCTTCATTTCGCTTTTGTTTTATAGCTGCGTTTGTTTACTGAACAACACGTTCGGCATTATGGGACTAAAAGATCAGCACCTCGTCTTTCATCGCGTCGAAGTAGAACACAAGAAGCTACCATATTTACGAACAACCGCTCATATTATTGTAACATTTGTCCTATATCTATCAGCTTTTTGAAATTTCTCTGAGGTAGAATGAACAGAGCGTTGTAGCGCTAATGCCCCGCTTTTATTTCGCATAGACTCAGGTATCCCAGCATGTCCATCGGTTTCACTTTCGCTAGCGAGAGCAAGGATTCTTTTTACATGGAAGCACACTATCACTCTCAAACATTGCTGCTGAACATCATTATCCTATCAGATATCTTTCAAGAAGCAAAGTTTCAGACTAGCAGTTCTCCTCTTCCGATTTTATAGCAAACTATATATTACAGCACGGACACTCGTGTCGGGGCGCATATAAAATGCCTTAATATTGAAGAATTCAATGTCTTGGCATTGTATATAGTAGGCCTAAGATATTCGAACAATTCCTGTTTTGCTATTTAATTTTGCACACGCACGTTTCCAACTCCCATAGAGTATGCTAATGATCAAATTTTTCACACCAAGATTAGATCGCTGCGCGCAGTCTCAGCACATTAAGACCAGCAGATCTATCATTGAAAGATTGGGTGTCTGACTAACAAGACGACATGTTACCTGTAGCTATTTACGTGGGGCTGTTGTCAGAAGTTGAAAATTAGAAATCTCGAAATGAGATAGTTCATTTAGAAGAGAATTTATGCTCTTGCCTTAGAGATAAGCATCTCTATGGCCCATGGATACAGGAGGTTTAAGTGTCGAACCTGGTAAGAAGCGCGCCAAGAACAGAAGCTTTTTAGTGTCCCAATTAAAATGCCCCAAGACATGCTACTTATTGCAGATAACATTCGAGCGTACCTGCCTTGAATTTGCAAAGACTATGATTCACCAGTCTTTAATCATTTTACAGTTGAGCGGCCGCGTCAGTTGATAATCCCTACTGGCGGGTCTATTCTTCAACCAGTAGGAAGTTAAGTAACTGGTCAAAACCAAGTGCTTGCTTTCGATTATAAACAAGTAAATGCGTATGCTTTCGCCTAGCGTAAAGATATGAAACTTATTTAACTGCAGTTTATAGACTGTGAAAAAATGCAAAGCAAATGTACCATCGTAATCGGCAGCTCTTTCTTTCGATTCGATGTGACCTCTCTTCTGAAATTACCTACGATTTATTCGGACATGGGCTGATTCGAGAATAGCACACCCTTAGCGGATAAAAGTGCTCACTTTCCTACGTAAACCTGAAAAATCCAATTCTCTTTGTTGCCTTTCTCCAATTCTCTTGGGTGAGCTAGCCACGAAGTGAATATTTGTAATCGCTTCGCTGTCTACTTGCTTTTAATTCATTCGTAGTATTTCTACTTTCTTATAAATATTAAAACAAATATTTAACGTTTTAGGTAAGAAGCAAAAGGTGGCTTGTTTGGTATGTGAAGATCGGGCATCTGGTCGGCACTACGGCGTTCTGACTTGCGATGGTTGCCGGGGCTTTTTCAAACGTAGTGTGAGGAGGAACTTAGCATACGTCTGTCGTGAACAGAACAGTTGCATCGTCGACGTAAATAGAAGGAATCAGTGCCAAGCCTGCCGTCTTAATAAATGCTTCGATGTAGGAATGAAGAAAGAAGGTATGATTTTATTGCTGTTTTATTTTTCTATAGCTACGTTCTTTGTGTGTTTTACTAAATGATCAGTTTCCTCAGCCAAATAAACAAAATAGGTTTGCAATCTGAGACACTTTCTCTCGACGACATATTATGTTTGACGGACATTAGCTCAGTCATCAACTGCACTTTTGGAGTCTTTGGGAATTCTTCAGACAACAGGAGGTTTCGCAAAAGGCTGGCCTAATTGAACTGAATCTGAATGCACGCTGCAAAGAACCGTAGAGGTCGGTGATAGAAGACTTTCGAGTCTCTACTCTCCAACGAATTGAATCTGAAATGTTATGTCGTGAAATTATTTTTAAAAATTGCTATGAAAATAATTTATCATTTTTGAACACGATGAGGAGAGGTTTGAATAGTGATTCATCTTTATACACCAGACTTGGGCATCACACGGCCCGCGGGCCATAAATGGACATTTATTTGACTCTGATTAGCCCAGGAAAGTTGAATAAGAACGCACGAAATAAATATATGTTGTAATCTCGTCTCATTCATGGACTAAAGCTACTTTATTTTTAAGTTTTTTTCATTTACATACATAGAATGTACATTTATTGTTATGTAGAACTGAGTTCAATTTTTTGGTCGGTTCCTCAATAAAATTTTATGCTTTTCATGTGACCCCCATAGAAAAAGTAATCGCCCACCCTTGATCTGTTACTTGGCAGTTGTTAGTTTTGTTCTGCAGTGTCTTCGTATTGTAACTAACAGATAGGGAAATGAACCTATCTCAGAAGTTTGCAATTTTATGGACTCTGATCTCATAATCTTTAGGTTGCCGCATCTAACCTTTAAATTGGGTATAAGCCGGTACTAGAAATGCTTGGACCTGTACAGGGGTGCACAGCGCAACTTCTAAGTCACATTTTCTTTTACCAGCAGGAAATGTTTTTGTATGAACCGGTATTGCTTCATAGAAAAGGCTTGTTACGTGAAAGTAGCTATTTGTTATGTCAATAAACCATTAATTCGCCGTGAAGAGGTTTTCTTCTGGTAAATCATAAGCAAAGATCAAAGATTTTCATGAGTTGCCATTGGATGGCAAAGAATGCCAGCATCAAGGAGTATATGCTTTTGCGATCTCTTGCTTTTTTCCCGTTGCTCTCGTTTTGTTGGCATTGGCAGACATTTGAATCAGGAATAAGCCCCGCCACTTCTTACTCTATGTCACCATCGCCACCCTTCTTGCCAATAGATTTCAGTTAATTTCGACCATGTTTGGTACATTTCATGCAATAACTATATCACAGTTAACGGAATTCTGTTACTTATGGTACTCAATCGCTCTTTTCACGAATGTACAATAACGTTGATTGCAGACAGGCAAAATAAGACAGTGCTATACGAAATTTCTAGCGGTATACTAAGGACAGTTGACGAGCAAGGAACAGTAGATCGTTATTATGCAATACCCTTGAAAAATAAACTCTGATTAGTTCTAACTAACTCACTAGCTTGCTCGCTTACCTACATATGGACTTGCCCACTTAACGACTCACTAACAAACTTACTTACCAGCTCATTCATTTACTTTTCTACTGAAATTTTGCATTGTATCAAAAATACAGTACTTTAGCAACATAAGTCTCAATCGTGAAAACCTGGCATTTCTTGGAGCGTTAAATCCTCTAAAAAGATCTAGATGTACATTAATCGAATTTTTTAAATATCGATCTCTTTGTATCGATTGATTTCAGAATCATGGATAGAAACAGTTTCGTTAAGGTCTGCCGCGGAAAACTCGAAATCATGCAAATGTTTTATGCAAGGCTGTGGCAAACAAACAGCCTGTTATATTAACAGAATTGGAACTCAGGACTAATACTCTGGGCTGAGGTATAATTGTTTATTTTCATTTGCACGCCCTTTGTTGGTGTGGTAATCAGTTTAAGACTGATTGTTGCTTTTTGCATCGGAGCCTGTCATGAGTACTATTTGGAAATAAATCCCCTGAAGTAAATTTTTAGAAACAATTAATTTCTCAAAGGGTGTTTTCTGTTTCTCGAGGTCCAAGACCAGGCATATGTAGCGAAGAGATAATGGAGAGATCTAGCATTTCCAAGTGAAATGTTCAGATTAGGAAAACATAAAAAGCCTTTCGATACGGAGGACATAGCGCCGGCAATCTATTTCTGATTTTCGGAAAGTTTTTCTTGATAGGAAGGATTGTACACCCCTGCACCCAATATGCAATTATTTGATTTTCATCTAATCTGCAGCTACTCCTTTAGCCATGGCTGCATCAATATGTACGATCCATGTTAGCAATGACTGGTTGGAGATGGCTTGGGGATGGGTGTTTTGTGATCCTTTGTCATTCGACAAAGCTACTGTAATGGTCAGCGATAGCAGACTATGTCGATGATCACATTCCAGTTTGCTTTATATTGCTAAGTGTTATTAAAGCCTTCAGATTGCAATGATAGAAGCTACAGATGGCTTATTGGAGAAATTTCGTGGATGCATCTCAGCAAGTTGGTTCATAAGCCCGTTCAACCATATAAAAATTCTGATTGACCAGTGAGCATCTGGTGATCTTTCATGTCCCCATCGCGGACATAAGATCATCTTGATCTTAAGTGTGGCCGTTGGATTCCGATCATTAATCAATCTCTCTTGTGAACGATGTTAGATTTTCATGACAATTATTCTTAGTATCAAATGACAGCAGTTAGTTTTGATGGATGTTGTAGATGTATAGTTGACTTTTCTATCAGATTTGAAAGCAACTATTTCGACGATTTTTCATAGCCGTACTGTAATGCTTTTCTTGGATCTTGGTGAGTCTTCTATTCTCGGATCATATCTAAAGCCTGAGAAGTTTTTTTTGACTGCATGTCTTCATGTTACATTAACAGATGCCAATCAGAGACAGTGCCAAAAAGTATATGAAATTCAGAAGAGATAGCGTTGTTTTGAAAGCGTATTTGTTTCTAATTGTAATGTGTTCCATGTCATATATGGGAAATGGTCTTGGCATTTGTATCCAATTGAAAGCCCCTATACTGTAGAAATATATACAGACAAGGAAAATGCCAGAGCTATGAAAGATAATGCAGACAAATGTATATGAACCAGCGTGTTGATTTTAACTGAGTAGATGCGTTCTACTTATTTGGAGTTCTTATTTATGTATCTTAAATGATGTTGGACGAATGCACAATGTACTTATAGGGTTTCTTATACAGCTTAATGGAATTAATTGCAATTGACACTTAACAAATTAGTGGCTTTCCCTGTTTGCATTGTCGATGAATAATTCTGAGAAATGCCATCTAAGCGTGAGGACTCGGCCTAGGCCTAATTAGGAACTGGTGTCTTGATCGGTTGAAGCAGACTTATACAAAATGAACGCACAATAAACATTGCGACAGATTAACTGTTTTGTTGTTTATTGTGCTTGGAAAGCATCTCAATTTGATTTCGTTGAATGGATGCGATCAAAAACCATGCTTTCCCATTTTGAATCGGCCTATTCAAACAATTGACTTTTGATCAATTGAACCTGCTCTCATTGGCTCCAGGCCCTTTCAGCTAGTTTGTTCAGAACCGGCACTAGCATTCTAATCTTCTCCTCTTCTACGAGTAGCCACGATAGATCCTGACGTACTGAAAGAATATATGTCCATCTTATAAAGCTTGGTCTATGATGTAAATAGACTTGAAACATGACACCCCTCTCGTCTACAATTATGGTCCTAAAACGAATTACATTCTATCATTACCCTTCCCCTAACCCTGTGGTTCCCTACTGTGTTCTACTCCTACGCCTCCAAAAAGTTCTGCTCTGACCTGGAACCCACCACAGATATTTTTGCTCAAGCCCGCTGGAGAGTTATATATAGATCAAGCGTGATGGAGCATATGCCCCATTGGCTCCACTGACTGTCACAAAAATCCTCAGTGAGCTTTTGTTTTTACACGTGATGACTCCTGTCATCTAGAATTGTTTCTAGAAGTGTTGTGGAGCATGTCCAGTTTGCCATTGCAAACCAGCTTAAGATATTTAAGTTACTTTTGAGCCCGGGTGGCAACATCTACCACCACTTAAGTCTTAAACTATTGTTTTTGATGCTGTTCAACTTAAACGATCACTATCTACCCTATATAATTATGTAGGATGCGTACATTATCAGTGCAGAAAAGTGCTGTTATCCACAAGGTCCCTGTGAAAGTTAAAGATACACTGAAGTGAAGGTAAATTTAACTCTTCTGCAATGCAAAAACACTGGTTCAGTTATGACATCCTATTGATATGAAATGATGTTAATTGTTATACTAGGTTGATCACCACAAGTGGTTACTTTGCTTGTAGGACTTCTTCGTTGAACATGAAAATTTAAAGGAAAGAACAGGTTTATCTGCTCTGTAAGGTGCTGAAAACTCATTCTTGTTTGGAATGCACAGTTGGACTAAGTTTCCATCGCCTTCTCTCATTCCTAGCCTCAAGACGGGTCATCTTTCATCTTTTCAGCATTATCTGTGTCCCCGATGCTGTCATTTTTCGTTGCAAAAATCATGTTGCTCACTTTTCTTGGTCAGAAGGGGTGTGCTTTTGGACGTTGATTGCTTCACAAAAGGACTGTTAGTAATATGAGATGCTGCAGTGGTAATCGGCCTGTCTTCTTGGTTGTTGGTTGAGTTGAAAGTCTTATTTAACGTGCAGAGAACATGGAGCCAGAGATAGACGATGTTGGGTTAACGAACTGATCTACTGACTGATTATTGCACATGACTTTACAAATATATACACACAATTCCTGACGATGAAATATTACTTGAAGGTTTTATTCGCGGTGTTTAGGGTCACTACAGATTCTCCTTGTTGTTAGGGATCAACTACCCATCTTTCTTAACCAATGTTGCTGCCGCGTCATTTCACTCAACATTATTCTTATCAATAAATCATATGACCCAGCATATTATCAGCTTTACTTCCTGTCGTGACAAACTTTCTGCCGTTAATCCTTAATACGATATCATCTTGCCACATTTGGCCATAATGCAATCGATGCCAATGAAGAGGGTAACTTTTCAACACTAATGGGCTAATGAGAGAGCCATGAGGTGCTTCATTTATCCTTATTCTCTTTCTGATTCTCTTGTTTAGAATGCCTGCTTCTTAACAGAAAATATAGTTTACTACTGTTGCTGAGATTCCTTGCACCCTTGAGGACTTAAACCAGATGTTCTCGAACAACTTTTACAGTATCACCAATTCGCCAGTCGTCTATCGCTCATATCAAATAAGATTGCAAGGCACTGGCAATATCCTTGTACCAGGGATGCTATGGATGGAAGCTCGGGGACCAGTCTCTTTTGTTGCAATGGGGAGGGCTTTTAAAAGGCGTCATTGGCCCTCCATCTAATTTATGCTAGTTTGGAGGTTGCTACCTCGCTAAACATGAACCAATCCTATTTCTATCAATGTACATTTCCATCAATTACGTTTAACTTTTGTGTAGCCTTGTGTGTATTTAATCTTGAACAGTTTGACTGAAATATTGCGTGTTGTCATGGGCGTGGTCCATCGGAATAGTCTACATCACAGTCCTCCCACTTCTTCACTTTTCAGGATGGTTCCATTGCCTTGTACCTATTTAATCATCCAGGTATCTTTAGGACAATTCCCCTTTCTATTTACGTCTTTATGCTTCGTTAGGACCTCAATGCGGGCATGAATGATCGTGCCAAATCGCAAGCCAAATTTACATAGCTTTGAAAAATTGCATATGAGTGTGACCAAGTGGTTAGAGCACACGACTGCTATGCGGAAGATCGATGATTCGAAGGAAACGTTCGACCCATAGTTTAGATTTTCTCTCACTGCCTACCCAGCAGCAGCTGGTTACCAGTTGGCAACACTTGCAAGAAAAAGGCGGTGAGGAAAGTACCTGGCCACCCCACGTCATGATGCCAACGACCCAGAATAATCCGCTCCAACAGGTCATGACTTTCAAGATTGTCAATCAGCTTTGTCCTGAAAGCCTACAAAATAAGTTCATAGAGAGGTCTGCCTTATCAAGATATAACACAAGGAACATAAAGGAACTCCACGTGCAAAAACTAAAATTAGAACATACGAAAAAAGTTTTTTGTACACTGGTCCAAAAGCCTGGAATAGTATCCCGCAGCTCATCAGGGACACCGAATCTGTTGTACGATTCAAAAAAGATCTGAAATGTCACCTTTTGAGCTGATAGAAAATAGTTTTGCATGAATCCATGGAAGATCAGTACACGGGGGGAGGGAGCGGGTGAAGCATATTTTTTAGCTTATAAACATATTGTAAACTGTTAATTGTAATGTATTTTCTTTTGGTATCGTATTTAACTGAATGGATGTTGTGCCTAAATAAGATTAAATGAAATGAATGAATGAAATGAACAGGTACTCACAACGTACGAAATGGTAATTGGGACCAATCTTTGTTGTATCAAAGTTACAATATGAGCGCAACGACCGAGCATTTAGAAACGAAATTCCAGCGGCAATCCAAAAAGCAACGCTGATTCAGCTTAGAATTTTGTTGGTTAGAGTTAATGTTATTTTGTGCTTTGGAATTATCTGCAAATTGGATAACAATTTACGCAACTAGTTTCAAATCGCTTGAAAATTCGATCAAGATAGACGCGACCGTTCGTCAGTGATTGATGTCTTTGGTCGATACAGGAAAAGATCAACGTCAAACAGCTCTTGCGTAACTACTCTGGTATCCAAAGATGGTGAATTAGAAGCTCTGCCTTTTGTTAATCCTCTTGGATACGCCATTTAAAAAGCAGCCATTATATTGCTAGAAATTCTTAGGCTCCGTTCACATTGCTCCGTATTCACATGAAAACGGATACAAAAGTATCCGTTTTTGCCTTGCGTTCACATTGCTCCGCTGTGAAAACGGAGACTTTTGAAAACGCACTTTGAAAGCGGATACTTTTGAAAACGGAGACTTTTGAAAACGCAAAAATGCAGTGTGAACATCGAAAACGGATACTTTTGAAAACGCTAGTATAAGACTCAATATCATGCCGTTTTCCGCTGTACCTGGAGAGGAGCAAAGTGAACACTTATCCTTTTCATAGCGTATTCAAATGTACCCGAAGTAATGTGAACAGGCAAAGCGGATCGAAATGAAAACGGATAAAAACGAATACGGAGCAATGTGAACATAGCCTTAGACAGTTCGCCTCAAACTCACCTAGAAAATTTTAGAAGATGCAATGATTGGCTATGATGTTTATCAAAGCCCTTTTAAAATCAGTCTACACCTGCACACCCTGAGCTGCGTTCTTTTATATTTATTGTGCTGTACATGAGATTCAAGGTTGTACACTGCAGATCAAATTTGGTGAACAGAGTACTCTCATAACCCAGTAGATACAGTAGCAACCGGCGTTTAAGAAACTGGGTTTTAAGAGCCTATTAGGCTAAAATTTTCATTTCAAGTCCCCGCTATATAAGAACCTATTTAGGCTAAAGTTTTAGGTTATGTTCATATCAGTGGGTTTGCTGTAAAAGTGCATAGGCAGAAGTTACTATATATATATATATATATATATATATATATATATATATATATATATATATATATATATATATATATATATATATATATATATATATATATATATATATATATATATATATATATATATATATATATATATATATATATATATATATATATATATATATATATATATATGTAGAATATATTTATATGTATATACCTACCTAGGCTAAGCTGATAAATTCGGGTTCCTGAAATGCAGGCTATTACTGTGCCTCTGTTGCCTAGAGTGAAGATTGGTGTCTCAGAATGAAAACGTATCTGGTTCCTGCTCTGGTTCCTGTCCTAGTTTTGATGTCCCTGTTTTGATGTCCCTGTCGAGGGAACTTCAAAATGCAGGGTTTTATATACTTTAGTAATTTCCCCGTTCTTTCTGTTCGCATAAGACCCTTCAGTCATTAGTTAGAAGTGAAGTAGATCCCTCGGGTTTTATGTGAAAAATCTATCAGCCTTTTTTATTTATCAATATCTAGGGGCACAGTAGCAAAATAAATTTTTTTACCAGTTTGAACAAAGTCCCATAATTACTGACAAGCCATGATCGTTTTTGCAACTTATACCGACTAGCCAAAAAGGTGCTGACGATTTCTGCATAAGTGGATGGGGTATGCCACCCCAGATCCCCTACTTTGGCATGTCCCGGCTCTTCTGATGTGCAGACAAATTTCATTACTAGCTATATATCTTAGATATTCAAAAATTTTTTGCCCAAAGAGTCATTCCCCTTGATGCTTCTATTCTGAGAGTTTATGTCACAGTGCCCCCCTTTCTAGACTAGAAGCTAATAATTCTCACACAAGAAGCGATGGCTCGGCACAAAAGCTACTTTTGTGTTGCTAGACGGACTATAGTAATTGTATCATGACTTATGCGACTCATAAACATCTTGACAACTATAGGATCCGCAAATTTTATGTAAGTAGCTTTCTTAAAATTCTAACGGTTTCAATGATAAGTGAATCTACTTTCTTTTTGTCAATTACGCGTGAGTGGCAGTGCGCTGACTATTCACGGGCTTGGCGTATTTTCGCTCGCTTACATTCAATTTATAACTCCTTGTATTGGAGTAATGCGATTCGTACTGTAATCATATTAGTTAGCACACCGCATTTTTGATGTGTAATAAAGAGTTGTGTCGCGTTTTACGCAACCTAACATGAGTGTCCCTGCTCTCCATACATCCTATCACTTAGGTGTCAGATGGGACGCCGCCCTTTGATTGGCTAGAGAGGCACCATTGAAATAGGAATAGCTTTATCAAACCAAAGCAGATCACTGCAGTGAGGACCATTCTTTAGTTGCTAAACCTCTTTTGCATGCTCCCCTTTCAAACGAATGCGCACTCAAAGGCGTCGGCGAAAAAGCAGTTGTAATGCGTAAAATTGAGTGCCTGCAAAAAAATGAGTGCATGCGTCTACGCATGCGCATACCATCAGGTACGTCAATCTCAGCCCACAGGTCGTCAATAGGTATATCAAAGCACTCAAATAATTGCAGAGTGAAATAACGTTGCATTTTTTTGAGTGCCCCCGTATATTATCAAAGCACTCAAATATTTACAGAGTGAAATAACGTTGCATTTTTTTGAGTGCCCCCGTATATTATCAAAGCACTCAAATATTTACAGAGTGAAATAACGTTGCATTTTTTTGAGTGCCCCCGTATATTATCAAAGCACTCAAATATTTACAGAGTGAAATAACGTTGCATTTTTTTGAGTGCCCCAGTGTTGTATCAAAGCACTCAAATATTTGCAGAGTGAAATAACGTTGCATTTTTTTGAGTGCCCCCGTGTTTTATCAAAGCACTCAAATATTTGCAGAGTGAAATAACGTTGCATTTTTTTGAGTGCCCCCGTATATTATCAAAGCACTCAAATATTTGCAGAGTGAAATAACGTTGCATTTTTTTGAGTGCCCCCGTGTTTTATCAAAGCACTCAAATATTTGCAGAGTGAAATAACGTTGCATGTTTTTGAGTGCCCCAGTGTTTTATCAAAGCACTCAAATATTTGCAGAGTGAAATAGCGTTGCATTTTTCTGAGTGCCCCCGTGTTTTATCAAAGCACTCAAATATTTGCATAATGAATTAGCGTTGCATTTTTCTGAGTGCCTCCATGTTTTATCAACGCACTCAAATATTTACGGAGTGAAATAGCGTTGCATTGTTTTGAGTGCCCCAGTGTTTTAACAAAGCACTCAAATATTTGCAAAATGAAATAACGTTGCATTTTTCTGAGTGCCTCCATGTTGTATCAAAGCACTCAAATATGTGCACTAAAGAAGTGTTGGATATTAAGTATGCAAGCTTAATAAACGCTGAAACCTTGATTTCCGATTTTAACTTCATGGAACACGTAAGAGCGAAGAGTTCCTGAAGAAGCTCTGATCAAAGCTCAAAATATTTGAACTTTTATTACTTCTATTGCTGTTTGTACTCTGTTGCAAAATTACATTGTAGTTTGCATTATATCAGAATAACACCTTGGTGTGTTTAGGGGTCATTCATTTATAACTCTGGTTACCGGGGTGGGTTGGAATCTAGAAAATGATGAAAAGGTTTATGCCCCTTCCATTTTTATCCAAAAACGTTTCATACCCCATTGAGAAATAAGTAATAAGTGTCACACCCCAGTTGATATCTAACCTATAAGAATTTCAGGGTAGATTTCTTTATTGCTACTTTTAAGGTAGCAATTGCCACTTTCATCTACTTGAAAGGATCACCTATATAAATTTGTTCTGCAAACGTACTTGTCTGGAAGTATTACAATAAACACCTTTGTGCAAAACATTGCAAATATCATTCTTTGGGGGATTTCTGTGCATAAAGCATTGAAAAGTTTTCATGAAAAGTTGATTTATGCTTGAAACTTCATTTGAACATACAGCTGTGATGAATGCTAATAAGAGCACTACGATTGCACAGTATACCACAGAAAACTTACATCAGAGAAAAAATTGCTATTGGAGAAACTCTGAAAAATAGATACATATAAATAGAGTGATCATCAGACTTCTGCAAATCATTAAGCTGATTTTATTCAGATTTTCTCTTCAAAGGACGTCATACCCCTCCAAAATTCTCGGCAAAGTTTCATACCCCAAAGTGTCCTTGGTAAAGCTTTCATACCATCCCCAATTCTACCCCGCCCCGGTACCCAGAGTTATAATTGACTGACCCCTTAGAGTGAATGGATAAAATAATTTGGAGAATCACACGGAGAATTATTCTGTTGACAAACTATCTTCTATCTAGTATGAAAGTTTGGTAAACATATTCATACAATTTGAAATATATCATTAACACAAGAGGTGAACAAGTGTTAATATGAATACTTCCAAGGCTGGTAACTTTGACAGCTTTTTGTTTCATTTTGCTTTAAAGCACTGATAACTAGGATTTACGCTCAAATCTTTGTTTCATCTTTGCTACTTGCAATATCTAATATGTGCAGCATCAGGAATTTGTTGTTAAATATGACGTTCTTCCAAGACTTATAAATTCACTGTAACTGTTTTCTTACACTAGTACTATGCATTACAAGGATAAAACATACAGTTTAGCAACCAGACATAAAATATAGCAGCCATTACATCTGATTTACGTAGAGGCTTATTTTCACGTGCGCTTGAAATATCTCTCCATACAATGTCCCTAATAACTTCTTTTCAAAATGAACTGAAGGATATAGTACTTCGCTACCATTTTACCAATTGTAAGAGCTGTAGCTGTCATACATCTAAAGTAATGAACGTTGGAATGTTTCATCATTTCTTCAGATGGAATGATTCCTCCGGACACATTCCTTTCTTTATCAAATAATGTGATGTGCTGGAATGATACTGAAAGCTGGGGAAAACCTCTGAAATGCTTTATTCCTCATGCACAGCTTTCCATAATTATCTCAGTCGATGGATTCGAAATCATTCCTACAGAGCTTCTATGAGAAGCCATGGGTACAATTACATTAATTGAACTAATTAATAACTTGAATCCCAATAGATGAAAGATGCCTCTTTTGCTCATTATTTTGTTTTTGCATTACAAAGTCCGCTATCTTCTAATTGTCCCTTGTAAAAGAATTGTATAAAGGTGTAATGCATCCTTTGTCAATGTGAAATTAGAAGTTCAGTCTCTCTCTCTTTCCCTGTCCCTTGTCTATTCGAATAACTATATTATTAAACTTGCTAACCATCAAGAAAATATAACGTTACTTCACTCTGCAAATATCTGAGTGCTTTGATAGAAGAAAGAGCACTCAAAAAATTGCAGCGCCTCTTAGCTGTGTAAATATTTGAGTGCTGTAATACTACAAGGGACTGTTGAAAAAGGTGCGCTTATTTTTACTGAAAATGAAGAACTGCTCTAATAAATCAATCCAAGTAGATTGGTAGGCTCTAATTCAGATTCTTTTATACTTTCCAAAGCTCTTATCTCTTTTACAATATAACAAAACAACAACGATGTATATATGTATTCATTTACACTATGTACAAGTAGAGGACTGTATGTATCTTCCAAATCCACGTTTATGTCGAAGGCTTATAATTCTGTAGACATGGATTACTTAATAGAACTCTCTCTCTCAGATTTGTATAACTCCTTAGACTTTAGGCTCGCTTAAACTCCTTTTATAGACTCTAGATTCACACAGACTCCTTTCTTAGATTCTAGGTTCACAAGACTGCCCTCGTGGTTTTGGGTTGAGACATTTACGTTCCTCTCAGACTCACAATATCAATATACAAACAAGTAGATATACTCAGGGGGTTCATACAATTCACAGTTTTTCTCACAAGGGACACTCAAAAAATTCTAACGTTATTTCACTCTGCAAATATTTGAGTGCTTTGATAAAACACTGGGGAACTCAAAAAAATGCAACGTTATTTCCTTCTGCAAATATTTGAGTGCTTTGATAAAACACGGGGGCACTCAAAAAACTGCAACGTTATTTCACTCTGCAAATATTTGAGTGCTTTGATAAAACACTGGGGCACTCAAAAAAATGCAACGTTATTTCACTCTGCAAATATTTGAGTGCTTTGATAAAACACTGGGGCACTCAAAAAAATGCAACGTTACTTCACTCTGCAAATATTTGAGTGCTTTGATAATACACGGGGGCACTCAAAAAAATGCAACGTTATTTCACTCTGTAAATATTTGAGTGCTTTGATAATATACGGGGGCACTCAAAAAAATGCAACGTTATTTCACTCTGCAAATATTTGAGTGCTTTGATACAACACTGGGGCACTCAAAAAAATGCAACGTTATTTCACTCTGTAAATATTTGAGTGCTTTGATAATATACGGGGGCACTCAAAAAAATGCAACGTTATTTCACTCTGCAAATATTTGAGTGCTTTGATAAAACACTGGGGCACTCAAAAAAATGCAACGTTATTTCACTCTGCAATTATTTGAGTGCTTTGATATACCTATTGACGACCTGTGGGCTGAGATTGACGTACCTGATGGTATGCGCATGCGTAGACGCATGCACTCATTTTTTTGCAGGCACTCAATTTTACGCATTACACAGTGAGTGAGTTGGCCTTATGCCTTATCACAGAATAGAGTTAGGCAGAAGGGTCACTCTGTGTCGGTTCCTTTGATGTTTTGCTGACACCAGTTCTCAGCGATTGACCTATGGGGATACGGCTGAACTTCTTAAACTCGATTTGAGAGCGAGGTTGTTGAGAAGGCGTATCGAAATGTTGAGCTTGAGAATGTTGCTGTGACAGAGCATAAAATTCAACGTTACAAAGATGGAACCCTGTTCTAATTTTGCTCATTGTAGTAAAAGGTATGTGTTTGCATTTTGTGTTTACCACCGGTTTCACCCAATATCAGGGCTCATCAGTGCAGCTAGATAAACTGATTACCGGCTGTAGACCGGATTTTGATTCTTCGATTCCATTTTGAAGAAATTAGTCTTTGCTCTTCGCCGTTACCCTGGCATGGGAGGCTTGAGAGGTAGTTTATGGTTGCCCATTGCACAACCCAAAGGCTAGCAGAGGGAACAAGGCGCCTCATGTCTTCTTTGTTGGATTCATTGACCTAACCTACTACCCAAACATTGTACGCGAACTGTTCAGTGTTCTTCGTTATAATTTCTCTTGCATACGCAATTTCACATATTTTGTTGCATATGTAGTGAAACGTAAACATTGTAGCATAGGCCATTTCATGCTCAATGCCGATTTTCGTCTTTTAATTCATTCGCATTCACAACATCACACACCTGGGACATCACCGTGCGTCACTTCTGTCATCACACACTTGGTCAATCCTATTCTGTTGTTCTCTACGCAATCACCGCCACACGATTCCATTTAACAAACAACTAACCCTTCCTCTACGTAACTCGTGTTTATTTTGGGTTCTTCTCTGTTTATGTATATATCCATGTTATTTGTAATGTAAAGTTCAGTCAGAGTAGATTCTGAGTACACTCAACATCCACTGTCAACATCACCGTCTCCTCTCTCTGCCTCCGTGTTCTGTGCACGTTAAATAAGACTGTAACACCATGAACATCAACAAACCAACGATGGAAGTCACAGGACAAGCCATAATGATAGGAAACCATCGTTCCTATACATATTCTTGGCGTACACAATGAGTACTTAAAGTGATACATAGTTTATATGCAATTTCAACTGCCCGGATTGTTACCATCCGGAGAAAATCCACCCTGCAAAATGTGAGATGTGCATGTACAAGATGTTAGTTAGTTTTCTGAACATGTACAGATGCCTCTGCTACACTTTTCTTCGACATTTTCGAGAATTCAACGTTGAGAATCGAAGAAAAACACAAAAAACGATACAATTTCTCCTAGGCTTGCGGTCAAACGCCTTATAATTTTGCCGAAGCGCAGTTGCTTAACCTCGCTTTCATTCACCTCCTTGCTCACGCATGCGCGAAAAAAAAGTGTCAGCCGGAACTAAACAGAGTGACCCTTCTGCCTAACTCTATTCTGTGGCCTTATCCTCATTCTGTGGTAGTAATGCTCCAAAGGTGGTGGTTGGGAAGTCATAGAAGAGCGGGTAAAAGTATGGTTTTCTCAGTAAAGTTATGGTTTTTCGGTAAGATCATTGGCCAGTTATGAAAACTTGCTACTGAAAGGTAAAGATGGGTCGACTGTTCATAGTATATTTTCTCTCGCTATTTTCTGACTATAAGATCTCACCACTCCCTCTCACCACTCCCTCTCACCACTCCCTCTCACCACTCCCTCTCACCACTCCCTCTCACCACTCCCTCTCACCACTCCCTCTCATCACTCCCTCTCACCACTCCCTCTCACCACTCCCTCTCACCACTCCCTCTCACCACTCCCTCTCACCACTCCCTCTCACCACTCCCTCTCACCACTCCCTCTCACCACACAGAGCTAAGGTATGTCTCTACTGCAATAGAAAAGCAAGGGCGCATAATTTATGAATGTAATAGCCACCTTTATGAATGGCTTTACTCCCAACAGCTGTACTGTCTAATTTTTTTCCGTATCGAAGTCATATAGCATAGACAAGAAGTTGCATAGAAGAGGTACAAGGTCCAATTTCGGGAGGGGGCGTAGTTTCGTATCGATTTGCTAACTGAGCCTTTTTCTAGGGGACGTGTCACACTCGAACACTCCTAATCTAGGGAGGCCTTGATGTGGAACATCTCACCCTCGCCTCCGCTTTTGTCAAAGGCAGCAGTTCCATATTCTCCAGTGCACAAACATCAACGGTGGCCACTGGTTACCAATTGTCTTATAGTTAATTCGATTTTTATATAGATGATTGATTGGGCTTGGCTTAACGGTCTTGTATCGTTACATGGCTGTGAAATATAAACCGATGATGAGGCGTTCGTTTGTCTGTGCGCAAAGCACGATTCAAAGGGTTGAAGAGCCAAAATATTGCCAGAAGGACAATGAAGTCAATGAGCTCAATGAAGTCAGCACAAAAATATGATAGGCTTCTTACTACTTAAAGAGATCATAGTTTCTTAAGCAGAAGATTAGAATAACAAGACATTATTGATGCGAATTTCAATTTGTTGTGCGCTGACAGACAGGCACTCATAGTGCTTAAATATGTGTGTGTCTCTTCGAGGCTCTTTGTTGCTTTTGTAAATGTTTCTATTGGCGTTTTCATGATACTTTCGTACAAAAATAACATATTTCCTCCGAGCTTGTATGCAAATAATTAAGCTTCTTTGATTCGGGACACGAAAACAAAATTCCTCAACGCTATCGGCCCATTTTCTGCAATCGAAAAGCCCTTTGAAAAATCCTGTCGCTATTTACGTTCATAAAGCAGTCGTTTTGGTACATTTTTCTTTTGGGCATTGAGATGTCTCTTATGTTTACAGCTGTAAGCCATAGTGTTTTGTGTTCTATTTTTCATATGGAAAAACACATTATATATCTGGTGGTCTACCTAGTGTTTTAAATCATCCTTATTGAATTCTGTATTTTCGCGACTAGTAGTCTTCAGAATCATTGCAAGCATAATCATTAATCACCATAATCAATGATTACATTCTTCATAGCGACAACATTCACTCGTGTTTAGAGTTAAAGTAATTAACTTCACTTTGGTCATTCTTAATATTGATATTTAATTTTTTCATGATAACCTATCTCATGTTATTAACTTTACTCATCAGTCAATTGGACTCATTGATTTTCTGTTTTCACCTAAATTCCATTATCTTCTCTTCCAGCTGTCCAACATGAACGAGCTCCAAGAAATCTCAAACACAGAACAGATGATAACGTAAGGTCACCAGTTGGCTCAAACCAAATCAACCCTCAGGACGATAGCGCTGTGAACCAACACAGCGGGCCTGGTAGTCCAAGTGCACACATGTACCATTTTCAGTTTCCTGCGAGAAAACTGAACGAGCCATATCTGGCAGATTGTCGCCAAAGTAGTGTTCCTTTGACGCCACCACTGACGCCGAAAAACCCTCCGCACGTACCCAAATCGCCGGATGCCATATACGAGTTATCCCTCCGTATATTACACTCGACTATTACTTGGGCACGAAATATCCCCACTTTTATTGAGCTGCCGTTCAAAGATCAAGCGTTGCTTTTAGAGGAGAGTTGGGTAGATCTATTTTTATTAAGCTTGGCGCAATGGGATGTGGAAATAGACCTTCATGTTATGCTGAAAGCGTCTGGTATTGACCAAGAGACTAGGACAACAGCTGACATTATGGCGGTCATCTCCGATCTGAACCATCTGCAAAATGTTGTCAATAAATTCAAAGGATTTCTACTAGATTCAACAGAATACGCTTGCCTTAAAGCTATTTCCCTCTTCAAACCAGGTACGCTTGCCTTAAAGCTATTTCCCTCTTCAAACCAGGTACGCTTGCCTTAAAGCTATTTCCCTCTTCAAACCAGGTACGCTTGCCTTAAAGTTATTTCCCTCTTCAAACCAGGTACGCTTGCCTTAAAGTTATTTCCCTCTTCAAACCAGGTACGCTTGCCTTAAAGTTATTTCCCTCTTCAAACCAGGTACGCTTGCCTTAAAGCTATTTCCCTCTTCAAACCAGGTACGCTTGCCTTAAAGTTATTTCCCTCTTCAAACCAGGTACGCTTGCCTTAAAGTTATTTCCCTCTTCAAACCAGGTACGCTTGCCTTAAAGTTATTTCCCTCTTCAAACCAGGTACGCTTGTAGAGATTGAGACAGATAGTAGTTTCCTATCGAACATCCATAATGCTCTCGTCAGTTGTCCATTTTAAAAGGGACCATTCATTAACATACACGTTTTTTCAAAAAGGAAAAAGTATTCAAGAAACAGGAGGCTCAACCCAGTCAAAAGTTAAGAAACATTTAAGGAACACAAGCAGGCTGAGCTTCAGACGTAAACTTGAAAATACTGTTTTTGCAAGAAAATTTTTATCAAATTGGAATGCATATGCAAACAAAATCGTCTGTCACGTGTTTTTAACTACACATCCTATTTCACACCTCACAGCTGCCTTGTTGTTGCTGGGGTTTTCAAGACTTTTAAGAAACATTTCAGAAATATATAAGGTTAGAAACATCATCATCTCGATCACTATCATTATTATAATCATCAACGTTACCATCGTTACCATCATCATTGGTAGCATTGTTATGATCATCATCATCACTTTCATCATCATAATAATCATTATCATCGTCATCATCATCATCAGTCACCATCATCTGTCATCATCATCATCATCGCCGTCTGTCCGTTCGTCCTTTCTCCCGTTCTCCCGTTAAGACCCTTGCAGAGCCTGGGCTGACCCTGAGGTCAGCCATTGCCAGCAAATTGTTTAGAGGGGGTGACTGAATAAGTTAAACTCAATCCACTCTGTTACCCCAGCAATTACTTAGCAGAACTGCAGCCTGAAGCGACTGAGTCCGATTTTCACTGAAGGGACCCGGTTGGACAGTTTGCCACAGGTCATCAAAACCGGCCTCAATCCTGAATCTCCTCGAAGTGAATTGCTATCAACTTAGGGGCAGCATCATCATCATCATCATCACCACCACCATCTTCATCATTTTAATCAATTTAATCACTACCATCACTATTATCGTCGGTTTCATCATCTCAACCATTTTCATTTCATCATCATCGCCATCATCACAATCATCATCACCACCAGGATCATCAACCTCCTCATCATTACTAGATCATCAGTATTATCATCACACTCATCATTACTATCATCAGTATTGTCATCACACTCATCCTTGTTATCATATCACTCTGTCGTCATGATCATCTTGAATTCTTCGTCTTCTGTATAGGCTGTGCATTTTCTATCATAGTTTAATACTGCGATACTGCTGCAACCTTACAAAGTAATCGGCTATATATCTTCATGAAATCAAGATAAGAGATTTAATTCTTCAGTTTAGAACCAAGTTGTAGTAATCTCTAATATTTTTCGTTCAGAGCTGAGACACCTGCGGTCAATAACCCACATAGAAAAGCTTCAAGATCAAGCTCAGGTAATGTTATCTGAGTATTCAAGATCCAGAAGCCCTGATGTACCTGTGAGGTATGGCAAAATGCTCCTGTCCTTAGCTGCACTTAGAACCATAAGCCCAAGATTGATAGAGTTCCATTTCTTCCGTGGTTCTTTGGAGAACGTTCCAATTGAGAAGCTCTTTGTCGATCAGGGATTCAAAAGAAACCTTTGCACTCAAAGCCATACGTCTGTGAATCACCAAGATATCAAGAAAGAGTAAATTGAAATAGGCAGATTCAAGTAGTTTAATGGTTGATTGTTGATTTATCTAACGAACCTTCTCCGCCACATGTTTTGGGTTGTGGCAAAGAGGCGATTTATATGTCTACTATTCAATAAAAGTACTTAAGCCCCGTCATTCGAAAGACCAAAGGTTGAAGACATGGCAGATTTGTAACTGGCTATCCAAGATTAATACCAAACGAGCCACACCTTGCCAAGGAGTGCACATATGGCCCGTATGGTATACTGTAATATTGTAAGAGTTGATAATTTTTAACAGCAGCAATTAGGCTAAACTCAGATTAGTTATGATATTGCTACCACTGAGCTGAGCTCAGTTTCATGCGAACATTTAATATTACTACAAACACAAACCAAACATCATCTAGCTGTTTGGTATTTCTGTATTGTTGTTTAATGTTCATTATTTTGTGAAAAATATCAAGGAATTAGGCTGCCCTGACAATAAAAAATCTTGTAATTATCATTTGTTTTATTTACTTTTGTTGAATATTGCTTATTTATTCTACTTTCTATCAAACCTAGTTAGTATTGTTTGTATTTTTGACAATACTTGATTGGTTTGTACTTTTCTCAGGTGCAAACTCGCCCTGAAAGCATAGGCAATAGCATCAACGTATCCAAGACTGCACGTTTTTTTAATAAGATATAAGTATACAAGAAAGATGATGATCAAACCAGGCAAAGGTTAAGATATATTTAAGAAACACAGGCAGGCTGAGCTTCAAAAATAAACTGTTTTTGCAAGAAAATTCTGTATTACACTGGGGAAGAAAATGCAGACAAATGCAGACAAAATCCAGAGAAAATACATACATACTTCACAGAACTTAGATATTCAATTTCTCGTTCTACAGTTGACTGAGTTGTGGTTGTATTGAGAATTTCAAAATTTCTAAGAAACATCTAGGAGTTATTTAAGGCTGGATTTGAGAAAGCAGATGGCTAATTTCTTATACCAAAATAACGTGTATTCCACGAAACCAATTTGATATTGCTCGTGCATTGAATATGATATGGTCATGAGTTACCCCTATATGTTTCAAAAACAGGAGGTATTATCAGGCAAAGATTTATTTACTCAACAGATATAATTTGGTTTTTGATCTGTAATACTCATTTTATTCTAGTATCTGAATGCTACTTTTTTTCTAACCCTCTTTATAACAACTGTTTGACATATATTAAATTAATGTTCTGTATATATGATTTTGTGTTGGCAGTAGATATTCATTGTAAATTCACAGATTTATGAATTGGATCAATGTGCATTATAACCTCTTGTTCTGTTTGTCGTAATCTATGTCCAATAGGATCCATCCTCTACATCGACTTCCAAGCGCCCTTTCCAATATGCTCATAAAAATTACGTACATGAAACAGACATAGTTATATTGCAAGATGATACGACTGGGAGCATATGGCAATACATAACAAACCTATTGCAGTTTACAAGAGCTCTGATCAGGTCTGTTTTCGCCCAACCTAACTGGCCAGTTAGCATGCAAAATTTTCAAAGTATATTTACCGTATTCGCTCTAATTGGCACTGTGGCTCAGTGGGGGTCTTAAGCGTTCTTCACCAGCATAGTTTTCCTATGTTTTATTATCTTCATATTTTAAAATTACTCTTTCCTTTTGAAGTTTTTTTACACTTAGGTTCTTACTACTTAAAGATTCTACTCTTCTTACCCATAAGAAATAATGATAATAATTTTATGACTGCTATTATTTTAAAGTTAGACGGTTTATCGAGTGTTTTTAGTATATCGTAGCTTATTTGCCAGACAACATTTAATGATGAATTGAAATTAGCTCTATATCCATTTACAGATCTTGGTTTGGACTGACTCGGGCCAAGCATAGCCGCTAAATGTTTGATTGGTTGAGAGCTCTAATCAGGCCTACGTTCTCCGAACCTAATTGACCAATCATATGCAAGATTCTAACCACACATGCGCTCCGCAGCTTAATCTAGGTCACTTTTTAATGGTGATTAGCCAATTAGGATGCGAAAGAAAGACCTGATCAGAGCTCTCAGCCAATCAAAACTTTGGTGGCTATGCTGCCAGGCCCTATTTTGAGCAGAATCACTTTTCTACAGCACTATCCAGGAAAGAAGCACGGAAGTACTTTCTTAGGTTGAATATACCATGTTGAAAAGGAAACCCTATATACCCTCCTACTATATCCTTACAGACTCTAAGATTTTCAAAGTCATTCGCAATCCTCCTAAATCTAGGAAGAATTTTTATGGCATTGATACTGCCAGGTTTGTTGGCCAAAAATTATGACACGCTCTTCCAAAAGAAATCAACGAGCCCCAAACATTTTATATGTTCAACGGAACTATTCAGTCTATCAAGACTTGACTGCAGCGGTAAATTTTGTAAGAAATTGTTTTCAAATTTGGTTTTTTATAATTAGACTTCTTTATACATTGTATATAGTTAGCTCTAATTAGCTAAATGCTATTGTCTCTTTCCAACTTTAAATAATTTTTTTATTATATTTTTTTATATTTTATTATATTTTTATATTTTATTATTTTATTATATTATATTATATTTATATTATATTTTATTATATTATATTATATTATATTTATTATATTTTATTATATTATATTATATTATATTATATTTATTATATTTTATTATATTTTATTATTTTATCATATATTTTTATCATATATCATATATTATATTTTCTATTATCTTTTTATCCTTCTGCGATTGGTTCCTTAAGCTCTTCAGCTATCCCATACTGCCTTCTCATTTAAATGCAATATTAATAAATATGGTAATATAGTTATGGTCCCGCTAAATCTCCAGGCTACCGTATCGCAGTACATGTTCTTAATCTCCAATTGTACTTTTCAGCTTGAATCATGCTTCGGGTTTTCTGCATTGTGTATTAGGTCGGGCCTTATCGGGCTTGTGTGTAGCAGGTAATAAGACACACTTAATTAATACTAATGGAATGCACCTATCTCCAGCGATGCACGCGCTCCGCTTTAATCGGCTTGTACTCTCGCTTTCTATGAAATAACAATGGCAAGTTTTTCTGGTCAAATGACCATTGTTTTTGGTGACAATACACACACGAGGCTGACCTCTTTATTGTTCAGCTGTACTATGGGATCATATAAAAGGAGAAAGGATTTCTGATTAGAACAATTTTTATCAAATGGTGAAGATAGACAAAGTGTAAAGAGAAGAATGAAGGAAATGGAACAAGGTAACGAGGACATGTTTCTTTAAGTAATCGATTTGATAAATTGATAAAGATTCAAATATTTTTTAGAAGGTTGTGGCAATTATTTCTCTTTGTTTTCCAATTACCTGAACTTTTTGGCATTATTTTCCAAGTATTCTTAGAAGACGACAAATAGCTAGAAATTCGGAATTAGGAATACATCAAATCTCTCCATGACCTTTCAGGATAGGCCATAGATCATTCTAGCCTCTACACACTACTTTATGTTGCTAAAGAACAGTCAACATTGTGGTTCTCATATCTATCATTCGAATGACTACATCTCTTGAAAATAATTGCCATAGGAATATACATAGGTGACATTCCCCACTCCCCCCCCCCCCCCCCACTTCCACGTTTGGGCAGAAATCCATTTCACTCAGGTAATGTCATCAGAGAAAACAGATTTTTCCAGAAAGTAGCTGCAGCTGATCACGGCTAGACAACAAGTCATTCGGACAACAGATCAATGATTGGCAGATTTAAGGCCCGCCCCTAAGACATTTTTTAACTTCCCTAGACATCCCAGAAGCATGGTGATCTTAGCCTTTGTTTACAAGTGAAAGAAAATATATATGCATCATGGGTTACATATCATGGGTTACATGAACGTTCAAGTAGGCCCATTCATGAACTGCAGATGGAAATGAGTGAATGCCTTCTTTCAAATGCTATGGGCATTCAAGGATTCAATATTGCCCAAATCGGCCATTTTTCACTGTCTTTTAGCTTCTTTCAATAGACAATTCCTCAAGAAAATCAGTAGGTTCTCAGCATTTATACTTAAACCTTTGTCGATTCTGTTGCAGAGCCCAAAGCCGTGAAGAACCGTAACTATGCGCCATTTGATTTCAACTCTGACGAGTATCAGTCGAACGAACCAGAGAGCTCTGACTCAGAGACAACTACTGAAGAATGGGGCACATTTGACGCAAAGAACTCGTCGTCCCCAACGCGTATTAGCAACCCCTTTGACATTCAAAGACAGACCATTGACACCGCATCATTGAAAGTAAAGCGGCTGAGAGCGAACGACAGGGAGCGACGACGCGTAAACCTGATCAACTCGGCAATGGAGATGCTACGAAAAGTTATACCAGAGGTCCGGGAACGTCGTAAAATAACAAAACTTGAGCTGCTTCGCTCTGCAAATAAGTACATTTGGATTCTTCAACAATCACTGCTTACTGGGAGAACAATACCAGAGATCCAGCAAGCACTAGCGTTTTATCAATACAATGGACCTATTTCGGCACCTTATAGTTTCCACTATGCTTTTGGTTATACTGCGCAGCAGTCCTCCTCTCTGTAGCGATTCCTCGAATCTTTAGCTCTCATTAGTATTTGGATATCACTGTGCATGTCGCATGTCCTCTTCCATTACTAGAAGGTGCCTGAAACATGTAAGAACATGGACAGTGTATTATAGACATTCGATATTGAAGATCACTTGAAGTCCATTATCAACAATAATTTTAGTTCACAAATTGGTGAAAGTTCAACATATTAGGATTTACGTATTAGTGGCAAGACAGGGTATCCTACTTGTTGCTAAAAGGAGACAACATTGTGTTTCTGAAATGTGACACATTGGCTTTCTAGAAATGTCTCATATTTGTGGCTCGTATTTCATATTACCGTAGAGCAGTGCATACCTTTTACTTGAAATACCTCAATTACTCATAATTTTCTTTCTATACTTTGGCTACACTAGAGCGAAACTCACTGGAAAGATTCTCTTTTCTGAGATATACCTCGTGTGCAATGGAAGTAAAGCCCTTAGCTTTCCTATCATCCCGCATAAAGCCAGTGCTGAAAAGGTGGGGAGGTAGCAACGCCGAGCTACAGTCCTCAATCACAGAACTTTTAATCGTTTCTCTTCTACTAAGCACCTGAGAGCACAACCATATCAAAAGACAGACACTTACAAATTCTCTGCTATTGACGTTTTGCGACAAGTTTTCTAGTCTGTAGGCAAGCACTTGTTTTTGCACTAAATTGCCGGATAGGCAAAGAGGGCAACGGGCATATAAATACTCCGTGTCTCACTTAAATTGGTGTCTGCTCGTAGTGTTTGAGATTATCTATTGATCATCCGAAGTCTCAACTTTTACACGAAGGGTAACAAGGATCTCTACCATTTTCGGTCCCTCTGATTCCCAGCTCTCAAAGTATTTCTTGCTCATATGAAATTATTTTCTAAATGACTCTACTGTTTTTGCGAATACTGTTGGATAGCCTTTAGGCTGTGTTTTATTGAATGGTGAAAGCAACATAACATTTCCCATGAAATTCGTTGATCTTTCATCAAAGTTTTTTGCAGTAGCTCATGTCAAGATATTGTCATCGTATTTTCTATCCTGTGAATAAAATATACACAATAGTATGTAAGAAAATCTCATTTAGTTCATATTTATACGTATATAGTATATACAATTGATATATTTATTTATTTTACGTTCCTAAATATGCATATATATATATATATATATATATATATATATATATATATATATATATATATATATATATATATATATATATATATATATATATATATATATATATGCTTATAGATTTTATAGATTTATAAGGTAATATATTTATACACATAGTGATATTTGCTTAAAGTATATTACTAATTAAAGATAGCAATATTCGTATCAAAATAATTTGTCTAGGATTCATGCTCAAATGGCTGTTTGCTACTTTTTTGTGCCGTCTTTACTAGTTTAAGAGAGACAAGTAATCAACGCTGTTACGTTGCAGAAAAGCATCGACATCGGGCAAATATTGCTATTAATTCACATTGGTATGACCTGGTGTTGTTTCTAGTACTGGCCAATCAGACCATCGCTGTAATCGCAAGTGACAATCGATCCAGCTCTAGAATCATGAAAAATTGTTACAAAGCATGTTTATGTAGCTGAGAAGAATCTTTTTACCTCACTATTAAGCACAAATATATCATAAATGAGGCCCATTTTTTGCACTTACATTCGCACTTCGCATTTCGCATGCGAACTTGTGATGCAAACTCATCGTCCCCAGTCCACATTCGAAAGTTCGCACATCGCAAAACGCTCGTATGAGGACTGGGAACAAAGAGTTCGCATATGAAACCCAAAGTAAATGGAAGTGAGTCTTGAAGCCTTAAAGATACTTCTTCATTTAGCTGAAGGATCGTTTCTCCACTTCTTTTAAACCAGAAAAAGAGCGCTTGTTGTTTACTCTCTAAGCACAGTTCCATTTGCATTTGTGATAGTAATTCTTCTAGCGGATCGATAATGAATGTGTTCCTTTTGTTGGCCTCAATATCGATCTGTTATTACTTCATATCGCATTCAAGTGTCTACACGATACCATAGAATATTTTGATAAGGACACTGAGGTTCAATTTGCCAAAAGAAATGCTAAGGCTCAGGTGAGCATTTTTACAAACAATCAACTGCCAACATTACGCAAGCAAAGTCTGATGAGATTATGCATCAACATCAGCATTCATTGATTTGTTTTAAATGATAGACTGACCGAATGTCTTGCAAACTGCATACTGCAAGTAGTTTCTCAAATATTTGTAACAAATCAATCTCGAATTTAGGACAGTTTTAAGACAATTCAAAGTCTAAAAGCATCAGAGTATGAAGAATATCGAGCCTCTGCACAACTTGTCTGGAACTTCTAAAAAAACGAATGCGTTAGTTCCATATTCATAAGCGTATTCAAATCAAACCGCATTTAACACCATGTAAACGGACAGCTAGTACTGTAGGAAAACATAGCTGACTTTTTTGAATCATATATTATGCAAACTTCTTATACTGCACTTGTTAGGATTTCACCAGTGAGATTATAGCCATGCTCTCCAATCTCATACCTTGTATAATAATACGAATATAATACGAAATATTAAATACCTTTTGCTTTGAAATGCTTTGTATCATTATGTGATGTTTACCAAAGCGCAATAGTTTAGGACGAGGGTGGGTAATCTGCGGCCCATGGGTCACAGTCCGGCTGGCGAAGGGAATTTTCGTGGCCCGCGAGAAGATAGCCCAATTCTTTGTTAGCTTTTTCTTAGTATAGAATAGTTTAGAATTAGCAGGTTCTGACTAATGTATGGTTTAGTGTACCTTTGGCCCTCTTAGCGAAAAGATTTGGCAGATCATTTACCCTTTCGAGGGAGAGGAACCCAGGATGACATGGGATAAAGGACCCTTTCTATACATTGTAGGTAGCATTAGCAGGTATCAAGACCTAACGTTTGTTTAGTTTGGGAATTAAATCTGACGCTCTTCCTGCTTGGGGCTGTTAGGAAACCTTTGTTGTGAACTGTCTACGATGTGCATAAATACCTTCTTTAACCTTTCTTTGTTGATTGAAACCGAGCTATAGTACTATTTGAATTTCCATCTTGCTCTTCAGAAAGTGGAATGTGGAGCAGTCTATGTTAAAGAAGGACAAATCACAGAAGCTGAAGCGTTATTTCAAGTGAGAAATCCAACCAGATCATGAAGGTATTTATCATATTTTTTAAAATTATTCCTCCCTTTTTAATTTTTTGAAATGATTTTTTGACTGCGATCATTCTATGGTAATTGTATTTGTTACCGTAGAGCTGCAAACCATCTTTTACACCAGGCTTTGTATAGCAGTGGATGGCTCGTAGATCTGAAAGAAAATTCACCATCTACTTTCTGGTGAGGAAGATCATAATGATATTTATAAGAATTTTCTGAAACTTCATAATATAAAAACGATTTCACAAATACATTAACATACCTCTTTATTCTATTGTGACCCAGTGGCGGAGAGGTAGAGCACTCTGTGCACAAAGTCGACAGTCACGAGTTCGAATCCCGCTCGAGTCATTCAGTTTCTCGCACATTCACTTTATAACATATACTACCGTAGCTAGTAATCTGATCTAGGGGGTGTCCTCTCCTCGATTGGTTTATCTGTTGAGACGACTCCTCCTTAAGAAATTCCCTTCATGCAGATTTATTGTTTTATTATAGTTATGTGTTTATGTTTGAGTTATATTTAGATTTCTTTGTATGTAACCATTTGTTTTATTTATAATTTTAATTTGTTTGTATGTAGTGGAATTTTAAAATGAGAACTGAACTGAACTGACCTGCAATCAAACAAGTACATACAGGGTTCATACGGTTAGGAAACACCAGGAAAAACTGTGTTTTTATGGATAGTCAGGAAATGTCATGAGAAGTCAAGAAATTTTGTTCAAACGTGAAGAAAGTCAGAAAAAAGTTAAAAATTGTTATCATTCATGCAAATGAATTCTTTGGTACCCAATAGACAACTCTATACATTGCACAGTTTGTAATATTTTTGTTCCAGTTGAGCAGAGAGCCTCATTGTCTTATCCAAATTTGAAAAATGTGCTCATTTGCTTAGTTTTAGAAGGTCGGTCAGTCGCTCGTATCATTTGTAATACCAGTTGGTCAGGAAAAATATTATGCATTTCTGATATGTAGTCAGGAAAAACATATTCATTTTCAAGAGAAAAGTCAGGAAAAGTCAGGAAAAAATATTGGGGAGGATGTGTATGAACCCTGTGCACAACTACGAGACTATCATGGAAGAAATAGTAGTAATGATATCAAAAGCGACAATGGCGATTTGAATGTTTAAATGGGTGTGTCCATTTTGTAGCAAATAATATTTTGTGGATAACAGAATTGAAATATATATACCCTGACGCTATCTTCGGATTTTACAACATATGTATTGTGCCCTATTGGCGTACACATAGCGCACGGCCAATCAATAGTCCCGTATTAGCTTCTCTTCGCGACTCTGAATATGACTATATGCGTACTTAACCTCTTGTGTGCTTTTCTCAGATGAGTGAGCAGCCTGTTGGTTAAGACATTCGCCTTACAGCTTTGTGGAAATGAAAACCAGCGAGGTCATCCTAGGTAAACTGGTAAACTGGTAAACTGGTCATCCTTGTTCATGAAAGCGATGACCAAGGATGTGCATTCTCTAACAGGCACTCCCTGATTGGCTGGTTCCATATACTGTTAGGTCCCGAATAATCGGGTAGTTATAACAACTGGGGGGGGCGGGGGGATTGGGAAATTCTCAGCTGGAGCTGGAAACTTGTCAAAAGTGGTACCAATCTGCAACATTCGTAAAAGTAAAGTAATGCGTACATACTATGATTATAGCAATCCGAACTCATTAACTCAATTTTTTGCAGTCTTATCGAAGAAAACGTGAACATTTGATAAGGGTTGGAAATTTCTTCCGAAAAAATAAGCGGAGGGACGCTTATTCGGGACCTAAGAGTGCCACAGAGACAGGGCAGTTTTGTATACCAATTAGTATTGTAAACTTTACCGTGTATATATAATTTTTGAATAAAATGAGAAGAAATGACATGAACTGAACCATAGAGCTAACCTCACCGGTTCCCACGGTCAGTTGCCTCTCCCAAATGATCTCTCAACTATAGACTTGAATTGTTGCCTCAAGCGGTGATGTCTTGTTATTTCAAATTTGTAAGATTGCAACAAGCAATTCATTTTCCTATAACTAACTTTACGTTGCATCCCCTCCTCATTCCTTGCTTACTAATGGGATATTATTGGAAATTATGCTGCCAACTTTAACTGAGTTATGTGAAAAAGATATCTAAAAACCAGAACAGACGCTTTTATATAACCCCAGAGATACTTCTGGATTGTTTTTTTTAGGATGAATATTGACATTTCAGCTATTTATTGTGGTCTTCTGACGCAGGATATATTAATACATAAAGCAGTGAATTACAAATTCATTTGATGTCATCATTCAGTAGCTCATGTCTAGCGATGAGATCTTAGACAAAGAGAAGCCACGACCTTTCCTCAGGCATATAAGGGTCAAGCACGGATATAGATGTTAAGACAGAATGCCCTCTTAGATGATTGGGAGTTTGGAATGTGCATGCAGAACAGCTTCTAGGTAAACAGCTCAGACAAATAACAAAATTCTCCTGTCTTATAGCTAGGGTTTTTTGACGTGCAGTTGTAACCAGGCTGTGCAGTTCTAAAAGCATTTTGTACAGTTCCAACGAAAGATCTTAGCATATTACATTATTGATCACCAAAGCCTCTAGAAAAAACAACTCAGACTGATAAACAAATTCATCATTCTTATAGCCGAGGCTCTTTGAAATGCACTTGTACACAAGTGGTGCATTTCTAGAAATGTTTTGAACATTACCAACCAAAGATCTGTACACGTTGCATGGTATTATATTTCAAGAAGTATGCTAAGAAAATCGCATAATTTAAGTGTCTAGTTGCAACTGCGCTTCATGTACAATCTCTTTATACCTTTGAATAACCAAGAGATATTCCTTCAAGACAGTAGTGCTCGTGAGAATAATGTCCAGTTCTAATTTTTGCTAAATGAACTCTCGGATACTTGTTGACATTAAGGCTACCTTTAATGTTCTTCTGATGCAGGATGGGTTGGCATATATAAGGCAATAAATTACATATCTCGTGTGATGTCAGTATTCAATACTTAAAGTCAATGGTGGCGCCATCTACCAAAATGCAGGGGAAAGGGGCAAGAGCCACAGGAACTTAAGCTACACCTTTATCTTAATATGACATTTAATTATTTTGGTCCACTACACGCTTTTTTTTATAAGGAACCACTTTATAAGGAACCTACATGTAGAAGGCCGAAATATTTAAAGAACTTATACCACTAAAGGAAAAATCCCTAAGGAACTTTTCATTTTCAAATTCCGAGTATTGTACTCAGATGCAAGTGAAGATTACATTACATTGGATGGTATCAATGGAATAGACATGATACTTGTTGATTGAAATTATGCTTCTGCATATATAGAACTTATTCCCTGTCTCATTTGTGCTTTTGAGGTTGAGTTCTAGCCATAATTAAAGGTAAAATTCAGAATTTCAATGCTTTTCTAGTACCTGTGCCATTTTGTGGCACTCTATATGCAGTGAAAATTAAGGAACTATTAAGGAACTTTTAGTACTAGAATTTGATAAAAAGAGGTCCGAAAATAAGGAACTTTTAGAACTAGGCCTTTAGCTAGGTTCCTTATAAAAAAGCGTGTATGCCCTCCAAGAAATTTTCTGATCGAATTTGCACGAAGCTCGTGGGCCATATTTGGAAGAATGTTGAAGGGAGTAGTACTGAATTCCGTGGCTCCTCCGCTGGTTTAACTCTAGTGATAAGTTTTTGGACAAAGAAAATCGACAGCTCTTCCTGAGGCATGGGAAGGTCTATACTCCATACCAATTTTATGACGTCGTGTTTCCACGTGGAGGAGAATAATTCACTTAGTCTGAACTTTTGGAAAGTGGAGCTTATTATTCAGATATTCCTCAAAAACCTCACGTTATGAATTAGAGAAATAAATGTGCTCTTTGATAGTTTATTCATAACTTCTGTCATCTTAAAAGTATGATTGTCTGCTGCTGAATGGCTATTTTTTGTTAAATGTTTTCCTCTCTGGTCAAGAGGAGGCTGCATATTAATCGACCTGCACGAGGCCCTTAGAAATCCCCTTTTTAATGTGGACTCGTGCCTCGCTTGTGCTAGAAGTGATTCCCACATAGAGATAGGAATATAAGAACACTAGAGTGCGCACTCCTATTGTTTGACCAGTACGAGGTTGAAGCACCCCATGCGCCATTTTGTTGGAGGTAAGTTACAGATGCGGAAGTAGGTCTGGCCCTTCATAAGCGATCTTCTGAAAGAGCTAAAATCGCCGCTTTTGGGCAATAACAGTAGTTTATGTGTCTTTTGAACAATTTTATTTGTTTCTTACGATTTATCTTTGTCTATAAGTACGGTTTTCAGACGCAATACGGTATTGGCACGCTCGGATAATGCCGAATGATTGTGTGGCTGTAAAGTGCACACCAAAGAGTCGTCGGGAGTATGAATGTAGAACAGGAGAAACCATTTCGTTTCACAGGTTTGTTGAAATGTTTACAGTGAAATGGCAGCATGTATACCAAGTACTCAAGTTAAATATCATGGAAATTGTTATGCAAACAAGGAGCAAGGCAGCGAAACATGAGCAGAATTAGAGTGAAGAGACCTCAGTAACTTACTGATATGAGACATAGGAAATCACTATATGTTGAAAATTTTAGATATGTTGTTCTGTCAAGTAGTTCTTTTTAAGGCATGTAAATAATATGATTCCTTGCAATTCTCGTTCCTTTCTTGTTTTTCCTGCCAAAACTTGCTATTGCATTCTACTGGTGGATTTTTTCCAACCTAGGTTTCCCACATCTCAAGGGCAAGAGGTACTTGATCTGTGGGTACAAAATTTACGTCGTAGTGACTTTACAAGAGAAAGTATTACCAAAAATTCGCGAGTTTGCTCAAGGCATTTTCTAATGTCGGACTATTTGGAGAGAGCAGCAGATCAAACGAAAAAACTAAAGCTAGGCGCAGTTCCAACAGTATTTACAGACTATCCTAAGCACCTCCAGCCACATAAAACTCGAAAGAGAAACTGTGCAAGTATTGAAAAACGTGAAGCGAAACTGGCCTGCAGTCCAAGAAAAATAGCTAGAATTGCTGCTGCTGAGCACAGCTACAATAGCACTGAGGAGAGTAGTACAGTAGTAGATGTAAATCAGGTAACAGAAAAAAACAAAGTACTTAAAGTGAAAGTTAAAACATTAAATCAAAAACTTCGACGGCGAAGTAAAAAGATTTCCACTCTGTCTGGACTGATTCAGCATTTAAAGAAAGAAAATAAATTAAAAACTGATGTTGCAAGTGTCCTTGAGCATGAATTTAGTGGTTTGCCATTAGAATTAATAAAGAATTTGTCAAAAAACCAATACAAGTCATTGCATGGGCAACGCTACTCTGAGATTACAAAACAGTTTGCAGTTACCCTGTACTACCACTCTACAAAGGCCTATGAATACGTTCGAAAACTTCTACATCTTCCACATGTATCCTCAATTCGAAACTGGTGCTCTTCTGTGAATTGTAAGCCAGGGTTTCTCAGGGATGTACTTGATGAACTTGGTAAGAAACTAGCTTCAGGTGAATTAAGCAGTGACATTTCAATTGTTATTGACGGAATGGCCATTAGAAAACAGACACAGTGGAGTAGGAAAGAGCAGAAATACACTGGATTTGTTGACTATGGAGGGAATGCCATTGTTGAAAACAGTGAGTTGTTGGCCTCAGAAGTGCTCTGCTTTATGGTTGTTGGAATAGGTGGAACTTCATGGAAGTCCATTATCGGATATTTCCTTATCCAAAAAGTAACTGGAGAAGTTCTTGCTCAATTGGTGAGAACAGCATTGGCAATTCTAGCTAGTTCAGGCTTTCGAACATGGAGTATTGTTTGGGATGGAACTTTTGTAAATCAGGAAGCAGCAAGATGTCTAGGTTGCAAGTTTGGAGTGACATATGAAAGCATTGTAACTTCGTTTGCCCATCCTACTCATGACTATTCAGTTCATGTGATCTTTGATATATGCCATATGCTGAAGCTTCTACGCAATACTTTGTAAGTAGAACAAACACTATATGACATGTCTGTCCTGCTAGGTAAAATTAGATATTTCCTACAAATAGAAATAGGGCAAATTTTCAATATTCCTTTGTCTATATCATTTCATGTAAAATTACTTACAGGCCATTGAATATACAGGATTCACTTGCTGAATATACATACCATTTCACATAGTCCTTAAGTATCTCACAAGCATTTAAAACAGTTTTCCCAAATTTCCCCTTCAGTCTACAAATACAATTCATTGTGGACCATTATGTTTCAGAGCAGAATGGAAAGAATTTAACTTTAGTCATGACGGTCAAGAGCTCAATGTAAAATGGAAATATCTTGAACACCTAAATAAATTGCAAGAAGATGAGGGACTTGTTTTGGCTAATAAGTTGAATTCCAACCACATTCAATGGGAAATGCACAAAATGAATGTAAAACTAGCAGCACAGACCTTCAGTTCCTCAGTTGCAAATGCCCTTGAATTCTTGTTGATTGATCTCAAGCGGTCAGAATTTGAAGGAAGTGAAGGAACAATTACTTTCATCAGATCTGTTGACATGGCTTTTGATATACTGAACTCCAGAACTCCAAGAGCAAAAGGATTCAAGTCTCCACTTTCTCGAATAAACCTGGCCATGTGTGAATCATCGTTAGTAAAGACAGCCAATCACCTTCTTTCTGCGAAGACACTTGAAAATAAGAAAATTATCTTCTCTAAGAGGAAAACTGGCTTCCAGTGTTTTGTGGTGTCCATTAAGTCCATCATTTCCATCGCCAGAGAATTATTGTTCCAGCCTATAAGTCCACTGAAATATATCTTAACTTACAGATTTTCGCAGGATCATTTGGAGGTCTTTTTTTCATGCATCCGAGGAAGGAATGGTTGGAACAATAATCCAAACTCTGAACAGTTCCAGCAATCATTGCAGAAAATGCTTTTCAATAATGCCATTAAAGCATCTCTGAAAGCAAATTGTGTCCAATATGAACATGAAGCCCAAACACCCTTGTTTACACTCAAGTGGTCAAGAAGAGCTTCCCCACTGAATGACAATGATTTTGAACAAATGGCAGATGAAGAACCAGTGGTCCTACCAAGTCCAAGCTGCATGAGTGCATATTCTGACAACATTCTGTATTACATGGCTGGCTTTGTTTGCAGAAAACTGATGTCTTCAATTACCTGTCCATACTGTGCACAAGCCATAACAAGTTGGGTACCACACCATTTAACTGACCACCAATACACCTCTTCCGACACATGGACAAAATTAACACACAGAAAAAATAAAGGTGGACTAGTATTCGCAAGTTTTGGAATTTTCCAAGTTGTGAAGGTATGTGAGCAGATGTTCAGGCAATTAGTATTGGCCAAACAAGCTCATATCACATCGGAACAGGGAATCTGCAAAAAAATTGTTGTCTCGTGTCTGAATGAAGTTTGGGACAAAACAAACACATTGTTTCCAAATATGCAGAACTACCATAATGAGCCTGATGATCCATCTGAAACAGACAGTCATCTCATGCAAATAATAAAAGAAGCTGCCAAACGGTATACAACAATGCGCCTACAAACTTACGCCAAAGTTTTCAACCGTGTTGTGGTAAACAAAAGTAAAGCATCTGTTAGACACAAAATGACCAAATGCATTATTTTTAAAAATCAATGATTTGCAAATACGATATTGCAGGAAATAATGAAGGGGCTGTCTAGAAACAAATGAAAATGTAATGTCACAAAAACGATAATAAGGAGAAAGGGAAGCAAATAATTAATATGCAGCAATATATCTAATATGAATTAAGTCTACGAAAGAAATGGAGGTATAGGTCGTTTGCAAATAGGTGAAATATGTTGCTAGAAGGCTTAAGTATTCAAAATAGTGTCGAAACCTAGTAATGCAATCTGAATCATGATAAAGTTAACAGTCCATTGAACAAAATATTTAAAGACACATTGAGGACTGTACTTAGATAGTTTATCCAAAAAAAACAACACCAATATTACCAACGCGCTTCATTTAAGCGAGTTGTACGTAATAATGCTCTCCCGAATTTGAATGTACCAAGTAGGGCATTGATTAGGCCCATATAAACATACGAACTTACCACCATTTGGAAGACTAGAAGATGTGTTTTCACTATTCTATGCTTCAGCAGCAAAGAAAGTTAAAATTCTTTCATTGTATTGTATGCTCTGATCCATCCATCGCCAAATCTTGGGTGAAAAGTAGGACGATTGACTTCAGCATGCACCATTCGCCTCGTGTTGCTACCGCCCACCTTTACAAAACTTACCTCCAACAATATGGCGCTGGGGGTGCTTCACTCGCGCAGGCCTCGTTATCACTCTAGTGTTCTTATATTCCTATCTCTATGGATTCCCACGGTCGCATGGGTCAGCGGCTAAAGTATATTTATGCTGTAATTGTGGCATGCCACGACAAGAGCGCGTTCTTGTCACTGATCACACGCGTCAGACTACCATGTATTGTTTCATATGACACTATGCAGCAAGTCACGATCATTCTCTTCGATAAACACCCTTTTTCCCACGCCTGGATCCCAAGTGTTTTATCATGGCCTGAAAAAGGCCAGCGTGGCCAGCGGATTTTAGAAGGACAATCGGCGCAGATTATGATTACTGCGCAGCTAATGCTTGGGACAATTATCGTCTTTATAAGCTATACTTAAGCACTCTGTAGGATACTCTTTAGAGGAGCATTATCCACTGAGGTATAGAGTGACCATTTGAATCGGATTGAATTCTTAGCTAATCACCTATTATAAGGCAAGCGTTGTTCACCAAATGGCATTATTTTTGTACGGATTCCTTCCTGTTCTGCCTTTCACTCATATGCGATTTACTTAAAGTTCCAATTGCCACCATTTTTCGCACGTGCTCGTTCGGAAATGGAGTAATAAGTATGATTTTAGCTGCGAGAGGTTTATTATCAACGAGAACTGACTTGAAAAGTCACTGCCTACCTCACTACCCTGCATATATACGTAGCATGCAATTTCAGACTGTTTCCTATGGTTAATATATGAATCAGTATTATCATGGCTAAGATTCTCATTAGATTGAGGAGTGGCTGCATGGTTAGAGCGCTTGATTGCTGTACCGAAGATCGATGGTTCGAGGTAAACCTTCGGACCATAGTTAGGGTGATTGCTCACTGTCCACCAAACGGCAAATGGTTGCCTGACAGGGACAGACTGACAAGTGATGCTGGGATGTGATTGTACCACGGGCCTACACTGCTGATTGGCATTGTGCGGTCCCTTTAAACCCCAGCACCTTGATTGATCCTTGTCCATTTACTTGATAGTTAATGCAAAATAAATGACCCAACCCAGTACGGGGCCCCCTTTATAAAGGTGCATCCCAGGAATAACCCTGCCAGTCTGCCCCTGTTGCCCGGTGGCCACAATTGAGAGTTAAAAGTGGAGAGAAAATGAGCTTGCCACCCTACCTCCTTATACCGACGGGCCAGAATAAGTGTCCTCTCTAGCAGGCACTCCCCAACATGTGGAATCTTATATGGAACTAACTGTTACCTTTTACTATATTCCTACAGTAGGTTCCCTCGTTATTCTGCACTAAAATCACTCTGTTTCATAAATTTCCTTTAGATATCATCCTTACATCGAACTCGTTAGGTTTTTAACACTGACAATACTCAGGTGATAGAGCAGTGTTGCTTAAAAATGTATATATATATATATATATATATATATATATATATATATATATATATATATATATATATATATATATATATATATATATATATATATATATATATAGGATGGTAGGATGGGGGTTAAGTAGGGTAAGCTGGTCCGCTCTTATCTATGTGTATTGTAGCTAATTATTTGATCTTTTTCCTGGTAGTTTGAATGCATGGCCTCTTGTAAGCCAGAAGGTCTGAATTGGGATACTGTGCTTGAACAAATGATGAACTGCTTAACTGAAGACTTGGCGTTTCACTCTTTTCACATAAGCTCTTGCCTCCAAGCCTTGTTCCTATCAATTCTTGAACACTCGATCGATCTCGACAGTCTTTGGCACACTGCAAGGATATTTGCCTTTATTCAGCCCTCTTTACTATAAATATGGTGCATCTGTGACTCTGGTTCAGTCTGTAGACTTTCAAGGAACTTTCCGTAAACTCAAGAAATTCGACCATTTTCAAGAAAATTTTCAGGACAGGAAGCATTCACAGAAATCTAAGGAATTTTCGATATTTTGATGAGTGAAAAATAAAATACCAAATAATCAGTACATAGTTTCTGGCTGATTTTCATAAGCCAATAAATTGCCCTGTTTTTCATGATTATGAGACTGACAATTAGTGATGCGCTTTTCATGATTATGAGACTGTAATGATACGTATTTGGCAATCGACCATAAACGGTCTGTATACAATATGTTGCACTTAGGAAGTACTTGGAGGGTGGAAAGGTCCAAGAATCGAAGGCCACTTCTGGCACACCCTAGAGATCAAGAGCCACGCCCATTCATAGCAATGTGACGTGTTATAATAATATACTTATTGACAACAGAGAGGGATAAGGTGGATTCCGGTGGGACAATATTGAATGTATGAATGCATAACTTGTGTCATAGCAAAGGAGGGAGGAGGGGTACTATTGCTCATAGATTTGTCTTCTGACAAAATGGCATATTTTTGCATCATGTAAGCATCTTTTTTCAAAGGTTGCTAAATGTTTTAAGTAGATATGTGTCCCTCGTGCCCTTTTCCTATGTCTCTTTCTTAAGCTCTATTGCATATCCAAGTAATACCTACCTGTTGTTGGGGGTGTACTCTGACAGAAGAGCACCCCACCACAGGGTCTCAAACTGTGCCTTCTTCACCAATAAGGTTTAAGGAACTTGACTACCTACCCTATAGTAACACTGCACTGGCCGCCACTTCAACATTTTCTGTATTTTTTCGAAGTGTCAATCTGCTGATAGTAATGAAAACTTCTCCCTCTCCTCCGGTCTCTAACCAACATTTCACCCGTTTGCAAATCTGCCTTGTATGCATCAAGCAGTGCTTGCAAGCTTGTCTGTCATAGCATTGTAGTTCCTTGAGATTTTGGATGGCACTAAATGAAGATGAAGTTCTATAGTAAGTTGAAATTAGCCAGCACTTCCTTGCCCCACTACAGCCAATAGATAGCAAATTAAACCTGTAGACTTTACCTTCTATAGCACTCCGTTACGATACTGGGCAATAATGGTCTAAAACAACCAAAGATAGCATCTAGGTATACGTTGTTTGCAATGCAGACTCTTCAAAACACTGAAAAAATCAGAAACTGTGCTCATTAATAAGAGTATTATGAGATTCACGTGGTTGCTCCTAGACCCCTCTGTACCTCTTGACAAGTAATTGTGAACTTGTCAAAACTAGTCAGTTTTCTTTCATTAAAGTTAGCTCTGAGATAGGAGCATAGCATTCACGGCCCTTATTTGTTTTTACCCTTCCCTACCCTTTATCGTCTTCATAAAACTAGTAAGGAGGGGAACAGTGAAAGGAACCAGTAATATGCTACTATGAGTGGAAGGGTCAGTCTTCTAGCTCAGATAAAGTCCAGGGACTGTGCTTTACATGAGAGTGGATAACAAAGGATAGGGCTTTGTGTCAGTGTTTCAAAAGGACTTTTCAGTCGTAAGAAGAGGTAAGCAGGGAGGTACCGCAGTGGGAGGTGTGGGGTGTGAACTCTCTACTTTTTGCAGGACTTTCGGTAATCCTTTGGTTCATCGGTGACAGTTGCTACAACGATCGTGGCTTGTCGGTAGTTATGGTGCTTGGTCGTTCCTTAGGGTGCCTTTTCAATCCTATCGGTGAATTTCTTTTGCTACACCCCCACTCAAGAGTCCCTAGGCGCACAGCGGGGTTTAAGTAGCAAATTTCATTTCATTTGGCTCTGCCGGACTTTTAAGTCTTGGCTTAGGCCATTGCATCTTTCTTTGGGTGTGTTTTGTGAGTAGAAATTTGGTACTTTAGTGAGTTGATGAATTGCAAGTAAGAAATAAAAAGTGAGTCACAAGATCAAAGGTGCATACACGTTTTGTATAAGAAAAAAGTTATAAGAAAATGAGGCTCAAATGGCCATAATCTTAAGAAAATGACAAGAAAATCACGAGGCTCAAGTTCCGAAATTCACTTTTTTTACGTGTCAGAAATCGATATTAGTTCATTATCTGCAAGCACCTTTACAAAGATCAAAGCTTTTCTTTGATAATCTTGGTGAAAAGGATCAAATTTTGTATAACAAATAATGGTAACCTCTTTTAGCCAGTTTACTCCAATACAAGTCAAGAAAACCTTAAGAAAATCTCAGCCTCAATTTCAGGAAAAGTTAAGAAAATTGAAGCTCGGACGAAAAAGTGGTTTTCTTATAAGAAAAAAGAAGTTTAATCATATAACCAAGTGGACTAATAATTGGGTAAGTATGCCAAAGCTCCATTGAACAAGACGCGTTAGAAAATTACAAATACAGGAAGTGCCTGGTAGGAAGCGAGCAGAGAAAGCAACAGTTCTGCAGCGTGAAAATCGTATATGAAATGAAGATGTGGAAGACTGGCTTGGAAGATTATCGAGTTCTGGGAACTTGGATTGCTTCAGGGACCAGACGGTATTACTTGAGGCGTGTTGCAAAAGCTGTCTATTACTACAGCCAGTAATTTAATTTTTGCGATTCTTTCATCTCACAAGTCACCTAAATTTATTACTCGTTTTGTGAGAGCATTCTTCGGTACTATTCGACACGGTTTCCCTAAAATGACACCATTGTTCTGTTTATACACAGATGATTCTTCCCTTTGTGACATTTCAATTAAAACGATAGATTGCCCACGGATTTGAATACGAATTAAAAGATGCACACCTGCCAGCCCCACATAAGGACGGACCATTATGTGGAAACGGGAAATAAAGGGAGTTCGAGTAGAATGCCCCAACGGAGAGATTGGTACATAGTTGATAGATCGCTGCAAATTTCACTGTGGCCAATGCGGACATTTAGAAATACTGGGATTTTTGTCACTGGAAGACATTGGAGGAAGTACGTAAACCGAAGCTGCATAGGATAGAAGTGCACATCATATGAGAGTTTTTTCTATTTTAAGTTCTTTAGCAAGATGACAGACCGTTAATACACTTGCCAGGTCACGCCCGGGGTGTCTAGTTGAAATATATCCTAAGCTAAAATGTCATCCAGGCCACAGTTTTGAATTGTGTTGTCCTACCTTAAATTGATTATCAGAGAAAATAATTAATTGAAATTTTATTGCAATTTCATTTCTTTCATTTTATGTTTTTCATGGTAATGTCTTTCAATTGGTTTCCGCGAGAAGTTAGACACACTAGCATGGCCATTAATGTTAAGTCTATAAGTTGGCTTTTTCTATCCATTATTTGATTTTTGTAGGAAGCTGGAAAAAAATCGTTCGCTTATTGGAGAAAGCTCAAAAATGCACTTTGAATGTGCACCCCCAATGTTGAAATCATTTGAGGAGGCGCCTTCAGATAATTTCTTCCTTTCTCAAACCTTCCTGAGTCTAAGTTGTCCCTGGAGCCATAGTTTTTAAAAGAATGAATTGTCAATGGGCTGCAACATTTAGGAATATACTCAGTGAAAATAAAAATGTCAATGAGCAAAGCCAGAAGGCTATCGACAGATTCATATTAGCAAGGATAGTAGAGGTGGAATACAAGCCAACCTGGAATATTAGGCTTCTCAGTAGTCTGGAAAACCTGAAAAACTTGGAAAAGTTAGGGAACAAATTCAAGTACAGTATAACCTGGGAAACCTCGAAAAGCCAGGGAATCTTTTTCGCTCACGAAATTTATTCATTCTCTAATTGTGTTTGCTCTGTCATTGTGTGTACATATGCCAACTCATTTCCTTGGCCCGTCAAACACTGCTGGAAAAAATACGAAAAGAAGTTGGGGAATTTTCAAAAATTTGATTTGGAAGACCTGGAAAAGTTGGGAATTTTTTGGGAAAAATGTCTCAAGAATCCTGCATATGCATGAAAGAGTCATGGAAGTTAAGATTGTAGGGTATACTCATGTTTGTCCGCATTTTGTGGAAATTGATTGAAGGTAGTGTGAGGCGGCAACGAAAGTTAATCTTTTGCCCAATACAATGCAATCAACCCTTCTAAAGCCGTGCATCAAACTACAATCTCTTTTTTGCAGAGAGGGCGGGCAGGTATTTTCAGTGGCATGCCGAAGGACTATTGAATGAGGGGGTGTAACAGAATGAAATCCTATAGTTACCGACGGGCCATGATCGTTATGGCAACTTTTGCCAACGGAGCCGAAAAATTAATGAGGCTCCTGCAGAAGTGCTATCGCATCCCCACCCTCTACTCGGGAACGCCCCTGGGCCTGTTGGTGCTCGTCCCTTGGAAAGTTGATGATTCGAAGCACATCTCTTTCCATGTTAGAATGCTCACTCACTGTCCGCATAGCAGTGACTGAATACCTTGTGGCAAAAGCTAGGAGACAAGCAGACAAGGAAGGGAACTGACGCCCAAGTCACTTTATTGACGACTCAGGATAAGTGTCCTTTCTAACAGCCAGGTCTAAACCTGCGGATCGCATGACTAGCCTTAACAGCACTTTCAGTAAGGCTCAATCACAGTTAGACACAGTATTACATAATATGCACATTTTTAATAAGAAAAGTTTTTCAGCCCAGTAATGAAACTCTCTTAGGTTCTTCATGGTTTCAGCATTGAAACTTTCTTACGACTTTCTCAGGAGGAATAACCGAGTTGCGTGCACTTCAGTGTCACACAGACAAACAGACAATAGACAAACATAAGCACTCTACTATACAAGTTACCACAAGAAATCCATACAAATTAAGGAAAGTGATGATTTCATTGAGTGAACATTGCAATTTTAAAAGTTATAACTTCCTTAGGTCTCAGAAATTCAGTACTAATATTTGTTAACTTTTTGAGCAGTCGAATACTCTATAAGCCACTGTCTTATAGAAAAACGTGTGTAAAGTTGTTTGTGCCAACAACTGTTTGTGCCAACAACTGTTTGTGCCAACAACTGTTTGTGCCAACCACTGTTTGTGCCAACCACTGTTTGTACCAATGGTGCCTGTGCCAATACAATCTTTTCTATAAGAACGCTGCTGCTTGATTCACTAGAACATAATCAGCCTCAAATGAGACATTTAAAAAGGACTCAACTATCAAAATTCTTTTAGTGAACAACTTCTGATGAGTTTGTTAAAAAATTCAGCATTCTCTGCTTTATTTTTGAAGGGAGCACGACCGAATATTTACTTATCTGCATTTAGTTTCTCAAATATTTGCAACAAAAATCACTCGTCAAATAAGAACAATTCTAAGAACATTTGAGTTGAAAAGTAGCAAAAATTCAAGAACATGCATCCTTGGCAAATTTGTCTGGTTCGCGTAAAAAATTTTATTGTTTCTAAGAGACATCTCCACCGAACTCTGATACTAATCTGTATATTTCTCTTTATAAACGGCATGCGGCTATAAATATTTCTCTTGATGATGCGCAAAACTGTTCAACGATCAAAAAATCAAATAAAAACAATCAAATCTTTTACCCAATTCAAAACGCCATCAACAATAACCGATTCTGAGCATTATTGGTCTCTTCCTTCAATTATATGAATCTATTTTTAAGTTTGGTCAATACAAAGAACATTTTAAAGCTCTTTACTAGATTTGAAGTTGATGTTTCAATTCAATGCAAATTCTGTAGGAAGTTTTACCCATAAGATGAATTGAAAAAGAAGAGAATACTTCGAGACGTATTTTAGCAATGAGTTCTGTCCATTATCACCAGCAGAAAGGCCACGCGCCTTTTCTAGTGAAGTTAATTTGGTAGTGCCCATAGCCGGCCATCATTTTAGCATCATAAAGCATTCATATACTCAGCCCTTAGTTATATCAATAAATATACTCTAACAGTGGCCATAATCCTCCTTCACGGACAATGAAGTTCAGCTGTTGATTGTATCAAAATAACGGTAATCTTATACTGGAGAGGCCCCCCCGTACAGGCAGACAGTGAACTTGAAGTGGCTATAAGTGATCAACTGATCATTACTTTATCACACGTGATCTCGAATGCGAGGAGAGCTTGTCTTCCAAGGTTCGGCTTCAAGCGAGGTTTTCAAGTATGAACCCGACCGTCTTAACAGACAGAGATGTCAAGGATGCCTTACCTAAGCACCTCAAAGGTACTAAATGCTTATATTCAGTATTTTACGTATTCAGTCAACAGGACCATTAGACAGTCTATCAATCTATGTAATTCTGCAGTATATATACGTGCATGTAATGTACCTTCTTATAAAGAGTGTATAACGGAAAAATCTTGACCAATGGAATTCAGACCGCGCCGTGATTGACGCACTCCTTTGCCAAGTGCTCACTCAGAGCACTTAATAGCATAATATTAGAGGTTTTGCAGAAACTGTATTTCCAGTGTTCGACCCTTGCTCAAGTGTGGCAGACATGCATTCTTGCTTTTAAGTTCATTAGGGATGTTACCTGTTGTTCCTATTCCACCAGGGCCAATTTCTTTCTAGTACTTGAATCCAGTTTCGAAACAATGTCGGCCTTTACCTTGTGAATGTTAATATGTCAAAAGCACAAGAAACACGCAAAGACTTATCAGATACACTCGCCCTTTATAAGAAAGTGGTGCATACGAAAATAACAACCGACTGCTCAAAAAGTTAAGAAAGTTCAGTACTGGATTTTTGAGACCTAAGAAAGTCGATAAGTCATATACATTTAAAATTCCAATATTCAAACAAGACAATCCTCGCTGTTACTTAATTTGTATATATTTCTTCTGTCAGTCTATGTAATCCAATGTTACATTTGTATAGTACTTGCCTGTCTGTGTTACGCAAACTTTACTATTCTTGCTAAGAAAGTCTTGAGAAGGTTTCAGTTCTGAAATCATGAAAAACTTGAGAAATTTCCAGTAGCAGGCGAGAAAAACTTTTTCATATAAAAATACGCCTAACTATATATTCATTTGACAACGTAGTGTAGGTAAGAAATGGATGTCATTTAAACGGGATCATAAATTTTGTTTGATTGTGGAGTTGTTTATGGCCATGCTGCTAATGGTCTGTATTCCTTTTTCTTTTTGGTGCACACGGTGCATGGCTTTTTGTGACGGCGTGTTTACGGCGAGGCTGGTACTTAGAGACTTTATCATGTATAGCCTTGCTTTTGGTAAGAGAATCTAGCTATATTCTTGTATTTGCCAGTCGATCAGGTGTAAACTCTGATTCTCAAACTGCTTTATCAGCTGTCTTTCTGATTTACAATAAATCGTCGAAATTTCAGTAGATTTTTCAGCATGTCCGCAACGACCCTTGATCCGTTGTAGACCGTTGTAACAATGAGCGATTTTGTTTTTTTTCTCCACTCTTACGACACATCTTAGAGTGATAACAAAAAGCAACAATTTCCTCAACATAATGCCATTGTATTAAATCGTTCCATGATATTTCGCTGTCATAGTGAACAACTTATTGTTTATGGTATCATTTCTGTTCAAAAATGTACAATACTCGTCTTTCTATGCGAACGTGGTTTATAATAAAGCAGTACTCGGCTGCTCAAAAAGTTAAGAAAGTTAAGAAAGTTCAGTACTGGATTTTTGAGACCTAAGAAAGTTGCTAAGTCATATACCTTTAATACTCCAATGTTCACTCAAGACAATCGTCACTTTTACTTAATTTGTATATATTTCTTGTAGTAGCCTATATGGTAGAGTATTGCATTTGTGTAGTGCCTGTCTGACTGTAATACACTGCAGTGCTACGCAAATTCGGCTATTCATGCTACGATAGTCTTAAGAGAGTTTCAGTACAGAAATCATGATAAAGTTAAGACTGTTTCAGTACTGAGCGAAAAAGAACTTACTTATTTAAAAAATGTGTGAACGGTTCTGACTTAAATAGAATTGTAGAATTTTACCTACAGTTCCTACTCCATTCCACAGTATAGATGGATTCTTCGTACCAGAGTGTGGAGATCTCTTGTGCGAATGCGATGCCGTGGAGCATAATTAATCTGATATTTTTTCTCGTCTGACTACATTTATACTAATTTAGCTAATGTAGCATTGTTATTTTAATATATTCAAGGTTTGTATTTTACAAATGTTGTCTGGAGCGTCAAATGCATCCCATGCCTACCTGTACATTTGGTAATCACACGTTTTTCTCATTTTGAGCCATCAGAGGTAGGAACGTAGTTATTGTAAGGAACGAGGGAACAAATCCATAAATATGGTTTTTCAGATTTCTTCGAAACTGAGAGAGAATGTGAAAAGATACTTACGGAGAACCATGAAGTAATTTCTTGGTATACACTAAGTCAGTTGTTGTTAATACGGGTTCCATCGCACCCAAAGGGGCTCGGTGATTTAGTCTGAGCGGTTCGACGGAGGTCTAGTTTTCGTATGATCACCTTGTGCACTAACAAACCAGAGATCTTTATTTTGAACTTGGCCATGACCATATTGCAGTTTTTCCCACTGAGAAGGGCTCGGCGAATGCGCACATGGAACTGGTGGTGTGTAATGCATACAGCTAACTTAAGAACCACTGCGTTTATCCTGTATCTTTGCTGTACTGTCTATCTGAACACATAATAATTCAACGTCATTTACCTGTTCCGCGTTTAGAGTTACGTGATTTTTCGTGAGTTCGAGAGCCAGTTGTATTGTCAAGAGAATCCTAAAACAAAATCTCCAAAAGCTCTGTAGGCTTCTTCTTGGACAGTGAGTGAAAATTGCCCCTTACGGCTTTTATCAGACATTTACTTTTGATCAGATTGTACCATTCAACAGCTTTCTGGGCGTTGTTTCTTTTCTGGGAGAATAAATGACTTCCACACGGAACATTCCATATTGTTTTCCATCTCAAAATCCCCAGGGCTTTTGAGCTCCACTTTACAAGGTCTGGACACATGGACGTAGGGGGACTTTAAATTAGAGGGGCTGCAAACTGTATGCCCGAATCACTGATATTTTGCACGGAAATGTTGCTGTTTAGCTCTTTAAGGCTGCAGGTATTTTTGGTAAAATATTGCTTTTTCTGAAGAAATTGCCCGAACGAAAAAGATGTCGACCCAGCTGCACCCCCCAGCCCCTATGCCTTATATGCTTATGGCTGACTACCAGTGGCGTTCCAAAGCGGTTCTGAGTGGGGGGGGTGCTTAGCAAAAGCAATTTACCGATAGGTTTGAACAAGACACTTAACTACATGTAAGCCATAGTAGTTATGTCAACTTTTATCTACAAGCTTAAAACGTTTGCCGACACACCCATTACTTCGACACGCCCATGCTGACACGCTTCTGGTCAGTATCATTTGCTCAAGGCTCTTGCTAGTTCGCCATATCTATGAATCTTATCTCATAGTACAAAATTCATAGATATGGCGAACTTATAGGGCCTCGACTGCGTGTGGAAGCGTGGTTAGGTTCTATTTGATCAATAGATTCCGCAATTAATAAAGTAATTTGCGTTCTTTTTCGAATTCCTAGTTTGTTTCAATCTTTTTAGTATTTTACATTAGTCTAACTAGGAGTAGTTGTTGGGAGTATCCCACAGTACACAACTGTTGTCGGGGCTCTCGTTTTGCGCTGTGTACGACAGGGTCCCCTGAACTTGTATGGGTACCGAATAAATGAAAGAAACAAGATCCCTGATGACGTCATTATGAAATTTTAAAGTCGCCAAAGAATAATTTTGCAGCCTTGGGGTGCCCCTCTCAGGTTCAAGGCCTGGGGAAGTCTACCTTCTTGGCCCATCTCTTTGGTATGGGGGTTAATAGGATGGAATTATCTAACGTATACCTCTTCGACATCTGTCGCGTTAATTTTCTTTTGCTCGTCCTTTCTGGATTCCTTCAAAGAATTCTTGACGTCCTGCATACAACGAACTATCCCCCGTTTATCAGATTGCTATCAAAACCCCACCCTGATATCGTTACACGCTCCTTGTATTAAAACTTTGACAGTAGGATAAACATTGCTGTGCAGGTTTTTGGTTGGTTTGAGCTGTTCTACCTTTTTTCTCGTGATTCGACTGTTCCCAAACACGTGCCCATCGCAACATTAAATCTCATGTAAATGCGCGAAATTGTTACGCGATAATCGCACTCGAGTTTTTGCATAAAGACTGAGATTCTATTGCCCGTTTCCGTACCGCGTAATGAGCTTTTCCCCGTACAATAGAAGCTACTATTGCTCTTTTGATCGGATAGTAAAGTATGAACTTTGGTTTTCGTGTGAGGATATTTTGACCTGGTATTGTAGGGATTCCTTTAATGTAGCTGGAGCAGTACCCCTTTTATGCTAGGCCAGTACCCCTATTGGTACTGGGCCACTGCTTCATCTGTGCTAGACCAACATCCCTATCAATAGTGGGTCAGTACCCCTATCGATGCGGGGCCACAATGCCCCTATTTTCACCCGCAATCATCTAACTGCCCTATCTACACAATTCTGTTTTCAAGACACCCAAAATGGCACCCAGAAAAACAGTCTTCAACTACATTGTAAAGAAAATGCCTAATTACATGTTTATTTCCATTTACACACTTATCATCGTTTATTTATTTTTTCCAGAATTGTGTAGTTTTATTATTAAATGTGCTACAAACATCGAGCCCTCTTAGAGTCTCAATGCCCCCTCTTCTGCTTTCTGATATGTCAATTTTCTCCTATAAAAGCATGCTTACTTGCTTCACCAAATGAAAGCCTAATTTTTAGATAGCAATCTCTTTACTTTATTACTCTCTTTGTGTGTATCTGATACCTAACTTTTTGCTTATTTATAAAGAGGACTTTTGCCGCTACATAAATACTGCAATGAAGATTGCTTTCTGTGCGTATAGATACGAGTGTGTTTTCCACACCTAATCCTCCTTATTTCTTGACTTATCAAGTTTTCATTAATCCATTGTCGATTTAATCATTTCTAGTATTATACACTCCAAAGAGACAATTACAAACTCAGGTCAAGATGGTTTCCTTGTTTGTAAATCATACATACTGCTTTGTCGTTATACAATATTCATATGATCTTTCTTTAGTTTGTGTTTAATTGATCCAAAAGCTCTTAAAAAGGATATCCCCAATTCTGAATAGTCTTCGTGTGAAACTGATCTCTTTTACAAGGCTGCCGTTCCAGCAACGCCACGGGTTGTTTATTTTCACTTGATAGTACTGTCTCAAGGATCGCTGTTGCTATACGCAAAAAATAATGGCCAGTTTTGTCAACAATTCGCGTACCGTTCATTGCTGAATACGATGAGAGATCAATAATTGTTGCTCGGAATGTCAGTGCGTGTGGTCAAATTGAAACTGAAAAGAGCCAATGAGAGATTTTTGCTGGGAAAATTCGCTCTATGGAATTTCTCAGTGGACTGTTATTTTATCAACTAGGAATTTGCAGGGCAACAGGAATACTTACATAGTACGCTACAAAAGAAGTGTTTTTATATCTCTCATGTGTTTATCTCTATAGACCTGTACTAGAAATCCGGTCAATAGGTCGACCTCTAGGCTTGAGTAAAGTAAAAGGTGGTGCATCAGATTACTGGGAATTGCCGCGCCCATAACTTTACGTAGTAAATAATAATAATAAAAATAATAAATGAAATCTTTATACAGGATGTACGTTTCAGTGCTACGTACATTGCTATTAATATGTATTCTGTCAAAATTAATGATTACAAACTTATCGACAAAATTAAAAACGGTTTTCTACAGGTTAGAATGATTCTTTATATGTTCTTTAAATATTAGGAGGCTATCAGTTTGATGACTCTGGATAGGTAAGTCATTATAGATTTTAACACCTATCGACCGAAAGTTAGACTTGGCAACTTGTAATTTGACTTCTGGAACTTCAAGCGTAAACCCATTATTTCTTGTATACTGCTCATGTGCTCCCATTTTCAATCTCACTTACTTATACAGACGAAAGAACCCATCAGGTCACCAATTTCACCTTTCCTGGGGTAATTGCTTTTTGACGATGAATTTAAGCCATGCATTTATATAACATCAAGGAAATTTTGCTTGCCAGCAACTCCGGCGGGCAACAATAAGGGATCTTAGGGGTCCAGGCCCCACCTCTCTCCCAAAAGTAAAAGAATACCCTTTTCTTGGACCATTTTGAAGCTTTCTATTGCATCTCTGTTAATTAGATCAGTGTTTAATAATCATTAAACTTGAAAGTATCGAGATCATGATGATCCTATTGATGTTCTCGAAAAATTGTAATATCCCTTTTTTGTGAATTGGCTCCCTGCCCTCGAGCATTTATAGTTGAGCCTTATGAACATTGCAGTGTATATGACCTGCAGCTGCAAATCAAATGACACTACGTAAACATATTCTAGTATTTTATTACACAAACTTCATTTTCAGATACAGTAGTTTGAACTCAACATGGTTTTTTATCTTTCCGGCTATTACATCAACCGATTATAAATTTGAAATTCACTATCTGTTCCGACAGATGACCTCTAATTTGAGAATTCAGAATGAATTAGCAATTCAACAAATAACCTTAGGATTGAATCGATTAAGCCCCTTCTTGAAAGAGAGAATAATAGGGTGAATTCTAATGCAACGTTCGAATGTAGTAGAAGAGACGGGGTGACTTGCAACGTCTGTCGTTCGCTGCTTGCCAAAATTAACAAAGCCAGATATATAACCTTTGGAGACCTTTTCAACCTACGATATCTAGTTGGATTTGCTATACACGCATTTTTATAGGCTAGTGCGGTTAGGACTTAACAATGAAAATACTTTGACTGGCGATCAGATTTGAGTGCTCAAAATCCCTTACCAATTTTTTAACTGTACACTTTTGGTTCCTTTATTATATACTAAAAGACAAAGAAATATAGCATCATAAAGGTGTCGGAAGACGAGTAAAAATCAATTATTGCAAACTATTGAATATAGGTATTGCTGAGCCTGTTTATGCACTTGAAGGTTCAACTTGACAAAGCTTTCTCGTTTTTACTTGATGCATTCAGGTTCCTAAGCAGTCTCCAATCCAGGACTGAAAATTCCATTAGCTTTTGCCTATCAGAGTACCACCTTGCTTTTAAAAGCACTTGCTTATATAACAAAATGCATGTATGCAAGAAGTATTCATGATGATATGCGGGGTTCATCTAAGGAATAAGTCACATTATTCTAAAATTACCTGGATGTGTTCTGGAGAATAGGTTTGTTAACAGAGAAATGACCGTGTACAAATTAACTGATAACTCGAAAAGATGAAGTAGCGAGAATCAAACCAAAGTATATTGTTATTACATCTGTTGCAATTTGTTCATGAAAACATCGATACAGTGCATCGACAAATAAAATGCCAATACAAAGGATAGCTCGGATACAGCTAAAATGTGTGAGCTATTTTTGGAATTGATCCTTAATTCCAGTACTACTCCTTATTTGTTCATTGTTTTATCCTGGACACTGATGTGAACTAGAAAGCTACGCTGCTCTGTGGTTTTGTAGATAGCGTAGCACCAGCAAAGCTCTTTGCAGAGGCGACCTGAAAACTGGAATTTTGCCATTTGCTCAAATTTATTCAATGAAAGCCAGAAATCTCTTGAAGGTGCATTATGCATTCCTATGAGAGTATCATTCATCTTAACAGCTAAGGCGCATGCACGTCTGTTCTATGTTCAACACCCTCAACACTCTCATTGATTTCAAAATTTCCATTCTAGACTATATGGGCAGCTTAAATTCATATAGTGTTCCATTTTGGATACATCTATAACAAGGAGACAAGTTAATTAAAATGACTTCATTCGTGTCAATAGAAATCTGTCATACTCTGTCATGCTATTTCATTTTGGCTACTTGCTGCCATCATCTCCTCGACGAGTTAAATCATAGCATCTTACACCATGCTTCAACGATGTCCAGAAGTTTGGATGGCTTTCTGCGCTTACTTATCTTTGCTTCATTAACTATTCATAATGCTTCATAAGACGACAGTGAAACTTTTTAATTTTTTGGGAGTGGCTCTTCATAATGTGATCTCGTGTGTGTCTGTAAGAGGCAAGAAATATACTCGAGAGGAATAAGATGAGACGAACAAGAGAAGCAGAGAACAGAAGCGCCAGTGGGAGCAAGAGGATTATAAATGAATGAATGGAGAAGAATGAATGAGGTTAAAGTACGGATGCCTTTCCCCCATTTTAGAACACGTTGTTGTAACGCAACATGCCTTTTTTTATCCTATTATGTGTGCATATACGTTGTTGTCACAGAGAAAATGTGATTTCTTTAAGCATTTCTTGCTACTTATAAGTATGTTTTCTGTTGAATACATGTATAATTTTTTAAATTAATTAGGATGTTATTTAAAATTAGGCATCTGAAAATCACTTAAGACTGTTTACGATTGAAAGCAATAGATGCTGACTGTCCTAACAAGGGATTTAGCATGTAGGTATAACGAATCAAATCTGGTATCAGCCTGTGTAGCAATTCTATGTTTATATTCTTCGCTATTTAGCGGGTTCTTTGCACAATAGACAGGCATAAACAAATTTTTCAGCGGCTGGCGCGTGTTATATAAAACGCAAATAGCTTATAGTTAACAAGGCTATTGCGTGTCATTATGCGTCGCTTAGCACATATAACTTATATATGATAAGCTTGTCTAGAACACTTTTCCATAGAAAATGACCTGACAAATGCGGCATTTTTATGTCCTCATAGGACTTATGCATATAATAGATACAGCTTACATACGAAGCATGTCATGATGACATCACACGAAAGTAATTGCCTGTGTTTGACTGGTATGTTATTGAGCCTATACACACATTTTTTATAAAAAATATCTAATTTTTTGCTGAGCTTCAATATTCTTAATGTTTGTATTGCTTTTTGGGCCTGAGAATATTCTTAAATTATGCCTAACTTTTAATGATTTTGATTATTAATACTCGCATAGATTATATTCTTTGTAATAAAGTGTGTGTAACTGACACTCCGAAGAGTTGCTTAGTCGCATCATAGCGCAATGACTCCCAGATCGACACTTGTTTCTTTTTCCAAAGAAAGTTCAAATAACCAAAAATCTAGGTCGTGATGAAGCTTGAGCCTTGCATTATTCTTAAATTATTCTTAAATTTCAGGGATTTTGAGCCGCGATATTATTAGATTATATTCTTATAAAAAAGTGCAAATTGAAGATGCCACCTTACCAGCAAATTTAATGATTTTAAAATCTAAAGCTCATTTTTAACTTTACTGCCTGCCGTGTCTTCGTCGCCTATTGCAAATATAATTATTATGTCTTAATCTAACCAGTTGTATGCATTGCACTGCATGCACAATTAATTTGCCTAGAAGATAAGCAACGTACAATAGTGGCCAATAGTCCTGGAACACTTTGCACTTTTTGTATTCTTGAAACACTTTGCGCTTGTTGTATTCTGCAATGACTTTCATCCCCTCCTTCCCTCAAACATTGTTGTTTTTGGGATAAGTACATGCGATAGTAGGAAAATTTCACATGCACGCCAACTTCAAGTATCCCACAGACGTACCAACATTGTTCTAGGGTGAGGGTGGTTACATGCATGTGACAACGATAACCAAGTGTAGAGGAATATTATTTTTTAGCATTTTTTGTAAGTGTCCTTAGGACTTTTGATCGAGGCCCATCATATCGTGGCCAGTATACATATCCCAGACAATTTGAGGTGAAGTTAAACGACAGTTTACTATGGCGCAAACCTTTGCAGAGAATCCTGCACCAGACATGTATACGGGGAATAAACTTTGCTTACAGGGCAACAAAAATATTATTATAGTGCTGCAATATGCATGCTTATAGTGTCATATAATCCTCTTGGCTAGGTGTCATACTTTTCAATCAAGAGAGGACTAGATTGTTTAAGAGCATGTTGCAGTTAACGGAATCATTTCACTAACTGCCCATACAAATTTCCAATAATTCCTTTAGTAAATTGTATATTTAAAGCTAGAATATTTACAGAGTAGTGCAGTAAAGCTGTTAGTTTACAAATGGAATATTGAAATAATCCCAAAATTTTGCAATAAATGTGAATAGCATCACTCAAGGGGGCACACCTCGCCCGAACTGTCTCCGTACTGCAGTCGTCATTGAGTCTTGACATTTTGCTGTAGCTGCAGGATGATCTGATTAAAGAAGTCGTTCCTCGTTTGTTACCTTGTTACTTAGCTCAGCCTTTTGATTGCAAGACAATGAGTATTGCAGGATCCAGAGAGACAATCATAAAATTACCCTGTTCTTGACGCCATCTTTCAATTTCCTCGTCGCAGTTAGACTCTCATTTCACTTTTGAACAAAATTCATGTTTGTTAGATGCAATCTGATAATAAGTTGGAATACTTGAGTGATAGTTGGTATTAAATTTTTAATGGTGAAGATGGGGCTTGTCCCCAGAGCTTAAAAAGGGGATCTGAATTAGGATAAACCATCCCTAGTGATGATAGTCAATACAGCTGGGGTTATTCCAAACAGGATTTGTTGTCTTTTCTTGGAATTGGAAGGAGATACTAGTTGGAATTGGAAATTGAAATAGATAGATTTGGAAAAATGTTTTCAGATGCGAGACAAAGTGGAAATAGCTAGTAACTTAAGTTAAGCAAAAATTCCTCCATCAAGTGAAAATCCTAGTCATAACATAAAGACAGATTCGTTTTTGCAAACCATTATCCTGTAAAATGAGGACCCAGATTTCATGACAGTGGTGATTTCCAAGAAGAGATCGAATTTCTCAATAGTTCAGTAGTCAACAGAGCAATAAATTTTATTTAGAATTACCCTTGGTAGTATATATAAAGATTTTGAAGGCATGAAAATCCTTGGCAAAAAAGAAGCTCATTCATTATCACTCGATATATCACTCGATCTTCTCTCCCATGCGTCATTGAAAGAGTAAGTTAGTAAACAGATTGTTTTGGTTGATAGACTGTGTGAAAAATGTCAGAAAAAGCATACGAGTTAATGTCATAAGCTTTGACGCAGATGGAATCAGATTCGGTGCTTGATTATCAAAATTAACCGCATTTCTTCACTGGCCTGAGAAACTACTGTTACATTCTGGCTTTCAGTGTGGCTTTTGATACTAATAACATTAATGTAACGGAACAACAATTAGGCAATTAAATGAAATCGGAAAGAAATAAATTAGTCTTTTAGATCTTTACAGAGCTTAAACTGCGTAGGACGTTAGCAGCTACGTGCATATGGGAAAGACGAGCAACAATGTCGTGTTTAGATCTCTGGAGCATGCAAAGGTTAGATCTTGGGACTAAATTTCAAGGCTTGGAAATACTCCACTTCTCGGTATCAGGTGGATAGGTAATGCCCTTCCTTATTCTGAGTTGCTTATTCCGGATACTGCCAAACCTTTACTTCTGCACCAATGCACTCAGGCCCGTTCGTACAGTGGGTTGTCGAGGGGTGTCACACCCCCCCCCAGACAAATCTATCGACAGATAACTAAAAGTTGCCATTTCTGTAGGCATTATTGCTTTATTTCATTTGTAATCTAGGAATCTAGGAAGAGGAAATAGGTGCCTCAGCGAAGCAGACGGCTCGTGAATTTGTTACATTTATAGAATCACACAATTTGCTGAATGACAAATTTACCACATAATACACTCTACTTTTATATGAACAATTTTATAAGAACACGAGCGTCAATAGGAACAAGCTGAGACTGAAGTACTATCGTAGAATGACTTGAAACTGATATAAAACTTTTAAAGCTCTATAGTGTTTCCCAAATCATCAGTGTGTAAAAAGCCATAAGTGTACCAAGACTTTTAGTAAGGATTATACACTTGTAAGTACGCATATCTCTTTCCTTCTGCCAATTTTATTGAAAATAATACCTGTTTCATAAACACCCAATGTCCTCTTGTATATTGTCTAATGTCTACATTGCTTACACCCCAATAATTTAAGAACAACTAAAGAACAATTCAACCTCGACATTTTGGAAAAATTAAGAACAGCCAGTGTGAAAATCAATTTTACTGGTTCACATAAAGAAAAGACTAAGCAACATGTTAAGCACATGCTCGTCAATCATGGCAACCACGCCCAGTTTTGTTTGCAAATTGTAGGTTCAACAACCTCCCAAAGAAAACTTCTAGGAACAGCCCTAAATGAGCTGTTTGCCAGAATTGACAGCCCTATTATTGCTACATTGCAATAAATTGCCGGATAGTATGCAGCTTCGGCTCACAAATGAATCTATAGGATCGGGGGTGAAACTACTGGGAGTCTATTGGGGGTAAAACAACCTTCATTGTCAAAAAGGGCAATTTGTAGGGCAATTTTCTTCTGCTCTTTCATTGCTGCTTTTTACACACCAGCATTTTATAAACGTTATGGAAGATGACATGAATTTAATGTTTCATGGTTTCTACCTCCGTGGTGTTGACTCAAGTTTCCTTTTTTCTGGCATGACATGCCTTTTCATCAAGCAGACCATGTCCCCTCATCGGGCGTATATGTTATACATCCCTTAATGGAATTGGCTGGTAGAGAAAATAGCAATGGTGTATCTGGTAAGTGACAGATGTACTGAATGCTGGCTGTTTGAATTGTTGTTGTGACTTTCTAATGTAAACTAACTGAATTATGACAAAAGCTTTGCATATCTTTATGTGCCTTTTTCCAGGATCGCTGGTTTGCTACATTCCTGCTCTTTGAAATAAAAAAATGCGCTCTATATTATACTCGTCTAATATCCATAGAACTTTACTAAACAGATCAAAGCGAAATTAAGCGAAAAATTACGTCCTCCTTAGCGCTTGACTTTAGGCCCTGGCCAAACGATTCGATTTTTCCCCCGACATTTGATCTCAAAGTCGAGTTTAGTCGAGCATGTGTGGCCAAATGATTCGATTTTTCGCTCAACTTTTCACTCGGCTAGACCCAGATTCATCACAGCTCTGCTGCAATAGCCTTCAACGTTTCCCCAAGCTTGATACGATAAAAAAATTCAGCATTGTCACACTCATCATCTTGAACTTTCTTGTCCGTTGCTTCACTCATATTTCCTTAGCGCATATCAGTTAAAAATATTTATCATCATAAATATTTTCCCGCCTAAAGAGACGCAACTGTCCATGCTTTCATTCGACTCGCTCGACAAGGTGGCCAAACGATTCGATTTTCACTCGACAACACTTTTTCACTTGATTTTTTTAACTCCAGTGGTGAAATGTTAGAATCTATGTCAGAAAAATCAGGAAAAAACTGTGTTTTAACGACAGTCAGGAAAAGTCAGGAAAAGTCAGGAAAAGTCAGGAAATTTTGCTTGAACTTGAAGAAAGTCAGGAAAAGTCAGGGATCTTTATCATCAATGCAGACAGGGAAGTAGGAGCCGGGGGGCCCAGAGGGGCCATGGCCCCCACTTTGTAGCAAACTATGCAAAAGTGCCCCTTTGAAGCCCAGAATGGGCGTGGTGATGTGCCCCTTTTAGGATTTGGCCCCACCCACTTTTTAGATGCTTCCCACGTCCCTACATGAAGATGAATTCTTTGGTACTCAATAGACAACTCTGCACATTGCACAGTTTGTGATATTTTTGTTCCAGTTAAGCAGAGAGCCTCCTTTTCTTACCAAAATTTGAAAAATGTGCTCAATTACTTAGTTTTGAAAGATGAGTCAGTCGCTCGCATCATTTGTAACAACAGTTGGTCAGGAAAACATCTTCATTTTCATGGAAACGTCAGGAAAACATATTGGGCAGGATGTGTATGAACCCTGGAATATTATCATCACATAGTGATTACTTGTTATTTACAAAATTATGTTAGTTATAGAACTATATAGCGACATTACAGTAATTAAATCTTACTATTTATAGTAATACGAACAATTAGTGAGAAAGTATGAGGTGAAATCTGTAGAATCACATAATGACATATGCATTTTTGCAGCAAGTTTAAAAGAGTGAGAAAAATAAGGAAATGATGAGGCCGTTGAAGCTTGTTTTAAGTCGGTAAGGCGGACTAGCAAGATTCGGAGGGAATGAGCTCCATTATGGTTATACTTCCTCCTTTTCTCTGCATTTTACATCAATGAACTTTCATAGGAACATCATAACTTTTATTTATTTTGTCATCATAATCAATTCGCAAAGTTCTGTCAGCATTCTTAACTAACATAGTGGTTAGAATAGATAAATATACTATGTTACAACGATGACAAACATTACAGCGTATGGTAGTCGCTTAAGAAAGCGCTGTTCTTCCTAGGGACAGTGTTTTGGGGTAAATGCTATCGTAGTAAGAACGGGAACAATAACATTTTGGTAAGCAAAGACCGTGAATGTAGGACAAGATGATGTAATGGTAGGAGAATGATCGACCAGCTCTGCAACAAAAGCTCATTCTCAGCTGGAGAGAACAAGCAAACTTTGTTTATACATTTTTCGATACTTCTGGTTACTAGTCGGTGAATAAGCAAACGAGAAACAAAGGCATCTACGATACTGTTTTGTCAATGTAACTAGTGTGTGAAAATACCAGCTAGATAATTTGCTTAATTTGACTGAACAACAATATTTAATGTTGCAGAGAAAGGCGAGATTAATAAGACATATCACCACTCATCACAGTTAACAACCGCATCATGTGTTCGTAGAAGAGAATTGGGTAAATGTAGGTTGAAGTTTTACTGGCTAATAGTAACAAAAGATTAATTAAATTGAAAGATATAAATGAAGGAGTTGGTTGTTGGGCAGTTTAGTCAGTTCTTAGGCGAGCACGCTATATTCAAGATGTCATTTGTCGAGAATATCTACGGTATGTGATTTATGCATTTTGTAAACATAATTCTCGTCTACTAAACAGTCATCACTGTCGATGCAGGACTTTACAGACTATTTTTTCTACCATGGTAACTTATTGACCATGCAGTTTTCTGCATTTAAACAGTAGATGTGCACTTATCATCCTACCATTCTATGGAATTAAATCTGCAATCTGTAAATATATCAGCTAATATTTTCTGCTGTAGTATCAACCATCTAATATATAATTATGAGCTGAATGAGAGGGCTTTTGCGCACTAAATAACTCTTTCGGCGAATCTTCCTACACGAATATACAATTACAGATACACTTCATTACATTTCACTTTTCATTGCCTTTTATCTCGGGAAATGAAAGACCCTTTGGCTATTAACTTGAAATGTGATCTTGTAAGCCTTTCAATATTGGTTTGCTTCCCTCTTCTTCAGTTTCTTCATTTCCAACCATATCTTCAGTAGAGTCGTCACCGCATAATATTAGTCACTATCTCTCCTCCAATCCCATGTATTCATGATTCTAGATCATCTCCCATCCAGTCCTCATTAATATATACCATAAAACTGCCCATGTTTACACTTAAGTCACCATTTTCTTTCCAGTGCACTTTTTATCTCGCTTCATTTATAATAGTTCATTGTAAGCATGGTAGACTTGCATATGTTAAGTACGATATTGTACTGTGATGTTACAAAATAACAAGAAGCTGACAGAATGACAACATTTTTAGGAGTTTGTCCAGTGACCAGTTTCTATCCAACTTAGCTAGAGCTTAATTTTGCAATACGTATAAACACATGCATGTCTGATTGTCGCATACCGAGGCAACTGCTGGTGTGTTATTTTTGGAAATATGCCTGGTCAAACAACTTTCACTTTTCTACAGAGCAGAACAGTATATGATGGTAACAGCGATATAACGAGGTTCGGCACGATTGGACTCTGTGAGCCCCTGTTTGAATTATATCCCTTTTTAACCACCATTTTGTTAAAGGAACTGATGGCTATAAGAAATGGCTTAGATTTAGAATAGGCATACAGGGGTGGCGGAGTAATATTTTTGTGGGGGGTAGGGCTCTAGTGGGTATACTAAAAATGCATAGAAGGTGCTAAAACGGTAGAGTAGACTTGCTATAAACACTGGAAGGGCTTCAGCCTTCCAGCCCCCCCCTCCCCCCCGGTTCCGTTGTCCATGGTATACAGTCGACACTCGATAGCTATGTATATATTTGTATGTATGTATGGAACAGTTATCTAATATCAACTGCAATTGCCATCCATGGTGATAGACGTAATTTTAAAGATCTCTTTTCTTTCTACCATCCCAGCTGACTCATCATCGCTAGATATGCGCTTTTAAATAAGGCAATGCTTTATAAAGAACCTTCATGTAGAGAGCGAAAGAATATAAAGTACTTGTACCACTAACGAGAAAAATCTCAAAGAAGCTTTTCACATTCATAAAGAAGGCAAACTCGCATGAATTATGTGTAATCCTTGCAGCAACCTGATCATAGGCGAGTTTTCGCTGAAACCTGCAGTACCCATAGCGCCCTGTCTTAAAACTGAGCACCTATAATGTGTATAGCATTAAATAAGGAATTATAATTAGGGAACTATCACGGAATTTTTAAACTAATATGTGATCAATAGAGATCCAGACAATAAGGAACTTTTAGAATTGGCCCATGTGCTAGGTTCCTTACAAAAATATATATGGGCTCATAGGTTTCTTGTAAATGCATACGGGTTGATGAGTTACTTCATGTATTGCTGGATTTAATCCATTGTTCTGTGACAAATTCAATAGTTTGAGAGCACATGTGGTCTGTTGATTGTTTATATACGCGAGAATTAACTTCTTATATTACAAATGCCACTCTAAATTGCAATTAAGAGTCAAAGATAACATGCATTGTACAGAAGGCCATGGGTGCTAAGGGTGATTCTTCAGTTGGACTGTTTGTTTTCATTTGATAGCACAAACTCCGCTCCGTTCTCACGAAAACAACAATGTCGAGTTTGTGTAAGCAGAATATGAATCAAGAAACCAGTCGAATGACGGATTAGCCATCGGATAGCAACAAATTAGTGTTAAATAATATAATGTTTCCCTGTTTGAATTTTGTTTTTCTATCGAAGATTACAGTACACATAAACAAAGATAAGCCAATATTGGTTGGAATTAGTATCTCCAGTAATGAATGCATTTGAGGTCATCACGGTACTATACGGTCTCTTCCTTGTGAGAACAGCTTGTAGAATGAGCCACTCGTTTGAATTTCTTGATACAATAGAGAGATAAGGCAAGGATGCTTCCAGACCTTATAGTTGATCTCTCTTTGCATTCCATGTAGATATTAAATTCTGTTTTCTTTTGCAGAAAAAATCCAATTTTCTCCCAAGGACTCTATTTGCAAATAAGATTGTTTAGTCAATTATGCTAAAACACCAACTTGCCATAGGCGTAGGAGGATTTAAAATTGTTGAGAGCTGCACAATCTCTACCCGAATGAACAAGAGGAACGTTCAAGATGGACGACGGTTTCTCAAGCTGATTTTTATCTAGTTGTATTGAGCTGCGTCTAATTTCTATAGAAACTATTATTTTCTAAAGAAATTACCCGAATCAAGTGGATTTCTGCTCAAATGGAAGTACTGCAGCCACCCCTTCCCGTGCTCCTGCACCTATGATACTTAAATTAGTTATATGTCGATGATTCCATACCATCGTCTTGAAAGCCACAACTTCTTATGATTCGACTGGCTGCCAGAACCTCGTGATTCTCAAGATCCGTCTTCCTGTCGGGTCTACTTTTCTAAATGATTTTGATGCAGTAGTTCTTCCGCCTCAAAATATGAAAAGATTCAGCTGGACAAATTGTCCAACTCCAAGTACTTAAGAACTGCACTTGTTATCTATTTGTGCCGCAATCGTTGGTAGCAGACATCTCTGATTTGCAATCTGAGTTTGTACCCACTTCGAAGACCCTGTTCCATACACTTTCACCGAGAAAAATCTGCCCTGTTGAAGCTGGCGACTTGGTGCAGGAATGCTTTGGTGGTAGAAAGGAAGATTAGGGCAATACTACAAGCAACTCTAGTGCTAGGCCAATTTTGGTTTGGTACTCAAATAGTAGCGAGTTGCTAGCAAAAGTCTCTAGTAACGGGAGTACCACACACCTTAGCTGAGTTTATGCGCAAAATAAGAAAGCATCAATTTAAGAATTAGAACTGTAGAGTGTGCAAAACATATAAGAATAGCTTAGGATTTGCATATATATTTGGATTCCTACATTCAATATATATATATTTATTCATTTAGTTGTATAGAAAGATGTAAATACTACGTTTAATCTTTAATTTTCCTTCTTTATCTGGTTGTCTTTAATTCATTTACTTACCTGTTCACTTACTCATCTGTTTTCTTAATAATTTATCAACTTGCTCAATTTCTTACCAACGTCATTACTTACTCATGCTCTTATTTATTACGTTATTATTTTCTCACCTATTTACCAAACTTTAATATTTATCCTAGAAACTTGTAACACTTTTGCATTGTGCAAAGTCTGTGGAGACAGAGCCTCTGGTAGGCATTACGGTGTCTTGACATGCGACGGTTGCAGGGGTTTCTTCAAACGCAGCGTCAGAAGAAACATTGAATACGTCTGCAAATTCCAAGGGAAATGCATTGTGGATCTGAAACGACGAAATCAGTGTCAATCTTGTCGATATCAGCGATGTTTGCTGGTAGGCATGAACAGACATGGTAAGTTGTTTATATGGTAAACTATGTGTAAAGTATCTGGCAGTTTTAAATGATACATAAGCTTTCCCACATTCTCCCATGGTCGTGGAGGGAAATGCACGATGGTAAGTCATAGATCTGCACTGAATCGCACTGCATCTGATAAACATATGCAAAGTGAAGAGCGTACAAATACTATGATACAACCATAAGTATATGATTTGTCAAGATTGAAGCCTTTTGATCAGGAGTGGGCAACCTAGGGTCCGAGAGCCACAATTCGACATCCAAAGTGGTTTTTGTGGCCCGAGAGTAGATAGCCCTGTTCTTTACTTCTTTGAAGTGCAGAAGAGTTTGGACTTATTGGGTTCTGACTAACGTAAGTTTTGCTTAGTTTAGTATACTTTTGGTCTACTTCACGAAAAGATTAGAAGGGCCTGTCCCACCCTCCTAAAAGGTTGCCTAACCGTTCTTTAGGTGAATTACAAAGACATCTTTAGTTAGCTGCTACGTGATGTTCAACTGAAAATGAAATAAGAACTACGAAGCGTCTTTGGCTGGTTTTATTTTCGTATTGTGATTATTCCCCGTGTTTTTACCCAGCTGTCCAGCACGAGAGACTCCCTCGAAAACAGAGATATTTCAATGGGGAATCGAACTCAAACGAAGAACCAATCAAAAAGAAACACTTGATATCCACGCACATCGAAGAGAGCATACAGCATCGTATTGTCTCTACGAACAGCCTATTGCCAATCAAATGCAACCCTGGCTACCCTGTGCCCCACTTCTTTCACAATCCTATTTCAGAGTTTCCTAAAGAGAATCGGCCTCCACCACAGCTACCAAAGAAGCAAGGGTATTCTATTGAATCGCTTTTGGATCTGGCCAAACACGAGAAGCCAAGTTACTGTGAGCCATCAGGAAACAAGTTCCCTTCAACGCCACCGGACAGTCCATCCGCATTTGCAAATTTCCAAGACAGGCTCTACGAGACGCTGCACAGGATATTACAGGTAACATTCTCGTGGCCTTGCACAGTTTCTACGTTCACCGAGTTGCCGAGCGGAGATAAAGCAAGATTGCTAGATGAAGCCTGGTCAGAACTCTTCCTTCTTGGAATAATTGAAAGCGATGTTCCGCCATCGATATTTGCTGGATACCTTCAAAATGTTATCTATTTGTTCAAAACCAAAGAAGATGTGCAAAAGATCGAGAAGTTCGAGTTGGTGCTAAGGAAACTCAGGTCTCTTTCGATTGATCGCAATGAGATGGCATTCTTAAAAGCAATAGCTCTTTTCAAGCCATGTAAGTAAACTTCTTGTTGAAGTTTTACAAATCTATGAAGGCAAACTTCCCACATATCAGCAAGCAGAGCATTTTCTAGTTAATTAGTGATGGTTTTATTTACTTCCTTTGTTGTAATTTGTTCTCCAAGTTGTGGTATCGTTACCATTTTCTGTATTAAGTGAAGTATACACCCAATCTTAGCGGTGGCAGCTATATCTTTAAATGATCCGCTATATCACGTTCTTCTCCACTTAGAGATGAAGCTCTTAGCTTTTCTTCTAGAGATTTTTAAAGGGTTAACAGGAGTATCCTTGGGGGATTTTTAAAGCGTTTTACGTTCACTTTCGCATTACTGTTTCACACCTTTCAGGTTGCGAATGTTTTTGATATCAATTTCAGGTTAGGTTAATAGGATCTTCTGACAGAAAAAGCAACAAAGCTTATTGTAGTTCTTTCGATCTTAGATTCACAGTCGCTTTCCATGCGTCAGCACATCGAAAACTTGCAAGATCAAGCGCAAGTCATGCTGGGAGATTATGCCAGACAGTATCACCCTGGAAACAATGCCAGGTTTGGCAAGCTAATCTTGTCACTCCAGCTCCTTCGCACCGTTGATCAAGAACTGCTTCGCAACTGCCTGCAACAGCCCCGTTCATTCCATTCGTTCCCGTCTCGATATGAACAAAAAGCTCTAAACTAAGTATTGAAAATAAAGGTGTTGCATTAAATTGCAGTATTAATCCATTGTCCTAAATTCTTTTGGATTGAAATATTTAGCATATTTTTATGCATTTGTACATATTTTAATATTTTTATACCCATTTTTGTGGTAAGGATTTTGCACTGTCACTTTTAATTTTTACTATAACTTGCAGACTTCTCAATTGTAAATTTACCATTATTGCCTTTCCCAGGCATACTCAAGGCTCACTCTTTCTCATCATCCCTAGTATACCTTGATATTCTGCATACAACTCCAAGGCTCTCTATCTACATAGTCCGTTCAATTTGTTCAGTTAAATTGTCACTTTCCCAAGGAGTCAACATTTCAAGGCAAGTTTGCTGTAATGTACAATATCCAATGATTAATTCCGTAATTTTCCTTCAAAAATGTTATCTTTAGCAGCATAGCCGCCGAATGCCAAGTCTATTTTCTCCCAACCTAATTGACCAATCATCGTGCAGGATTCTGACCACACATGCTAAGACTAGGCCCATTTTGCATGATGATTGGTCAATTAGGTTGGGAGAAAATAGACTTGGCAGGGTTTTCAAACGTTTGGTGGCTATGCTATCTTTAACAAATTGTGTGAGCTTACATTAGTTTGTTCTTGTAATCTCTCACACTAAAAGAGGTAATTGTTGTTTGCTTGGAACGTACGGCAAGAACCAGAATTAAGAATAATAGGTTATTTTATCACAACCGAAGCGCCTGCCATCCTTTGTGGAAAGTAACATAGCTGCACACACGAGATATTTTTAGGAGCTGGAACTGCACATTTGATAAAAAGGGCCTTTCTAGATGTTACAGGGCCTGGTGCGATCGAGGTCGATCATAAAGTATAAGTATTGTGGTATACTCGTGAATCAGGTTATTTAAGTGCGCACCTCGTGTTCACATTTGGCGATCTTGCACGCGGTACACCAATAAATTTCAGCTGAACACTCGAGATATCGTTCACATGTGCCCTCTTTTCCAATGGGGCCTGTCCTGTCAGATGTAACAGCAGATACCAACCTTTGCAGAGAACAATTCACATGTATATTCAAGTAGTCTTTTTCCTTTGTATACATTTATGGTTTGTTTGCTTTACTCGTATTTAGCTTCTAAATTTTTTAAAATCTATTCATAGTTGTTTTCTATACCATTTTTGATGAATCACTAGATGTTTTGTATTGCGTTTGATCCACTTGGCGCAGAGACCTGTAACTAAGTACACGTTTTTTTAAAGAAACCAGCCTTAAGGCCTAGCGCTAAAAGTTTCTTATGTCTGGCCACATTGTATTTCTGAATGTTTCTTAAAAGTTTCTTCATTTACTGAAGCAAATTGTTGTGAAAACGAAAATAAAGCGTAATCTTCTGTAGTGGCTGTAAAGCTCATTGGCTTGTAAGCACATAAAACATACTGTAGTGGACACTTTTAAATCCATGGAGGGAAAATTTGTTTCCGAAACTGCGAAAGATGGCAAAGAAATTTCTGAAGCTTCCTCGCTCTTTCCTTACAGTTCTAAAGCTTTCTTGAAATTTTTAGTTGTGTAGCACTAAGTTTCTTATAAACTGGCTTCTTATAACAAATCACCATCATTATCATTATTATCATCATCACAGTATTCCTTCCATCCTCTAGTGATCTCGTCGTTCTTTGATAGTAGCTTACCATAACTTTCTGCAATGGCGGAATCATGGGGATGTGTGGGGGTAAATTCCCCCACTTTTTGAACATACAAAAAAAATTGTACCAAAATTATTGTCGATCCACAATGGGTAAGACATCCATTGAAATCGCCCATATACATATCAGTGATTTCATCGGCCGTTTTCTATCTAGAACGCATTCCCCTAAGGGTTGAAGGGTAAAGTATAAACAAATTTTCCTGGAGGAACGACCCTCCAGATCTCCATTCTTCTTTGTCCTCAATATATCACGACAGCTGGTCGCAGCTGACCATCTGCAATTAACCTCACAGCTTTCCGTTTGGTTTCATCCATTTGTGTACTACAAAGCTTCTTAAGCACTGAGTAGGCCATCTTGGAGTTGCTCGATTGAAATTACATCTTATTTCTTTCGCTTTTCTTTCAATCCAGCTGTTCAGTTTGCTTCTTTTAGCGAATTTCTCACCTTCCTGTTTGAGCTTCGTACTTCGCCAGCTCCGCAACACCTAGATTCCTCTTTTTCTTCTATTCTCGTATTTCATCGCATTTTCAAATTACTTCTGTCGTTATCCATGGCTCCTTAACTCCTCTACGCTACCCAACCCGCAACATTTTCCAAAACGGTTGAAAACTCATCCCACAACAATGGTAGATTTTGTCTAACAGCAATAGTCGAGCAAGTCTTCTAGATAACTTCTTCTGGTATTTTGTCTGTTAATACAGGACCTTTCAGCTTCTCTAGTTTCAAAGGGGGAAGTCGAAATTAAAATTACCAAGAAAAGTGACGTTCATGAAAGCATTTTTGTATTGTAAGAACCTTACTTTTTTCCTATGCACTTTTGTTAATACAAGATCAATAGCACTTACACAACATCTTCAATACATTGAAAACGATACCAGTGGGCGCATTATGTACGTCATACCTAAGGACCATTAAATATATGGGGACATTCACACTAGAAGAGAATTAGCGAAGAAACTAGATGATTAAATTTGTCACTCAAAGTCGCTACTGCTTCATGGCTTTTACCTTTGAGCAGATATCAAGGCTTTTCCTGTGGTAAAGACTTTGGGGTGCATGTGGGACTGGGTCACCTAGCTTCTTCTTTGATTTTAAGTCTCTACAGCCTCATTTATTTACTTGTCATGAACAGAGCCTAAAAATTGCCGCATTTTCTCGAAAGAAGTCCCCCCTTAGGGACCGGTCATTAATTCTTCCAGGGGAGGGGTGGAAGACGTCTAGAACGCAAGACCAAAATCCTGCACACTCAGAGGGAGGAAACTGTAAAATAAAGAGTATTTTAAAAGAAGGAGTATGGAGTTTATTCTGAAGTACTGGAATGGGGACCAAAGAGTTCTACTGTGAGGAAAAATTCCATTAAGTATATAAGTGACCAGCCCCTTAATAAGAAGTGTTTAAATCTGTTGGTACTAAAGAATGTCAATATTACTCGACAACGTGGGGACAATCTTTAGCATACCGAAAGGCGAAAGCACTTTTCATCCATGCTTTGAGCATGCTCTGAAGAGTGTCGGATGAGAAAGGTTTCAGTATGCTAAGCCGAGAATGTTCCCGTTTTCTGAGCAATAATGAAGTAAAAAGCTCATTATGTTGCGCGTCCGTGACGTGTTTCTATATTCTTCACTGTTCTTTGTCATGTAATGTTGCCATGCCATTGTCCCTAGTTCCATTACATGTTGTCAGAGCTCTATTTGTTTTGCATACATTGTTTTTTTCGATTTGTCTTCTCATTCTGTGCATTTAAAAAGTCAAATAAAGCAGCCCTCTAAGACGGCGATGTCTGAACGCACCCCACTCTCGCCCTGGGCGCTCATTCTAGGAAAACCATAGTTAAATTGTATATGAAAAAGCCCATTTCAACCAATTTTATTGACAATTTTAAGACTTTGTATCGAAACATCTGCACACCTACTGCACGTTATACCATACATTCCATCTCCATTCAACTGGAAGATATCCCTTATTTCTCGAGCTTTCATAGTAGAACTTGGCTTGCTTCTTTCTCAATAATAACACTTTTAACAGTGGTATTTCTATAGCTGTATGTCAGTTAGCAGGAAGTACTCGAAAATGTACCTGCACTTCTAAATAGCTAGTGTCATGTATCTGCAGCTGACTTCTGTTCACATGATCAATCAATCTCTAATCACGTGAGATTTTGCTGATCGAAGCAGCAAATAAAAAAGTTGTGAAATCTCATTCTATTTATATACATGTAAATGATGAAATTAAAGCTTCGTAAGGTCTGGTTTGTTTTAAGTCTGCTACCGATTTTTCCAACATTGAGAAGCAGCTGCCGAAAGAGAAGGATATTCATAGGAAATAGTGTCCTATACACTCTACTTTTATAAGGACCAGGCCGTACCTTGAGGCTGAATATTCCTAATGTTGCCCCTATTTGTCGACAATCGTGAAGTATAAATTTTGTCTAATGTCACAAAAAAGGATTCCCCTGGCATTTTTATGGATGGAAAGTTGATTATTTCCTTCACTCCACTTGCTTCTATCAAAACTGAATGCTAAAAGGGAAACCATACTGCACATGACATCTGAATTTGGAAAGAAAACGATAGCAAATAACCTTCAGAGTTTCCAAAAATCCGATCCGATGAGGCAGTAAATATACAATTAACAGACGTCATAAGGGAGTACTCGATGCAATATTTCTGCGATAAATGTGATCTTTTGAAGCAACATTTTAGATTTTTACGCTAGGAAAAATTTGTTTGGAAAATTTAGAGCTGCGCATTATTCTCGTGAGTACTGTATTGACGAATAATCGTCGATTCTCATAAGCATGAGCAAATGCACCAGATAGGCATGCTCTGAAATTGTGTCCGTCTCGTTGCAAAGATAAAAGAAAATTTTTAGCAATAAATTTTCCTTAATCTTTTTAAATGGATCTAGAATCTAATCTGTACGGAATCAAAAACTGCATCGCAGTTTTATAGAGCTCTACATTTTAGACGTGTGGACGTGTGCGTTAAAAATAGCCTGATGCAAGGGTAAAATCCCTATGTTGGGCTTATTGTAGTAAACAAAGGGAATTGTGGTTTGCAGGTTATTTATTGCGTAGCGACCCTGTAATAGGTTTTGGCATTTCAGACCTCTAGATGCACTGTCGACGAATCATCAACGACCTGCATCGTAATCATGAGCAACACTTGCATATATTTATGTAAAGCTGTCGGAACGTTTTAAGATATATTATTCATCACGACGAGTCATCATGATTGGAAGATTCTCGCTGCCCATTACGTCATTTTACAATAGGTTCAAATACGCATGCCCGTTGAAGTGAACACAAACATTACAGTTAACCCGAAACGAATTTCATCGATTTTCCTCCTAAGTAACGAAGTGGAGTATTATCAGTATTGACAGACATTGTTAAGAAAAATGGATGAAGCATTTATTCACATTAAAGGACATTTCGAAGGACGTTCGAGAAAGCTTTACATTGCCAAAGGAATGGATTATAAATCCTTTCTCACCGCGGTAAGTTAGTAGCTGTCGCCATGTTGTTACCATGATGCAGCTCTATTTGTTTGTCTCCTGTAATGAGTTTTATTTCGTTGTAGCTCGACTGACTTTCGTGTAAATCATCTATATATTCATGGAACTGATACTTTTCGCAGTACTTTGTACGTATGCCCTTCCTTCACATGCCCCATTTGCCATTGCGAAAACGGCTAAGGGAATTACCCTTCGCTCTTGCATTTGTTTTTACGTAGTAGTGAATTGCATTTTAAGATGCAAACAGATCTATTCTATGATCATGTTGTGAACACGGTAAACTCCCCTTGAATAATGTTGACGAACAGTTTCCCGTCATATACGGATTTTTAACACATTTCAAAATTGTAAGCTTCCACTTTGCTAAGAGTAAGACAATAGGACCTTTCAGAACCGCGTTCAAAACAACAGCGGTGCGAATATGGGCCTAGCGGAATTGCAGTTTAGGGTTACGGCATATTGTTTGTGATCGTTAGGTGTACTTGCCTGAACATGTAAGTAGCGCCCTTCAGACTTCTCTGTTTAAATCCCCGTTATGTTATCTTCTCTGATGTTTCAAATTATTACATAGGACCATCTAGAGCACGCTTCCTCTCTATCCAACATTTTCCAAGCCCCTTTTCCAACAAAGTCCCTCTTCCAATTGAGTACCTTCCCCAGTTGCACCCATCTCCAAAATGAACCCCTCTCCCAAGTGAATCCCTCTCCCAAGTGAATCCCTCTCCCAAGTGAACCCCTCTCCCACATTTTTCAGAACCCTCCTGGGCCCCCTTCTAGTACCAAAGAGTTATAGATAGGTAGGTTTGATAGATGATAGTGCTTTTGGGCAAACTACTTCACTTTGTGTTATTTTGTGTGCAAGATTCTTTACCCTTTCTCTAAAGTCAACTTTGTATTAGTATCATAGTATGTTTGCTGTCTGTAGAAGCAGTAGTATCCACACTCCAAAGTTAGATATCCTCCAGAACACTTTGACCCACTGTTGGCAAGTCCAAAGTCTGCTCCTCCTATAATAGAGGCTGGACTGGCAGCGTGCTTCCATTGATTTTTTGTTTATTGTATGAAGAAACACTGACTTATCCTTTATAATTGTCTGATATTCCACAGGTTTACTAAGTTCCTTTTATATGTGCCCAATTTACAAACCCCTCTAAATTACATAGCAAAATCAATCCACATTTGGTGCTTAAATTAAGCATATATTGTAGGACAGTGCCTTTTTCCAATGGCCCAACAGTCTTGAGAGCTCTGTGTAGACTCCCACAGGAGTACTAAGTTTGTGCATTATTGACCTTTAGACATATAAGAGGTAATCATCAGCACCTGCTGAAATGGTCAAATTGGTATGCTCCACTGCTCCTCCAACATTTGATCTGTTAGCAAATGATCTGTTTAGTTACATTGATTTGATGTTGAGGCTCATATAAGACCAATAAGGACAGCTCATTTTAGTGTGGTTTCATTGAAGGAAGATGGTTATTGATGATCATTTTATAGATATCTCATTAATACGTTATTTCAGATGCGTGGTATGTTCCCAAAAGGGTTTGATATAGTTAAGTACCAAGATGAAGATGGGGACTTGGTAAGTCTGCTTTCTGAAAGTTTTAGTGCTATGGTATATATATACACAGTTTTTAACATCGGAAATAGGTTTATTTTAAAAAATATTCTCAGCTTCTTAGTACAATGTCAGATGTCAGATAGTTATTGTTTCGATGTCTTTGTTTCTCAGGTTTAGATATGAGCTTCAGCAAATTATGTCCTTCCATTTCAACAGCCAGTTTTTCTTTTTTGCATGATAATAGTACTTCTTATCAGAAATTGGTTTAGACTATTCCCTTTTTTTGATAAGTTTACAATATTATTTTTTACTATTGAATTACAATGTTGAATATTTGTTCTTTCACTCTGTTATGCAACTAGGGGATATTCTCCCTGCTAATTTGAGGAAACAAATTTAGATGTATTCTTTTATTTATGTCAAGCACAAATCTTGGTGACTTAAGATTATGTTGTAATTTAACATTTCTATCTCAGTCTTTTATGTGATTAAATGGAAATTTGATAACTATATTTATGATGATGATGATGATGATGGTGATGGTGATGATGATGATGATGATGATGATGATGATGATGATGATGATGATGATGATGATGATGATGATGATGATGATGATGATGGGTGATTATGATGATGATGATGGTGATGATGATGATGATTATTTAGCTTTCTAGGTTTTGCAATGCTTTCCAGCCTTATGTATTACAATCTATTTTTCAGGTCACAATGGGCAGTGCAGGTTAATAGTTTTCTTGTATAATGTAGCATAAATTTTTTGGACTTTTGTAGTAAATATATAATATATAAATACATATATATATATATATCTTATTTATTATACATCTTATTTAGAATACATATACATATATATATATATATATATATATATATATATATATATATATATATATATATATATATATATATATATATATATATATATATATATATATATATATATATATATATATATATATATATATATATATATATAAATATATATATATATATATATATCTTATTTAATATTAATTTTGGATGCAAAGTTATTCTTCGAAGTTTGCATCAAAAGGCTGTGAATTGTGCATGCTAAAGTTGGGAGTGAGGACAATGTGTTTACCAATGATCAATGAACTATATATCATTACAACAGCACACATGCACATAGATAAGTGCATGCATACATATGTGTTCATGCTTTGCCATTGAAAGCAAACTGAACTGGCTTTTGAGATAGCAGATGAATTGTTGAAACTGAGAAAGATATTAGCACTTATATTATTAACTAGATTATCAGTTCTGTAATGATATCTATTTGGTTTTTGTATGTTTTTCCTAACTCATCAATTTTGTTCCAGAAGAATATGAAGAAGCAATCAAAAAAGTATGTTTTTGTTTTTGTATGTTTTGCATCAGTATTCTGATATCATAAAAATACTCTCCACACATTATAAATTGTCTCATTTGTTTTTATCACATAATGTAAAAAACTTTATCTTTCAGATAGTTTGTAGCTTTTTTCATTTTTGCTATACACTTGCCATTTTGATAAGTGCTACCATTTTTAACACAGGGATGTATGACTAGGTGTTGTTTTTGCTTGCAGTCTTCCACTTTTATTGCTTTATTATTAGACCTCCCAGATTTTTACCCTTCTTTGGGTATGTTATTTCTTTTGTAGTATTAAGTATTAATGTCTTTCCTGCATTTCATGATTGTAGGTTGCCCCTTTGGTCAAGGGTGTACTGAATGTTTATTTGGAGAAAAAATGTGGATACAGTTATAGTGCAGGTATTACATACATACATACATACATACATACATATATATATATATATATATATATATATATATATATATATATATATATATATATATATATATATATATATATATATATATATATATATATATATATATATATATATATATATATATATATTTATATATATATATATATATACATACAGACCTTTTTGTTAAAAAAATTGTCTCAAGAGTGTTACATTGCCCATGCAAATCAGCCTATTTATTGAAACTGGATTGTATCTGAGTGTGCTCATTTTCAACCATTGCTGTTGGCTTATTTGACAGGGTGTGTTTGATCTTAAATCTAGGTTTGCCTTAGGAAGTTTCAGAGAATTTCACATTATTGGAAAGTGACCTTTGATTCCTAGTGTCTTGCGTTTGATTTAATGCTGTTTTCTCTTCCCTTTCACATTAGCGATTTACATTAGTTGAACACTCTCTGCTCTCCCTGTTCTTTTTTACCATACCATCTTCTGGTTATGTTGATAACCTTGGCCCCATTTCCGTATTCAAGATGCTACTATCAAGAAAAGCACAAAAACTGAGGAAAGTGAAAGCCATGCATCAAAGCCAGAGATTAAAAGACCCCCAAGTTTTGATAACATTGAGAGAGAGTTTGCCATAGTACCTCCTCTATCCAGTGACAGGAAGAGACATAATAAGAGGCCAAAGCAAGGGAGGAATCCTGTCAAGTTTTATTCAGCAGTAACTCATAAATTTTTTGAAGAGCAAGAGAGACTGACACTAGAGAAGAAGCAGACAGATGATGTAACTGAGAATGATGCAGTGCTGCTAGAATTCAGTTCCAAAACAAGCGAGGGTACAGGGAAGTTGTTGCCAGATGAAAATGAGTGTAAAGTCGAGGATCAGGTCCAGAGCAAAATACTGGAGACAAGCCAGAAAGAACTGAAAAAGAAGCACAAGAAAAGAAGGAAGAAAATGTCATTCAGCAGTTCAAGCAGCAGTGGCAGTAGCGAGTCAGATAGTGACCATGGCCCATCAAACTTAGAGTCTGAAAATGAGAGTTCTGTATACACAGGTGTGTTTCAGTCCATAAATTGGTGATCCTCTTAGATGTATGGTAGAAAGGAAGAAGCTAGAAGGTGCTGGGATGCTTGCTGACTCCCAGAACCTTTTGCACGACTTATGTTAATTAATTTTCAGCTTAGCACTAACTCCATTTTGTTTCTGTTTCTCTTTCACTGTTTTGGAATAACCTCTTTAATTAGTCAAAACTTACATCTTGATGCACAGATATTATGGTAGAATTAGTCTCTAGAGGAGAATTTTCCAAGATTCTTTTTAACTGCTTGAATAGCTGGAGTTAACGTTAAAGGAAAGTGGCTGTTACTTCTTTATCAGGAATTATGGTTGTTTGGTATTAAGTTAAAATTTGAAAAGTAAAGGTTTTTGTTTCCTTTTTTTATATTTTGTTTTGGACATTGAAAAGATTTTTGATACAAATTTACCTTTCATTCTCATTTTAGGAAGCAGTTCTGGCTCAGATAATTCAGATTCCAGTGGTAGCTCATCAGAATCATCTGGCTCCAGCTCTGAGAGCAGTGAGAATGAGTATGAGGAGTTAATTGAAGCTAAGCCCAGCAATGATGCAAAGAATGGGCAGGAGAAGAAATCCAAGAAGAGGAATCAGATCAGGATTGTGAGTGTTTGGCTTTTTGTGTTGGGTTCATTATTATGTTTGTCAGTGCTGTGTTTGTGTTAAAGAAGAGTATGATTTTGCAAGCATTGTTTGGAAACAGTTTGCAAGAAATTCTACGATGATTTAGAGAAATTTGTGACATAGGTATGATAGGGAATGGGATGGTGCTGAAAGCTTCTGTAACTACTCTATATATTCAAGTACTATTTGTTCTATATGGGGGTCTGTATATTAACTTTTTTAGATGGCACGGAGACTGTCACACTATATTGCCCCAGATGTGTGTGATGAAGTCGAACATTGTATGCATAGTTTGGAAAGAAGTGTGAAGAGAAGTCTTTCCAGCAAAATAGCTGGATGCATTGAGGAGAGCATTAAGGTGGCATTCAAAGAGCATGCTGCTGCATTTGTTGCCAATGACAGTGATTCCATAGCTATGGAAGACGCAAGCAAAAAGCAAGGTAGATTGCATACCCCACAAGTTAACATACTTATCGTGTGGTAACTGCCTCGTTTTTGTATTTTGTCAGCAATTAGCTGCTTGGTTAGAGGTTTCATCTTTGAGTGGCCTATTTGTTCAACGACAACTCCAGTTGTGACTTGACGTTTCTCTCTGTTTGACAATACACGAATCTTGTATCAGCTTTCGTGCAGTTTTTATTCGTTTATTTTAAATATACTTGTGTCGTGAAGTATCGTTATTTTGTAATAGAATCTAGACTTTTATATTTCTACACTTATTGCCTTTGGTGTAGTAGATATTGAATGACTGGTTTGTGCTCTGCACACATCCAAAGTCCTCTGCTAGTATATGAAACTTAAAAGCGGAATCTGTTTTTGGTATTTGAAGCGTTTCGTTAATGGTTATCTCTTTCTTTATGGGACAAAAAGAAAAATTCGCCTTTTTGAAAGCAAGCTGATCTTTTCCTTAACGTGCTGTGAAATTATCAATTACGTATTGTTCAATGTTAACACACCATATCAAACTACCCGGTTATTTACTTCTGCTATATAATTACGTCGTTCAATGTTCACTTTCAGTTCTATTCTACCATGCTGACATTACCTGTGATGGCTGTGACCAAGAAATTTATGGTCCAAGATATAAGTGCGGGTATGTATTGTAAAGATCTCTCTCTATTGTTTCTAGTCCATATCCAAACGTTCTGCGTTTCGCGAACGTTTGAATATGGACTGGGAACTGTGGGTTTGCATTCAAAATGGGAACTTAAGTGGAGGTGTCTATGATACTATTGGCAATACCCAAGAAGGTAGTCCCTGCTTCTTCTTTTTACCTGTGAGCTTGTTTTCCACACTAATAGAGCATTCTACTCATTTCTGCATATGTCAGATATCCCGAGCCTGTGTTCAGTTCAGTAACTACCTTATCTCCCTAGATAATTTTTGCAGTCTCATTAGGGGTCATTTTAACCTACAAGCTCTTCAGCTATGACATTTTACCAAGGGAATGTTAGATCGACATTTTAGCATTGCTTTTCACCTATTTATCTTTATACTTCTGTGAACTCAACCCTTGATATTTGTGGTTATGAAATTGTTCATTCATTTTAGAAACTGTGCAGATTATGACCTATGCTCAGCCTGTGAAGCCAAGGAAGGTTTGCACGATGATACGCATGTATTTGTCAAAATCATAAAGCCCTCTCGCAATGCTGGAAGACGAGGAGGCAAAGGGAAAATGAGGCCTCTCCTTAGAGAGAACATATACTTATTACAAGGGTATGTAATACATATTAGATTGTTAGGTCATGTCGTATACTGAACAACGGTTGATCTTCAAACTGGTAATGTAAATAGCAACAGCAGCAACCGTATGCATGATTGATACACTGGCGAGTGTCGGACGAAAACAAGCTTTCAATATGCGAAGGAATATATCCCCACTTTTTTGACCAATAGTTTTTTCATCATAGTTTTGTGAGTTATGTAACTCTAATTAATTTTTGTTGCTTAGCAAGATTGAAGACATTTTCCTTCAAGATAACTTTTTTATATTTGAGGACAGTTTGTCATGTTAAGCTATATCTTCATAGGCTATATAATTGCAATCTCATAGTCATGGTGTTGTGGTGCAATGCCATTTATGCTTTTGCTGCTCTGTGAACTACCGCTATCGATTATCTCTGCAAATAAAAGTGTTTTCCTTCACAGTTCATCGAGTAGTTATCCCTTGCAAAGCTGATTAAATTTTTTCCTCAAAGGTCTATCAATAACAAAGAAGAAAACTGTGAGATTGAGAAAGCATTGAAGTTGAGGTGAGCACAGCAGTGCATCCACAAAATCTATTATAATGTTGTTCTCTTACTTGGTTGCAAGGACGCAACTACTGACGTGAATCACGGGGACCTAGACCCCTGCGATATAGCATAAATATGCCATTTTCTTGGAACTTCTAATGAAAATGCCTGTACAGGGTAACCTCTTCAGCATATGAAGTGCTGTTATCAATGAGGGCCTGAAGTTGGTTGTTGTGTTTTTGCCATTAAGAGTGTAGGTCTCATTATTATTATCATTAAACTTGAAAGAAACTCTGAAAGAAAAGATTTCATTAGTTTCTTAATTTGAAAAGTATTATTTCGAGCTATGTGAAAAAAGTATATCATGCCCTATTTTCGGATTAGACGCTAGTCCCCGAAACTTCGTGGTTGCGCCTCTGCGGTTGCACATGATTGGTATCATCACCACAACTGTTGAACATCCTTCAGTCCAATACGACTGTTGTGCAGTGACCTAGCACTCATCCTACCGAGACATTTGACTGATAACCTTTCTTTGAAAGCCAGACAGAGAGATGTGTATGAAAGTGTAACTGTTGCCATTTATGGGTACACATTGATAGCCCTTGTATGGGCGATCTTTTTAACTTCGATCAGCTTTATGCTTGTATACTTTGCAATTGAAGATAATGATGATAATTTAAAGTGGCAACATTGCAAATATATATATTTTTCTGCCTCTGTTAATCACTATTTGTCCCGTTTAGCTACGCCAGTAAGGCTGCAGATGTCATACTACCAAAGCAAGAAGACAAGGAAGAACTTGCATGTTCACACCACAAGCATAATGAACACCTTCTTCTTACTGATGACCTAGAGCCAAAGCGAGATTCTGGTTCAGAGGCAGGACCAGAGCCAGGACCAGAGCCAGGACCAGAGCCAGGACCAGAGCCAGGACCAGAGCCAGGACCAGAGCCAGGACCAGAGCCAGGACCAGAGCCAGGACCAGAGGCAGGTTCTGATAACCAAAAGGCTGAGAAAGAAGGTCCTCTCCATACTGATAAGCAAGAACTAGAGCCAGAACTAGAGCCGGAACTAGAGCCAGAACCAGAGCCAATTTCGAATGAGAAGAAGACTGAGGATGAAGATCTTCTGCTGCTTAAAGATGAGGAAGAACCTGTGCCAGACCCAGAACTAGTGCCAGACCACAATGAACAATCAGAGGATGACGTCATTGTTGTAGGGAAAGGGCAGTGTTTCAATCAGAAAACATGCAACACAACACCAGGTATGGCTCACAGCACTCTTTGCAAGTGGGCATGTGAGAAAAAGTTTGCCCGATATCACCTATCTGCACGTCATCTATCAATATTTTCCTTCAGCGTTTTGTTTCTTCCTTTTTCAGTTCCTTGTTCCCTTTCAGTTTGCTTCACAGTGACGTAATTCTCTCTCTGCCTACGCAGCGGGGAATTTACATGAACTGTCTGTTGGCACTACAGAACTTCACTATGCCTCGAAATAGCGGAACATTCTTTTAACATACTGAAAAGCTTATTCGTCGGACACTCGTCAGAGTTTTATTATTATTATTATAAATGTTTAGGGTGGGTAGTCCTTCAGCCGTAGCTGCTTTTCAAGGGGCCCTCCATCTAAATATACTACAAAATAGGAATAAAATCCTACATAACTTAATTACAATAAGTAAAATCCTACATAACTTTCTTAATTACAATAAGTACATATAATGTTCTATTTGAAAAATTAAAAATACTAGTTAGAGGAAAAAAATAGAATAAAATAAAGGAGATGACTGAAATCTCAATAGGGTAAAGTGATTACAACAAGCTCTTGAAGGAGATCAGGCTAGAGGCTCGCTTTGATGGATCTGGGAGGCCATTCCAAAGTATGAACGTCGGGTAACGACTGAAAGGTGAACCGAAATATATGTTGGCCATATGGCCGCGTGATGGGCACCTATTCACCATCGTTTAACCGAGGAGCCCAGGGAAGAATATCAACTTTCTTTGTTTTACATAATATTTTCTGGGCTGAATCCTATTTTTGAGTTTTAGATGACGTCATTGTTTTAGGTGTTCAGTATTTGCCTTTTCAAACACTAGTCAGTGGTCAACGTTGTTTTCCTGGAAATCATTTCCGGTACTATTGTGATTTCTTAGAATGCAGAAACCTGCATGGCATTCAAGGTTGGCTGTTGATATGCTAATGTCATATTTGAAACCAATAGAATGGTAGCCTGAATATCCACCACCATTATGTAGGAGATTTGCAGTTAAGTGTCCGCGAAAATTATGCATGACGGACACCATTAGCAGACAGCCTTTGATTGAGCTGAAACGTTTGTTAATAAGGAAATGCATGGCTTCCTTTGTGGCGCATCCGCGGCCATTTAGTAGTGCCCTGCACTTCTTCATGAACCTGTACCATTCTATAAAAATATGATAAACTCTGGATAAACTTAGTACATTTTCAAATAAATTCCATCCTTTCCTGTAGATTTGGTTGACATTGATGCGATAAGTGTCTCAAGCAATGGCTCTGAGGATTTCATTGTGGTGCCACATGTCTTTGACCTTAACTCACCCCTTGATGAAAATATTGTTCGCAAACATAGGATGACATGTCAGGAAGGACACAATGGACAGTGTAAGTTCTCTCTTTATTTGCTGCCTTGTTTATTTTGGATACAAGAAGGCGGCATACCGTAGATCCTCGAATTATCCCCAGGTAGGGCTCAGTAACGTGCGCCAGAATTTCTGCAGGTACCATCGATCCAAATCCACCAATCGATTTTTTCTACTTACGTATGTAAGTGCATCAACATTTAAATGATGCTGTATGAGATTGTCACTTTTAATGAAACTCGAGAGGAGTTTCTTGGATGCGTGATGCGAGGTTTGAATATTTATTAGACCCAGTCGCTGTTGCGCTTAGTGTGTACTTTTCAACGAGTCACCACTTTAGGCTTTCTTGGTGCAGTTAGAACACTCGTGCGCTACAACTTATCAATGATTGGACACTTGCCTCAGGTGTTAGTTTGGATATTCGCTCGTGGTCCACCTAGCAGTAAATTGGTACCCAATGACAACACTGGGGAGATAAGGACATGGGAGGAAAGGAACTGCCCACTGTCCTTCAATTTACCGACGGCCGTAAATAGTCCTCCTCTTTAACGCGCCCTACCAAATGCACTGAATCGTATATAGAGCTTATCTTTACCTTTATTGTAATTCTAGGTGTGGCACATTTGAAAGAGACAGGCACAGCTCCAAATATTGATATGGACTTAGTTGCCAGCACCATCAAACCATCAAGGTGAGAGGGAGACTGATGTTCTTGACTCTAGTTTTACGAATCGATTTAGTGACTGTTAATGTAAGACGCACAGTACATGTTTCATATATTCCACTGACAATTAAAATGATCTTTCCATTGTTTCATCATATTTGTTTTACTAGTGGAAAAGTTTTTTCCTAGTATTATCACTTTAACAGTTGGTTTGTTTTAGAATTCCACCACATCCATAGGTCTACAAGACGGCATATAATTAAAAGAAAAGCGCACAATTTTAGGATTAGGCTAGCATAAATTTTGTTAAATTGCTATAAAATATGTTTTGTTACTGAGTATAAGTTAGCATCAGATTTCGGACCAAAGAACTATTGTTATCAATATTTGACCCGTACTGAGACAGTGGCAAGATAGCAACATCAAAATCATGCTTAAAATTTATTTACCACTCTTATGTTCATATTCGGATCTCTTTTTCTTCGCCTAAAGCCCGCTTACTAAAGAAAATATGATTTGGATCGACTTTGTTGACAGTACATTTGGAGCACGGAATTGTAATTGAGTTGGATGGAATTGTAATTGAGTTGGATGGAATTGTTGAACCAGATGCTTGAAATTGCATATATTTCACGAGACTGTGCTATAAAATAGTATTAAATATGGCATTAATATGGCATAAACTCATAAATAAATCTGTGAATTTTCGTGGGGAGGCCGGAATCCATGATTTTTTGTATATATATTTTTAGTATTTATATATATATATATATATATGTGTATATATATATATATATGTGTATATATATATATTTATATATATATATATATATATATATATATATATATATATATATATATATATATATATATATATATATATATATATATATATATATATATATATATATATATATATATATATATATATATATATATATATATATATATATATATATATATATATATATATATATATATATATATATATATATATATATATATATATATATATATATATAGAGTTGTACCGACTGGTTTATTCTCTAGGAAAGTACCAGCGTACATGTTAGTTTGATTTGACATATTTTCTTGAAACGCCCCCTCTTCTTTAAAAAGCCCCCTCTTCCTGACAAGGCCCGCTCTTGAGCATTGGAATTTGAATCCACCCCTTTCGGGGTTTAATGGAGTTAGCATTATTCATTTGTATCCTAATGGTCAAAACAATTTTCGTAAAGGTCACAACCAAACGATGAACCAGACGTTGCGAGTCTCGAAGTATCAGCAAGACGTGTTGTCGAAAAACAGCCAGACATCAACCCTCTACCATCTGCAAATGCGGTCACTGTCCAACCAGATTTTGCCAGCCCTGTTTTACCACAGGCACACCCAGCAGCGGTCGGTTCCCAGAAACAACTGCATGGTAATGAAATCAACAAAGAAGCACTGCCTGTTACAAGCCAGCCTGCACCGGAGATTAAGCAGCCTATCATTTATGGGCGTGGTGCTATTCCTAAAGATGAAGGAAAAGGTATGGTAGAGCCGGGACCAGTCGTGATGCGGGATGGTGGCGTGAAATTTAAAATAGACGGTGCTCAAATGAAAGAAGAAGTGAAAGCAGAAATGAAAGAAGCTACTAGCAAGAGTTCAGCATCAACATTGCGAGGTCTCAGGATTGGACCAGATCTACCACTAGAAGGTGTTCGTACCCAAGAGAAAAAGGGAGCAGACAAGCCTCCAACTTGGTCTCCTCAACATTCAAACGACGAGGTGTTTTCAACGAAGGATTTATTGACAGAAACCTTTCAGGGTATTGTAGACGTTACAGCTTCGGCTGTTACAGCTGCATATGAGGGCGTCAGCAGCGCTTTGAATTCAGCGGATAAAGCTCCAAAAGTTGTATACCAAAATGACCGTGTAATTATAAGCCAAAATGATGACAGGGTTGATGGGATTCCCAGACCATTGCAGGTAGGGTGATTTAATCTTTCTTCTTCGCCTCCTCTTAGCATTGAGAGCACAGCTACTTACGTATTGACTAGAGAAGTAAGGGGAAGGCTCGGAGACCAATTCGGAGTTCATTGAGTCTCCTCCAATTAGGATTTCTCTTCTAGGAGCAGTTACATTTTATTTTTATTTGCTGTCTTTGATACGAAGCCCATTTTTAAATGTTTCATCAATTGTTTATGTATTTACACTCTCAAAGCTGCAGAGGAAGAAATTTTTTTATGTATAGAATTCAATAGATGACTCATTTGCCATACTCGATTCGCTACGAGTGCCATACTCTGTTTTTGTCTCGACCGCTTATGAGTCTAGGATCCGATTCACTTATGTGTAGATAAACTTAACATTTGAAATCACAGGTAAATAAAGCAGTTCAGAACGCATTTCTTCAATTGAATAAGGGCACCCTTAATAGAGAGAATGTTGTGACAAGAAATCGTTGCGTTTTATTCCAGACATTAGAGTAGCATGCCTCTAAGTAGATTGAATCAAGAACTTAGTGAAGTGGCCTATTCTTTGTGCATGTTCTTTTGACACATGAACCTCAACAGCGGATACAAAGTAAATATCATCTTTGCTTTTCTAGGACCAAGGTAAAGGTGCCAAGCCATCCTTTTCTGCAAACGATGCTCTGCACGAAATGGGATTCTATGACAGGGCTCGAAATGAAAAACTGCTGAAGAAGTATAATGGCAACATCAGTGATTGTGTTGCAGAGCTTTTGTCAGATAACAACTGGCATGCAACTCGACACTAGTGTTGGAACTATCCTTTGTACATTAAATTTGTTACGAATGATGCAACTGTATATGTAAGTATTTTTCGTATTTAGAAGCTATATGTTTACTTGCAAGAGGTTGTACAGATTAGAGGTTAAAGCCTGGCTCTGATATAAATTGAACATGACGGCAAACCATCGGCGCCAATATTCTATGGTAGATGTTGAATTACCAGTGACTCATCGGCAACATGACAATAGCAGTGCGCCATCCAGCGTATGCCAGTATGCACTTCTTATGTTTCCACACTTTTTTTGAGTAAACCAAGTTTGTAATGTGACACACAGACTTACCTACGTGATGATTTGAGATCAATAAGGCCACGTTGGTGCTCTTTGCAATAAACTGAAGCTTCACGGACGAAAATATTTGGGAGTAGCCACAAATTGTTAACAGTTTATCATTAGGGTTTTTTGTAAAATAGCTTGAACAATTAGAAAATACTGCGTCCTTTCTTGATAAAGTACACGCATTTGTTTGTAAGAACACACTTTTCAAGAACATGGAGGATCGATTTGCCAAAATATAGGAATATTTCTAGCAGATGCTTAGCCTAAAAGTAGCTAGGCCGAGTGTTTTAGAAACTAGTGCATAAAAGTTTTCAACTATTTTAAGCAGAATAATTTTGAAATATGGACAATTTTGAAGCATACGAGTCTAAAATTATCAAAACATTAAGAACAGCAAACCTTCGGGAAAGATTATCTGATTTTAATAAAAAAAGAATGAAATTCCAGGTCGATTCTTTTTGGTATTGTCATGTACTGATGTTTAAGCAATCCCATGCCGGTCAAGGAATCTAATTGGTTTATGCTGCTCACGTGATGATGAGGAGATATGAAGTATTCGATTGTATGTTGCCGGCAGTGTGCCGTGTAACGTTCACATTCAGTTTTTAACACCGGGACCTCACCAGAGTAGGTTACAAAAGTTTAACTCATTTCAACTTTTTTTAGCTGGCTGCGTCATGGCGCTGGTAGTCGGCCCATCGTCGACGGTGAATGTTCTCATTAAGAATAGGACTATTACAGCACAGGTCGCCGATTGTGTTAATTTATATGAGAATGAGGCTTAGTGCTCCGTAGTTTGTTAAGGTTAGTAGTTGTATTTTAAGACAGGTTATACAAGGTACCGAATAAATCTGCATCCTCATTTTCAAGGTAAAAATCGCAAGTATTTAATATTAGAAATGAAATGAAATGAAATGAAATGAAATGAAATGAAATGAAATGAAATGAAATATTAGCTGTAAGTCAAGTAAGCAAATTGAAGAAATTTACATAAATGAAAGGATGGTAGAAATGGACAATAATCCTTTCAAATAGCTTTTGAATGTTGTATGACTTTGATTGTGCTTGACAGAAAAACCCAGAATTTTACTGCGGTCCTGCACAGGAAGATCCCACACCTCGTGTGGTTTTGGTTTGGAGCGAGCTGACAGCGCGAGAATCTCCTCATTCCCTCTAATTTTTAAGGATTATTGTCTTCTGCTAAATGATTACTTATTGAAAACCACCAGAACCTCCATTTTTGTCCTTAACGGACTGGACTGAAGGGATCCATCTGGGTCACTTGTACTTTGCACTGTATCCAGATTTATACTCCTCAGTGTTCAGTGTTGCGTTTAAGGCTATATATTCATTGATATTGCTTTGATTTAGATGAAAGCTGTATTTCATTATGAATGTATGTGAATCATTTTGTATAGATCAACAACAAATTTTAGAATTTTTCATGTCTATGGACCAATGGACCATATGGGCCAATTTTGACCGAAACTGAAATGGTACAGCCCTAGCATATTGATAGAAATGAACCAACTTTCTCTCAACACCAAAGGCTGAAGTCCTCGCTACCCAATCAACACGGCTTTAGTCTTACAACCCTTGTTTTGTAATAAAAACAGCCCAAATCTAGCCAAAGAAATTCATCAAGATAGACCGATTTTTGAGGCACAATGACAGGCTATAACATGACTATAATCTTAATCCTAACACAATTGTGACCCAATCTTACTGGCTATAATCTTGCTATGTTCATAGAATAGAGCAATTTTCTCCCAGTATGAATTGATATATTCTTACTATATTCAGACAAATGGCACAATGTACTAATTTAGAGAAAGTATGTAAGAGGTGTAGTTTCAAAATATTAGAATGCTTTGTTGGTAGATGATACAACATCATCATGTAGATTAGCAGTTATGACACCAGCCAATCTTTTTATCCAGAAACAATTATCAGAAATGAACTTACAGGGTCACATTCAAGACCAGCACTTGATGAACTTGGGCCAATTTGAGCCAAAACTACGCCTATAGCGGTGGTATTTTGCCATAACATGATCAAAACTGAATTTCGAGAATTTTCATTCCACATCAACTAGCGATGACAATGGACCACTTTTGGCCAAAACCTAAACCTATGGCCTTGGTATTTATCCACACTTTCATCACAATTGAAATTCGAAAACTTTCATTACACATAAAACAGTGATGAACATCTGCTAATTTGACCACAAAGCAAGGACATAGCCTTGGTATATTCCCAAAGAACAATCAGACATTGAATTGGAACCTTTCATTTCCACATAAGACAGTCGTACAAATAACCCAAAACCCAAGGTTATTACCTTCCTATTTTCTCAAACCCTGGTACGACTTCACATACGAGACTTTCATATCCACATCAAACAATCCACCGAAATTTGAAATTGATTCAGTTTGATTGCAGATTGAAAAGTGATGAAAATGAGCCATTTGTTGGCCAGAAAGTAAGGCTATAGCCTTGGTATTTTGCTCAAAAATGACCAAATTTGAAGGAAATTTGAAATTGATTGATTTTGATTGCAGATTGAAAAGTGATGAAAATGAGCCATTTTTGGCCAGAAAGTAAGGCTATAGCCTTGGCATTTTGCTCAAAAATGACCGAATTTGAGGGAAATTTGAAATTGATTGATTTTGATTGCAGATTGAAAAGTGATGAAAATGAGCCATTTGTTGGCCAGAAAGTAAGGCTATAGCCTTGGTATTTTGCTCAAACATGACCAAATTTGAAGGAAATTTGAAATTGATTGATTTTGATTGCAGATTGAAAAGTGATGAAAATGAGCCATATTTGGCCAGAGAGTAAGGCTATAGCCTTGGTATTTTGCTCAAACATGACCAAATTTGAAGGAAATTTGAAATTGATTGATTTTGATTGCAGATTGAAAAGTGATGAAAATGAGCCATTTTTGGCCAGAAAGTAAGGCTATAGCCTTGGTATTTTGCTCAAAAATGACCAAATTTGAAGGAAATTTGAAATTGATTGATTTTGATTGCAGATTGACAAGTGATGAAAATGAGCCATTTGTTGGCCAGAAAGTAAGGCTATAGCCTTGGTATTTTGCTCAACAATGACCAAATTTGAAGGAAATTTGAAATTGATTGATTTTGATTGCAGATTGAAAAGTGATGAAAATGAGCCATTTTTGGCCAGAATGTAAGGCTATAGCCTTGGTATTTTGCTCAAAAATGACCAAATTTGAAGGACATTTGGAATTGATTGATTTTGATTGCAGATTGAAAAGTGATGAAAATGAGCCATTTTTGGCCAGAAGCTAAGGCTATAGCCTTGGTATTTTGCTCAAACATGACCAAATTTGAAGGAAATTTGAAATTGATTGATTTTGATTGCAGATTGAAAAGTGATGAAAATGAGCCATTTTTGGCCAGAAAGTAAGGCTATAGCCTTGGTATTTTGCTCAAAAATGACCAAATTTGAAGGAAATTTGAAATTGATTGATTTTGATTGCAGATTGAGAAGAGATGAAAATGAGCCATTTTTGGCCAGAAAGTAAGGCTATAGCCTTGGTATTTTGCTCAAAAATGACCAAATTTGAAGGAAATTTGAAATTGATTGATTTTGATTGCAGATTGAAAAGTGATGAAAATGAGCCATTTTTGGCCAGAGAGTAAGGCTATAGCCTTGGTATTTTGCTCAAACATGACCAAATTTGAAGGAAATTTGAAATTGATTGATTTTGATTGCAGATTGAAAAGTGATGAAAATGAGCCATTTGTTGGCAAGAAAGTAAGGCTATAGCCTTGGTATTTTGCTCAAACATGACCAAATTTGACGGAAATTTGAAATTGATTGATTTTGATTTCAGATTGACAAGTGATGAAAATGAGCCATTTTTGGCCAGAAAGTAAGGCTATAGCCTTGGCATTTTGCTCAAAAATGACCAAATTTGAAGGAAATTTGAAATTGATTGATTTTGATTGCAGATTGAAAAGTGATGAAAATGAGCCATTTGTTGGCCAGAAAGTAAGGCTATAGCCTTGGTATTTTGCTCAAACATGACCAGATTTGAAGGAAATTTGAAATTGATTGATTTTGATTGCAGATTGAAAAGTCATGAAAATGAGCCATATTTGGCCAGAGAGTAAGGCTATAGCCTTGGTATTTTGCTCAAACATGACCAAATTTGAAGGAAATTTGAAATTGATTGATTTTGATTGCAGATTGAAAAGTGATGAAAATGAGCCATTTTTGGCCAGAAAGTAAGGCTATAGCCTTGGTATTTTGCTCAAACATGACCAAATTTGAAGGAAATTTGAAATTGATTGATTTTGATTGCAGATTGACAAGTGATGAAAATGAGCCATTTTTGGCCAGAAAGTAAGGCTATAGCCTTGGCATTTTGCTCAAAAATGACCAAATTTGAAGGAAATTTGAAATTGATTGATTTTGATTGCAGATTGAAAAGTGATGAAAATGAGCCATTTGTTGGCCAGAAAGTAAGGCTATAGCCTTGGTATTTTGCTCAAACATGACCAGATTTGAAGGAAATTTGAAATTGATTGATTTTGATTGCAGATTGAAAAGTCATGAAAATGAGCCATATCTGGCCAGAGAGTACGGCTATAGCCTTGGTATTTTGCTCAAACATGACCAAATTTGAAGGAAATTTGAAATTGATTGATTTTGATTGCAGATTGACAAGTGATGAAAATGAGCCATTTTTGGCCAGAAAGTAAGGCTATAGCCTTGGCATTTTGCTCAAACATGACCAAATTTGAAGGAAATTTGAAATTGATTGATTTTGATTGCAGATTGACAAGTGATGAAAATGAGCCATTTTTGGCCAGAAAGTAAGGCTATAGCCTTGGTATTTTGCTCAAAAATGACCAAATTTGAAGGAAATTTGAAATTGATTGATTTTGATTGCAAATTGAAAAGTGATGAAAATGAGCCATTTTTGGCCAGAGAGTAAGGCTATAGCCTTGGTATTTTGCTCAAACATGACCAAATTTGAAAGAAATTTGAAATTGATTGATTTTGATTGCAGATTGAAAAGTGATGAAAATGAGCCATTTGTTGGCAAGAAAGTAAGGCTATAGCCTTGGTATTTTGCTCAAGCATGACCAAATTTGAAGGAAATTTGAAATTGATTGATTTTGATTGCAGATTGAAAAGTGATGAAAATGAGCCATTTTTGGCCAGAAAGTAAGGCTATAGCCTTGGTATTTTCCTCAAATATGACCAAATTTGAAGGAAATTTGAAATTGATTGATTTTGATTGCAGATTGAAAAGTGATGAAAATGAGCCATTTGTTGGCCAGAAAGTAAGGCTATAGCCTTGGTATTTTGCTCAACAATGACCAAATTTGAAGGAAATTTGAAATTGATTGATTTTGATTGCAGATTGAAAAGTGATGAAAATAAGCCATTTTTGGCCAGAATGTAAGGCTATAGCCTTGGTATTTTGCTCAAAAATGACCAAATTTGAAGGAAATTTGGAATTGATTGATTTTGATTGCAGATTGAAAAGTGATGAAAATGAGCCATGTTTGGCCAGAAGCTAAGGCTATAGCCATGGTATTTTGCTCAAAAATGACCAAATTTGAAGGAAATTTGAAATTGATTGATTTTGATTGCAGATTGAAAAGTGATGAAAATGAGCCATTTTTGGCCAGAAGGTAAGGCTATAGCCTTGGTATTTTGCTCAAAAATGACCAAATTTGAAGGAAATTTGAAATTGATTGATTTTGATTGCAGATTGAAAAGTGATGAAAATGAGCCATTTTTGGCCAGAAAGTAAGGCTATAGCCTTGGTATTTTGCTCAAACATGACCAAATTTGAAGGAAATTTGAAATTGATTGATTTTGATTGCAGATTGAAAAGTGATGAAAATGAGCCATGTTTGGCCAGACAGTAAGGCTATAACCTTGGTATTTTGCTCAAAAATGACCAAATTTGAAGGGAATTTGGAATTGATTGATTTTGATTGCAGATTGAAAAGTGATGAAATTGAGCCATTTTTGGCCAGAAGGTAAGGCTATAGCCTTGATATTTTGCTCAAAAATGACCAAATTTGAAGGAAATTTGAAATTGATTGATTTTGATTGCAGATTGAAAAGTGATGAAAATGAGCCATTTTTGGCCAGAAAGTAAGGCTATAGCCTTGGTATTTTGCTCAAAAATGACCACATTTGAAGGAAATTTGAAATTGATTGATTTTGATTGCAGATTGAAAAGTGATGAAAATGAGCCATTTTTGGCCAGAAAGTAAGGCTATAGCCTTGGTATTTTGCTCAAAAATGACCAAATTTGAAGGAAATTTGAAATTGATTGATTTTGATTGCAGATTGAAAAGTGATGAAAATGAGCCATTTTTGGCCAGAAAGTAAGGCTATAGCCTTGGTATTTTGCTCAAAAATGACCAAATTTGAAGAAACTTTGAAATTGATTGATTTTGATTGCGGATTGAAAAGTGATGAAAATGAGCCATTCTTGGCCAGAAAGTAAGGCTATAGCCTTGGTATTTTGCTCAAAAATGACCAAATTTGAAGGAAATTTGACATTGATTGATTTTGATTGCAGATTGAAAAGTGATGAAAATGAGCCATTTTTGGCCAGAAAGTAAGGCTATAGCCTTGGTATTTTGCTCACATATGACCAAATTTGAAGGAAATTTGAAATTGATTTATTTTGATTGCAGATTGAAAAGTGATGAAAATGAGCCATATTTGGCCAGAAAGTAAGGCTATAGCCTTGGTATTTTGCTCAAAATTGACCAAATTTGAAAGAAATTTGAAATTGATTGATTTTGATTGCAGATTGAAAAGTGATTAAAATGAGCCATTTTTGGCCAGAAAGTAAGGCTATAGCCTTGGTATTTTGCTCAAAAATGACCAAATTTGAAGGAAATTTGAAATTGATTGATTTTGATTGCAGATTGAAAAGTGATGAAAATGAGCCATTTTTGGCCAGAAAGTAAGGCTATAGCCTTGGTATTTTGCTCAAACATGACCAAATTTGAAGGACATTTGGAATTGATTGATTTTGATTGCAGATTGACAAGTGATGAAAATGAGCCATTTGTTGGCCAGAAAGTAAGGCTATAGCCTTGGTATTTTGCTCAACAATGACCAAATTTGAAGGAAATTTGAAATTGATTGATTTTGATTGCAGATTGAAAAGTGATGAAAATGAGCCATGTTTGGCCAGAATGTAAGGCTATAGCCTTGGTATTTTGCTCAAAAATGACCAAATTTGAAGGACATTTGGAATTGATTGATTTTGATTGCAGATTGAAAAGTGATGAAAATGAGCCATTTTTGGCCAGAAGCTAAGGCTATAGCCTTGGTATTTTGCTCAAAAATGACCAAATTTGAAGGAAATTTGAAATTGATTGATTTTGATTGCAGATTGACAAGTGATGAAAATCAGCCATTTTTGGCCAGAAAGTAAGGCTATAGCCTTGGTATTTTGCTCAAAAATGACCAAATTTGAAGGAAATTTGAAATTGATTGATTTTGATTGCAGATTGAAAAGTGATGAAAATGAGCCAATTTTGGCCAGAAAGTAAGGCTATAGCCTTGGTATTTTGCTCAACAATGACCAAATTTGAAGGAAATTTGAAATTGATTGATTTTGATTGCAGATTGAAAAGTGATGAAAATGAGCCATTTTTGGCCAGAATGTAAGGCTATAGCCTTGGTATTTTGCTCAAAAATGACCAAATTTGAAGGACATTTGGAATTGATTGATTTTGATTGCAGATTGAAAAGTGATGAAAATGAGCCATTTTTGGCCAGAAGCTAAGGCTATAGCCTTGGTATTTTGCTCAAAAATGACCAAATTTGAAGGAAATTTGAAATTGATTGATTTTGATTGCAGATTGAAAAGTGATGAAAATGAGCCATTTTTGGCCAGAAAGTAAGGCTATAGCCTTGGTATTTTGCTCAAAAATGACCAAATTTGAAGGAAATTTGAAATTGATTGATTTTGATTGCAGATTGAAAAGTGATGAAAATGAGCCATTTTTGGCCAGAAAGTAAGGCTATAGCCTTGGTATTTTGCTCACAATTGACCAAATTTGAAAGAAATTTGAAATTGATTGATTTTGATTGCAGATTGAAAAGTGATTAAAATGAGCCATTTTTGGCCAGAAAGTAAGGCTATAGCCTTGGTATTTTGCTCAAAAATGACGAAATTTGAAGGAAATTTGAAATTGATTGATTTTGATTGCAGATTGAAAAGTGATGAAAATGAGCCATTTTTGGCCAGAAAGTAAGGCTATAGCCTTGGTATTTTGCTCAAACATGACCAAATTTGAAGGAAATTTGAAATTGATTGATTTTGATTGCAGATTGACAAGTGATGAAAATGAGCCATTTGTTGGCCAGAAAGTAAGGCTATAGCCTTGGTATTTTGCTCAACAATGACCAAATTTGAAGGAAATTTGAAATTGATTGATTTTGATTGCAGATTGAAAAGTGATGAAAATGAGCCATTTTTGGCCAGAAAGTAAGGCTATAGCCTTGGTATTTTGCTCAAACATGACCAAATTTGAAGAAACTTTGAAATTGATTGATTTTGATTGCAGATTGAAAAGTGATGAAAATGAGCCATTTTTGGCCAGAAAGTAAGGCTATAGCCTTGGTATTTTGCTCACATATGACCACATTTGAAGGAAATTTGAAATTGATTGATTCTGCTTGCAGATTGAAAAGTGATGAAAATGAGCCATTTTTGGCCAGAAAGTAAGGCTATAGCCTTGGTATTTTGCTCACATATGACCAAATTTGAAGGAAATTTGAAATTGATTTATTTTGATTGCAGATTAAAAAGTGATGAAAATGAGCCATTTTTGGCCAGAAAGTAAGGCTATAGCCTTGGTATTTCGCTCAAAATTGACCAAATTTGAAAGAAATTTGAAATTGATTGATTTTGATTGCAGATTGAAAAGTGATGAAAATGAGCCATGTTTGGCCAGACAGTAAGGCTATAACCTTGGTATTTTGCTCAAAAATGACCAAATTTGAAGGGAATTTGGAATTGATTGATTTTGATTGCAGATTGAAAAGTGATGAAAATGAGCCATTTTTGGCCAGAAGCTAAGGCTATAGCCTTGGTATTTTGCTCAACAATGACCACATTTGAAGGAAATTTGAAATTGATTGATTTTGATTGCAGATTGAAAAGTGATGAAAATGAGCCATTTTTGGCCAGACAGTAAGGCTATAGCCTTGGTATTTTGCTCAAAAATGACCAAATTTGATGAAACTTTGAAATTGATTGATTTTGATTGCGGATTGAAAAGTGATGAAAATGAGCCATTCTTGGCCAGAAAGTAAGGCTATAGCCTTGGTATTTTGCTCAAAAATGACCAAATTTGAAGGAAATTTGACATTGATTGATTTTGATTGCAGATTGAAAAGTGATGAAAATGAGCCATTTGTTGGCCAGAAAGTAAGGCTATAGCCTTGGTATTTTGCTCAAACATGACCAAATTTGAAGGAAATTTGAAATTGATTGATTTTGATTGCAGATTGAAAAGTGATGAAAATGAGCCATTTGTTGGCCAGAAAGTAAGGCTATAGCCTTGGTATTTTGCTCAAAAATGACGAAATTTGAAGGAAATTTGAAATTGATTGATTTTGATTGCAGATTGAAAAGTGATGAAAATGAGCCATTTTTGGCCAGAAAGTAAGACTATAGCCTTGGTATTTTCCTCAAATATGACCAAATTTGAAAGAAATTTGAAATTGATTGATTTTGATTGCAGATTGAAAAGTGATTAAAATGAGCCATTTTTGGCCAGAAAGTAAGGCTATAGCCTTGGTATTTTGCTCAAAAATGACCAAATTTGAAGGAAATTTGAAATTGATTGATTTTGATTGCAGATTGAAAAGTGATGAAAATGAGCCATTTTTGGCCAGAAAGTAAGGCTATAGCCTTGGTATTTTGCTCAAACATGACCAAATTTGAAGGAAATTTGAAATTGATTGATTTTGATTGCAGATTGACAAGTGATGAAAATGAGCCATTTGTTGGCCAGAAAGTAAGGCTATAGCCTTGGTATTTTGCTCAACAATGACCAAATTTGAAGGAAATTTGAAATTGATTGATTTTGATTGCAGATTGAAAAGTGATGAAAATGAGCCATTTTTGGCCAGAAAGTAAGGCTATAGCCTTGGTATTTTGCTCAAAAATGACCAAATTTGAAGAAACTTTGAAATTGATTGATTTTGATTGCAGATTGAAAAGTGATGAAAATGAGCCATTTTTGGCCAGAAAGTAAGGCTATAGCCTTGGTATTTTGCTCACATATGACCACATTTGAAGGAAATTTGAAATTGATTGATTCTGCTTGCAGATTGAAAAGTGATGAAAATGAGCCATTTTTGGCCAGAAAGTAAGGCTATAGCCTTGGTATTTTGCTCACATATGACCAAATTTGAAGGAAATTTGAAATTGATTTATTTTGATTGCAGATTAAAAAGTGATGAAAATGAGCCATTTTTGGCCAGAAAGTAAGGCTATAGCCTTGGTATTTCGCTCAAAATTGACCAAATTTGAAAGAAATTTGAAATTGATTGATTTTGATTGCAGATTGAAAAGTGATGAAAATGAGCCATGTTTGGCCAGACAGTAAGGCTATAACCTTGGTATTTTGCTCAAAAATGACCAAATTTGAAGGGAATTTGGAATTGATTGATTTTGATTGCAGATTGAAAAGTGATGAAAATGAGCCATTTTTGGCCAGAAGCTAAGGCTATAGCCTTGGTATTTTGCTCAACAATGACCACATTTGAAGGAAATTTGAAATTGATTGATTTTGATTGCAGATTGAAAAGTGATGAAAATGAGCCATTTTTGGCCAGACAGTAAGGCTATAGCCTTGGTATTTTGCTCAAAAATGACCAAATTTGATGAAACTTTGAAATTGATTGATTTTGATTGCGGATTGAAAAGTGATGAAAATGAGCCATTCTTGGCCAGAAAGTAAGGCTATAGCCTTGGTATTTTGCTCAAAAATGACCAAATTTGAAGGAAATTTGACATTGATTGATTTTGATTGCAGATTGAAAAGTGATGAAAATGAGCCATTTTTGGCCAGAAAGTAAGGCTATAGCCTTGGTATTTTGCTCAAAAATGACCAAATTTGAAGGAAATTTGACATTGATTGATTTTGATTGCAGATTGAAAAGTGATGAAAATGAGCCATTTTTGGCCAGAAAGTAAGGCTATAGCCTTGGTATTTTGCTCACATATGACCAAATTTGAAGGAAATTTGAAATTGATTTATTTTGATTGCAGATTGAAAAGTGATGAAAATGAGCCATTTTTGGCCAGAAAGTAAGGCTATAGCCTTGGTATTTTGCTCAAAATTGACCAAATTTGAAAGAAATTTGAAATTGATTGATTTTGATTGCAGATTGAAAAGTGATTAAAATGAGCCATTTTTGGCCAGAAAGTAAGGCTATAGCCTTGGTATTTTGCTCAAAAATGACCAAATTTGAAGGAAATTTGACATTGATTGATTTTGATTGCAGATTGAAAAGTGATGAAAATGAGCCATTTTTGGACAGAAAGTAAGGCTATAGCCTTGGTATTTTGCTCACATATGACCAAATTTGAAGGAAATTTGAAATTGATTTATTTTGATTGCAGATTGAAAAGTGATGAAAATGAGCCATTTTTGGCCAGAAAGTAAGGCTATAGCCTTGGTATTTTGCTCAAAATTGACCAAATTTGAAAGAAATTTGAAATTGATTGATTTTGATTGCAGATTGAAAAGTGATTAAAATGAGCCATTTGTGGCCAGAAAGTAAGGCTATAGCCTTGGTATTTTGCTCAAACATGACCAAATTTGAAGGAAATTTGAAATTGATTGATTTTGATTGCAGATTGAAAAGTGATGAAAATGAGCCATTTGTTGGCCAGAAAGTAAGACTATAGCCTTGGTATTTTGCTCAAACATGACCAAATTTGAAGGAAATTTGAAATTGATTGATTTTGATTGCAGATTGAAAAGTGATGAAAATGAGCCATTTGTTGGCCAGAAAGTAAGGCTATAGCCTTGGTATTTTGCTCAAACATGACCAAATTTGAAGGAAATTTGAAATTGATTGATTTTGATTGCAGATTGAAAAGTGATGAAAATGAGCCATTTGTTGGCCAGAAAGTAAGGCTATAGCCTTGGTATTTTGCTCAAACATGACCAAATTTGAAGGAAATTTGAAATTGATTGATTTTGATTGCAGATTGAAAAGTGATGAAAATGAGCCATTTGTTGGCCAGAAAGTAAGGCTATAGCCTTGGTATTTTGCTCAAACATGACCAAATTTGAAGGAAATTTGAAATTGATTGATTTTGATTGCAGATTGAAAAGTGATGAAAATGAGCCATTTGTTGGCCAGAAAGTAAGGCTATAGCCTTGGTATTTTGCTCAAAAATGACGAAATTTGAAGGAAATTTGAAATTGATTGATTTTGATTGCAGATTGAAAAGTGATGAAAATGAGCCATTTTTGGCCAGAAAGTAAGACTATAGCCTTGGTATTTTCCTCAAATATGACCAAATTTGAAGGAAATTTGAAATTGATTGATTTTGATTGCAGATTGAAAAGTGATGAAAATGAGCCATTTGTTGGCCAGAAAGTAAGGCTATAGCCTTGGTATTTTGCTCAACAATGACCAAATTTGAAGGAAATTTGACATTGATTGATTTTGATTGCAGATTGAAAAGTGATGAAAATAAGCCATTTTTGGCCAGAATGTAAGGCTATAGCCTTGGTATTTTGCTCAAACATGACCAAATTTGAAGGAAATTTGAAATTGATTGATTTTGATTGCAGATTGACAAGTGATGAAAATGAGCCATTTGTTGGCCAGAAAGTAAGGCTATAGCCTTGGTATTTTGCTCAACAATGACCAAATTTGAAGGAAATTTGAAATTGATTGATTTTGATTGCAGATTGAAAAGTGATGAAAATGAGCCATTTTTGGCCAGAATGTAAGGCTATAGCCTTGGTATTTTGCTCAAAAATGACCAAATTTGAAGGACATTTGGAATTGATTGATTTTGATTGCAGATTGAAAAGTGATGAAAATGAGCCATTTTTGGCCAGAAAGTAAGACTATAGCCTTGGTATTTTGCTCAAAAATGACCAAATTTGAAGGAAATTTGAAATTGATTGATTTTGATTGCAGATTGAAAAGTGATGAAAATGAGCCATTTGTTGGCCAGAAAGTAAGGCTATAGCCTTGGTATTTTGCTCAAACATGACCAAATTTGAAGGAAATTTGAAATTGATTGATTTTGATTGCAGATTGAAAAGTGATGAAAATGAGCCATGTTTGGCCAGAAAGTAAGGCTATAGCCTTGGTATTTTGCTCACATATGACCAAATTTGAAGGAAATTTGAAATTGATTTATTTTGATTGCAGATTGAAAAGTGATGAAAATGAGCCATTTTTGGCCAGAAAGTAAGGCTATAGCCTTGGTATTTTGCTCAAAATTGACCAAATTTGAAAGAAATTTGAAATTGATTGATTTTGATTGCAGATTGAAAAGTGATTAAAATGAGCCATTTTTGGCCAGAAAGTAAGGCTATAGCCTTGGTATTTTGCTCAAAAATGACCAAATTTGAAGGAAATTTGACATTGATTGATTTTGATTGCAGATTGAAAAGTGATGAAAATGAGCCATTTTTGGCCAGAAAGTAAGGCTATAGCCTTGGTATTTTGCTCACATATGACCAAATTTGAAGGAAATTTGAAATTGATTGATTTTGATTGCAGATTGAAAAGTGATGAAAATGAGCCATTTTTGGCCAGAAAGTAAGGCTATAGCCTTGGTATTTTGCTCAAAATTGACCAAATTTGAAAGAAATTTGAAATTGATTGATTTTGATTGCAGATTGAAAAGTGATTAAAATGAGCCATTTGTGGCCAGAAAGTAAGGCTATAGCCTTGGTATTTTGCTCAAACATGACCAAATTTGAAGGAAATTTGAAATTGATTGATTTTGATTGCAGATTGAAAAGTGATGAAAATGAGCCATTTGTTGGCCAGAAAGTAAGACTATAGCCTTGGTATTTTGCTCAAACATGACCAAATTTGAAGGAAATTTGAAATTGATTGATTTTGATTGCAGATTGAAAAGTGATTAAAATGAGCCATTTTTGGCCAGAAAGTAAGGCTATAGCCTTGGTATTTTGCTCAAACATGACCAAATTTGAAGGAAATTTGAAATTGATTGATTTTGATTGCAGATTGAAAAGTGATGAAAATGAGCCATTTGTTGGCCAGAAAGTAAGGCTATAGCCTTGGTATTTTGCTCAAACATGACCAAATTTGAAGGAAATTTGAAATTGATTGATTTTGATTGCAGATTGAAAAGTGATGAAAATGAGCCATTTGTTGGCCAGAAAGTAAGGCTATAGCCTTGGTATTTTGCTCAAAAATGACCAAATTTGAAGGAAATTTGAAATTGATTGATTTTGATTGCAGATTGAAAAGTGATGAAAATGAGCCATTTTTGGCCAGAAAGTAAGACTATAGCCTTGGTATTTTCCTCAAATATGACCAAATTTGAAGGAAATTTGAAATTGATTGATTTTGATTGCAGATTGAAAAGTGATGAAAATGAGCCATTTGTTGGCCAGAAAGTAAGGCTATAGCCTTGGTATTTTGCTCAACAATGACCAAATTTGAAGGAAATTTGACATTGATTGATTTTGATTGCAGATTGAAAAGTGATGAAAATAAGCCATTTTTGGCCAGAATGTAAGGCTATAGCCTTGGTATTTTGCTCAAACATGACCAAATTTGAAGGAAATTTGAAATTGATTGATTTTGATTGCAGATTGACAAGTGATGAAAATGAGCCATTTGTTGGCCAGAAAGTAAGGCTATAGCCTTGGTATTTTGCTCAACAATGACCAAATTTGAAGGAAATTTGAAATTGATTGATTTTGATTGCAGATTGAAAAGTGATGAAAATGAGCCATTTTTGGCCAGAATGTAAGGCTATAGCCTTGGTATTTTGCTCAAAAATGACCAAATTTGAAGGACATTTGGAATTGATTGATTTTGATTGCAGATTGAAAAGTGATGAAAATGAGCCATTTTTGGCCAGAAAGTAAGACTATAGCCTTGGTATTTTCCTCAAATATGACCAAATTTGAAGGAAATTTGAAATTGATTGATTTTGATTGCAGATTGAAAAGTGATGAAAATGAGCCATTTTTGGCCAGAAAGTAAGGCTATAGCCTTGGTATTTTGCTCAAAAATGACCAAATTTGAAGCAAATTTGACATTGATTGATTTTGATTGCAGATTGAAAAGTGATGAAAATGAGCCATTTTTGGCCAGAAAGTAAGGCTATAGCCTTGGTATTTTGCTCACATATGACCAAATTTGAAGGAAATTTGAAATTGATTTATTTTGATTGCAGATTGAAAAGTGATGAAAATGAGCCATTTTTGGCCAGAAAGTAAGGCTATAGCCTTGGTATTTTGCTCAAAATTGACCAAATTTGAAAGAAATTTGAAATTGATTGATTTTGATTGCAGATTGAAAAGTGATGAAAATGAGCCATTTTTGGCCAGAAAGTAAGGCTATAGCCTTGGTAGTTTGCTCAAAAATGACCACATTTGAAGGAAATTTGAAATTGATTGATTTTGATTGCAGATTGAAAGTTGATGAAAATGAGCCATTTTTGGCCAGAAAGTAAGGCTATAGCCTTGGTATTTTGCTCAAACATGACCAAATTTGAAGAAACTTTGAAATTGATTGATTTTGATTGCAGATTGAAAAGTGATGAAAATGAGCCATTCTTGGCCAGAAAGTAAGGCTATAGCCTTGGTATGTTGCTCAAAAATGACCAAATTTGAAGGAAATTTGACATTGATTGATTTTGATTGCAGATTGAAAAGTGATGAAAATGAGCCATTTTTGGCCAGAAAGTAAGGCTATAGCCTTGGTATTTTGCTCACATATGACCAAATTTGAAGGAAATTTGAAATTGATTTATTTTGATTGCAGATTGAAAAGTGATGAAAATGAGCCATTTTTGGCCAGAAAGTAAGGCTATAGCTTTGGTATTTTGCTCAAAATTGACCAAATTTGAAAGAAATTTGAAATTGATTGATTTTGATTGCAGATTGAAAAGTGATTAAAATGAGCCATTTTTGGCCAGAAAGTAAGGCTATAGCCTTGGTATTTTGCTCAAAAATGACCAAATTTGAAGGAAATTTGACATTGATTGATTTTGATTGCAGATTGAAAAGTGATGAAAATGAGCCATTTTTGGCCAGAAAGTAAGGCTATAGCCTTGGTATTTTGCTCACATATGACCAAATTTGAAGGAAATTTGAAATTGATTTATTTTGATTGCAGATTGAAAAGTGATGAAAATGAGCCATTTTTGGCCAGAAAGTAAGGCTATAGCCTTGGTATTTTGCTCAAAATTGACCAAATTTGAAAGAAATTTGAAATTGATTGATTTTGATTGCAGATTGAAAAGTGATTAAAATGAGCCATTTTTGGCCAGAAAGTAAGGCTATAGCCTTGGTATTTTGCTCAAACATGACCAAATTTGAAGGAAATTTGAAATTGATTGATTTTGATTGCAGATTGAAAAGTGATGAAAATGAGCCATTTGTTGGCCAGACAGTAAGACTATAGCCTTGGTATTTTGCTCAAACATGACCAAATTTGAAGGAAATTTGAAATTGATTGATTTTGATTGCAGATTGAAAAGTGATTAAAATGAGCCATTTTTGGCCAGAAAGTAAGGCTATAGCCTTGGTATTTTGCTCAAACATGACCAAATTTGAAGGAAATTTGAAATTGATTGATTTTGATTGCAGATTGAAAAGTGATGAAAATGAGCCATTTGTTGGCCAGAAAGTAAGGCTATAGCCTTGGTATTTTGCTCAAACATGACCAAATTTGAAGGAAATTTGAAATTGAGTGATTTTGATTGCAGATTGACAAGTGATGAAAATGAGCCATTTTTGGCCAGAAAGTAAGGCTATAGCCTTGGTATTTTGCTCAAAAATGACCAAATTTGAAGGAAATTTGAAATTGATTGATTTTGATTGCAGATTGAAAAGTGATGAAAATGAGCCATGTTTGGCCAGACAGTAAGGCTATAACCTTGGTATTTTGCTCAAATATGACCAAATTTGAAGGAAATTTGGAATTGATTGATTTTGATTGCAGATTGAAAAGTGATGAAAATGAGCCATTTGTTGGCCAGACAGTAAGACTATAGCCTTGGTATTTTGCTCAAACATGACCAAATTTGAAGGAAATTTGAAATTGATTGATTTTGATTGCAGATTGAAAAGTGATTAAAATGAGCCATTTCTGGCCAGAAAGTAAGGCTATAGCCTTGGTATTTTGCTCAAACATGACCAAATTTGAAGGAAATTTGAAATTGATTGATTTTGATTGCAGATTGAAAAGTGATGAAAATGAGCCATTTGTTGGCCAGAAAGTAAGGCTATAGCCTTGGTATTTTGCTCAAACATGACCAAATTTGAAGGAAATTTGAAATTGATTGATTTTGATTGCAGATTGACAAGTGATGAAAATGAGCCATTTTTGGCCAGAAAGTAAGGCTATAGCCTTGGTATTTTGCTCAAACATGACCAAATTTGAAGGAAATTTGAAATTGATTGATTTTGATTGCAGATTGAAAAGTGATGAAAATGAGCCATGTTTGGCCAGACAGTAAGGCTATAACCTTGGTATTTTGCTCAAAAATGACCGAATTTGAAGGGAATTTGGAATTGATTGATTTTGATTGCAGATTGAAAAGTGATGAAAATGAGCCATTTGTTGGCCAGAAGCTAAGGCTATAGCCTTGGTATTTTGCTCAAAAATGACCAAATTTGAAGGAAATTTGAAATTGATTGATTTTGATTGCAGATTGAAAAGTGATGAAAATGAGCCATTTTTGGCCAGAAAGTAAGGCTATAGCCTTGGTATTTTGCTCAAAAATGACCAAATTTGAAGGAAATTTGAAATTGATTGATTTTGATTGCAGATTGAAAAGTGATGAAAATGAGCCATTTTTGGCCAGAAAGTAAGGCTATAGCCTTGGTATTTTGCTCAAAAATGACCAAATTTGAAGGACATTTGAAATTGATTGATTTTGATTGCGGATTGAAAAGTGATGAAAATGAGCCATGTTTGGCCAGAAAGTAAGGCTATAGCCTTGGTATTTTGCTCAAAAATGACCAAATTTGAAGGAAATTTGACATTGATTGATTTTGATTGCAGATTGAAAAGTGATGAAAATGAGCCATTTTTGGCCAGAAAGTAAGGCTATAGCCTTGGTATTTTGCTCAAAAATGACCAAATTTGAAGGAAATTTGAAATTGATTTATTTTGATTGCAGATTGAAAAGTGATGAAAATGAGCCATTTTTGGCCAGAAAGTAAGGCTATAGCCTTGGTATTTTGCTCACATATGACCAAATTTGAAAGAAATTTGAAATTGATTGATTTTGATTGCAGATTGAAAAGTGATTAAATTGAGCCATTTTTGGCCAGAAAGTAAGGCTATAGCCTTGGTATTTTGCTCAAAAATGACCAAATTTGAAGGAAATTTGACATTGATTGATTTTGATTGCAGATTGAAAAGTGATGAAAATGAGCCATTTTTGGCCAGAAAGTAAGGCTATAGCCTTGGTATTTTGCTCACATATGACCAAATTTGAAGGAAATTTGAAATTGATTTATTTTGATTGCAGATTGAAAAGTGATGAAAATGAGCCATTTTTGGCCAGAAAGTAAGGCTATAGCCTTGGTATTTTGCTCAAAATTGACCAAATTTGAAAGAAGTTTGAAATTGATTGATTTTGATTGCAGATTGAAAAGTGATTAAAATGAGCCATGTTTGGCCAGAAAGTAAGGCTATAGCCTTGGTATTTTGCTCAAACATGACCAAATTTGAAGGAAATTTGAAATTGATTGATTTTGATTGCAGATTGAAAAGTGATGAAAATGAGCCATTTGTTGGCCAGAAAGTAAGGCTATAGCCTTGGTATTTTGCTCAAACATGACCAAATTTGAAGGAAATTTGAAATTGATTGATTTTGATTGCAGATTGACAAGTGATGAAAATGAGCCATTTTTGGCCAGAAAGTAAGGCTATAGCCTTGGTATTTTGCTCAAACATGACCAAATTTGAAGGAAATTTGAAATTGATTGATTTTGATTGCAGATTGAAAAGTGATGAAAATGAGCCATGTTTGGCCAGACAGTAAGGCTATAACCTTGGTATTTTGCTCAAAAATGACCACATTTGAAGGGAATTTGGAATTGATTGATTTTGATTGCAGATTGAAAAGTGATGAAAATGAGCCATTATTTGGCCAGAAAGTAAGGCTATAGCCTTGGTATTTTGCTCAAAAATGACCAAATTTGAAGGAAATTTGAAATTGATTGATTTTGATTGCAGATGGAAAAGTGATGAAAATGAGCCATTTTTGGCCAGAAAGTAAGGCTATAGCCTTGGTATTTTGCTCAAAAATGACCAAATTTGAAGGAAATTTGAAATTGATTGATTTTGATTGCAGATTGAAAAGTGATGAAAATGAGCCATTTTTGGCCAGAAAGTAAGGCTATAGCCTTGGTATTTTGCTCAAAAATGACCAAATTTGAAGGAAATTTGAAATTGATTGATTTTGATTGCAGATTGAAAAGTGATGAAAATGAGCCATTTTTGGCCAGAAAGTAAGGCTATAGCCTTGGTATTTTCCTCAAATATGACCAAATTTGAAGGAAATTTGAAATTGATTGATTTTGATTGCAGATTGAAAAGTGATGAAAATGAGCCATTTTTGGCCAGAAAGTAAGGCTATAGCCTTGGTATTTTCCTCAAATATGACCAAATTTGAAGGAAATTTGAAATTGATTGATTTTGATTGCAGATTGAAAAGTGATGAAAATGAGCCATTTTTGGCCAGAAAGTAAGGCTATAGCCTTGGTATTTTGCTCAAACATGACCAAATTTGAAGGAAATTTGAAATTGATTGATTTTGATTGCAGATTGAAAAGTGATGAAAATGAGCCATTTTTGGCCAGAAAGTAAGGCTATAGCCTTGGTATTTTGCTCAAAAATGACCAAATTTGAAGGAAATTTGAAATTGATTGATTGTGATTGCAGATTGAAAAGTGATGAAAATGAGCCATTTTTGGCCAGAAAGTAAGGCTATAGCCTTGGTATTTTGCTCAAAAATGACCAAATTTGAAGGAAATTTGAAATTGATTGATTTTGATTGCAGATTGAAAAGTGATGAAAATGAGCCATTTTTGGCCACAAAGTAAGGCTATAGCCTTGGTATTTTGCTCAAAAATGACCAAATTTGAAGGAAATGTGAAATTGATTGATTTTGATTGCAGATTGAAAAGTGATGAAAATGAGCCATTTTTGGCCAGAAAGTAAGGCTATAGCCTTGGTATTTCGCTCAAAAATGACCAAATTTGAAGGAAATTTGAAAATGATTGATTTTGATTGCAGATTGAAAAGTGATGAAAATGAGCCATTTTTGGCCAGAAAGTAAGGCTATAGCCTTGGTATTTTGCTCAAAAATGACCAAATTTGAAGGAAATTTGAAATTGATTGATTTTGATTGCAGATTGACAAGTGATGAAAATGAGCCATTTTTGGCCAGAAAGTAAGGCTATAGCCTTGGTATTTTGCTCAAACATGACCAAATTTGAAGGAAATTTGAAATTGATTGATTTTGATTGCAGATTGAAAAGTGATGAAAATGAGCCATGTTTGGCCAGACAGTAAGGCTATAACCTTGGTATTTTGCTCAAAAATGACCACATTTGAAGGGAATTTGGAATTGATTGATTTTGATTGCAGATTGAAAAGTGATGAAAATGAGCCATTATTTGGCCAGAAAGTAAGGCTATAGCCTTGGTATTTTGCTCAAAAATGACCAAATTTGAAGGAAATTTGAAATTGATTGATTTTGATTGCAGATTGAAAAGTGATGAAAATGAGCCATTTTTGGCCAGAAAGTAAGGCTATAGCCTTGGTATTTTGCTCAAAAATGACCAAATTTGAAGGAAATTTGAAATTGATTGATTTTGATTGCAGATTGAAAAGTGATGAAAATGAGCCATTTTTGGCCAGAAAGTAAGGCTATAGCCTTGGTATTTTGCTCAAAAATGACCAAATTTGAAGGAAATTTGAAATTGATTGATTTTGATTGCAGATTGAAAAGTGATGAAAATGAGCCATTTTTGGCCAGAAAGTAAGGCTATAGCCTTGGTATTTTGCTCAAAAATGACCAAATTTGAAGGAAATTTGAAATTGATTGATTTTGATTGCAGATTGAAAAGTGATGAAAATGAGCCATTTTTGGCCAGAAAGTAAGGCTATAGCCTTGGTATTTTGCTCAAAAATGACCAAATTTGAAGGAAATTTGAAATTGATTGATTTTGATTGCAGATTGAAAAGTGATGAAAATGAGCCATTTTTGGCCAGAAAGTAAGGCTATAGCCTTGGTATTTTCCTCAAATATGACCAAATTTGAAGGAAATTTGAAATTGATTGATTTTGATTGCAGATTGAAAAGTGATGAAAATGAGCCATTTTTGGCCAGAAAGTAAGGCTATAGCCTTGGTATTTTGCTCAAACATGACCAAATTTGAAGGAAATTTGAAATTGATTGATTTTGATTGCAGATTGAAAAGTGATGAAAATGAGCCATTTTTGGCCAGAAAGTAAGGCTATAGCCTTGGTATTTTGCTCAAAAATGACCAAATTTGAAGGAAATTTGAAATTGATTGATTGTGATTGCAGATTGAAAAGTGATGAAAATGAGCCATTTTTGGCCAGAAAGTAAGGCTATAGCCTTGGTATTTTGCTCAAAAATGACCAAATTTGAAGGAAATTTGAAATTGATTGATTTTGATTGCAGATTGAAAAGTGATGAAAATGAGCCATTTTTGGCCAGAAAGTAAGGCTATAGCCTTGGTATTTTCCTCACAAATGACCAAATTTGAAGGAAATTTGAAATTGATTTATTTTGATTGCAGATTGAAAAGTGATGAAAATGAGCCATTTTTGGCCAGAAAGTAAGGCTATAGCCTTGGTATTTTGCTCAAAAATGACCAGATTTGAAGGAAATTTGAAATTGATTGATTTTGATTGCAGATTGAAAAGTGATGAAAATGAGCCATTTTTGGCCACAAAGTAAGGCTATAGCCTTGGTATTTTGCTCAAAAATGACCAAATTTGAAGGAAATGTGAAATTGATTGATTTTGATTGCAGATTGAAAAGTGATGAAAATGAGCCATTTTTGGCCAGAAAGTAAGGCTATAGCCTTGGTATTTCGCTCAAAAATGACCAAATTTGAAGGAAATTTGAAATTGATTGATTTTGATTGCAGATTGAAAAGTGATGAAAATGAGCCATTTGTTGGCCAGAAAGTAAGGCTATAGCCTTGGTATTTTGCTCAAAAATGACCAAATTTGAAGGAAATTTGAAATTGATTGATTTTGATTGCAGATTGAAAAGTGATGAAAATGAGCCATTTTTGGCCAGAAAGTAAGGCTATAGCCTTGGTATTTTGCTCAAAAATGACCAAATTTGAAGGAAATTTGAAATTGATTGATTTTGATTGCAGATTGAAAAGTGATGAAAATGAGCCATTTTTGGCCAGAAAGTAAGGCTATAGCCTTGGTATTTTGCTCACAAATGACCAAATTTGAAGGAAATTTGAAATTGATTGATTTTGATTGCAGATTGAAAAGTGATGAAAATGAGCCATTTTTGGCCAGAAAGTAAGGCTATAGCCTTGGTATTTTGCTCAAAAATGACCAGATTTGAAGGAAATTTGAAATTGATTGATTTTGATTGCAGATTGAAAAGTGATGAAAATGAGCCATTTTTGGCCACAAAGTAAGGCTATAGCCTTGGTATTTTGCTCAAAAATGACCAAATTTGAAGGAAATTTGAAATTGATTGATTTTGATTGCAGATTGAAAAGTGATGAAAATGAGCCATTTTTGGCCAGAAAGTAAGGCTATAGCCTTGGTATTTCGCTCAAAAATGACCAAATTTGAAGGAAAGTTGAAAATGATTGATTTTGATTGCAGATTGAAAAGTGATGAAAATGAGCCATTTTTGGCCAGAAAGTAAGGCTATAGCCTTGGTATTTTGCTCAAAAATGACCAAATTTGAAGGAAATTTGAAATTGATTGATTTTGATTGCAGATTGAAAAGTGATGAAAATGAGCCAGTTTTGGCCAGAAAGTAAGGCTATAGCCTTGGTATTTCGCTCAAAAATGACCAAATTTGAAGGAAAATTGAAATTGATTGATTTTGATTGCAGATTGAAAAGTGATGAAAATGAGCCATTTGTTGGCCAGAAAGTAAGGCTATAGCCTTGGTATTTTGCTCAAAAATGACCAAATTTGAAGGAAATTTGAAATTGATTGATTTTGATTGCAGATTGAAAAGTGATGAAAATGAGCCATTTTTGGCCAGAAAGTAAGGCTATAGCCTTGGTATTTTGCTCAAAAATGACCAAATTTGAAGGAAATTTGAAATTGATTGATTTTGATTGCAGATTGAAAAGTGATGAAAATGAGCCATTTTTGGCCAGAAAGTAAGGCTATAGCCTTGGTATTTTGCTCACAAATGACCAAATTTGAAGGAAATTTGAAATTGATTGATTTTGATTGCAGATTGAAAAGTGATGAAAATGAGCCATTTGTGGCCAGAAAGTAAGGCTATAGCCTTGGTATTTTGCTCAAAAATGACCAGATTTGAAGGAAATTTGAAATTGATTGATTTTGATTGCAGATTGAAAAGTGATGAAAATGAGCCATTTTTGGCCAGAAAGTAAGGCTATAGCCTTGGTATTTTGCTCAAACATGACCAAATTTGAAGGAAATTTGAAATTGATTGATTTTGATTGCAGATTGAAAAGTGATGAAAATGAGCCATTTTTGGCCAGAAAGTAAGGCTATAGCCTTGGTATTTTGCTCAAAAATGACCAAATTTGAAGGAAATTTGAAATTGATTGATTGTGATTGCAGATTGAAAAGTGATGAAAATGAGCCATTTTTGGCCAGAAAGTAAGGCTATAGCCTTGGTATTTTGCTCAAAAATGACCAAATTTGAAGGAAATTTGAAATTGATTGATTTTGATTGCAGATTGAAAAGTGATGAAAATGAGCCATTTTTGGCCAGAAAGTAAGGCTATAGCCTTGGTATTTTCCTCACAAATGACCAAATTTGAAGGAAATTTGAAATTGATTTATTTTGATTGCAGATTGAAAAGTGATGAAAATGAGCCATTTTTGGCCAGAAAGTAAGGCTATAGCCTTGGTATTTTGCTCAAAAATGACCAGATTTGAAGGAAATTTGAAATTGATTGATTTTGATTGCAGATTGAAAAGTGATGAAAATGAGCCATTTTTGGCCACAAAGTAAGGCTATAGCCTTGGTATTTTGCTCAAAAATGACCAAATTTGAAGGAAATGTGAAATTGATTGATTTTGATTGCAGATTGAAAAGTGATGAAAATGAGCCATTTTTGGCCAGAAAGTAAGGCTATAGCCTTGGTATTTCGCTCAAAAATGACCAAATTTGAAGGAAATTTGAAATTGATTGATTTTGATTGCAGATTGAAAAGTGATGAAAATGAGCCATTTTTGGCCAGAAAGTAAGGCTATAGCCTTGGTATTTTGCTCAAAAATGACCAAATTTGAAGGAAATTTGAAATTGATTGATTTTGATTGCAGATTGAAAAGTGATGAAAATGAGCCATTTTTGGCCAGAAAGTAAGGCTATAGCCTTGGTATTTTGCTCAAAAATGACCAAATTTGAAGGAAATTTGAAATTGATTGATTTTGATTGCAGATTGAAAAGTGATGAAAATGAGCCATTTTTGGCCAGAAAGTAAGGCTATAGCCTTGGTATTTTGCTCAAAAATGACCAGATTTGAAGGAAATTTGAAATTGATTGATTTTGATTGCAGATTGAAAAGTGATGAAAATGAGCCATTTTTGGCCACAAAGTAAGGCTATAGCCTTGGTATTTTGCTCAAAAATGACCAAATTTGAAGGAAATTTGAAATTGATTGATTTTGATTGCAGATTGAAAAGTGATGAAAATGAGCCATTTTTGGCCAGAAAGTAAGGCTATAGCCTTGGTATTTCGCTCAAAAATGACCAAATTTGAAGGAAAGTTGAAAATGATTGATTTTGATTGCAGATTGAAAAGTGATGAAAATGAGCCATTTTTGGCCAGAAAGTAAGGCTATAGCCTTGGTATTTTGCTCAAAAATGACCAAATTTGAAGGAAATTTGAAATTGATTGATTTTGATTGCAGATTGAAAAGTGATGAAAATGAGCCAGTTTTGGCCAGAAAGTAAGGCTATAGCCTTGGTATTTCGCTCAAAAATGACCAAATTTGAAGGAAAATTGAAATTGATTGATTTTGATTGCAGATTGAAAAGTGATGAAAATGAGCCATTTGCTGGCCAGAAAGTAAGGCTATAGCCTTGGTATTTTGCTCAAAAATGACCAAATTTGAAGGAAATTTGAAATTGATTGATTTTGATTGCAGATTGAAAAGTGATGAAAATGAGCCATTTTTGGCCAGAAAGTAAGGCTATAGCCTTGGTATTTTGCTCAAAAATGACCAAATTTGAAGGAAATTTGAAATTGATTGATTTTGATTGCAGATTGAAAAGTGATGAAAATGAGCCATTTTTGGCCAGAAAGTAAGGCTATAGCCTTGGTATTTTGCTCACAAATGACCAAATTTGAAGGAAATTTGAAATTGATTGATTTTGATTGCAGATTGAAAAGTGATGAAAATGAGCCATTTGTGGCCAGAAAGTAAGGCTATAGCCTTGGTATTTTGCTCAAAAATGACCAGATTTGAAGGAAATTTGAAATTGATTGATTTTGATTGCAGATTGAAAAGTGATGAAAATGAGCCATTTTTGGCCAGAAAGTAAGGCTATAGCCTTGGCATTTTGCTCAAAAATGACCAAATTTGAAGGAAATTTGAAATTGATTGATTTTGATTGCAGATTGAAAAGTGATGAAAATGAGCCATTTGTTGGCCAGAAAGTAAGGCAATAGCCTTGGTATTTTGCTCAAACATGACCAAATTTGAAGGAAATTTGAAATTGATTGATTTTGATTGCAGATTGAAAAGTGATGAAAATGAGCCATTTTTGGCCAGAGAGTAAGGCTATAGCCTTGGTATTTTGCTCAAACATGACCAAATTTGAAGGAAATTTGAAATTGATTGATTTTGATTGCAGATTGAAAAGTGATGAAAATGAGCCAGTTTTGGCCAGAAAGTAAGGCTATAGCCTTGGTATTTTGCTCAAAAATGACCAAATTTGAAGGAAATTTGAAATTGATTGATTTTGATTGCAGATTGAAAAGTGATGAAAATGAGCCATTTGTTGGCCAGAAAGTAAGGCTATAGCCTTGGTATTTTGCTCAACAATGATCAAATTTGAAGGAAATTTGAAATTGATTGATTTTGATTGCAGATTGAAAAGTGATGACAATGAGCCATTTTTGGCCAGAATGTAAGGCTATAGCCTTGGTATTTTGCTCAAAAATGACCAAATTTGAAGGAAATTTGAAATTGATTGATTTTGATTGCAGATTGAAAAGTGATGAAAATGAGCCATGTTTGGCCAGAAGCTAAGGCTATAGCCTTGGTATTTTGCTCAAAAATGACCAAATTTGAAGGACATTTGAAATTGATTGATTTTGATTGCAGATTGAAAAGTGATGAAAATGAGCCATTTTTGGCCAGAAAGTAAGGCTATAGCCTTGGTATTTTGCTCACAAATGACCAAATTTGAAGGAAATTTGAAATTGATTGATTTTGATTGCAGATTGAAAAGTGATGAAAATGAGCCATTTGTGGCCAGAAAGTAAGGCTATAGCCTTGGTATTTTGCTCAAAAATGACCAGATTTGAAGGAAATTTGAAATTGATTGATTTTGATTGCAGATTGAAAAGTGATGAAAATGAGCCATTTTTGGCCAGAAAGTAAGGCTATAGCCTTGGCATTTTGCTCAAAAATGACCAAATTTGAAGGAAATTTGAAATTGATTGATTTTGATTGCAGATTGAAAAGTGATGAAAATGAGCCATTTGTTGGCCAGAAAGTAAGGCAATAGCCTTGGTATTTTGCTCAAACATGACCAAATTTGAAGGAAATTTGAAATTGATTGATTTTGATTGCAGATTGAAAAGTGATGAAAATGAGCCATTTTTGGCCAGAGAGTAAGGCTATAGCCTTGGTATTTTGCTCAAACATGACCAAATTTGAAGGAAATTTGAAATTGATTGATTTTGATTGCAGATTGAAAAGTGATGAAAATGAGCCAGTTTTGGCCAGAAAGTAAGGCTATAGCCTTGGTATTTTGCTCAAAAATGACCAAATTTGAAGGAAATTTGAAATTGATTGATTTTGATTGCAGATTGAAAAGTGATGAAAATGAGCCATTTGTTGGCCAGAAAGTAAGGCTATAGCCTTGGTATTTTGCTCAACAATGATCAAATTTGAAGGAAATTTGAAATTGATTGATTTTGATTGCAGATTGAAAAGTGATGACAATGAGCCATTTTTGGCCAGAATGTAAGGCTATAGCCTTGGTATTTTGCTCAAAAATGACCAAATTTGAAGGAAATTTGAAATTGATTGATTTTGATTGCAGATTGAAAAGTGATGAAAATGAGCCATGTTTGGCCAGAAGCTAAGGCTATAGCCTTGGTATTTTGCTCAAAAATGACCAAATTTGAAGGACATTTGAAATTGATTGATTTTGATTGCAGATTGAAAAGTGATGAAAATGAGCCATTTTTGGCCAGAAAGTAAGGCTATAGCCTTGGTATTTTGCTCAAAAATGACCAAATTTGAAGGAAATTTGAAATTGATTGATTTTGATTGCAGATTGAAAAGTGATGAAAATGAGCCATTTCTGGCCAGAAAGTAAGGCTATAGCCTTGGTATTTTGCTCACATATGACCAAATTTGAAGGAAATTTGACATTGATTGATTTTGATTGCAGATTGAAAAGTGATGAAAATGAGCCAATTTTGGCCAGAAAGTAAGGCTATAGCCTTGGTATTTTGCTCAAAAATGACCAAATTTGAGGGAAATTTGAAATTGATTTATTTTGATTGCAGATTGAAAAGTGATGAAAATGAGCCATTTGTGGCCAGAAAGTAAGGCTATAGCCTTGGTATTTTGCTCAAAAATGACCAAATTTGAAGGAAATTTGACATTGATTGATTTTGATTGCAGATTGAAAAGTGATGAAAATGAGCCAATTTTGGCCAGAAAGTAAGGCTATAGCCTTGGTATTTTGCTCAAAAATGACCAAATTTGAAGGAAATTTGAAATTGATTGATTTTGATTGCAGATTGAAAAGTGATGAAAATGAGCCATTTTTGGCCAGAAAGTAAGGCTATAGCCTTGGTATTTTGCTCAACAATGATCAAATTTGAAGGAAATTTGAAATTGATTGATTTTGATTGCAGATTGAAAAGTGATGACAATGAGCCATTTTTGGCCAGAATGTAAGGCTATAGCCTTGGTATTTTGCTCAAAAATGACCAAATTTGAAGGAAATTTGAAATTGATTGATTTTGATTGCAGATTGAAAAGTGATGAAAATGAGCCATGTTTGGCCAGAAGCTAAGGCTATAGCCTTGGTATTTTGCTCAAAAATGACCAAATTTGAAGGAAATTTGAAATTGATTGATTTTGATTGCAGATTGAAAAGTGATGAAAATGAGCCATTTTTGGCCAGAAAGTAAGGCTATAGCCTTGGTATTTTGCTCAAAAATGACCAAATTTGAAGGAAATTTGAAATTGATTGATTTTGATTGCAGATTGAAAAGTGATGAAAATGAGCCATTTCTGGCCAGAAAGTAAGGCTATAGCCTTGGTATTTTGCTCACATATGACCAAATTTGAAGGAAATTTGACATTGATTGATTTTGATTGCAGATTGAAAAGTGATGAAAATGAGCCAATTTTGGCCAGAAAGTAAGGCTATAGCCTTGGTATTTTGCTCAAAAATGACCAAATTTGAGGGAAATTTGAAATTGATTTATTTTGATTGCAGATTGAAAAGTGATGAAAATGAGCCATTTGTGGCCAGAAAGTAAGGCTATAGCCTTGGTATTTTGCTCAAAAATGACCAAATTTGAAGGAAATTTGAAATTGATTGATTTTGATTGCAGATTGAAAAGTGATGAAAATGAGCCATTTTTGGCCAGAAAGTAAGGCTATAGCCTTGGTATTTTGCTCACATATGACCAAATTTGAAGGAAATTTGACATTGATTGATTTTGATTGCAGATTGAAAAGTGATGAAAATGAGCCAATTTTGGCCAGAAAGTAAGGCTATAGCCTTGGTATTTTGCTCAAAAATGACCAAATTTGAGGGAAATTTGAAATTGATTTATTTTGATTGCAGATTGAAAAGTGATGAAAATGAGCCATTTGTGGCCAGAAAGTAAGGCTATAGCCTTGGTATTTTGCTCAAACATGACCAAATTTGAAGGGAATTTGGAATTGATTGATTTTGATTGCAGATTGAAAAGAGATGAAAATGAGCCATTTTTGGCCAGAAAGTAAGGCTATAGCCTTGGTATTTTGCTCAACAATGACCAAATTTGAAGGAAATTTGAAATTGATTGATTTTGATTGCAGATTGAAAAGTGATGAAAATGAGCCATTTTTGGCCAGAAAGTAAGGCTATAGCCTTGGTATTTTGCTCAAACATGACCAAATTTGAAGGAAATTTGAAATTGATTGATTTTGATTGCAGATTGAAAAGTGATGAAAATGAGCCATTTTTTGCCAGAATGTAAGGCTATAGCCTTGGTATTTTGCTCAAAAATGATCAAATTTGAAGGAAATTTGGAATTGATTGATTTCGATTGCAGATTGAAAAGTGATGAAAATGAGCCATGTTTGGCCAGAAGCTAAGGCTATAGCCTTGGTATTTTGCTCAAAAATGACCAAATTTGAAGAAACTTTGAAATTGATTGATTTTGATTGCGGATTGAAAAGTGATGAAAATGAGCCATTCTTGGCCAGAAAGTAAGGCTATAGCCTTGGTATTTTGCTCAAAAATGACCAAATTTGAAGGAAATTTGACATTGATTGATTTTGATTGCAGATTGAAAAGTGATGAAAATGAGCCATTTTTGGCCAGAAAGTAAGGCTATAGCCTTGGTATTTTCCTCACATATGACCAAATTTGAAGGAAATTTGAAATTGATTTATTTTGATTGCAGATTGAAAAGTGATGAAAATGAGCCATTTTTGGCCAGAAAGTAAGGCTATAGCCTTGGTAGTTTGCTCAAAATTGACCAAATTTGAAGGAAATTTGAAATTGATTGATTTTGATTGCAGATTGAAAAGTGATGAAAATGAGCCATTTTTGGCCAGAAAGTAAGACTATAGCCTTGGTATTTTGCTCAAAAATGACCAAATTTGAAGGAAATTTGAAATTGATTGATTTTGATTGCAGATTGAAAAGTGATGAAAATGAGCCATTTTTTGCCAGAATGTAAGGCTATAGCCTTGGTATTTTGCTCAAAAATGATCAAATTTGAAGGAAATTTGGAATTGATTGATTTTGATTGCAGATTGAAAAGTGATGAAAATGAGCCATGTTTGGCCAGAAGCTAAGGCTATAGCCTTGGTATTTTGCTCAAAAATGACCAAATTTGAAGAAACTTTGAAATTGATTGATTTTGATTGCGGATTGAAAAGTGATGAAAATGAGCCATTCTTGGCCAGAAAGTAAGGCTATAGCCTTGGTATTTTGCTCAAAAATGACCAAATTTGAAGGAAATTTGAAATTGATTGATTTTGATTGCAGATTGAAAAGTGATGAAAATGAGCCATTTTTGGCCAGAAAGTAAGGCTATAGCCTTGGTATTTCGCTCAAAAATGACCAAATTTGAAGGAAAGTTGAAAATGATTGATTTTGATTGCAGATTGAAAAGTGATGAAAATGAGCCATTTTTGGCCAGAAAGTAAGGCTATAGCCTTGGTATTTTGCTCAAAAATGACCAAATTTGAAGGAAATTTGAAATTGATTGATTTTGATTGCAGATTGAAAAGTGATGAAAATGAGCCATTTTTGGCCAGAAAGTAAGGCTATAGCCTTGGTATTTTGCTCAAAAATGACCAAATTTGAAGGAAATTTGAAATTGATTGATTTTGATTGCAGATTGAAAAGTGATGAAAATGAGCCATGTTTGGCCAGAAGCTAAGGCTATAGCCTTGGTATTTTGCTCAAAAATGACCAAATTTGAAGAAACTTTGAAATTGATTGATTTTGATTGCGGATTGAAAAGTGATGAAAATGAGCCATTCTTGGCCAGAAAGTAAGGCTATAGCCTTGGTATTTTGCTCAAAAATGACCAAATTTGAAGGAAATTTGACATTGATTGATTTTGATTGCAGATTGAAAAGTGATGAAAATGAGCCATTTTTGGCCAGAAAGTAAGGCTATAGCCTTGGTATTTTCCTCACATATGACCAAATTTGAAGGAAATTTGAAATTGATTTATTTTGATTGCAGATTGAAAAGTGATGAAAATGAGCCATTTTTGGCCAGAAAGTAAGGCTATAGCCTTGGTAGTTTGCTCAAAATTGACCAAATTTGAAGGAAATTTGAAATTGATTGATTTTGATTGCAGATTGAAAAGTGATGAAAATGAGCCATTTTTGGCCAGAAAGTAAGACTATAGCCTTGGTATTTTGCTCAAAAATGACCAAATTTGAAGGAAATTTGAAATTGATTGATTTTGATTGCAGATTGAAAAGTGATGAAAATGAGCCATTTTTTGCCAGAATGTAAGGCTATAGCCTTGGTATTTTGCTCAAAAATGATCAAATTTGAAGGAAATTTGGAATTGATTGATTTTGATTGCAGATTGAAAAGTGATGAAAATGAGCCATGTTTGGCCAGAAGCTAAGGCTATAGCCTTGGTATTTTGCTCAAAAATGACCAAATTTGAAGAAACTTTGAAATTGATTGATTTTGATTGCGGATTGAAAAGTGATGAAAATGAGCCATTCTTGGCCAGAAAGTAAGGCTATAGCCTTGGTATTTTGCTCAAAAATGACCAAATTTGAAGGAAATTTGAAATTGATTGATTTTGATTGCAGATTGAAAAGTGATGAAAATGAGCCATTTTTGGCCAGAAAGTAAGGCTATAGCCTTGGTATTTCGCTCAAAAATGACCAAATTTGAAGGAAAGTTGAAAATGATTGATTTTGATTGCAGATTGAAAAGTGATGAAAATGAGCCATTTTTGGCCAGAAAGTAAGGCTATAGCCTTGGTATTTTGCTCAAAAATGACCAAATTTGAAGGAAATTTGAAATTGATTGATTTTGATTGCAGATTGAAAAGTGATGAAAATGAGCCATTTTTGGCCAGAAAGTAAGGCTATAGCCTTGGTATTTTGCTCAAAAATGACCAAATTTGAAGGAAATTTGAAATTGATTGATTTTGATTGCAGATTGAAAAGTGATGAAAATGAGCCATTTTTGGCCAGAAAGTAAGGCTATAGCCTTGGTAGTTTGCTCACAAATGACCAAATTTGAAGGAAATTTGAAATTGATTGATTTTGATTGCAGATTGAAAAGTGATGAAAATGAGCCATTTTTGGCCAGAAAGTAAGGCTATAGCCTTGGTATTTTGCTCAAAAATGACCAGATTTGAAGGAAATTTGAAATTGATTGATTTTGATTGCAGATTGAAAAGTGATGAAAATGAGCCATTTTTGGCCAGAAAGTAAGGCTATAGCCTTGGCATTTTGCTCAAAAATGACCAAATTTGAAGGAAATTTGAAATTGATTGATTTTGATTGCAGATTGAAAAGTGATGAAAATGAGCCATTTGTTGGCCAGAAAGTAAGGCAATAGCCTTGGTATTTTGCTCAAACATGACCAAATTTGAAGGAACTTTGAAATTGATTGATTTTGATTGCAGATTGAAAAGTGATGAAAATGAGCCATTTTTGGCCAGAGAGTAAGGCTATAGCCTTGGTATTTTGCTCAAAAATGACCAAATTTGAAGGAAATTTGAAATTGATTGATTTTGATTGCAGATTGAAAAGTGATGAAAATGAGCCATTTCTTGGCCAGAAAGTAAGGCTATAGCCTTGGTATTTTGCTCAAAAATGACCAAATTTGAAGGAAATTTGAAATTGATTGATTTTGATTGCAGATTGAAAAGTGATGAAAATGAGCCATTTGTTGGCCAGAAAGTAAGGCTATAGCCTTGGTATTTTGCTCAACAATGACCAAATTTGAAGGAAATTTGAAATTGATTGATTTTGATTGCAGATTGAAAAGTGATGACAATGAGCCATTTTTGGCCAGAAAGTAAGGCTATAGCCTTGGTATTTTGCTCAAAAATGACCAAATTTGAAGGAAATTTGAAATTGATTGATTTTGATTGCAGATTGAAAAGTGATGAAAATGAGCCATGTTTGGCCAGAAGCTAAGGCTATAGCCTTGGTATTTTGCTCAAAAATGACCAAATTTGAAGGAAATTTGAAATTGATTGATTTTGATTGCAGATTGAAAAGTGATGAAAATGAGCCATTTTTGGCCAGAAAGTAAGGCTATAGCCTTGGTATTTTGCTCAAAAATGACCAAATTTGAAGGAAATTTGAAATTGATTGATTTTGATTGCAGATTGAAAAGTGATGAAAATGAGCCATTTCTGGCCAGAAAGTAAGGCTATAGCCTTGGTATTTTGCTCACATATGACCAAATTTGAAGGAAATTTGACATTGATTGATTTTGATTGCAGATTGAAAAGTGATGAAAATGAGCCAATTTTGGCCAGAAAGTAAGGCTATAGCCTTGGTATTTTGCTCAAAAATGACCAAATTTGAGGGAAATTTGAAATTGATTGATTTTGATTGCAGATTGAAAAGTGATGAAAATGAGCCATTTGTGGCCAGAAAGTAAGGCTATAGCCTTGGTATTTTGCTCAAACATGACCAAATTTGAAGGGAATTTGGAATTGATTGATTTTGATTGCAGATTGAAAAGTGATGAAAATGAGCCATTTTTGGCCAGAAAGTAAGGCTATAGCCTTGGCATTTTGCTCAAAAATGACCAAATTTGAAGGAAATTTGAAATTGATTGATTTTGATTGCAGATTGAAAAGTGATGAAAATGAGCCATTTGTTGGCCAGAAAGTAAGGCAATAGCCTTGGTATTTTGCTCAAACATGACCAAATTTGAAGGAAATTTGAAATTGATTGATTTTGATTGCAGATTGAAAAGTGATGAAAATGAGCCATTTTTGGCCAGAGAGTAAGGCTATAGCCTTGGTATTTTGCTCAAACATGACCAAATTTGAAGGAAATTTGAAATTGATTGATTTTGATTGCAGATTGAAAAGTGATGAAAATGAGCCATTTGTTGGCCAGAAAGTAAGGCTATAGCCTTGGTATTTTGCTCAAAAATGACCAAATTTGAAGGAAATTTGAAATTGATTGATTTTGATTGCAGATTGAAAAGTGATGAAAATGAGCCATTTGTTGGCCAGAAAGTAAGGCTATAGCCTTGGTATTTTGCTCAACAATGACCAAATTTGAAGGAAATTTGAAATTGATTGATTTTGATTGCAGATTGAAAAGTGATGACAATGAGCCATTTTTGGCCAGAATGTAAGGCTATAGCCTTGGTATTTTGCTCAAAAATGACCAAATTTGAGGGAAATTTGAAATTGATTTATGTTGATTGCAGATTGAAAAGTGATGAAAATGAGCCATTTGTGGCCAGAAAGTAAGGCTATAGCCTTGGTATTTTGCTCAAACATGACCAAATTTGAAGGGAATTTGGAATTGATTGATTTTGATTGCAGATTGAAAAGAGATGAAAATGAGCCATTTTTGGCCAGAAAGTAAGGCTATAGCCTTGGTATTTTGCTCAAAAATGACCAAATTTGAAGGAAATTTGAAATTGATTGATTTTGATTGCAGATTGAAAAGTGATGAAAATGAGCCATTTTTGGCCAGAAAGTAAGGCTATAGCCTTGGTATTTTGCTCAAACATGACCAAATTTGAAGGAAATTTGAAATTGATTGATTTTGATTGCAGATTGAAAAGTGATGAAAATGAGCCATTTTTGGCCAGAATGTAAGGCTATAGCCTTGGTAGTTTGCTCAAAAATGACCAAATTTGAAGGAAATTTGGAATTGATTGATTTTGATTGCAGATTGAAAAGTGATGAAAATGAGCCATTTCTGGCCAGAAAGTAAGGCTATAGCCTTGGTATTTTGCTCACATATGACCAAATTTGAAGGAAATTTGACATTGATTGATTTTGATTGCAGATTGAAAAGTGATGAAAATGAGCCATTTTTGGCCAGAAAGTAAGGCTATAGCCTTGGTATTTTGCTCACATATGACCAAATTTGAAGGAAATTTGAAATTGATTTATTTTGATTGCAGATTGAAAAGTGATGAAAATGAGCCATTTTTGGCCAGAAAGTAAGGCTATAGCCTTGGTAGTTTGCTCAAAATTGACCAAATTTGAAAGAAATTTGAAATTGATTGATTTTGATTGCAGATTGAAAAGTGATGAAAATGAGCCATGTTTGGCCAGAAAGTAAGGCTATAGCCTTGGTATTTTGCTCAAACATGACCAAATTTGAAGGAAATTTGAAATTGATTGATTTTGATTGCAGAGTGAAAAGTGATGAAAATGAGCCATTTTTGGCCAGAAAGTAAGGCTATAGCCTTGGTATTTTGCTCAAACATGACCAAATTTGAAGGAAATTTGAAATTGATTGATTTTGATTGCAGATTGAAAAGTGATGAAAATGAGCCATTTTTGGCCAGAAAGTAAGGCTATAGCCTTGGTATTTTGCTCACAAATGACCAAATTTGAAGGAAATTTGAAATTGATTGATTTTGATTGCAGATTGAAAAGTGATGAAAATGAGCCATTTTTGGCCAGAAAGTAAGGCTATAGCCTTGGTATTTTGCTCAAAAATGACCAGATTTGAAGGAAATTTGAAATTGATTGATTTTGATTGCAGATTGAAAAGTGATGAAAATGAGCCATTTTTGGCCACAAAGTAAGGCTATAGCCTTGGTATTTTGCTCAAAAATGACCAAATTTGAAGGAAATTTGAAATTGATTGATTTTGATTGCAGATTGAAAAGTGATGAAAATGAGCCATTTTTGGCCAGAGAGTAAGGCTATAGCCTTGGTATTTTGCTCAAAAATGACCAAATTTGAAGGAAATTTGAAATTGATTTATTTTGATTGCAGATTGAAAAGTGATGAAAATGAGCCATTTGTTGGCCAGAAAGTAAGGCTATAGCCTTGGTATTTTGCTCAAAAATGACCAAATTTGAAGGAAATTTGAAATTGATTGATTTTGATTGCAGATTGAAAAGTGATGAAAATGAGCCATTTTTGGCCAGAAAGTAAGGCTATAGCCTTGGTAGTTTGCTCACAAATGACCAAATTTGAAGGAAATTTGAAATTGATTGATTTTGATTGCAGATTGAAAAGTGATGAAAATGAGCCATTTTTGGCCAGAAAGTAAGGCTATAGCCTTGGTATTTTGCTCAAAAATGACCAGATTTGAAGGAAATTTGAAATTGATTGATTTTGATTGCAGATTGAAAAGTGATGAAAATGAGCCATTTTTGGCCAGAAAGTAAGGCTATAGCCTTGGCATTTTGCTCAAAAATGACCAAATTTGAAGGAAATTTGAAATTGATTGATTTTGATTGCAGATTGAAAAGTGATGAAAATGAGCCATTTGTTGGCCAGAAAGTAAGGCAATAGCCTTGGTATTTTGCTCAAACATGACCAAATTTGAAGGAACTTTGAAATTGATTGATTTTGATTGCAGATTGAAAAGTGATGAAAATGAGCCATTTTTGGCCAGAGAGTAAGGCTATAGCCTTGGTATTTTGCTCAAAAATGACCAAATTTGAAGGAAATTTGAAATTGATTGATTTTGATTGCAGATTGAAAAGTGATGAAAATGAGCCATTTCTTGGCCAGAAAGTAAGGCTATAGCCTTGGTATTTTGCTCAAAAATGACCAAATTTGAAGGAAATTTGAAATTGATTGATTTTGATTGCAGATTGAAAAGTGATGAAAATGAGCCATTTGTTGGCCAGAAAGTAAGGCTATAGCCTTGGTATTTTGCTCAACAATGACCAAATTTGAAGGAAATTTGAAATTGATTGATTTTGATTGCAGATTGAAAAGTGATGACAATGAGCCATTTTTGGCCAGAAAGTAAGGCTATAGCCTTGGTATTTTGCTCAAAAATGACCAAATTTGAAGGAAATTTGAAATTGATTGATTTTGATTGCAGATTGAAAAGTGATGAAAATGAGCCATGTTTGGCCAGAAGCTAAGGCTATAGCCTTGGTATTTTGCTCAAAAATGACCAAATTTGAAGGAAATTTGAAATTGATTGATTTTGATTGCAGATTGAAAAGTGATGAAAATGAGCCATTTTTGGCCAGAAAGTAAGGCTATAGCCTTGGTATTTTGCTCAAAAATGACCAAATTTGAAGGAAATTTGAAATTGATTGATTTTGATTGCAGATTGAAAAGTGATGAAAATGAGCCATTTCTGGCCAGAAAGTAAGGCTATAGCCTTGGTATTTTGCTCACATATGACCAAATTTGAAGGAAATTTGACATTGATTGATTTTGATTGCAGATTGAAAAGTGATGAAAATGAGCCAATTTTGGCCAGAAAGTAAGGCTATAGCCTTGGTATTTTGCTCAAAAATGACCAAATTTGAGGGAAATTTGAAATTGATTTATTTTGATTGCAGATTGAAAAGTGATGAAAATGAGCCATTTGTGGCCAGAAAGTAAGGCTATAGCCTTGGTATTTTGCTCAAACATGACCAAATTTGAAGGGAATTTGGAATTGATTGATTTTGATTGCAGATTGAAAAGTGATGAAAATGAGCCAGTTTTGGCCAGAAAGTAAGGCTATAGCCTTGGCATTTTGCTCAAAAATGACCAAATTTGAAGGAAATTTGAAATTGATTGATTTTGATTGCAGATTGAAAAGTGATGAAAATGAGCCATTTGTTGGCCAGAAAGTAAGGCAATAGCCTTGGTATTTTGCTCAAACATGACCAAATTTGAAGGAAATTTGAAATTGATTGATTTTGATTGCAGATTGAAAAGTGATGAAAATGAGCCATTTTTGGCCAGAGAGTAAGGCTATAGCCTTGGTATTTTGCTCAAACATGACCAAATTTGAAGGAAATTTGAAATTGATTGATTTTGATTGCAGATTGAAAAGTGATGAAAATGAGCCATTTGTTGGCCAGAAAGTAAGGCTATAGCCTTGGTATTTTGCTCAAAAATGACCAAATTTGAAGGAAATTTGAAATTGATTGATTTTGATTGCAGATTGAAAAGTGATGAAAATGAGCCATTTGTTGGCCAGAAAGTAAGGCTATAGCCTTGGTATTTTGCTCAACAATGACCAAATTTGAAGGAAATTTGAAATTGATTGATTTTGATTGCAGATTGAAAAGTGATGACAATGAGCCATTTTTGGCCAGAATGTAAGGCTATAGCCTTGGTATTTTGCTCAAAAATGACCAAATTTGAGGGAAATTTGAAATTGATGTATTTTGATTGCAGATTGAAAAGTGATGAAAATGAGCCATTTGTGGCCAGAAAGTAAGGCTATAGCCTTGGTATTTTGCTCAAACATGACCAAATTTGAAGGGAATTTGGAATTGATTGATTTTGATTGCAGATTGAAAAGAGATGAAAATGAGCCATTTTTGGCCAGAAAGTAAGGCTATAGCCTTGGTATTTTGCTCAAAAATGACCAAATTTGAAGGAAATTTGAAATTGATTGATTTTGATTGCAGATTGAAAAGTGATGAAAATGAGCCATTTTTGGCCAGAAAGTAAGGCTATAGCCTTGGTATTTTGCTCAAACATGACCAAATTTGAAGGAAATTTGAAATTGATTGATTTTGATTGCAGATTGAAAAGTGATGAAAATGAGCCATTTTTGGCCAGAATGTAAGGCTATAGCCTTGGTAGTTTGCTCAAAAATGACCAAATTTGAAGGAAATTTGGAATTGATTGATTTTGATTGCAGATTGAAAAGTGATGAAAATGAGCCATGTTTGGCCAGAAGCTAAGGCTATAGCCTTGGTATTTTGCTCAAAAATGACCAAATTTGAAGAAACTTTGAAATTGATTGATTTTGATTGCGGATTGAAAAGTGATGAAAATGAGCCATTCTTGGCCAGAAAGTAAGGCTATAGCCTTGGTATTTTGCTCAAAAATGACCAAATTTGAAGGAAATTTGACATTGATTGATTTTGATTGCAGATTGAAAAGTGATGAAAATGAGCCATTTTTGGCCAGAAAGTAAGGCTATAGCCTTGGTATTTTGCTCAACAATGACCAAATTTGAAGGAAATTTGAAATTGATTGATTTTGATTGCAGATTGAAAAGTGATGACAATGAGCCATTTTTGGCCAGAATGTAAGGCTATAGCCTTGGTATTTTGCTCAAAAATGACCAAATTTGAGGGAAATTTGAAATTGATGTATTTTGATTGCAGATTGAAAAGTGATGAAAATGAGCCATTTGTGGCCAGAAAGTAAGGCTATAGCCTTGGTATTTTGCTCAAACATGACCAAATTTGAAGGGAATTTGGAATTGATTGATTTTGATTGCAGATTGAAAAGAGATGAAAATGAGCCATTTTTGGCCAGAAAGTAAGGCTATAGCCTTGGTATTTTGCTCAAAAATGACCAAATTTGAAGGAAATTTGAAATTGATTGATTTTGATTGCAGATTGAAAAGTGATGAAAATGAGCCATTTTTGGCCAGAAAGTAAGGCTATAGCCTTGGTATTTTGCTCAAACATGACCAAATTTGAAGGAAATTTGAAATTGATTGATTTTGATTGCAGATTGAAAAGTGATGAAAATGAGCCATTTTTGGCCAGAATGTAAGGCTATAGCCTTGGTAGTTTGCTCAAAAATGACCAAATTTGAAGGAAATTTGGAATTGATTGATTTTGATTGCAGATTGAAAAGTGATGAAAATGAGCCATGTTTGGCCAGAAGCTAAGGCTATAGCCTTGGTATTTTGCTCAAAAATGACCAAATTTGAAGAAACTTTGAAATTGATTGATTTTGATTGCGGATTGAAAAGTGATGAAAATGAGCCATTCTTGGCCAGAAAGTAAGGCTATAGCCTTGGTATTTTGCTCAAAAATGACCAAATTTGAAGGAAATTTGACATTGATTGATTTTGATTGCAGATTGAAAAGTGATGAAAATGAGCCATTTTTGGCCAGAAAGTAAGGCTATAGCCTTGGTATTTTGCTCACATATGACCAAATTTGAAGGAAATTTGAAATTGATTTATTTTGATTGCAGATTGAAAAGTGATGAAAATGAGCCATTTTTGGCCAGAAAGTAAGGCTATAGCCTTGGTAGTTTGCTCAAAATTGACCAAATTTGAAAGAAATTTGAAATTGATTGATTTTGATTGCAGATTGAAAAGTGATGAAAATGAGCCATGTTTGGCCAGAAAGTAAGGCTATAGCCTTGGTATTTTGCTCAAACATGACCAAATTTGAAGGAAATTTGAAATTGATTGATTTTGATTGCAGAGTGAAAAGTGATGAAAATGAGCCATTTTTGGCCAGAAAGTAAGGCTATAGCCTTGGTATTGTGCTCAAACATGACCAAATTTGAAGGAAATTTGAAATTGATTGATTTTGATTGCAGATTGAAAAGTGATGAAAATGAGCCATTTTTGGCCAGAAAGTAAGGCTATAGCCTTGGTATTTTGCTCACAAATGACCAAATTTGAAGGAAATTTGAAATTGATTGATTTTGATTGCAGATTGAAAAGTGATGAAAATGAGCCATTTTTGGCCAGAAAGTAAGGCTATAGCCTTGGTATTTTGCTCAAAAATGACCAGATTTGAAGGAAATTTGAAATTGATTGATTTTGATTGCAGATTGAAAAGTGATGAAAATGAGCCATTTTTGGCCACAAAGTAAGGCTATAGCCTTGGTATTTTGCTCAAAAATGACCAAATTTGAAGGAAATTTGAAATTGATTGATTTTGATTGCAGATTGAAAAGTGATGAAAATGAGCCATGTTTGGCCAGAAGCTAAGGCTATAGCCTTGGTATTTTGCTCACATATGACCAAATTTGAAGGAAATTTGAAATTGATTGATTTTGATTGCAGATTGAAAAGTGATGAAAATGAGCCAATTTTGGCCAGAAAGTAAGGCTATAGCCTTGGTATTTTGCTCAAAAATGACCAAATTTGAAGGAAATTTGAAATTGATTGATTTTGATTGCAGATTGAAAAGTGATGAAAATGAGCCATTTTTGGCCAGAAAGTAAGGCTATAGCCTTGGTATTTTGCTCAAAAATGACCAAATTTGAAGGAAATTTGAAATTGATTGATTTTGATTGCAGATTGAAAAGTGATGAAAATGAGCCATTTTTGGCCAGAAAGTAAGGCTATAGCCTTGGTATTTTGCTCACAAATGACCAAATTTGAAGGAAATTTGAAATTGATTTATTTTGATTGCAGATTGAAAAGTGATGAGAATGAGCCATTTTTGGCCAGAAAGTAAGGCTATAGCCTTGGTATTTTGCTCAAAAATGACCAAATTTGAAGGAAATTTGAAATTGATTGATTTTGATTGCAGATTGAAAAGTGATGAAAATGAGCCAGTTGTGGCCAGAAAGTAAGGCTATAGCCTTGGTATTTCGCTCAAAAATGACCAAATTTGAAGGAAATTTGAAATTGATTGATTTTGATTGCAGATTGAAAAGTGATGAAAATGAGCCATTTTTGGCCAGAAAGTAAGGCTATAGCCTTGGTATTTTGCTTAAAAATGACCAAATTTGAAGGAAATTTGAAATTGATTGATTTTGATTGCAGATTGAAAAGTGATGAATATGAGCCATGTTTGGCCAGAAAGTAAGGCTATAGCCTTGGTATTTTGCTCAAAAATGACCAAATTTGAAGGAAATTTGAAATTGATTGATTTTGATTGCAGATTGAAAAGTGATGAAAATGAGCCATTTGTTGGCCAGAAAGTAAGGCTATAGCCTTGGTATTTTGCTCAAAAATGACCAAATTTGAAAGAAATTTGAAATTGATTGATTTTGATTGCGGATTGAAAAGTGATGAAAATGAGCCATTTGTGGCCAGAAATTAAGGCTATAGCAATGGTATGGTGCGAGAAAATGATCAGAATTGAATGTGGATGACTGTCATTACACACCAAAAAGGAATGAGAGGTGGCAAGATGTGGCGAGAAATTAAGGCTATAATCTTGGTTGGTTGCTAACAAATGAGTAGAGGTGAAAGTCCACAAAGTTCAGTCCACATGAAAATGTGATGAAAGTGGGTCAAGTTTGGCCAGAAAGTAAGGCTATAGCTCTGATAGTTTACCAATAGGTTGAATGAGTTCAAATTCGAGAATGCGTATTGTACATCAAAATGTGGTGACAATGGAGTAATTGTTGTCAAAAAGTAAGACAATAGCCCAGATATTTTGTCAAAAAACGATCCAAATTCAAATTCGAGCGGTATCATTGCAGATCTAAAAGTGTTCAAAGTTGGGCAATGGTTGGCCGAAAAGTAAGGCCCCAGCCGTGGCAGGTTGCTAAAAAGTAATCAGTAAGTAATAAGTAAATGCTGAGATGTTAAATGGACATCGAAAAGGTATGAAAATGGTGGAATATTGGCTGAGAGATAAATGCAATGTATGTAGGTTAGTACGGCACGCCTCGAGTCTAAGTTATAGATTTTGTCCCAAAATGCAAAGCTGTAGTTGTCCCAAAATGCAAAGCTGTAGTTGTCCCAAAATGCAAAGCTGTAGTTGTCCCAAAATGCAAAGCTGTGGTTAATATAAGGATTAGTTATTTGATCAAAGTTAATTGTAATGATTGGAAAGTTGCTGAAAATATCCCGTTTTCATGAAAACTGGAAGATTGAAGGCTTTGAGTACGAATAGGCCATGATCGTTATACAAACATTTACTGACAAGCCTAAACTACCGACGACATCTGTCCTCGTATCTCTCACGTTGGCATGCCCCTGCATGCTGTAAATTTAGTATCATATTTCAGTCAGCCAACTTTGATTCCTCTGCTTTTTTGTTTGATAGCTGGCTCACCAACTCAGCACGCTAAAGGGCGCTATGCAACAAGCTCACAAAGATTTAATTTGTTAATGATGGCAGAAGCATCTTCCTCTAACAGATCTGGCTTGGATAAAATGCTGCTTTCATTGTTTTTGATATTCATGGTTCCTCAGATCCGTGGATTTGAACAAGAAGAGTATGATAAGTATCTTTTATTTTTGGTGAAAGTGGCACATATTATGAAATGTTCAGGCGAGAACAGATGATGTTTATCGATATGAAGCACTTTCTGTGTGAATGATTGTTAATGACAAAGGTGCATTCTTCTAATGGAAAACCTTTGTTCATAACTTAGTATATTATAAGTTGCTCACAACTTAGTTCATGTGGTGATAATGTGGCACTGAAATGGATGCATAAGAAATCTCTCCATTTGAAGTAATAGAATTCTTAAATGAAAGTCAAAAAAATAACAGCGACCAATTCATTCTTAGTTTTAGGCTATGTTGATATAAACTTAGCTTCCAAGTATACGACTGGATGAGAGGTCTGATCAGGTCTATGTAATACCAACGTTATTGATTAATCACAAAGCAAAATGGGCCAAAATTTGGAACGAATTCAGCTGTAGAATTTTACATGATGATTGGTCAATTAGGTTAGGAGAAAACAGACGTAATATGAGCACTAAAACAATCAAACATTTAACTGCTATGAAATGAAATGAGATGAGATGAAATGCTTATGTCTAGAAAACTATCAGGTTAAGGGTGGATGGTGATACATAGTACAGAACTCACAGAAGGAAGGTCTGCGAGGTATCATAAACACGAAGACCGTGCTACACAATAAATGGTGAGGCCAAAGAAATATGTGATAAAAATCGAATAGTTGAAAATGCCTCTAGGACGGAAGCGAAATGCGTTTGCAGCACTGTTTAGCAAGAACCAAACAAAGTGAGAAAAATGTGTTATTAGGTTCAAACCTTTTTTCCAATATAGGATTATATGCATAAAGAAACAAATGTGTCTATCATGGTAATACATTAGAACACATTTATATTGGTGATAGCCTG